>OW051464.1:5716082-6351203 GCA_932521415.1 Oscheius sp. DF5120
ATTATTCCATGTTCAATTTCCTCTTTATTTATCGTTTTTCACATTCTAGGTGATTATAAAGTCTTTCTTCATACCCAGTAAAGTAAGTCGTGGGAACTTGAATAATAATTAAAAAGAGTTATGACTTGAATAGTGATTTTCCTTATTGTTTGGTCTTTATATATATTTGCCTTTCTTTTTCCCTTTGGCTAGTACTTATGAAACTCCCTCGTGAACACACAAAGTACAAATTCTGTCTAGTTGACTTGGTCATTAATATGCTCTAAACGACAAAGAAAAAATAGTTCACTTCTACGGTAGACTATTCACTTATGCCACTTGGTATTCTCAGCTTAATTACGAAAGTCGTTCATAGACCACAAATTTTTTTCCGTTTACTCATTTCCTCATTCCTTTAAATCCAATGAGATTTTCACACATGTACTCTGCTTCTCTAAACTCAAGTGGAATGAAAAGAAATTCCAGATCAGATAATCCTTGTGTACAGACAGTTCGAGCTGTTTTATATTTTTCGAACAGCAAATTACCAGCTGCCAGTTACCTGTCTGTTACGAATTTGTTTGTCTGCTTCTAGTATGAAGAAATGATTAAAAGCAGTAAGACTACCTTAAATTTTTCGTTTGTTTAATTTCTTTTGTTTTTTTTAAAGAATAACATGTTTGTCATTTACCGTAGGATAACAAAAAACGACTTTATTAGAAAATCAGTGTCATTTTTCATGTTGTAATTATAATTGGTTGGAAATCTTTTTCTCATATATTTTAACCACTTCCACCCTCCCGTGAGAGGAAAAAAAGGTCTTCTGTGCTCTTCCAAACGAGTCACTTGTCTGTCTTGATGCTTCAATAATCATCCCACTGTTCTCGTAGAAGTACGAGTGGGTGAATTGGAAAATTAACTGAAAAAAGAGATAAAATTAGCCGACCGCCGCGTCGATCTAAAAATTTGCTCTTTAATCTATCATTTCCTTATTATTGCATAAATTGCCGCAATTTCCACAACTTTATGCCACGCTCCACGACATGGAAACCGATTTTCAGCAGCACACAAAAACCCCACGACTATGTCAAAAGATCGAACATTCGATATCTTCGCATCAGGAATCATGCTTGTTGTAAGAACCAAAGAGGCCAGTAATGACCAACATTTTCAGTTAGGATCCTCTGGAATTGCTGCTAATCTCTATTTCTTTTGTACAACGTTATCCAGGAAGAAATATAGCACAGCATATTTTAAATTTTGCCGGTAACCATTTATCTACCGTTACAATTTGCATGAAAAATTAGCTAAATTAATTGTTTCCAGAACAAGGGCAGTTGCCAACATAATAATGGCAACGATTTTCATTCTGTGGGCAGTTCCTTGCACTTTTTTGTGAGTAATTTCTTCATTTCCCACATATACCAATTTTCAGAGGATATGTCTTCTTATCTGAATATTTTAACGGCATCGCTGGTCAAATAGCCGGATGGGGTGCTTATATTGTCGGTCCTTTTATCCAATTCTGTATTGCTGTTAATCGTCTTTGTGCTGCATACTTCCCTGTTCGTTTTCGATCCTGGCACGGAAACAAATTAAGCTATGTGAGACTTGAGCTTTTTATTGGTTTGAAGAGGATAGTTGTTTATGAATTAACTATTTTCTCATTAGTCGTATCTTTCAAGCTAATTTACGACAATATTTTAAAAAACTA
Organism: Oscheius sp. DF5120; assembly: GCA_932521415.1. Lineage (NCBI taxonomy): Eukaryota > Metazoa > Nematoda > Chromadorea > Rhabditida > Rhabditidae > Oscheius > Oscheius sp. DF5120. Next base: position 5,717,776 of record OW051464.1, read on the forward strand.
AAAAAGGAGGGTAACATGATACTTAGTTCTGCCATAGAGAACAGTGAACACATTCATTTGCTTATAGACTGTCATCGCGTTGAGCTGCTTCGTTGGAGCTGGATATTTCGCTTATGGTTTTCCAGGTTGGTGGAATCTGACTTTTTGATTTCCAAGTCTTCTTTAGATGGTTGTACCTTCCATTTCAACGTGACGATGCTCTCCTGGTTACCGGAAGAAGATTCCTGTGCTTGGAATCATGCCTATTTAATTTTCTACTCCATACTTGTGCTCTTTCTCTTTTCCTCTATTCTCAATTTCTTCAGCTTCATGAAGCTCATGGAATATATGGTGGTTCTGTTCTAGCAAAACTTTATAATCTAACTTTTAGAAGCATCATCAATCGGTAAACCAAGCGGAGAATAGCAGAAACAAAAAGAATTGGAGTCTCCTTATTCAAGTAAATTAACTTTCAATGTTTAGTCCCATTTTCAGAATATCATTCAAGACTCCTTCTTCCTCATTGATCTTTTTGCTGTCACTTTTGCCATCAAATGGTACGATGGGGTCTGGTATCAATTCTTTATGAATTCTGCTCTATGGCTGATCCATATCAATGCTGATGGGTAAAGCGTTTTCTGAGCAATAATAGTTTTAGTGTGGTAATGATATTATCCGACCGAAGACTGATCCGCCTGAGTCCAAGAAATGTGACATCAGATTTGACGAGAACAATGAGAACAAGTACTAGGATTACATAAATTTTTGTAGAACCTTTATTGGGAATTAGTAAATTAAAAGCCTGATTTTTCATCCGTTGAAAAAATATATGATATCTTATTGTTGTTATCTTATTTTTTACCGAAATCAATAAAAAAATTTCTCAATAGCACTTTTTTTTCGAAATTTTCTGGGCAAAGGTAATTCATCGAAGAGAAAAAAAACTTACGCTCTCTGATTCTTAGTGGTATCTGCTATTGCCTTAGCTATCTGGCAATTTCAGCTGTTGCCTTCTGGAAAATAATACTTCCCAATTAAAATCCTTTACTCACTTTCCTGTGCTTGATTCTCTTCATTGAAGGAATTAGCTTTTTTTTTTTGTTCATTCAATTCTTTTATTTTATTCAGCAGTTGAATCCTATGCTCCATTTCTTCCAATTGTTCACTAGCAGAGGATAAGATTGCTTGAAGGGCAATTCTTTCGTCGTTTACTGTAATACAGTTATCCTTTTCCTGAAAGAAATAAGGTTAAAGAAGAGAGGCTTGCCTTTTTATAAAGATGTTTCAACTCGGCGATACGAGTGCACCTTTCATCTTTCATCCTTGCCTTGGAGGAGTTTGTCACGTCTTGAAAGGAAAAAAATATAGATCAATGAGATAATTTTTTACAACAAAAATCTTTAGAAAAAAAAACCAACAAAATTTTTTTACATACATTAAAGCTTACTCCTCCGTAATCTTGAACCACTTTGCTTCACTTTCCTCCAGTCTTTTGCTCTTGTCAATCAACAACTGATTATTTTCATTTTTCTGTTTGTATAATTCTGATAGCTTATCGTTTAATCTCTTAACTTCTTCAATCGAAGTTCCATAACTGAAATCAAAATTAAAACAAAGGTAAACTCTTGGGTGAAAGCCCTATTTCTTCCAGCGGATGACTTGGATTTTTTGAGGTCATTAGCTAGCTGAGAGTCTGAAAGACGGAAAATATTGTTTTATTTTTGTTTATTGAGCTGCTATGTTACTATCGTCGGATAGTTCACTCACAGCTCGACAAAATTCTCTCCAGTGGTCTCAACTTGCTATTCCTTTCTTCCATTCGTCTTAAAATCTCTTCCCTATAACCAGAAGTAGAAGATGGAGTGTCTATTTGGCTCTATATTTGTAATAATTTTGTAATTTTAACCGAAAAACATTGGAAAAACAAAAGAGTTTTAATAAAAAAAACAATCAAAACAGAATTAAAATAACCAAATGGTGATAAAGCAATCGTGAGCTGAAAAAACTAACATTTTATATTATTGTATCACTGAGAGCTTCAGAGAAATTACCGTTTCCGTATGCTTTGCCTTTTAAAAGATCTCATAAAACTCAAAAAATTTCTCTAAGAAAGCTGAAACATCAACGAAAACCCCAGAATAATATAACATGTAGGTATGCGGTGAGAGGCTTGAACAAATGACTCGGGTCTCTTCCCGGAGCGGACCGTCGATGATTCATTGACAAATGTCCGAGATCAAGAAAGAAAGAAAGAGGGAGAGAAACGACGAGAAAGAGATGTTGAACGGTTTGGCCTCGAGAGGCTAGCTTAATACATCTTTTGCTAGCTCTCACACTTTGTAGGCAAACACGAGGAGCCAAGGAGCCGGTGAGAAAAATTAAAAATTAGGAAATAATGAAAAAATGAAAAAAATCCAAGGCAGAGTTCTCGTTTTGTAAAAATAAAATTTAAAGAAACAGCTTTCTTTTCTTCTAGTACATGACAAAAAGCTGGCAACAGGCGTCTGGAGAAAAAGGAAACACGCTAGTTTTCACGCAAAGTACCCTCACCACACGTCAGTTTGACAAAAGGGACAGTAAACAGGGGACTAAAACAAGCAAATTTTCCCAACTGCATCTGCTGATGCCTCAGACAAGCAAAATTGTAATATACTTTTTTTATTAGAATTTCGAGTTTACGAACGGATTTTGATGAAAGATGTTCTAATGCGCTACCAGAATTAAACAGTTAAATTTTTTACCAAAATTAACAGGTTTCTCGAAATTTTGACATTTTAATATCTTTTTCCTTTTTTTATTGGGCTTTAAAATTTTTTTTTTAATTTTGAGGAAAGTAATAGAGAGTATATGGTCGAAATTTTTAAGGAATATTTATAAGCATTCCATGATAAAAATTAACGGAGCCAGAGAAGAATTAAAAATGTAAAAATCCAAGTAAAAAAGAGGAAAGTGATTTAAAAAAAATGTAACCCTGCATATTTTTTAAAATGTTGAAAGAGCCTCAAAGAAAATGAAAGCCTCCCCTTTGCTGACCATCCTCATTGAAATCGAACACTCAAAGGTGAGAAAACAGCAGAGATCAAGAAATAAATAAAAGGCTCTGAATTGATGAAAAATTGGCTCCGGGGGGGGGATACTGAAAAAACTAAACGGATTTTTCCATGCATACCTTAAAATTTAGAAAAATTAGAGAAAAAGTAATCAACATTTTAAATTAATACGTAAAATTTACATAATAGCATCTATGCAGGGTGGCATTGTTCTTTGATTTATTAGGTACCTGAATACTTAGTGTCGTTTTTTCACGAAGAGTTTCAAATCAAAAATTTTTTATTCATTAACTAGGAAATCAAACCATATATTCACCAAATGACTCAATAATACTTTCTCATCTACCAATAAGAGAGAAAATCCCATGCTTATAGAATTCGGGGTTTTTGGAGCCAAAAAAGAGAGAAAGGCCATTTTTGACATCGGTTGAAGAATGGTACTTCTTACCCGCTAAAAAGTTAGACATGGACAGGAAAAGATGATAGTCAGTTGGGTAATTTTTTCTCGAGTCTTTTTTGCCATACGTGGTTTGGCGTTATCTTGAAGTAGGATAACAAAAAAGAAATAGAAATAGAAAATCAAGCATTACAATAATAAATAAGATATTAAGCAATAATTATCAGCAAAAAAACAACTTTTAAAATACTAATTTTCAGGAAAAAAACCGATACTAAATATTCCGGTACCTAATATAATATTATGATTCAACAAGAGTGACGATTCTACTATTTTAGTCTACCTCTAATTATCAAAAGAACGGAACTGTTGACTATGAAAACATCTTCGAAGACGGGTTTCTGACTCAGTCACAACAATGCGTTTCTCCATTCTTCCCTTCTTCATCTGTCTTCTCTCAGGTTGATTCTTCTAATTGTTTTATATTTTAGTTTTTCACTTAACCATCTCTATTCGTACATCTGTTCCTACTTGTAACTATGCGTGTCATGGACTGCCCAGTGATTTGAACGAATGCTGTAAGAGTCAGGGATTCATTGACATGTTGGTCTGTGATGACAACAAAAGCGCATATTGTGAGGCATAGAAAGTTTATTCCAAGTATGTATGAATGTTGTGTGGATGGTTTAATGTTTATTTAATAAAAATATATAAGATCAAATTATAATTTTTATTAGAAACTAGCAAACAGGGACACTAAACTCACTAAAAATTATTCGAAAAGTCTTTTACCGAATGAAGATATGGATAGACGGAGTAGAACAAATCGTGAAAGGAAAAAGTGTGGGAGGAAGAAACTTGTATGTTATCCAAAAGTCGTGAACTGCATTTATAGCTTGTAGCGTGTAAGCAAATAATAAAGTTAAAACCCAGTATTATCAAAATCTTTAGTGTATTTTTTTTGTTTCTTATGACAACCCCGTCGAAAAATTTATAAAGTTCCATGCTTACAAGTCATTCTATTGTAGCATTTATTTGTAAAAGTAATTGCTGTGGAATACTTTTATTGTTTACTTACCTTTAAATACTTTTAATTTATTAATTACCAGAATCATAAGACTTATGAATGGAGTAGGTGTGAGGCAAATTCTGGTATACCTATCAGATTTTTTTTAGCATGCCATGAATAGCCTGAACATAAAAAATACAATTTTATTATTGTTTTATGTGCTTATGTGTTCATTCCTTCCTTCCACTCTACATACAGCTTTTCCATTTTTACAAAACCCTCCATAAATGTTTCTCTCCTCGCAGCAGTAGTGAACAGCAGTATTATTAGGACATAAATAAGTACATTCCCTATCAAAATGGTTCTGAAACGAATTATTCTGATAGAATTCTTACTTCTAGCGTAGTCAAGGTTGAAAAGGCCATTAAAAAAATAATAAGAAGGAAGACAACATTTGGGTTCATGGCCAGAAACGAAGATAAAACCTCAATCCAAACATCGCTACTGTTTGTCAATTCGCCACATTTAATCCGAAAGGTCTAAGAATTTCACGTAAGTTTCCGTTCACTACAATTGAGTGTTCTCAATTTCCTCAATTGTAAATGGCGACGCTGTTAAATCTAAGCTTTGATCGTTTGCAAACGGGTTCTGACTAGATGTTTAAAGAGATGTCCAAAAGTTTATATTGTCGACATTTTTGGAGAAAGGGAAACTGAATCGGATGATTAAAAAAAAGTTGAAAAATCGATCTGACAATTAGAAATAATTTATCATTCTATCGTTGACAATCTACGGCAATGATTGGATCAGTTGGAGCCAGAAAGTTGGGTCCCATTGTACAGACCAGCGGTAGTTCCATGGCTGGATCAAAATCTTGTACTCCATTGTTACAGCCATTCTGGTTGACTATACGATATCTTGTACAGCCGGACATAAATCCAGTACACGGCATCGCCGGATCGGTACTGCTTTCTACCCTCAATTGTGGGACACCACCAGGTGGAGGCTGTGGGAAGATGGGAGGCCTGCAGGATTGAGAAGTATCAGTAGAAGGCAAAGTACATGGACAGGCTGAAAAAAATTATTTCTCTTACAGCAAGAAGTTTATATCATCGTATTAATCGTAGAAAAGCATGAAACGATGTTGTCGATAAAATCGCGTAAAGATCTCTCCAAATGAGGAAACGAATCAAAAATCTACTTATTGAAGGAAAAACGAAGTAAATAAGTTAACGGTAGAAAATAAGGTCTAAGAAAAGAAAAAATGTTAGTCAAAGCAGTGAAGACATTTTTTTAGAGTCAATTTTTTTAAATTAAAAGATTTACTTTTCACAGGTCAATGTAGGAATTACCATTTGAAACTCACGCAACGTAGTCGTGGTAGTTGTCGTGGTAGTTGTCGTAGTGGTTGTTGTAGTGGTAGTCGTTTCCGGTACTGTAGTAGTTTCCGAAGCTGTAGTAGTTGTTTCCGGAACTGGTGTACTAGCACAGCCAAAAACAATAGGTGGAGATATAAAATAAAAAATCAGTAGGGCAATACGCATGTCTGTTGGATGAGACAGTGATGTCTTTGAACACCTGTTTCTACCGACGACCAATGGTCACTAATTGGCTAAAGTGAGCGGCGTAAGACAAGAGATCAGAAGAGCTTTACGAAAACGAAACAAGTGGCTATTAAGTGGCTTACTTCACTTGAAAGTTATTAGATCACTAGATTCATCTTTCGCCTTTTGAAGGCCCAACGAATCCTGAAAGTAGTATGCAGTCTCTCGATCAGATCACTACTGGAATCCCATTTGGATCATGATTTATATTTATCAAACTTTCAGCACATTACAGTCTGTCAAAAAATAAAAAGAAAGACAATCAACCAACAAAAGTACAGCTGTCGGGGAGCTCATTGTGATGACTTACATTAAATTCATTTTTTTAGTTCTCATTTTTGTATGGATTTTTGAACAATTTTTATACTCTACAATTAGAGTGATGAATATCTTCAGAGCATGACGTATACCACTGCTACACTTTTGTTGGTTGATTGTCTACCTGTTAAAGATTTTATGCCCCAAGACTCATATTTTTTGATCCTTTTTTTAGAAAGTTATTGGCAGTTAATGCGATATCCGATACAAAACATCATTTTCAAAACTGACCGTATTTGATCTTTTTTTCACCAATCTGATAGCAGATTCAGATTCTACGACTAAAAATAGTCTATAAAAACATTTTTTTATATTTTTACAGTGCATTTTCAAGTTCAAAAATCGAGGGGTTTAGGAAACGTTCTTATACTTTTTTGACAGCCTGTATATTCAATCTCTTAAATAAGAAAACAAATGTACTCTGATCAGCTAATGGTAAACAAAGAGTAGATAGTGCGAGTCTTCCATCAAAATCCCCATATGCTATAAATAACCTTCACTTTGCACCAATCTTCCGCTTTTCCGCCAGCACTATTCACATCAAATAGATCGTCGTTCAGCAACATCGCATGCAAAAAGGTCGTCACAGTTTCCGCATAGGTTTCAGTTTCTCGCCACGATGCCTTGTCTTGAGTGTAATTAACACTCGCGACAGAAATAGTATATAACCTGGGTTGGATGGTAGAAAGACACAGTTCTACATGGAGCGTCTGAAAGTAAGTCCTTCTCCCCCATTTAATTCCTTCTAGGCGTACCGGTTCGTCGCCTATTCGGCTGTTGCTTTTTCCACTGTCGCAGTCATTTCTGTCTGCTTCACCCTTCCAATGGTAACTGAACATTTTCTCTCATCTACCCACCTTAGGTCTATAACTACATTGAAGGAGTGAAGAGAAGCATGCACCACGAGATCAACTACTGCAAATCCTCTGCCAAAGTCATCTTCGGCGAAGTGAACACTCTCAGAAGCATGCCAGCTGCTAACAGAACAGCTCGTCAAGCTGGATATGATAATGGAGATGCTGGTGTTTCTGGTGAGCAGGCCTCTAACGGAGGCTCATGTTCCGGCTGTTGCTTGCCTGGTGCTGCTGGACCTGCTGGAACACCCGGAAAGCCTGGTCGCCCTGGAAAGCCTGGTGCTCCCGGAGCTCCTGGAAATCCCGGAAAGCCTCCTCAGGCTCCTTGCGAACCCGTGACTCCTCCTCCTTGGTTGGTTAATTCATTATTTTACACTACGTTTATAGTAAACCCTGCCCCGCTGGACCTCCTGGTCCTCCTGGACCACCTGGACCTGCTGGAGATGCTGGACAAGATGGACAACCCGGATCTGGAGGTGGAGCTGGAGCTCCTGGTCAGCCTGGGCCCAAAGGACCCCCTGGACCTGCCGGAAATCCTGGATCCCCTGGACAACCCGGACAGCCTGGACATGACGGACCTAACGAGCCAATTACTCCCGGACCAGCTGGACCTCCTGGTCCTCCTGGACCTGCCGGACCTGCTGGTCAGCCCGGACAGCCTGGATCTGGAGGATCTCCCGGTATTGTTCCAATATGAGCTATTGAAAATTACTTTTTCAGGACCCGCTGGACCAAAGGGACCTCCCGGACCTTCTGGACAGCCTGGAAACGACGGAAACCCTGGAGCTCCTGGACAGCCTGGAGAGTCTGGTGGATCTGGAGAAAAGGGAATCTGCCCCAAGTACTGTGCCATCGACGGAGGAGTTTTCTTCGAGGACGGAACTCGCCGTCGTTAAACCAGCTACAAATAAAAATTTTTTCGAAACTTATTAGGCTAAATTAGGGATCTATAGCTGACAAATAGCTCATTCTCCTACAAAAATTTTCCAGGTTGAAATAAGGGTTCAAAAGCATCAACTTTATGATGTTTCCCCCCTACTTCATGTGACATCTTCACTATCATTCAGTCAGGTTCCGCATTTCCAATTAACCCCCTTCCGAGTATGTCAATCTCCTCATAAAAATATCAGCGCCAAAGTAATTTTCACTTGTCGGCAGCTGCATGCCGGCTACAGCCAAGTCAAAAAAGACCCAGCAGCCATATTGCCAACCTTCGAAGGATTCATGGGTCACCGCTATCATTTTCCTGGTTCGACCAAGCTCGACTAACTTTACCTTCTTTATTTATAGCCAGCACTCTTCGGTTTTATAATCAATTGTTGGAATTGTTGGAGGTTATTGAAATTTAGAAAAGCACGAGGTTCTTTTGCTCTTCTTTGGACTTCTCGTTGTTCTGCCAACGCCATTATCCTGTTCATCTTTATGTTTTACACATCACCTTCTATTTTATGGTGAGACTTGCTCAAGAGAATAAAAGATCCATTGCAGTAATAGACAATTTCCTAATAAATCAATAGGTTATTTTATTGCTAACTCGACGGGCACCTATTATTTGACGGTCATGTTCGTGCAGATCTTATTGGCTATACATCGGTTTTGTGCCAGTCTGAATGACAAGCTTTTCAAGTTAATAAGCAGTACAAGAGCTACATTGGTATGTCTTTTGTTTTACCCTAGATAGCTGGAGGGAAATAAAATTATCGACCTTTAATTGGAGAATCAATAGGGAAAAATTACTTTTCCAAAAACTTTGTTACAGATACAATTGGCAATCTCCTGGTGCATAGGAATTTTCAGCACTCTGCAGTGGGTCGTAGGTTCGTTTTTCTCTTCTGTTGTTTTCTACTTTTGCATGCAAATGATAATTAGCAAAGGTACAAGGTACAAAGAACTGTGACATTAATTCTTCATACTTCTAGTGGTGATTTATCTATCGGAAACCGTTCTTTTGTTTTTGTAGTAATGATCATTGTTTAATAACTGTTTTTCCAAAAAACAAGCGAATGATAATATTTACAGAGCGTTGTGAATTTTGGTTTGATATTTCGTATTGGTCGTGGGAGAATAAATGCGCAGAATGGATAATTGAGATAAGTACTTCAATACCAGTAAAGATCACGCTGGTGATAATTATTGTACTAAACTTCGCGACTTTTATTCGTCTTTATGTTCTTCAAGTGAGATCCTATGATAACCACGACCTGAAGCAATTAATTTTTTAGAAACAGAAGAAGCACAACATAAGTACATACCGTCTAAAGACAAACTTTCGTTTACTTTGGCAAGGAACGATACATGATAGTTTCTTTTTCTTTGACATCGTTAATCAAGATTATACTTCTCAGCTTCACGACAATAAGTGGTGGTATCTGCTTTGTTACTCCATCTCTTGGGAATGGTCGCATACTCTCGACGGGTCAGTGTAACATATTCTTGTTTGGTTCATTTGAAAAGTTTGATTGACGACCTCGCATCGAAATGATTACAGACTGGCCATTCTGCTGGTGAATGAGGACCTTCGAAAACCGATTGTTCGACTGTTTAGAAGGAGAAACAGTACTTCTCTTCGACATATCAGCATCACACGGGTTGAATTTTTACGCTCACGACATAGTTAATAAAGTTATACAAGTAATTGAACACTTGACGACAATGGATAATGAAATAGACGAGGACAAATTTCCCTTCCGACACATGCTATAAGGAAATGGACTTTTAATGGGAAAATGAAAAGATGTAAAATTTAACTGCTGCTTTGATAAAGATAAATCTATCAAATCAGTTTATTCAGAGAGAGAGAGTGACATCGCAGGCATCAACATTATTTATGTGTCCTCTTACTTTCTTACGAAGCACTCTTATTAGATGGCTAAAGAACATTTTTGACGTTGTCGTTTGTCAAATGCGAGATAGTGTTACCCGCGCAGATGATGGGAGTGACCTGTGACGTAGTGTATACCGGTTCGTCGTCTCTTCGTATATAAATCGGCAACCATTCGAGATGTATCAAACTGACCATGAAGCTTATTCTCGTGTTGTGTCTCTTCGGCTGTGTAGCTGCTCAATTTGGTCTCCAGCAAGGTCTTGGTCTAGCAGCAGCTGGCATGGGAGTTAATGCCAATACTGGTCTTTATGGCAGAGGATACGGTGGCAATCCTTATGGTCAGGGAGGATACGGACAACAGGGAATGTATGGACAACAAGGGGGATACTATGGACAACAAGGTAGAGAGCCAGATTTCAAATTAACTTATTTCCAGGTTATGGTGGTCAACAAGGATTGTATGGACAACAGGGAATGTATGGCCAGCAGAGAGGCTATTATGGACAGCAAGGTACAGTCAGATATTTAGCCTACTTCTTTCCAGGCTATGGTGGTCGTGGACTCTATGGTCAACAGTCACTAGGTATCCAATCTCCAGTTGCCAACACGGGTCTCGGACTAGCTTCTAGCTTCCTTGGACGATAAATTCCTTCGACACTGCCTCAACTTGATGCAATACATATCAGATAATCTTTAATAAACATCAACAGAACAGCTACACGTATTTAGACTTTTCGTATAAATCTGATCTGATCTTAAACTTTCTCGAAAAGAATGGCAATTCCCTGTCCGCCACCAATGCATGCAGAGCCGATACCATAGCGGACGTTACGACGCTTCAACTCGTAGGCCAGATGGGCGGAGATGCGGGAGCCGGAGGCGGCAAGAGGATGACCGATTGCGATGGCTCCTCCGTTCACGTTGTACCGATCCTTTTCGACTTTCAACTCCTTTTGCACAGCAACTGCCTGAGCTGCGAAGGCCTCGTTGACCTGTACACATTTTTAAAAAGTAGAAGAAGAACAAACCTCAACAATGTCAATATCCTTTAGGTCGACTCCTGTCTTCTTACAAACTCCACGAATAGCGTCTACGGGTCCGATACCCATGATATTCGGGTCACAGCCGACGACATGATAACCGACGATACGAACCAGAGGTGTCAGTTTGTGCTTTTGAACAGCTTCTTCACTGGCGATGACGACGGCAGCGGCTCCGTCACAAACTCCCTATCATACGAATAAACAAAAACGTACATTACTCCTACCGAAGCGTTTCCAGCGGTTACGAGACCATCTTTCTGGAAGACGGGTTTCAATCCGGAGAGCTTCTCGATGGTGGTCTCACGAGGATGTTCATCAATCTCGAATACTCCTGGTCCTTTTTTTGTTTTGACAGGAATGCCAATAATTTCATTCTTGAAATAACCGGCATTTGTAGCTGAATGAAAATTGAAAAGAAAAAAAAATTCCAACCAAGGCGAGCACGGGTCTGGCTAGTTAGAGCAAAATCATCAACCTCCGCTCTAGTGACGCTATACTTTGCTCCCAGTTTCTCGGCCGTGATTCCCATCGGCGTTTTGATGTGCTGGTCTGTCAATCCCTGCCAGAGAGTGTCTTCGAATTCGTATTTTCCACCGAGCGTCGTTCCAAAACGGACGCCTCTTACGGCAAAGGGAGCCTGACTCATGCTCTCAGCACCACCAGTTAAAACAATTTGTGAATCTCCTACGCGGATTTGCTAAAAACAAAGAAAAATGTAAAGGGAAAAAAACATACATGAATACCGTCGATAATGGACTGGAAACCAGAGCCACAGAGGCGATTGACAGTGACAGCAGGAACGGTAACGGGGAGTCCGATGCGTAGACCAACATGACGTGCAAGATACGCAGCGTCAGAGGAAGATTGAATGACATTTCCTGAAACATAATAGTTAATCGGAGAATAAGGCAGATTTTTTCTAATTAATAAAAATTAAAAAGGTAAAAAAATAGCAAATGGCAATCAGCTTTTGTTTGCAACATAACAATTAAACATGTCATTTATGAATAAAAGTATAGAAACGTTTGCGGAATTGAATTTCGATATTAAAAATGGTAAATCTAAAACTATAAGGAAAACGCTGAAAACTTCTTCAGCACTTCCTTAAATGTCTTAGCGCTTGGCAGTCGTTTTGAAATTGTAAAAAAGAAAAAAAACTAACCGACAACAATGTGATCGACCTGTTCAGGAGAGATGGAAGCCTGTTGAAGAGCGGCCTTAGCGGCGTGTTCAGCGAGATCCGTCGCACTGAATCCCTTCAACGATCCGCCGAATGTACCAAAAGCCGTACGTTTGGCACCAACTACAAAAATATTTCCTGAAAGAAAAAATATAAATCAATAAAAAAAAAAGACTAACCGGCTCTAGAAGACATCAGAATGAACTATGGACCCGTTGAAGCAAAGAGTGCGGACGAATGCACAGCGGTGCGTAAAAAGCGCACAGAAAAGTCTGCAAAGCGAATAAATAAAATGCTATTTTTCAAAAATATGTACCTTGTAAAATCAAGTTTATAAAAATTATTGCAAAGTTAAATTTTAAAAATTTCCGTTGGAAAGAAGCACTAAAATATAAGAAGGAAAAGGTTTCTCATCTGGGCATAATATAAGTAAATTGGAAACATTCATGTTTTGAAATTTGAGTATTGTACATTATACATCTAAAACTAAGATAATTATAATATAGATAAGATAATTATCATTAACGATTACAGTGTATTCACTCTAGTGTTCTCGTACAAATAAACCTAATAACCACGTGTTACGACGATAGACTACGCTCTGATCATGGAACAAGCGACCTATCAGCGGGAACATTGACTTCGATAACAGTCCTTTCTTTTATTTCCTGAGGACCTGTCGCTTTTGCTTTCTTCTTTGATTTTATTCTTACTTTTCATGTTTCAGCGACGTATTATGTCTTCTCCATTAGATGTTTACCGAAAACAGGCATCGTTTTGTCCGAAAACGATGGAGAGATTTATGGATGGGGATAGATATGAACACAAGGTTTTTTTCCATTATTTTTAGAGAAGAGGATTTTAGCAACATATCTATGCTATGATGGAAAAGGATCCGATCTTCAGAAAGAACTATTCGGTCCCTTCGCTTGACGAGGCAAGAAGAATTACCCATGAACGATGGAAGAGAATGATCGAACACAATTTTTTCGAAGATGTAAGGAAAATTAACTCAAGAAATACCTTCCTTCCAGCCTTATGCCGATCTCGATAAATTCCAAGCTCTTTCTGAGATTCTAGAAACCTATGATCAGGGCGTTCAAGCTCGTCTTTCCCTTCATTCTAATGTTTTTGTCTCTGCTATAGCCGGAATGGGAACTAAAAGACACGATGAGATTTTGGAGAAGGCCCGGAACAACCAGGTAGCTCACGTTTATCGCCATAATATAAGGCAGATTGTCGGCTGCTACTGTCTCACCGAATTGAGTCATGGATCGAATACACAAGAAATGCAGACGACAGCCACTTTCGACAATGGAGAATTCGTCATAAATACGCCTAATCAAGGAGCGATCAAGGTCTGGGCTGGAAATTTGGCACTGTCAGCTACCCATGCCGCCGTCTATGCTCAACTATATGTTGGAGGACAGTGTCACGGTCTTCATGCCTTTGTCCTTCAAATTCGGTAAGTTTTAAAATTTGTATGAAAATGAAACTTTTTCAGTGACTTGAACACCTTCGATCCCCTTCCTGGCATCACAATTGGCGATATGGGCTGGAAGCCTGCTGAATGGAATGCTGTCGAGAACGGTTGGATGGAATTTAAGGTAATATTTATTCCCTATGTACAGACAACTCAACAAACTGTGCAGCCTAAACTTTGCAGCAAGATGATCCGCATTGACTATAGCCAGTAGAACATCCGCAACCGCCATTAGATTTTTGCGAACAGGGAACGACAATTTGGGCAGCTTGTTGGCAAGTCTGTTGGCATGTTGACTGGCAGATGGGGGCACAATTGAGGGTAACGGACTGGCTGGAGCAGGTGCTCATACACGTGTTCTGGCAAGTATTCTGACACGAATTTTGCTGAGGTTGCTGGACAACGACGACGGGTTGGGAATTGCCGCAGGTAGACTGAGATTCTATTAAGTAAGAGAAGGCTACCTACCTGGCACTGATTATTACAAGAGCTGGTGCAGGACGGGGTCGAACAGGCGGAAGAACACTGGTTGGAACAGGAGCTTTGACAGTTGTCTCCTGGCTGGGCAACAATGACTATCGGCTGGTTATTGCTACTTCCTCCACAGGCCTGTTGGCAACTTGGCTGACAGGATTGTACGCAGGATGGAGTAGAACAGGAGGAGGTACACTGGGACGTGCACTGTGACTGACAATTGTCACTCTGTTGAACGACAATAATTGGCTGGGAATTGCCTCCACAGGAAGGGGCACAGGTTTTATAGCAGCTCTGCGAGCAGGAGGAAGAAGAACCACAGCCGGATTGGCAAGAGCTCTGACAGCTGGAGCATGAGTTCTGTTGCTGTTGCTGAAGAACGACGATCTGCTGTTGTTGTTGATTTCCACAGACAGGAGTACAAGTTTGAGCGCAGTTGCAGTTGTTCGAACTGCCACAGCTGGATTGACAAGTGTTCTGACAGGTGGAACAGGAGTCTTGCTGCGGTTGAACCATAATTATTTGCTGGGGAGAAGAAGAACTACAACAGGAGCTTGTTTGGCTGTTGCAGCATTGTCTTTTCGCCCTAGCAATGGCCGTATCATTCTAAAATTGTACATGTGAAGAGTATTAGATAGAGTACCTTGATTTCTTTTCCAAGAGAAGATTGAATAGCCAAAACGACAAGAGTAAAGAGAAGAAAAGTTCTAGCCATCATGCACATCCTTCCCTCCTCCTCCTTTCCTTATATACCTCCAGGATACCCGGTTTCTTCCGGAATTTCACACCTCCACTCTGCGATAAGAGCGCGCGGAAACAAACAATACGGGCTTTGCCATCCAAAAAGTCGAATGATTAGGGGCAGAAATAGCCAAGTTTTTCAGAATCATCGTGCTCCCCTTTGGACACTGTTAAATAAAGGATGTGATGTGACGCCGGATGGAAAATACATAACCAGTTACAAATCTGCCAGCGAAAAACAATCGGTTACTCTTGGAGCACTCTCTGTTGGAAGGTATTAGATTTATACTTTTTTTATATATTTTTTAGAGTTGGAATTATAGGAAAAGGAATCTGTAGCTGTGGCATGGCGGCTGTAATTGCCATTCGTTACAGTGCAACGCGACATCAATTCGGTCCTAGCAAAGGAAGTAAGGCAGGGTGGTGAAAAATTTAATAATTTCAGATGAGATCGCTGTTTTCGATTATCCCCTTCAACAGTATAGAATATTTCCCTTTTTGGCCTCTTTCTATGCTTTGAAGTTATTTCACAGAAAGTAAGAGTTCTGATAGATAAAAATCTATTTTCAGATTCCTTAACTACTTCACCGAATATATGATGCGTGTCATGTCTGGCGAGAAAACCGACGAGCTCGCTGAATTCTCCAAGGAAGTTCATGCCATTTCCTCTTGTGCCAAGTCAATCTCTACATGGAATGGTGTCGAAGCGTTGGCCGAGGCTAGACGTGCTTGTGGAGGTCATGGATTTCTTCATGCGTCTCGTCTAAACAGTCTTCGCGACAGTCATGATCCGAACCAGACATTCGAAGGAGAGAATAACATCCTTCTCCAGCAAACCAGCAACATTCTATTGTCAAAGGCGAAACAAGGAAATCTAGACACCCCAATGAGAAGCTTCGCCTTTCTTCGAGATAATATGAGAACATTCAGTGGATTTGGAAGTTGTATTATTCGAGGTGAGACTCCTTTAACTTCTGTAACACTTCTCTTTCAGATGTAATAAATGCTTACAAATGGCTTGTAACCTATCTTATCCAACAAACTGCTCGTGACCATGATGCACTTAAAGATACCGGAGCATTTAATGTTAGAAACCAAACACAAGTAGAATATCCTTCAAACATGAGTATATATTTAGGTTTTCCGTGCTCATACTCTTTCCATCGCCTATGCCGAGTTGATTGTTATTCAATGGGCTTTGGATGAAACGAAAGAAAGTGATTGTGAAAAAATCCGTCGTGTTTTGAATAATTTGATCGGTCTCTATGCAACGGAAAGGATTGAAAAGCATCTGGCTACCCTTTATATTGGTATAAGCCTTGAGGAATTATATTCAAATTCCAGGCGGTTATTGTACTGGTGAAACCTTCGGCACTGGTATTCGCAACGCTAGAAAGAATTTCGACACCCAAATAGCTCCAGAAGCAATAGCACTCGTCGATGCTATCGCTCCTCCTGATTTCATTTTAAACTCCGCTCTTGGAGCCAGCGATGGACGAGCTTATGACCATCTAGAGAAAGAGTTTCGCACAAGAACTAGTAAGCCGGACTGGTGGAAAGATTTATCAGATTTTCTAAAATCGAGAGCAAACAACAGTAAGATGTAAATTCAATTCAATTGTAATGGAAATAAATATTCATTTAGCTCAATTGTAACCATAGTTAAATCCAAGACATTGAAAATGTTTTCTAAGCACATAAGAATCTGACGCAGTCATATCAATTATCACATATAAAGCTTATTTAATAGTAAATATTTTTAGAAGTTTACAATTTCTTTAATTTGAAAAAAGCTTAGGCTACTGATATTCTTTATATGAACAAGATGTTATTGAGTAATCACAATATCGTCTTCTTGGTTAGGAAGGAATCTAAAAACATATTGAATGAATCTATTATTTTACAAAATATTAATATATCTAAAACTTACACAATATCTCCTTGAAAAACGCCGAGTAATCTACAATAGATCAATACTTTCAATCAAAACAAATTTACTTACGTAGAAATTAAAAACAAAACGAAAACTGGGAAAAATATAGCGAATAAGCCGAAACAGACGGATAAAGCATTCAGTCGCATCGTCTAAAGTGTGCGGAAGAGGAGATCTCCGTTCGCGATAATAATCCTCGATCCGGAGAGAACTCAAGACCTATTGATTTACCCAAAAATTCGTTTTCAAAATAAACAGATTTTGTGAAAAATTCTCTTTTGCAAGACATCGAAATTGATGCCAGATGAAAAACTTTGTAGTTTCAAAATTTAATTGCATGATATCATCAGGTTGAGAACCAAAAGGTGTTGGAGGAAGAAGGCCAGAAAGAAAGTGCAATCAGAATTTACACTTGCGAGAAGAAGATGAAGACGGTAGTGGTAGTAATAGTTGAGGAGAAGGAGGAGGAAGAAGCCGAATGGTTCAAGAGGATACCGAAAGAGGAAACATAACAGCTTTCGACTTAAAATATCCATTCGAACTGGTTTTGATCCCTGAAGCAGCTGCATTCTGCACTTTCTTGGTTTCCCTTCTCTTTCGTGGTCTTTTTTTCAATTTAAAGCAACAGTGCCACAGCTTTGTACTGCGCGTCTGCGTATCACTTTTAAGGTACTGTAATTATCACAAGAAGTCATTAATTAAGTCGGTTACTCGCGATATTTGTTGTTCTCTTTTCCTTTTTTTGTCAGAAATAAATTCTACGCACAAAATTATGTTTGGGCCACAAAAAATATTTCCCTAAAAAATCCCAAAAATTACAAAAAAAAACAGTACAAAAAAGAAAACCGGATAAAAAAACGATTTTTAAATTGCGCGCTCAAGGCTGGAGACATTGAAGACAAGAAGTAGGTTGTGTGGCACTGTTCCTTTAAGTTGTTACTTTCTTAGTTATTATAGCTTTTTCATGTAGTTGCTGCCTTTTGTTGACGTTTTCTTAGTTGCTATAATAGAATGAAAGAAAAAAAAATAGTGCCAGAAGAAATTGCACATCACAATCTGTCGGTAGGTAATTTAACAAAGACGTGAAAAGTCGTTCAGAGCCGAAGGTTTCTACTCAGATATGACCGACAGTTGATTTTGTCAACGATAATCGTGATCATTGTATAGGTATATCGAACACAGCTCTGTTCTATCTTATTCTGAATGTAGAGTACATAAAAGAAAAAAAGGAAAGGAATCAATAGTAGTTTAAAAAAAGATCGAGGAGGTAACATAATCAGATGTTTCTTATATGCAGGCACAATTTAATACTAGAAAGAAAGCTAAAGCACTCCAAAAAATTCTGTTACTCACATAATCACATCGGCGCTGCGTGTTCCAAGGAATTGAAGAGAAAAAATATTGAATCTTGGAGAAAAGAAATTTTTAGAGAAACGAAATAATAAATCCAATTTATATTTTTGTATTTACTTTTGGTCTCCGTACTGGAATGTGTTTATTCACTGACGTTTTGATTACCTACTATGATTATAAAATAATTCCTTAACTGTTGAGATAATGTGACAGCTCCTTTTCTCAGGAAACAGTATTAACTGTTCTCTTTACTTCTCATGTAGGTGATATTTTCGAGAGTTTCAGAGTTATAAGTTTCCTTTATGATAAAAATAAGATCATTAGATGACAAAATGTGTCATTGTCAAAGCCATTCGGGTGTTCCGTGCGTGTAAAGAATAAAAAACGGTTGATTTTTTTCTTTTCTTCCCTTGTGTACAAGCTGGATTAATGCTTCCCCCACAGAGCTTTACAGAACTTTATTTACCTCCCTGATTAGTGTAGAACACCGCTTCTAGTCTAGCATTTAGTCCGCCATGTAGTCTGCTGCTTGATCTGGCCGCCATTCAATAAACAACCTATGCCTTCGTCACAGGAAGGTGTTCTCTAATTTCACATTGACGTTTTCGTTATTCATCAACTGTTAAAAAAATCTCACGAATTCTTCGTCCTCTTTTCACATCTTTTTTTTCTAAAATCTCACACCAGATAACGTGATTCCCGTGGCGTGATTACCCGATAAAGAATCTCCCTCATCGTTCCATCAGTCAACAGAAACCAGTTCAAAATGTGTTATTTTAACTGCTCTGACATTCACCAATATTTGTCATTCCTTATGTACTTCAGTCGGAGGAGAACTCCCACAAAGCGCATTATTGGAGGCCGAGGTGCGGGGGACGACGCCTTGCGTATATATTTTCAACGAGACCGCATAAGACAATTATTTTAAACTTGAGGGTTTTATCCTCCTTAGGTATCGCGTTTTCCTATTGATTTATCGATATCTACCAAATAGGGTAAACAAATTCCTTATACTAGTTGGGCGTCTTGTATTGGTCAAACAGCCTATTAATGTTTGACATTGATTTTATTTTCGCAATGAGAGGTCTTAATGTTATTCTAGCTCTCTAGAAACCCTCAAGAAATCAAAAAAAAAATATTGAGAAAACTTTCTCCTTCGTTATTTTTGGCTGCGTTGCGTCACTCCCAATGCCATTATTCTTTTCGACAGGTCAGCGCCCAGTGATCTTCAAAGATTGCAGCGACGTGGCTGAACGAGTCGACGCCACTAAGTGCGTCTTAATTTTTCTGCTTTTTTTTCTACGTTCTGTGCTAATGTAATATAACTTGCTTTTCGCTTCTTTCCAAGCTCCTTGCATTCTCTGCATATATTTTCTGTATGGATTTGTGCTTGTCTTTCCTGAATACGAACAAAAATCTATCAGTGACTTGATCACCTTTCCTTTTTCACAACGTTCTTGTATTGCTATTGGCCCAGTATCCAAGTGATCCTTTCTAGAAGATGGCTCAAGCAGACATTGGACTTATCGGCCTCGCCGTCATGGGACAGAATCTCATTCTTAACATGAATGATCACGGTTTTACAGTCAGTCTCTATTTTCTCTATTTCATTTCTAGGTTTGTGCTTTCAATCGAACAACATCGAAAGTAACAGAATTTCTGGAAAATGAGGCGAAAGGCACAAAGATCATTGGAGCGATGTCTATACAAGAACTCTGCCAGTAAACCAGTCCATATTTCCTCGTTTACTTCATCTTCAGAAAGCTTAAGAAGCCTAGACGAGTGATGATGCTTGTAAAAGCCGGTGATGCTGTTGACCAGATGATCAACGCCATTTTGCCACATCTTGAGAAGGGAGATATCATCATTGATGGAGGAAACAGCGAGTACACTGATTCGAATGTGAGTGCTACCCTTTTTTATTATGATTTCTATTTTAGAGACGAACAAAAGAACTGGCGGATAAAGGCATTCTATTCGTTGGATGTGGAGTCTCTGGAGGAGAAGAAGGTTTGTCTACATCTGTTTTTTCTGTCCTTCTAGACAAAACTAACCATTCTGTGCTTAAAAACCTACGAGTTGTCGATTTACCCGTGACGTTTAGACTATAATTTTATTAGCAATCAGTTAAAAAAGCCCTTACTAAAATGTTCCCGTAACTGGTTTGTGGTCGGAATTTTTCGTCTCCAAAATATTATACTCTCCCAATTTTAGAAATGTGTGGTCGGGACAACGATATAGTATTCGATCCTAAAAAAACATAAAGGTTAGACAATACCTACTGTATAAGAGGGTACTCTCAATTTAGCGTAGTTATCCCCACCCAATTCATATTTATATGTTGGAGGGAAAGTTATTACAGCTTCTTCAAAATCAGTAAATGCCAAATCTAAAAAATTAGCTAGTTTTTAAAATGTTCAAAGGCTTACTTTTCTGTCTGGCTTGATTCAATTCATCCAATTCCATTGCCCTCAAAATATTTGTTTGTCTCATGGCTTTACTCTTCCAATCAAATAAAATCTCTTTTGACAGACGAAAGTTCAAGTCCCCGGTCCATAACACTACCTGAAAACAATTTGTAACGACATAGAAAACAATCTAACATCAGCGGCAAACATGCTGTCTTTGTGGGTAAACTTGTGCAAACTCGGGAAACGCATGTTCTTCGCTATCTTTTGATATTCTATTGTTCGTTGGACAAAGTTCTCATCTAGAAAATGTAAATAAAAAAGTGTATCCACTCACGGGACAGATGGCTTCCAAGTATTACAATCCACTTTTGACAAAATCTAAAGCAAATGCCGAGAGCTCCTTTTGTGCGCATTGGTTTTGCAAATGTAGCCGAAGACACAAATTTAATAGATGGTTCTAGAAATTTAAAAAAAAGGCAGGAGTACCTGTTGCATATCGAATATGACTCTTTCTAACAAAAATAATCAACATTTGACTCCAAATTCGGCTTGAAATATAAGGAGAATGGGTGGCTTCGAATGCTCGGCTGAGTATCGTAAAGACTTCTTCGTGGAAGTTCCTAAAATTAATTAATACATTCCACTGTTCTGTAGAGAGAAAAATGAACTCACATGGAGGAAGATGGCAATTCTTGCAATGCGATAGAAACAACGTCCTCCAATACGTCCTTTGAAGAAGTTTTAATGACATCTGCAAGTTCTAAAAGAACTTTGGCTGACTGAAAATGTTAATAGCCTTCTATATCCACCTTTTCATTAATATTCCATGTCACAGCTCTTGTTGACACTGTCTTATCCGCCGAAAATTTAGCAATAGATCCATAAGAAGGGATGGGGACATTTCCATAGCCCATTATCTCTGTCCTAATTTTTAAAATTATTTAAAAATGGATATAAACTAACGTGGCTGCTGCTGTTTCATTAACATAAGTCCATGTGTGATCATCTACGGTTGTAACTAAATTAAAAAAATAATATTAAAAAGGAAATGGAACTTACAGCGACGTTCTTTATGGAGGCTTATTTCGCTTTGCGATTTTTGAAGAGGATTTCGGACGGGTATTATAGACTCATCTTGATCATCTGCTTCCATTGACATGGAGCAAAGGATTAGATCCTTCCAGGGGAACACGCAGAGACCTCGATCGTTTACGTTGCCATGGAAACAAGTGGAAGTGGGTGGGCTATAATATAGAATAACAATACAAAACAACATATCAGAACAGAATACAATAAAGAAAAATATAAATGAAACTAAATGACTAGTTTTTTTCCAGGAGCTCGTTATGGACCTTCCTTGATGCCTGGAGGAAATCCGGCCGCCTGGCCACATCTGAAGGACATCTTCCAAAGTATAGCAGCAAAATCTGATGGGGAGGCCTGTTGTGATTGGGTATGTTCTGCTTTCATTTTTAAACCTATAAGGTCGGTGAAGCTGGAGCTGGTCACTTCGTCAAGATGGTTCATAACGGTATTGAATACGGAGATATGCAGTTGATAGCCGAGACATATGCCATCATGCACCAAGCTATTGGTCTGAACCATGATCAAATGTCCGATGTCATGAATGACTGGAACAAGGGAGAGCTGGATTCTTTCTTGATTGAAATAACTGCAAATATTTTGAAATTCAAAGATGAGAAAGGAGAACCTATACTCCCGAAGATTCGTGACGCAGCTGGACAGGTACAACTTTTTCTACTGTTTAATTAAAATATTTACTTTAGAAAGGAACAGGCAAATGGACGTGTTTTGCAGGATTGGAATATGGACAGCCGGTGAGTCTCATCGCTGAGGCTGTTTTTGCCCGATGTCTTTCCGCCCTGAAAGACGAACGTGTAAAGGCGGCAAAGGTTCTACCACGACCGACATTCAAAGCAGACGATCTTATTTCTGATAAACGGAAATTTGTTAAAGACATCTCAAAGGTAAACAATCCTAACAAAAGATTAATCATCTTTAGGCTCTCTATGCTTCGAAAATCGTCAGCTACGCACAAGGATTCATGTTGATGGCAGAGGCTAGCAAAGTCTTCAAATGGAATTTGAACTTCGGAGCTATTGCCCTCATGTGGCGTGGCGGTTGTATAATTCGTTCTCGATTTTTGGGAGATATCAAGCGAGCTTTCGATACGGACCCAAATCTCCAGAATCTTCTGCTCGATAAGTTCTTTATTGACGCGATGACTGACGCTGTGGTAGGATAGAAGAACACTCTATATTCTTTTAAGAATCCCTTCCACGAAGTCACTGGTGTCGCCCTCAAACTTGGTATCCCTCTTCCAGCCATGTCTGCAGCTCTTGCCTTCTACGACGGTTATTCGAGCGAAGTTGTTCCGGCTAATTTGATCCAAGCACAGCGGGACTACTTCGGTGCCCATACCTACGAACTACTGACGAATCCTGGAAAATGGGTCCATACTAATTGGACCGGAAAGGGAGGGCGTGTTACTAGCAATGCCTATTCCGCCTAATTTATTTGATATTGTGTAGTTAATGTGTGATACTTTCATATCGAACAGTATTAGTCAAGAAAATAAACATTTAGGCAAAAAATGAACGTCCCTTGAATACATCTTTATTTAAAATAAGTAACAAATGACATTGCTAGCTTTATCCGAATAGTCTGGATTGTTTTTTGTTACTTGATCAACTTCTCCATCGTCTGCCGTGAAGAGAATATCCAATCCTGACTTTGCCTTTACATATCGAAGTGTTTTATTTGCCCCGCATTTCTCTTGCCCCAGACAGTACCCGAGACTCTGAATTAATTATTTATTGAAAAATCAAATGTACCTTCATCGGATTCCAACCAGCCGACTGCTTACTTTTAAATTTCACCTCACTTGTTGTTAAATATTGTGTATCATCCTTATCATACAGACGAGAAAGGGAACGAAGTTCCAGCCATGGACATCTAGTTGAATTATGGGGGACCCCATCAACCAAGTGAGACAGATAACCAGTAATTCCTAAATATGTATTCTTTTTTGACACTGAACCTTCGATGCCAAAACCGGCTGCTGTTAAATTGTTGAGCTCATCAGAAAGAGTTGTAAAGCGATGACGACCAGATTCTTTTTTGAACAGCCGCAAAATAGGTGTCAAATAGATCTGAATTTTTGCAATAATATTCTCTATCATTTTTATTCTTTGAGTCTATATAAAAGATATTTTTCGTAATTGTACACTCATCGAATTATACACTTAGTGTTCAAACTTACAAGACGTCTCACGTTAATTGACTTTATCATGTCGATTTCTTCGGATGAATCATCCACTTCTTTTTTAATGTTGTTTGTGATGTTCTTTACTGAAATATCTACCCATAAAAACGATATGTAGCTTATTTTTCTGTGAAATCGACGGAAAAAGCCACGATCCCAGAGAGAAGATATCCTCCAGGACTTGGACAACCGGTTGACTGATATTTTGACAGAATACAGAAGATATGAGGAGAATGAGATGGAACTTCATAATCCAGGATGGAATACCAAGGGCAAACAGGGCTTTTTATAGTCTTCATCTATACGGATTAACGTGAATTTTATAGTCCAGATTCCACAGTAAAAACAAGTACTTCATTTTGTTGACCCATTCGGTAGAAAACACTTCAATCAAAATTATCGTTACTATATTTGAATGAGGAAATGTTCTTATTGAAGATATATTTGTTTGTCTCTGATTGCTTTTTTATTACAATTTTAATACTTCTGTGTCTTGTTTTTACAAGAAGAATAGCAGGATAATAAAATGAACAATGAACTCTAACCCCAATGTAAATTAGATTTGTAATAGTCATACCTTCTGATAACTTACATGATCTCATATTCTGAAGGCAGAAGTTTCTGATATCTTTTCCTTCGTTCATGTCCTTCTTCTGATTTTGGCGTAGCTGAGACGCCTAGAAACATCAAACCAGGTGGTTTATTATCCGTAGCTAAATGTATCCTCAAAATTATTCTGAAGCTAAATAATAATACAAAGGGTTGTATTCTGCCCATCTTACACAGCTGGCCTAAGCTGGTTTGGTGGTTTCAGGTCCCGTTCCTGCTAAGAAAAAGGAAGTGTAGGAACCACACATTCAAATTCATTCTTCGATAGTTCAAAATGGTGACTTTAGTTAATTTCTCAGCTGTGATCAGGAAGTGGTATTTTTATTGTCAAGGTCTATGTTGTGTAATAAAAGCACTTTTAAAAAAGTTAGAGATTTGTCCTTGAGAATAGGTAGATAAACTCTCTTGTTTTTCGGCAGAGAAAATCACAAGGTGTTAAGTTTCTTCTTTGACGACAGAGAAGAGAGAGAAAACAGATCAACAAGCACAGAACCTGACTTCAGTCCACCGCAAACTGGCTATAGCCTAGTGTCGATTTCTTGAGGTTTTTAGAGTAGATACCACAATAAATAACTTTATTTTTTGTCATGACCACCCATCCTATTCAACATCTTATAAGAAGCGCTATCATATAATTAAAATAACCTTCGCATCCGCTTTCACTATGATCTTTGGTCACCGAAATTGATAACTATGAAACAATTACCTAGCCCAGTAGCACTAAATTACACTTAAGACGGTCAGACTGCTAAGCTAAGAGAAGGAAACAACACAGGCATTGTTAGTTATAACAGTGTTTTAATGACCGACTTTTGCTACTAACTTATTACTTTCATTTTTTTTATCTTCTATATTAAGTGTTCTTATTACAGACTAATTGACCATGTTGGGAATAATGAATTGTGGAAATGATAGCGTAGAAATCTATGCTCCTCGGGATGAGTCAAAGATCCGTAAGCAGGAGTCTCTCGAACAGACACGTGCCTTCACAGAAATCAAGCGAAAGCCCACTATCACATATGGTCAAAGTGAGATGCATCAAAGTTAATATTTCTAGTATAGGTGGTCAACGACTTATTGATGGTAAACTTGTGACTGAAGTTGATGGGGTCCAATTGTGGCACGCAGTAATCAGGAAGAAAAGTTTCGAACCTAGGACAGGTCATTCAATTATTGCGGAAGATGTAATTAGACCAGAGGATGAAAATGAGGAAACGGAAACACATTGTAGGAGAGCCTTAGTTAAGTATAAAAAATCTTTAGACGTGTTGTCGGAGGTAGATGGTACTCAATTATGGCAGGAGGTGATAAGGAAAAAGGTTATAGAAGTTCGACATCCTTCTATTGTTGCCCATATCCGACAGAAGATTGTTAAGCAAGAGTCAGAATCCTCAGCTGATACAGAGTGTGAGTTATTTAAGTTAGTAAAAACTCCATTGATCTTGGACAAGTATTCTGGTTTTTTTCTGATGTTATTAGACTTTGTCCATTAATATACATGTTCAGTTTCGTCATCAACCTCAGAATCCTTGCCATACGTGACGAAAGTATTTGTCAACGAATAACATCATCAAATTCTACCTCCATAAAAAATACAATACCCACAGAATTATTTGGATATCATATATTTTGTACACATTGGAAATATCATAAAATATGTTATTTGTTAGCTCATCGAATAAAAAAATAAAATGGGTGTAGTAGCTGCTGAATTGTCACCCTGTCTGATAGATTTTATCGCTGAGTCGTTACGTTTATTGATATCACCCGTCGGCTGATCGACAATGGAAGCCTTTGATTTTGTTGAAAATCCAGGAAAGGAGCCTTTTGATGAGCTGGCTCATGATGTAAGTTCTTTATTATTTTATTGTTTTCAAATGTAGATTACAATAAAAAATGGTTGGGGTCGAATCATGCATGAGTATGACATGTGGACGGAGAGTAGAGAACTTTACTGGTTGCTAGTAGCCTACCATAAAGGTTTTTCATACGATCTTTTGTTACTTTTTTTTTCTAGCCACCAAGGAAGCTGTTGGGGGTATCGGAATAGCCATGGATCGTAGTTATACAGACGACGACGAATTGTACTATCTTGGCTCATTCTATACTAAACCACAGTATAGAGGAATTGGTTTAGGAAAGGAGTTATTCCGGCGAGCGATGGAGAAGACAAAGGGAAAAAATGTGGCATTAAACTCAGGCAAGAATTTTTCTTCGAAGAATTCCCCCCTTTTGCTGATTTCAGAATAGAAATAGTTCACTAATCTAATGATTTCAGCAGTTCATATGATCAGCTTCTACCAACAACATCACGGTTTTGTTCACTCCAGAGACTGTTGTAACCAGATGTTGATAGTGAAGAGAAAAGATTTTTATTTGAATGACCTGGTTTCGGAAACTGATATCAAAGTAAGCTGCGAACAATTCTTTTCATTTAATATCAGGATCTGAATGAAGTTGATATATCTGAAGTAATAGGCTATGACAAGATTATCTGTCCCAGAGAAAGAGAACCTTATTTTAAACGATGGATCGCGGGAGAGGATGCTACGTGCAAGGTAAAATTTGAATTATTTTTTCTCTACTATGTCTCTTACAGATAGCTGTCGATTCAAAAGGTAAAATCACAGGTGTAGTTGGTATTCGTCCTCAACTTACTAAGGGATTTACAATCGGTCCGCTATATGCAGATACAGAAGTATTTTATTGAATTAAAAAAAAAATCACAGAACATAGCTTTGAACCTGCTCGCTGCTTGCCTTAAAGCGATACCCAAACGAGAAACACACGAAGAGCATGTCTGGATGTGGGCGTCTAAACCAAACGAAGCTGCCGTCAGAAGGTAAGCTTTGTTTTAGTATCATTATGGTTTATCCAGAATAATGGAGAAGCTGACACAAGGGAAGTATATGCTCAACGACATTGGAAAGACTTTATTCACTCAGAAGATGATAGACATTTCAAATTCTAACAAGGTTTATGGTTTTATGGAATATGCTCATAGTATTGTCTGAGATGAATAGATGTATATGCAAGATAGGAATATTTTTCCATGTTTTAGAAAACTGTGGTTCTGTCAGCACTGACGCGTTCACGATTATTTGCGCCATAACTTCATTAATCGAGATATGTCAATGTCTGGTGCGATTATTACATTTTATAATGAACTTTTAAAAAGTTGTATTCCATAAAGAAAGGATTCAAGATGTTGCTACCGGAGCATTATCCATAGCAGATGATTGCCTCATTTGCAAATCTCCTAAATTCTCCCTCTTCAAATGTCCCAGCATGGATTGGCAGAATTTTCTATAAGGCGTGGTGAAGTAGATGACTGTGAGGACATGAATTGTTGAGAAGAACGAAGGTATTGTCAATAGTACGGCCCCCAGTCGAGTAGCCAGTTCGTCCAGCTGACCATCTGGACATATATGGAGAAAATAATTCAGCAATCCGACGAATACAGCGATTACTAATGGAAAGAAAAAAATAACCATCGGTGCTGATGCCTATAATGAAGAAAATTGAATAAAATTGGAGAACGACCTGGAAAATGAGTGATGACAGCAGCATTTTATGAAGACGAATAGTTTGCGCAGACATGCTAGAATGACCAACAGTAATATGAATCTGAAAGTAATTAATAATGATAGGTTATTTCTATAGTTTCTTTTCTATTTACCCTTATTGGTAATACATCATTCATTAACGTATCTGCCAATATTCCTAACCTGATTTGATGACGCTCAAAAAATATGTCGAATTAAATTAAACATCTGTTCATACAAACGTTGACCTTTGTTTGAAGACCTACTCTGTAGATTGCCTTGATGATAATTGAAAGGCCAACAATAATGTTAGCCATAACAAATAGGATGAAGTTTACAAACAAGGGTATCTCCAGATCGGTCACAATATATACAGCATAATTAAGATTTATATATTGACGCTTCTAAAGAATACAAAAATGTAGCCTTGATAGTATTCAAACCCATTTAATTTTTGCCATAAATTGTACTTCGTCACTTTGAGCTGTCTTGGAAAATGGATACAAAATAACTAACATGGCGATGAAGACAAAGATGTGAAAGCCGTCATAGATGAGGACAATAATTTTTTTACTTTGAAGAGGAATAAGTGTATGTTCACGCCAGATAAAACTGGCAACCAATGCGAAGCAAATAAATAGAAGACTGTAAGAATAGAGTATTAACAGATAAAATCCATCTCTTGGGGGTATCAACCAGGGAACTTCCGAGCCATTTATTCGAGGCATGATAGACCCAAGAAGACCGAAATACTGCATGCCAAGACAACTATAGATGTTTGTTGGACAAAGGAGGACACTGTCGACAAAGTCGAATTGAAATATTGTAAGCTAAAAATTTATATCAATGAAAATTTGTTTACTTACACTAACAACTATTACAATATATTTATAATTACTCATTGACTTTGGACTGGCTATGAAAGTAATATAAACTAACATAGAAGTTAAAACGGTCGATGGGATGATCATTATCCGCGTAACTTTTTGGAGAGTTGTTATTGGAATGTTCATGAGCAACAATTATGAACCAACGGTGTCACACGATAATTTTATTTTGAATGATAAGTTGAACCACAGACAATGATTATATCGCGCAATGAAAATTGGTTATCAAAGGGCATATTTGTGACTTTTTACCCTCACATTTCCAAATATTGAAAGAAAAATTGTCGATACAGTGTTGTGAAATAAAAAAACAGTAAAAGCGTGAATCGTAAAGAAGAACGGAGATATCACCATTAAAACTATTTCCAACTAGGCAAAAAAATGCATATGTGACACCCGAAAACTGAGCGACGCAAGAAGAAGTCGAACGGTGTTGCCGAAAGGTTGGAGCGGACGATATCTGGGTTTGACAAAACTTATTGTTTATGCGTTAGTTTGCTTTGATAGTGATCAGATCTGCGGTATTGTTGTATTAATTTTCGAATATGCTTTGAAGTAAAACGTTGACAATTGAAAAAATATCAATATACAGGGTGGCCGATAAGTATGGGTGCGCAAAAAACCGCTGCCATTTTATAAAAATTGCAGTTTTTAAAAATTTTATTGATTTAATATGAAGAAAACATGTATACACACAATGTTTATAACATATGTTCAAAGTTACTTCCTTCTACTTTCACACATGCCTCGAGCCGTGTCTTCACACGGTCGACGGTGCGCCGCAGGTAGTTCGTCCCAGGCTAGCTTTAGTTCTCGACGTAGGCCATCCAGACTAGTTATTTTCTTCTTTTTCAACTTCTCATCAATGTATCCCCATACAGAAAAGTCAAGGGGATTCAAATCTGGGCTGTTGATAGGCCATTCTTCCTTAGTGAGATATCCTGGAAAATGAGATCTCAAGTGCGCGATGATCGTCTTTGCTCCATGGGCCGGAGCCCAATCCTGTTGGAAGATCATATTGGGGTTTTTTTGTTTCCGTAGCTTGACTTCTTTGTTCAGAACTGTTTCTTGATACACTTTGGCGTTGATTTTCACGTTACGATCGATGAAAATAAGAGACGTCTTTCTTGTAGCAGAGATTCTTCCCCAGACCATCACACTCTTCGGAAAAAGAGTCCTGGTGGCAACTCTTCGTCTACGGGAGTTCTTCATCAAGAGACTGCTCAATCATTTTGTGAGTTGGGAGCTCGCTCCAGAGTGAAAATCTTTTCATCGGACCAGAGAACGTCTTCCACACGGCGCACCGCAAAAATTTTCAACAACTCTTTTAATGCAGTATATATTAGTAATAAAGTAAATATCGGTGAGAGAAGGATCATCAGTTGGGTAACTTTTTGAGAAGCGGTCATAATATTCATAATGACGCAAACTGACTAAATGTGTTTTCTAAATACTGTCGTCATCCTCCCGCAACAGAAGGCCACGTCTTTCCAGGCTTAGCCTTGGGCAGGGTTGTGACTCGAATCTCTTCATATTTTTCTCTCATCCCCCGCTTATCGCTTACCAGCTAGATAATATTCTCCACTATTATTTCATAACTAATAAAACCATCATATAACGCCTGTAACCCTAACGCATTCCCCTCACTGTCAAATGTGGAAACGTGGTAGCAGAGGACTTGATCCCTCGATTTTCACCCCCCTTTAGACCTAAGTTATCCCGGATCACCAGCGGCAAGGAACAGGAACTCGCGACCCTGAACGTCCCCACAAAGAAGCCGACATACACACTGATCAGAACGTGAGCGCTTAATTAGATAACATAAACAACAATAAGCTATTTTATGGGTTTATAAAATCAATAAATCAATTATAAACGTATTAAAGATGAAGCTAGCCATTATTTGTTCCAGATGGGATAGCTTGTCTGGTGGGAATAATCTCATTTCTCTCATATCCAATCATTGAGAGGAAACATCTCCAATAAGGTGTTGTGAAATAAATAACAGTGAAGGCATGAGCAACAGAAAATAATGAAGGTATTGTTATTAAAATTGCTCCTAGCTGAGCGGCCGGTTTGTCCAACTCTTCGTTCGGCAGAAAAAGGAAAATGTTATTTAGCAGTCCAGCTGCCACAGTGGTTATTATTGGTATTATAAAGATAAAAATAGGAGCTAATGCCTAATATAAAACAGATGGTTGAAAGCATATACATTACCTGGTAGATGAGTGACCTGAGAAGCCTTTTATGTAGACGAATAGTGTTAGCAGAAAGATGTGAACGATCGAAGGAAGTTTGGATCTTAAAGGAAGATTTTATACATCAGAAGTAGCTTTCATGTAAATCAAAATACAACAAGAAAATGTGAAGGCTGGATAAAAATCATACGTTATTATTGCAATTATCGCAACCACTTTGTTCTTTATTGTGATCCTTCGATATTGAATATTCACCTGTTAGTTGTACGAAATGTTTTTAATCGATATATTATGTAAAAAGTATCAACTTACCCTGTAGACTGCTTTAAATATGAATATAAGACCAAGACCAATGATAGCCATTAGGAACAAAAAGAATTGAACGAATTTGTTGATTATTTTAACATCATCTACCACTAAAAAAATAGCAAAGTCGGGATCAATATAGGTATATTTCTATATAAGTATTTGGTCAAAAGAAATCAAACCCATTCCATATTTTTTATAAAATAGCTATCGCTAGCTCGAATCTCCATAAACATTGGAAAAATAAACGTAAACATTGCAATAAACAGAAAAATATGGAAGATCTCCCAGATAATCAAAACAATGTTCTTATCCCTCCTATCAGAAAGAAGGGAATGTTCTCGCCAAATAAAGCTGATAATTAAAGCAAGAGCAATGAGCAAAAGACTAGCCACATATAACAGCATTAGATAAAATCCATCTTTTGGAGGAATGAGATTAGGTCGTTCTGATCCATTGATCCTGGGCATTATACTTCCAAGAAAACCATAGTACTGCATCCCGATAGTGCTGTAGATATTTATCGGACAAAGAAGAACACTGTCGACGATGTCAAATTGGTAAACAGACAACTGTAAGGCTACCGGTGGCAGGGCTGATACCTACGCTGGTAGCTATCACCAAATACTTATAACTAGCCATCGACTTTGGACTTGCTTTTACGACTATATAATTCATTAATAAAAAAAGTACAGTGGAAGGGAAGATCATAAAAAAAGTAACTTTTTGGAATGTGATCATAGGGGGCATAGTAGAAATGTAGTCGAAGTGGTCAATGTGAGAATTCCGTAATTATGTTTAGAAAACGCTGAAGTTTGCGCAAATGTCTAGTTATAGAGCTAGAAGGAAGTCAAGATTGAATCCAATTGTTCAATCGACTACTTGAAATCTGAAATTAATGTTAGACTATTGCTTTGTGTGTTTACTGTAATTCTTTCGCGTCCAAATATCTTTAAAACGGATTTTCTATATGTAGGTTCATCGCGATGGGGTCAACTATCTTTGAAATTACTGCGACCAAGGGTATCGTCGAGGTTGAAGTGAAAACGAAAGCGGGGTCCCACAAGGGGAAGGAAAGAACTGCCAGAAAAGGTGTGATTGATGTTAATAGCAGAGTAACGGTCTAAAGTAAAAAGTGGAAGAGAAAGACACCTGAATTAAAACCATATAAAACATCCGTCTTTGTGTCTTTATAGTTACTATATTTGTCAGAATTTTAGCTAATATATAATTATATGATTTCCATAACCTATCCAACCAATCGTGTATTTCGGATTTAGGACCAAATAACTGAGATTTGATGGAATGGAAAGGCCGGTGGTATTCATCAGTTTATGACGAACATCCTGAAAAATTCGTGTCAGATTTCTCGATATTAAACCTCTGTCATTCTGTTATGTTCACAAAGGATTATTCCACATAGAAGTGACGTAATGACATGGATCACGTAAATGACTCCAAGGGAAGCCATACATAATGAACTATCTTGTAGATATTCAAGCTATTTCTCCTTGCATATCACAGCATAGCGATATAAAAAAATTGTCGCTACGATACCAAGATAAATCTGATGTAGTGAGCAGTATACTACAGAAGTAAAATAGCCCAAAACACTGCCAGGAAGCGGTGAATCGAAAGACAGAGCAATCCATGCTCCCTTATAAATAATGAAGTACTAAAGAGTGTCAAAATCATTTTTGAGTTATTACCGGTGGTGCTAGAACTAGATCCAGAGCAAAAATAGCCTCTAAAGCTGCAAGGAGAGAACAAATTGAAATCTTCCAATAGTTTTTTGTTGACGGTTTTTCAATATTATTAATATCAATAAACAATTTAAAGCAACTCCAAATCCGGCTGTGATGGTGAGAATGTTAAACTCAAATGTCATATTGAAAAAAATAACACTTGTGAAATGACAGGAAGAAGAACAGCATCTATTTCAACAGCTCAGCTATCGCAAAGAATTTTACGGTAAAATGTTCACGTTTTTTTTCTTTTTTGTTAGTTTCCCGATTGCATTAATACTTATTGAATTCAAAAAGAAACATTTTTTCAAGATACGTGGTATTCAATTTTCAAAGAGACATGTGCATAAAATGTTTTATTGAACTGTGATTCAAAGTAATAAATTTAAATAGTCGATATTAGTTTTTAAATGAGATGGTCATTGTTGTCCATTGTCATAGATGCATTTGGATTCGAAGAACTAGTCAATGTGGTATTCACTTTTAGAGATTTTCGGGCACCTGAACCTTGTCCATTTTCAGCGTTTTTTCTTACATCCAAACATCTTAAAAATAGAGTTTCTGTACGCCGGAACGAAGAGGATGATAGCAATTGGATCAACCATTTTCGGAATGGTCGCCATAAGTGGCATCATCGTTGAGGTTGAAGTGAAAACGAAAGCGGGGTCCCACAAGGGAAAGGAAAGAACTGCAAGAAAGGGAGTGTTCGACATGAGCAGGGGAGTGATGGTCTGAACATGCAGTTAGATAATCAACAAAGCTTACCTGAATCAAAACAAGATAAAACATCTTTCTTTGTACCTCCATCGACCCAGAATTTGCAAATACTGATGAAGACTTCTTGATTTTTATGTAAATTGAGACGGCACAAAAAATATAAATTGGCACGCTTCCATAATAAATAAAAATATGGTTCCAGTAACCAATCCAACCAATTGTATATTTCGGATTTAGGGCCAAATAGTCAAGATTTGCTGGAATTGCAAGACCAGAGATATTTATCAAGTGAAAACGAACTAGCTGAAAATTTTTGATTTTTAAATCATTCTAATACCGCCTACCTCTGTCATCCCATTGTGCTCACACATGACAATTCCACAAAGAAGAGAAGTGATGACGTGTATTATATAAATAATACCAAAAAATATCATACAGATTGTACTCCCTTGGAGATATTCGTACCATTTTTCTCTAAATGTATATATTTCAATTGAGTAGCTTGCTTACTGACATATCACAATATAACGATAGAGAAAAATAGCTGCAATAATACCGACATAAATTTGATGAAGAGAGCAATAAACAACAGATGTTAAATAGCTTAAAATATTGTCAGAGAGCGGTGTATCGAAGGCCAATGCAATCCAGGTACCATCATAGATGATAAAATACTATATAAAGCATAATAAGATTTACATGTGGCTTACCGGTGGTGCTAGGACTAAATCCAGAGCGAAAATAGCCTCCAGTGATGCAAGAAGAATAAGTGCCCATTTAAAGCTGCCAATATTTGTTTGATAACGGTTTTTCAATATTAAGAAGATCAGTAAACAGTTAAGAACAACACCAAGTCCAGCAGTGGCAGTTGTAATGTTGAACTCAAACGCCATTCATGGCCTGATTAGACAACAGCTTTGGTTTTATACAGGGGATTATCCTACAAAAAATGGCAGATAGATGATGAAGATTTTATAAACACAATATTCTATTAGAATATTAAAAATAGAATATATTTCGTATTGTTGTAACCGAAGAATTTATGTTAGATTCATCTCATTTTTAGTTTTACTAAAGACCAGATCAGATATAGGATAGGATATTTTTTTACGCATTTTATCATAGCAGAGAAATGTTAGTGGATATTTCGTCATTGCGTTTAGAAATATAATGTTCGGTGCTCTTTTGAGATGTTGTTCTCGCGGAGGATGTTTATCCTCCGTCATCCGTGTTTACTTCTTAGTTTGAGCTCTTTTACTCTTTTTCCATCCGAAATTTTGCAGCTTTTCTATGAGGTTTTTCATACTCTTTCTTTTTTCTGTAAGCTTTTTTCATTGTAATGGAGTAATTATTTTTTAGATGAAAAGCATACCCATTGGGCCTAATACCCTACGCCCCGAAAACAAAGATTGTTCGTATTACAGAAAGTTAGAAGATAAGTTTCACTGTGGTCCAAACGGATATCTGATTCACTATGGACTAAGAAACTGTC
This sequence comes from Oscheius sp. DF5120, assembly GCA_932521415.1. NCBI lineage: Eukaryota > Metazoa > Nematoda > Chromadorea > Rhabditida > Rhabditidae > Oscheius > Oscheius sp. DF5120. The sequence goes on from OW051464.1 coordinate 5,753,214, forward strand.
TCAACTTTAATACACCAGGTATTTGCTTTTATCCAAGATAATTATTTCTATTTAGAATCATTGTCTCGATTCTCACCAGTTGGAATACGGTTCGTAAACTGCACTCGAAGTTGTTTGTTTGGATTTCTAGAAAAAATGGAACAGGTACTCATTTTTGTTTAAATGTTTCTTTCAGGACCCTTCCACTACGTGCAATTCTATTATTCAAAATGCTTTTAACTCGCATACAGATTGTTATTTGAATTGTAACTTCTGTCAGGTCTGTAAGACGGAAAAGAAAGCTCTCTGGTTGACGTATAACTTACAAGATTTTTTATCCTTTCGAGCTATGAAACAAGTTGTAAAAGTTTTGTCAAACTGTGATTATTATGGACTGAGTTGTATTGCATAAAATCTTGCTAGCTTCGTCAATCATTAATTTTTTAAACCCAACCTTGCTTTCTCGATGACGATTCCTAGGAAATGTTATACCCTGTTCTATTAACTGATTCTCCGAAGATTTATTTCTTAAAGGCAATATGAAGGCCGTCACCACAACTAAGAAGAAAAGAATTTGTTCGACAATCGAGATGTATTTTCCGATTAAGATCATCAATTTCTTTTGTTGTTGTTGTACTGCCGGGATTCTCAGTTACAAAACCGCTCCAGAGAGCCTGCAATCAGTTTTTCAGCAATAAAAAAAACTCACATTGTCGACCATAAGCACTCCTCCCGGTCGCAAGAGTCGCATGCATCTTTCGTAGTAATTACAATAATTCGTCTTATCCGCATCAATCATAGCAAAATCAAATTTTTCTTCTTCGCCATCAGCTAACAAATTATCTAAAAAATTTCTAGGTCAAAATCTATTCTATTTACCAAGAGAAGCAAGAGCCGGTCCTTCGATGGCGACAATTTTAGTTAATATCTTGGGAGACGTTTCAATTAGTGGAAGGCCAAAGTTACGAAAGTGAGCGTGATCTATGTCGAGGGTAAAAACCTGAAAGCGCGTGGCGATAGGATAAAGAACGATCGGCGATAATGATAAAAGAAATATCTAGGTGGTTGCAAAACTACCTTCCCATCATCCGGAGTTGCAAGTGCCCAGGCTAGAGCTGAAGCTCCAGTATATGTACCAATGTCAATGATTCGTTTTCCTTTGATTAACTGGATGAAATGACTACCAATTGTTAGAATCTGAATATGATTGTGATAGAAAAATAGACAACTCGCTTACCTCCGGTGCTCCGAGCATTACACTCTGAGGTGCTTTCTTGATAGTGACATCTTGAAGTTCTTGCTGCAGTGGATGTAGCCGTATTGTGTGTTTGGCACAATATCTGACAATAGGATCAGGACTATTAAGACTTTTTCCTCCGGATATCATAACTGATGGAATGGAATGAACAACAATTCAATAGACTTCTCTATTATAAGCAGTATTTTGAAAAGAAGACGTGTAATACTAGAAGGGTGAGGCAGAAATGTTGAAATTGGGCTTATCAGTCGGCAGATCAGCATCTTGTGTGTGTATTGTATTATTACGAGTACATCTTGAACAAAAATCTCCATAGACCTATGTCTAGAATTTTCTGTCGGAGAAAAATTAAATTAGCCACTAGCCGACATCCGTAGGTTATTGAACGAATTACAAAAAACTGAACATTTAAACATTTTTCCGTTAATCGTCGATGATGCATCGTGGAATATGTTTTTAGACAAATATCTAGTTTTGCAAGTTTCCGCGCAAACTCATCGAGATCGCACCAGGAAAAGGCACGAAAGTCATTATTTGCTTGAGATCATGATGTGGCTTCTCTTTTTTTCTATGAATATTGAGCATGTTTATTCTTGTGCTGCTACCGGGGGAACGACGACGACAATGGCACCTATTGTATCAACGGTGGGAACGACAGTGGCACCTATTGGGACAACGGTGGGAACGACAGTGGCACCTATTGTAACAACGACGACAGTAAATAGTAAGCTCTAGTAGTAGTATCATACTATTAAATCTCATCGGCTTTATATAAAAACTTTCAGCCTGTCGAAATTGCAATGCTAATCAAATCACATTAACTCCTATGCAGGCGGGGCAACCTGATACTTATATGCCAATGGCTCAGTAAGCTATGCGTGTCCTTCAATTTCCTTGTAAGAGCTGCTCCAGACACCGCAAATGGCTGTCTCCAACTCGATCTTATCTGCATGGGACCGGCTGATCAAATAGCTTTTATGCAGTTCAATGTGAATCAAGGAGGACCAAGAGAAAATGCAGGCATGACACCCGTATCGTTTCAAATGGAACATGGTTTAATACGATTTCAGACGGTGACAGCGAGAGTCGTCTGTACAAATGGTCAATGGGTATACGACAACGCTCGAGTGATTACGGAAGTCAACTGTTCGTCTGCGTAAAAAATAAAAATGTAAAAATATGATATAATAAATTATGATTCTACCAATTTTTTAGTCTCAATCTCTTGCAAGAAATATTCTCCAGATTGCCAGATATTCCGATTTCAAATCCTCTTAGTTGGCATCGACTCGTGTCGAGGATCGATCAGTTTCAACTGTTCCCCTCGAAATTTCGAGGTCACATCGCCAATGTCGACTCGACCCATTTGCACTAGGGATAATTGTAGTGTTTCTGTTGGAAAATATTGATATCTTTTCATTTTTTAATCTTTAGTTATAATTTTTTCGCGAGGAATGTGTCTAGGATAATATCAGTCGATTATCGATCAAACGACGCATCCGCATCCATTTGGATTCATCCTTCCATCGACCAACTTTCAGATGCGTGGAGTAAAGCCACGGTTTACTGTGAACAACTTCTTCGTAAGATGCAAGGAATGTGAGAAATTTGGGATTGAATACGTATCAGGGCTGTGCGAATGCTTTTTCGAATTCGAACTTCGAGTTCGAGCTCGATTCGAGTTGAAATAATCAAGTTCGAGAAAATCGAACTTGTTGAAGAAAAATTTCTGGAAGATCAATCAATGATTAGAAAAATTTAACTATATTCGAGGAAAGTTTTAAAAAATGTTAAAAATCTACAAAAACCTTGCTATTGTTGTATTTTTTTGTTATAAAACTGAAGTTGCAAATCATTTTTTTGTCTTATTGACTGTACTTAGTAAACTTAGTGTTCATTAGATTCGAGTTCGAATTCGATTCGATATTTTTTGGAGGGATCAAGCTCGAGTTCGAATTCGATTCGAACTTAAAGACCCAAATTCGCACAGCCCTGATACGCATGCTTTTATTTGTTGTATATTTTTAAATTCTTTTCAATTGAATGAAAGGAAGAGTTTAGGTGATCAAACGGATGTCGAAAATGGGGGACATCGAACATCTTGTGTTATTTGATAAGGAAACATGGGTACCTATTTTCGGAACAAGTGAACAACTTCCTGTGGAATATGAATGGCAGAAGCACAATGTTTGATGGAACTTCAATTGTAATACTTATTCATTTTTTCAGGGTGAAGACGATCAAAATGAGCTTATTGCGCAGTTAAATTTTGAAAAGATGAATGAGACAGTAGCTAGATAAAAAACTTGGCATTATTTGGGGTCGAACCGGAACCTAAGTCGCCATTTAGTGTATCATAGCCTTTTAATTCAGCTCAAGCAACAATAATCAAGCTATTGATGCACAAGATCAATTCATGGAGGATTCATCACCACAGAGCCAATCGCCAATTCTTCACATCAACCGCCAGAAATGTTTCAAATTCCCGAAATAGATCCTTCTCCCAGTTGGGAGAACAAATAGCGGTGATCAAGAAAAGACAACCGCCGCAATCACCAATAGAGAATGGAGGGTTGCTAAAAGTTTTGCTGAAAACATTCACAAAAATTTATTAGAGCAGAATGATAATACATATTTATAAAAATATTACCCCGGCAACTACCCTAATTTCCGTTGTATAAGAACGTTCTTATACAACGGAAATTAGGGTAATTTTTGAAGCGCTTTGCAACAAAAAAAAACTTGAAATTGCCGTCTCAGTATCAGCCATCAAAGGACGCGCTAGTAGTAAAATGTAAAATACATATTAGCACAAATTAGCTTGGTCAATTGTATTAGGCCGATCAGTCAAAAAAAGAAGATTATTTTAGTGCTTCAGAAATTTGTCACCATGATAACATTTCAGTTTGAATTTATGAACAAATTAGTCATCTATTCCACCTGCTCATTATCTCAGTCACCTGCAATAAATTCACATTCACAAGTTGTCTCGCAATGGCTGCCCCGCCACCTTATAGAAGGCAGGAAAGCCCTCCTCCCCCTTATGAAGCATTATCCCGGTCACCTGCAATAATTGAAGTTGCTATTGAAGATTCTGATGAAGTTATTTTTGGTCCAGTATATTATCCAGGAAATGAGAAACTGCTTAATGTGATGGGAAGCACTGCATTCGTAAACTTTTTCTTGGTGGGGACAGCCACAGTAAATGTACAATTGTTTCAGAAAATTGTGGTAGGTATAATGGTGATAAAGCTAAGCGAACATGCGTGGAACAAGGCTCTATCTATTCCATATTTCATAACATGCTTCAATTACTGGCAGGCACATCAAATGTGGAATAGTCATATGGTGCATCTTCTTCTTTTTCTGTACTTCTTTAGACCATGGAACGGGTCAGCTTTCGCCACCAATTTAAAACCCCTTTCCTGTACTTGTTTATTTTGGTAAGTCATGATTTTACACGGAAAATCTTTATCAATTTGATCCTTTGCCTATATTAATTTTAATAAAAGTTCAATATTTTCAGGACTGCATTATTTGGATTGGTATCCCTCTATTCTTGTTAGACTTGACAGATTTAAAAATTCCGATTTCGAAACATCCTGAATATGATTATTTGCTACCTTTAGTTGCGGGTGAATTTTATACTTATCTCATTCTCTTTACTACAGGATGTGCTGTTACACTATTCTTCAATATACCCTTCTTCATAGTATCGAAAACAGTAGAAATGACAGAGTACATGGTAAAAAAAAGATTGATCTTAAAATAGCATTCAAGCCTCAAAAATATAAAGAACTTTATATTTCTTCCAATGAACCAATTACCGAAGAAATATCCGTAGATAACCAATTATCAATCAAGGAATCGAAATGGCACAAAATAATACTCAAAAATGTTAGCAGCAAGGGAAGGCTTGACTTGATAAATTATATATTTTAGAGGTTTGAGGAGACGATACGAATTATTCGAAAAGTCTATTCTCTTTGTGACAATTCTGACGAACCTCAAGACGAGAAAGTTACATTTACTATCCGAATTAAAGTGGCACCACAGAAGTCAATTATAGTATGTTACAATAATCTTCTCTTAATCTCTTTAATTCTTAGTTGATACCAGAGACTCATGAAGTCTATGGAGCCGTTAAAGTTATGGGCTACAGGGGTTTCGGTCTGGATCGTGGAGTTTTGGTAGAAACTATTATTTCAAGAAGCAAAGAAGATGAAAGGAACGGTAACTTTCTGGTAAAAAGAAGCCAAAAGTACACAAAGATATCGTGATAGTAGTTTATTGGTTACATTATTTATTTCAATTAGAAAGATTTTTATTCTGTCGTATTTTTTAAAACTTAACTTTACGAATGTCTGTATATTTCTCTATCTTTCGACAACAAACAATCATCTTTTTCGCATCTTGTGAGAAAATGGATATCGTCGTTTCTAGATGAATACCGCGATGTATACCGAACCCTTTGAATCCGATCATTTGTAAGGCTCCAGGAAAGACTTGAGTCTCCGGGACCAGTGTAACCTCCTCACCAGCAGCCAGTTTTAAGGTTAAGCCGATTTCAGCAACATCATTTATAGGAGCCTTTCCATTATCCTTATAATATACAATAGATCGAACTATTGCAATCTCTCCAATAAACTCCTATAAACATTTTTAAGTAGAGTGATTGATTACATTTCCATTATTTCTGATAACTATCTTGTTCCAAGACGATTCCTTTATAACAAACTTGGCTGTTTTAAAATCAGGTTCTTCAAAACTGTTAGTTAGAATGTAAAACTGATTGTTTTGCAGTGGCTGTAAAAATTGATTAGAGTAGCTGACGAATCTTTACAAAATATTCGGCAAAGTCGAGAGAAATAATTAGGAAGAAAACAGGGATGTTGATGAGTAGCCAAATCAGAGCTACAATTATTTTTATTCTGGTTTTAATTGACATACCAGCATAGATCGGAACCTTGCCATGGTTAAAAATAAAAGCCCAGTCCCAATCATTGATTCCATACATAACACAAGGCACTCCTACAATTACGAGCAAATCCTATAACGATCATTCAATTTTTAATTCTCGTTTACCATCATGAAAAGATAAATTAGCGGCATTCTTAGAAGATAACGACGATTGTAGCGAACCAACGTCTAAAATACAACATACCTCTAATTAAATCAGCTTACCATATGATTTTTATGAAATGCATAACACTGCCAGAAATTCAAGGAGTGAATAAGGTAGATAATTCCCCAAATGATATTGATTGTTGCTCCCGTTGTGGCAATCAATATGGCAGCAACTGTCTTCTATAAATTTAATAATCAAGCATATGGTGAAGTTCACCAGTCCAAAGTTAACGCCGTAGATAATTCCCATCAGATCAGTAAACTGCTTGTTGCCCGGAAATTCGGAAGGGCCAATAGGCTCCTTACTCCCCTGTGGGATCATCAAATATTTTTGGAAATCATCATTATTCTGTGAGATAGATGTTAGATATGGAATAGGAGGCTTTCTAGAGAAATACGGTAGTGGCATTGAGTGGTGAGACAACGACAGATGTTGATATATAGTTGCCAGGCGACGGCGGAAATTGAAGCCTGATCAGTGGGAAATTAACTTGATTCATTCTTTGAAAATATATGAGGCAGATAATAGATGAGAGACGTTTGACACCAAATCTGAGTGAGTTTCTTTTCCAGCTGCATCTCTACAATATAAAATTTCGTTATCATTATTAACCTCTGGACTATCTAGGCAAACAAGCTCTATCCATCATGAAGCAGCGGCTGATGAAGGTTTTCCCTTTTGTTGCATAGGAACATTTCCAAAATTATCTGCGAGCAAGAATCGTAGAAAAAGTGAATTCAATTAACTATGTTGGAAATACAAACGATTTCAAACTTGTAGTTGTTAAACTTTTTTATTAACGTATCTTATGAAAGTCGTATGTTTTTCATCGGTTAAGATTTTCCAAACTCTTCGTCAAATTTCGATACTCAACATTATGTATCCTCTTTGTATTTTTAGGAAGTATTATGTCTTCTTAAAATATTTGCTCCTATTTAGTCATCACTCTATTCATTTCAAACATTTCGGATTATAGGGTATCTTGCCTTTTCTACTCCTTTCAAAAATTCAGCTGTAACTCGATGATAAAAGCTACGTTCAAACAGGGAGATTCGAAGAATGTAACATGTTCAAAAGTCAGTTGATGGTGGTGAAATCATTATGATTCAAGATGATAATCATTGAAAAAACCAGCAAAGAAGTATACAAAGTCTTTTTATCTATTCAATTTCAGATGGTAAACGGGAAGTTAATAGTTGTTCGACAATTAAATCATCAGTGCTCGGCAATAAGAATGTTGCTTTGAGCTTAGTTGTCAAATTTCGATAATGACTAAACCTATAAAAAAGTGTCTTTGTCATTCGAAATAGACGCTTCCGCATTCACTCGGAGGACTATAATATACGTCACAAAGGGGCGGAGCATTTCCATTCCCACGACTGTCTTGCTGGGAAAACCGGGTACATTGAACTCTCATCCTCGTTATCTCTTCATTCTTTCAGCCGGCGACTATCCAAGTATGACAGCCAGCAAGCAGGTCGGACTCCGTCTCAAGGTTAGTAAATTTTTTTCGAGGTTAGGTGTCCTACCACGTGTCTATTGCAGCTTTTGAAAATGCATCGAGAATAACCTTACCTCATATATTTTTTTAGTTTTTCTTTTCAAAGTTTGAATGACTTATTCCTATCAGTCTGTCTACTTTAAAAACTCGCCAGCAGTCTAGGTGTGTGTTCAGTCTGCGGCCACAGGTGGCGCGATTTCCAACATCGAACGATCAGCTGCCCTCTGACGCTGCCCTTTGGCAAGGGCATAGGGAAAAAGAAAAACCTTTTGGATTTGAAAATAGGCGAAATAAAAAAATAATAATGGGTTAATTATGATGTTAATGGATATGTTTATGTTTTAGGTCGATGGAAAGTGGTTGCACATCAGCGAGGAACTGATTCTAAACCATCCTGGTGGCAATGTTATTCGTCAGTATGCGTATGTCTTTCTAACTTCTTTTTATTTTCTCTATCTAGTAATGCTGATGCCACTCATATATTCCATGCTTTTCACGAGGGATCCGACAAAGCTTACAAGCAGTTGGAGGGTTTGAAAAAAAACTCTTGGGATAAGTCAGAAGATCTCGAGGAGGAATTGAAGAGACGACTGGACAAGGCTGATGTCAATATCTCCACTTATGATATTACTGTTGAACAGGTACAGCTTTTTTTCTAGAGACACGTTTCCGATAAATGTTCCGAACAAAGGTTTATTGTTATCAAAGAGGGTGATAAGGGAGTCACGAAAATGAATGATTAACACAGGAATGGAGAAAAATGTCAGGGAAGAAAGAAAGTGAAAAGTGATTTGGGAAAAAATCTATTTTATGAGTTCAAACAGTGTATTTAGGAAAAGAAGATGGTATTGAGCTTCGAGAGACTCAGACAACGGATGCACCACTCGGGTCTGATGGATCAAAATATCCCCTGGTACGTCTACAAGACTACTTCTTCTCTCGCCATTCTTCTTCTCGCCTTCTACCTCCAATCTTGCAGCTGGTAAAAAATCTATCAGATTTTTAGTAGTAAATTTTATAGGTACATCACTGCTGCTTTTGTACAAGCTCTTGCCTGGCAACAATTTGGTTGGCTGGCACACGAATACTGCCATCATATGCCAAGCAAAAATAGGAAATTAAATGACAAAGTAGGAATTGTATTTTCCAACTTTGGACAAGGTTTTTCTATAGATTGGTGGAAAGATAAGGTAACTGTGTCTACTAGGCTATAATCTCTTTAGCACAATACTCATCATGCCGCGACAAATGTTATTGATCATGATGGAGACATTGACCTCGCTCCGCTGATCGCTTTGATTCCTGCCGACATTCAAAAGTATAAGCAGCCGGTGGAGAAGTTCCTGTTGAAGGTACGTCAGAGTTGATAATTAAACATGTGATCCAAGGAGTCTCACGTGCATAGACTGAAGGTTCAAAGAAACTAAATAGAATATTTTCCGATTGTTAATGAGTAAAGTAGAAACTTTCAGTTCATCCCTTATCAACACCTCTACTACACTTTGACTCTTCCTCTCCTCCGTGCTTCTTGGTGTACTCAATCCCTCATCTGGGCCTTCACGGAGAATTCCTCTGAGTTCAAAATCTATAGGAAACGAGCCTTCTTGGAGCAATCAACTCTCGCTGCTCATTGGATCTGGGTTCTCTTCCAACTCTATTGCCTTCCCAACTTCTACTATGCTATCGCCTTTTTTGTTATTTCTCAATTCGGATCAGGATTGGCAATTGCGGGAGTCGTTACTTTTAATCACAACTCTGTCGATAAATATCCAGGTAAAAGAAATGCCAATGTATTTAAAAATTAATTTGCAGCTAACTCTCGCATTATGAACAACTTCGCCGCTCTGCAGATCCTCACAACAAGAAACATGACTCCTGGCCGTTTTACCGACTGGTTCTGGGGTGGATTGAACTATCAAATCGAGCATCATCTCTTCCCCACGATGCCAAGATGCAATCTCAACGCAGCGATGAAGTTGGTAAAAGAATTCTGTCAGGAAAATGGACTCGAGTATCTGACAAATGACTACATCGAGGGCTACAAATTGAACCTCCTTCAACTGGAGAACATGGCCAATCTTGTTAAGGCGAAGGCCGCCTAAAACTGCCACAAAATACCGGTGATTGTAAGCTCTACGTGTCGAAAAGAGCTTTGAATTCAAAAATAAAGTTTTTTCATTATGTTGATAAAAAGATAAAATGCCTGAATTTTATCAAAATATCCCTTTTATTATATTATATGCCTTGATATGTGATGACGTTGAAGAATAATACTGTGTATTTTCGGATTCTTTAGTAAATTAAAAAGGCTTGCTAAAATTTCTATTGATATTTAGAGCATAAACTTACATTTGACACGCTTTCTTGTTAATAAAATACACCGCTCCGTCTACAGGTCCGGAAATTTGATAAACATTTTCTTTTCCCAATGCCGAAATAAAATAATCATTTGGATCAACATTTTGTTGTGTTGTCACTCCTAACACTGCGTAGTTCTGAAAAAAAAATTTTGTAGATACAGTTAATAATTTACCGCCTTTTTTAGTTGCTGCACATTAGTCACAAAATCTGCTTTATTTCCATTTGGTCTTAAAATATTTGATATAAAAGTGAAATTCTTACTGTGTCCCTGCGAAAAGTACAGCAATGCCGGGAGTTATTCTATTGGGCAACTGACTGAAGGGAGATGCTAGATAATCAGAAATGGCACTAGAGATTTGTATTTATACTAAAGAGTGATCTTACTTCGAATAATTCAAAACCCTGTCAGGTACCAGTTCCTCAAAGATAGTACCAAATGCAGTATCAATATCCATTGTAGAATTAACGTATCCATAGCTAGTGTAATTACTATTGAGAGCTGCAAAAAATTACCTATTTATTATGAAAGTATCTTACCTTCTAAAGACATTAGAGTTGAACTAAATCCAGATCCCAAGCTGACGTTTGTAGCAACTCCTTTAATTATAGACTTTTGCTTAAAAAAATAGTTTCAAAGGAAAGTCTGACTAACACCATAGAGGAAACCTGTTACACTGCCTACTGTTGTTGAATCAACGAAGAAAGTAAAATAGTAAGAAGTTTCAGCTGGAGCACAAGGACCGAGAGCTGGAACGTGTTTAAAGACAAAGCTATTGACCTACTAGTAGTTATTGTAGTTCCAGGTGTCATAGTCATCGTTGTTAAAACTGTTGTTGTTTGAATTGGAACGATAGTTGTAGTCATTAGAGCACTTGAGATTGCAGTTGAAACAGTAGACGTTTGACTTGTTATTTTGGCTTCAGTCGATCCACTATTAGGAGTCGCGAAGGTAGAGCCTGGCCCATTGGTTGAGCCAGCTGAAGCAGTGGATCCTGGCATATTGGTAGAGCCCGCCGAAGCAGTTGATACTGGCGCAGTAGTAGAGCCGGCCGAAGCAGTGGATCCTGGTGCGAAGGTTGATCCTGGCGCATTAGTTGATCCTGGCACATTGGTAGAGCCGGCCGAAGCAGTTGATCCTGGTGCGTTGGTTGATCCTGGCGCATTAGTTGATCCTGGTGCGTTGGTTGATCCTGCTGATACTGTGGATCCAAGTGCAATAGTAGAGCCGGCCGAAGCAGTGGATCCAGGTACGAAGGTTGATCCTGGCACATTAGTTGATCCTGGCACATTGGTAGAGCCGGCCGAAGCAGTTGATCCTGGTGCGTTGGTTGATCCTGCTGATACTGTGGATCCAGGTGCAATAGTAGAGCCGGCCGAAGCAGTGGATCCAGGTACGAAGGTTGATCCTGGCGCATTAGTTGATCCTGGTGCGTTGGTTGATCCTGCTGATACTGTGGATCCAAGTGCAATAGTAGAGCCGGCCGAAGCAGTGGATCCAGGTACGAAGGTTGATCCTGGCACATTAGTTGATCCTGGCACATTGGTAGAGCCCGCCGAAGCAGTTGATCCTGGCACATTGGTAGAGCCGGCCGAAGCAGTGGATCCAGGTACGAAGGTTGATCCTGGCACATTGGTAGAGCCGGCCGAAACAGTGGATCCAGGTACGAAGGTTGATCCTGGCACATTGGTAGAGCCGGCCGAAGCAGTGGATCCAGGTACGAAGGTTGATCCTGGCACATTAGTTGATCCTGGCGCGTTGGTTGATCCTGGTGCATTAGTTGATCCTGCTGATACTGTGGATCCAGGTACGAAGGTTGATCCTGGCGCATTAGTTGATCCTGGTGCGTTGGTTGATCCTGCTGATACTGTGGATCCAGGTGCAGTAGTAGAGCCGGCCGAAGCAGTGGATCCAGGTACGAAGGTTGATCCTGGCACATTAGTTGATCCTGGCACATTGGTAGAGCCGGCCGAAGCAGTGGATCCAGGTACGAAGGTTGATCCTGGCACATTAGTTGATCCTGGTGCATTAGTTGATCCTGCTGATACTGTGGATCCAGGTGCAGTAGTAGAGCCGGCCGAAGCAGTGGATCCAGGTACGAAGGTTGATCCTGGCGCATTAGTTGATCCTGGTGCGTTGGTTGATCCTGCTGATACTGTGGATCCAGGTGCAGTAGTAGAGCCGGCCGAAGCAGTGGATCCAGGTACGAAGGTTGATCCTGGCACATTAGTTGATCCTGGCGCGTTGGTTGATCCTGGTGCATTAGTTGATCCTGCTGATACTGTGGATCCAGGTGCAGTAGTAGAGCCGGCCGAAGCAGTGGATCCAGGTACGAAGGTTGATCCTGGCGCATTAGTTGATCCTGGTGCGTTGGTTGATCCTGCTGATACTGTGGATCCAGGTGCAGTAGTAGAGCCGGCCGAAGCAGTGGATCCAGGTACGAAGGTTGATCCTGGCACATTAGTTGATCCTGGCGCGTTGGTTGATCCTGGTGCATTAGTTGATCCTGCTGATACTGTGGATCCAGGTGCAGTAGTAGAGCCGGCCGAAGCAGTGGATCCAGGTACGAAGGTTGATCCTGGCACATTAGTTGATCCTGGCGCGTTGGTTGATCCTGGTGCATTAGTTGATCCTGCTGATACTGTGGATCCAGGTACGAAGGTTGATCCTGGCGCATTAGTTGATCCTGGTGCGTTGGTTGATCCTGCTGATACTGTGGATCCAGGTGCAGTAGTAGAGCCGGCCGAAGCAGTGGATCCAGGTACGAAGGTTGATCCTGGCACATTAGTTGATCCTGGCACATTGGTAGAGCCGGCCGAAGCAGTGGATCCAGGTACGAAGGTTGATCCTGGCGCATTAGTTGATCCTGGTGCGTTGGTTGATCCTGCTGATACTGTGGATCCAGGTGCAGTAGTAGAGCCGGCCGAAGCAGTGGATCCAGGTACGAAGGTTGATCCTGGCACATTAGTTGATCCTGGCACATTGGTAGAGCCCGCCGAAGCAGTTGATCCTGGCACATTGGTAGAGCCCGCCGAAGCAGTTGATCCTGGCACATTGGTAGAGCCGGCCGAAGCAGTGGATCCAGGTACGAAGGTTGATCCTGGCACATTGGTAGAGCCGGCCGAAACAGTGGATCCAGGTACGAAGGTTGATCCTGGCGCATTAGTTGATCCTGGTGCGTTGGTTGATCCTGCTGATACTGTGGATCCAGGTGCAGTAGTAGAGCCGGCCGAAGCAGTGGATCCAGGTACGAAGGTTGATCCTGGCACATTAGTTGATCCTGGCACATTGGTAGAGCCCGCCGAAGCAGTTGATCCTGGCGCATTTGTAGGGCCTGCTGTTGTTGGTATCATAGTTGTTTTTACATTCATCGGCGAATCTTCAATATTTTCATTATACTCTCATTTTAAGAAACTTACAATTTTCACAAAGACGACCATAGTATCCATCATTACAGGTACATACTCCAAAACTAGAAGTTCCTCCATTTTTGCATTTCAGCTCTGCGCAATCGTCTCCATAATAATCTGATGAGCAAATACATGCTCCGGTGACAGTATCAGTTTGTCCATTTGGTGAAGGACAAATAGCATCTTTTGACGGTATCTGGTAGTAGAAGACTCGTTGAAATTGAAGACCCAGCGAGTCTGTTCCGATAATGAAGAGCTGTACATACGATCCATTAGTCTGGAAGAAAAGAAGAATGTAGGATATTTTACAGTTACCAATAAGAAAGAATCCGAAATGAACTGGAATAAACATGTTGATGCATCTCTTCTTCTCACACTGACAGAAGTTTGTGTTAATTGAGACCATGGTTGGTAGAGATTGCCCTGGTTAATGATACTGACGACTGAAATCCGCCCTGAATCGCCACTGACATGGAAAACTGCGATCGAAGGCTTGTTAACTGAACTTTTTATAAGCCTGGTTATAAAGGATCTACCGTTTTCAGCAAATGGTTCTGAACGGGGGAAGTCGTCGTCATCGGACGAGATAAACCCAGGGATTACACGAAGTGATGACTCGGCTCGTGCCTGTAAAAATCTCAAATTAACTTCTCTTGTAACTAACTTGTAAGAAGCAGCTGCCGGTAGCTGAAATCACCAAGACACTCCACTGCCCTCCTTTTCCAGCGACTGATAGATCTATAAGAACTATTTAGAGGAAGTCATAGCCCTACCAATTTGAATAATAACCGCTCCAGTGTCATTAAAAGACATTTTGACAGGTACAGGGTTTCCTTTGGCGTCATTGACAGTAATCTTTTTATAGACACTATCTCCACTTATATCAAGTATCAATCTTTTCACGGCCGATTCGACAAAGAAAGTAGCCGTTTGTCCACTTGAACAATCCTCCCATGCCGTGTCGAGTAATAGAGCATTTTCTGTCAAAGTAGCAGTAACAATTTTGTTGAACTGAAAGGATCCTTTAATTACATCACCTTACGGTATTCAGACTGTTCTGTGTAACTGGCATGATCCTTCCTCCAGATAGTCTAGCGATTTCAACTAGACGATTATCTGATGGTTGTGAAGGAATTATAGCACCTTGAGGAGCATAGACAAGATTAATCTAAACAAGAAGTGATTTTTTTAAATTTTAATTCGTAAGCCCTACCTGGGCTCCTAGCCGTTGTTTCGGAAAAACATTAGTGAATATCGACTGATCTGTCGAGTTGGATCCAGTGATTACAAAAATCGTGGCAGAAGGTTGGATAACACTACGAAGAGCTTGATGAATAGCATCTAAGGAACGAGTAGGAACTCCTCGAGCAATCGAGAATCCCTGTACAGCACTTGTAAAATCAGCATTAAATTTGTTGGAGTCAAATGTTGAAGACACTATGTTCACGTCTGAAAATATATAAATCAGGCATTAAAAAATCTTGCTTTTTTCATCAAATGTTATGAGTGTGTACTGTCTCGGATTATTCGGATCTTGCGTATCAGCTGTAAAATTTCCAACCAAATTTTTTAAATATATCGAAACCAGGAGCATATCAACATTTGTATTCATAACGAACACCAACTGCTCGTAATCGTTCTCCCTTACATCAGTTGCCTCCATAAAATTCATCGACTGACAAACTCCTAAAACAATTTACTGAAGATGGTTGTTGATTACTATATTGGCAAAGAAGGCCAGAATATCCAGATGCACAGGAACATAACTCGTTGTTTGAATTTGTAAGTAAACTGCCGCCGTTTTGACAACGAGGAATCTCACAATAGTTTCCAGTATAATAGTCAGAACAGATACAGCTGTTTATCAAGCCTGTATAAAAAGATCAATGTGATTCGAATAAGTTACCAGAGAACGTTCCACCATTCTGACAGCTTTTATAAGGGTTATAGCAGATTGCTCTTTGAGAACGCTGAAGAGTGTAGGAGGACATCACAATACTTATCTATAATATGATTTGATTAGATAGGAACAAAGTTATGGTTTACTTACCGAAAAAATGTATAAATCGTTAGGAGAATTACAGCCAAAAGATGTAGTAAATGAGGCTTGAGCTGGACAGTTTGATTGTACTTCAACAGCCGTTCTAAATACATTCAGTAAGTCAATTTTTGGTTTGCGCCTACGAATAAAAACTGTTTCCACTAGTGTTATTCGTAATGGATAGCGTTACACTTTTTGTTCCCGGATAATTGGATATATCCTGGTTGGCATAGATTGTCGGCAAAAAATTGACACCTAAAAGACATTGGCGGAAGAAAAAACGGTTTACCTAAATTTAAACTCTGGGACATTTGACTTTCTCCAATAGGCATAAAAGCAATCAAACCGATATTCGAAGACTAAATGAAAATTAAGCTAATTGGCTACTATACTTTGATAATGACTTTTGCCGTACAGGTGTTATTGCTATTACTTGTCGTGAAAGTTACCAATACTCTTAAATATGACTCTTTTTTTTTATAAAGATCCTACTTGTTTTGTGGATTTTGATACAATGAAAGAGGTATAGTAAAAACCCCAATAGTATCAATGGAACTACTCGATGCCGAGGCAACCCCATTGAATTGGACATTGTAGTTTCTTGATGATTCTATTGAAATTTAAGTTAATTCTGCTTACAAACCTCCATTCAAAATGAAAAAAGCTTGTGCGTTAGGCTCCAAAAATACGTCAAAGGAACCTCCAGAAGAACAATGATTAGGCTGGACTTCGTTGACGATTTCTGTACTGGAGAACAGATTTCCACAGATTGAGAATAGCTGAAAAACGTTTGTACCAAAATGATTTTCTATTTTACTTCTGTAATTGCATTCAACCCTTCCTTTTCCTGTGCCCTAGAATCGAAATAAATTCCAGACGTAGCAATAGAAAGAGAAAGATAGTCTTCAATTTGAATATTGTTTGTAGGATCATTGAAAGGAAAACTGATGACGACATTTATCTTCAGTTGTTTGACAAGTGCATTAGATCTGAATAATGATAAAATAATATATAGTCAACTAACACGACACTGTTGGAAATTGACGGTCTGCTGGGCTGACTGTCTGTGAAAAGATAGATCGATGATTTAGCAAAAGACACGGTCGATACTGCTTGTCCTATAGCTTCCAAAGAGTTCTGCTTGTCTACAAAAGTGACTCTACAATAATGTAATCGATTAACAAAATAGAAACTAACGAGTAGGAGATATTTTGGACGGCTGAAATGAAATCATTGTTATTATAAAAGACTTGAGTTGTGCTTTTTGCTATATCGCTACCTAAAATAATATAAACCGCAAATTAAATTAGATTACCTCCATTACGTACAAAACCGAATGTCACAAGAATATATTCCTGGTAAGATATTGTGTCATTTATGAGCAAATTCTTTATACCATTGACTATGGCGTCGTTAGTCTATTGTTTTCCTAGAGCAATAGGAATAGGAATGACTTACCTGAGCCTGTGACCATGTAGCTTGGACTACCAGGGCTATTGATCGGCTATTGCTACCGAACTGCGGAATCTTATTGGAATAGCAGATAGCTAAATATTTTCTTCCAGGATGTATTCAGAAAATATCACCTTGATCACAGAAATCTCCAGTGAGCCCTTGTTGACATTTACACAATCCATTGCCATTGCCGGGGAACTGGTTAACCGAATTTGACCCACAGTTTGGTATACTACAGTCAGAGGCAACGTTGAATTTTTCTGAGCACTGACAAGTTCCATCACCGTTATTAGATCCACCGTTGAAGCAGGTGAAAGGCGGCACGACAACGCCATCTGAAGAAGTGATTAAATTAAAAGAAAAAGACTGAGAGTTTTAACAAGGGCTAGTGGAATATCTTTAGAGATCTATTTCCCACCTAGCTGTCCTGTATATAAAGGAATAACACGCGTCACGGGGTTCTTATTTGCATCTTTTGTCGTTATTACGATTCTGTAATAGTCAGATGTAATCATCTGGAAGTTACACCTACGTATAAAGTCCAACATCATTAATCATTATCCAGTGAAAATCAATTGGATAGGTGCAGTCTCCATCTCTTGTTGTAGGTGTTAATCCTTCTAAGATGTACACTCCCGTAGCTGTATTGAATACATCAATAAATAACTGATCTAGTATCGGCTGGAAAGAAACAGCTTGACCAAAAACTGACTGGTTCAGTCCTTCGAAAATAAGAATTATGGATTTTGACTAACCAGCTGTGACAAAAGCGTCTCCGACATCAACATTATAACTACTGGAAAAGCCTACTAACATAGTAGCCACTGAGGGATCCATTATTTTCGCTATCCAATTTGATCCAGTAGAGATTGTTACTGCTCCTTGGAGATTTGTATAAACTTGGGTATATTTGAAAGTGGCTCCTTGAAGGAGATCTTTTGCCTGGTCTTTTACTGTGGGAACTGTAAAGTAGGGAATTGGTTTATGCTTATAGTAACTTACAGGTCCCACTGTTGATCGTAAGGACTAGAGTAAAATTGAAAAGATTGGAAAATGTCTTATCATTCGTAGAACCAAATTGGATATCGGAAACTTGGGTAGATGGAAGATATGATAACACAACATCGAAAATCTGAAAGTAATGTTCGTATGCAGCGTTTCTATTCACTGTCTGATTCGCACTGCTTGCAAAATCCTGCTTATCCACGTAGAAAACATCACCAAAAGTCGCCTTAGCAATCAACTCATAACTCGAAAAGTTATTGTCTGGTGTAACAGTAACAGGCACAAAGTAAGAGATTCTGTTTCTCCAAGCATTCGTCTTCAATATCAATCTGTCTATGACATTCTTCGAAGACAAAATAAATGAAGGGAAGGAACTATCAGAGTCTGGCGAGGCAGTGATGACGATCACCTCTGAGAAAGCAGACATAGAAGAGGCGCTAAAGAGGGTATCGAGTATAAGACACTTACAAGGATTGTGCGGTCAAAATAGCACGGTTAGTCGGTTGATGACTATATCCAAT
The DNA here is from genome assembly GCA_932521415.1 of Oscheius sp. DF5120. Classification (NCBI taxonomy): domain Eukaryota; kingdom Metazoa; phylum Nematoda; class Chromadorea; order Rhabditida; family Rhabditidae; genus Oscheius; species Oscheius sp. DF5120. The sequence continues at coordinate 5,771,871 of OW051464.1, forward strand.
TGCCAAATTAATGGATTCCACATAGTTTACCATATCGGTGTAGTAGGTGAACTGTTTCTTTTGCATATAGAATCCCTTCTCTAAAAAATTGAGCTTGAAAATAATATCTACCAGAATCCAAGAAATTAACAACGATATACGTGTTATAGTTGGGCATCTGCTCATTCGTCTCCAATGATTTCATCAATGCCGTCAGTGCCTGTCCCACATCCAAATGTTGGCTGACAATAAACAAAAATGACGATTTAGTTCTCGTAAAGACATCCTGAACCGCTGGAAGACAGCTCCGATATTCACAATTGCTTGTATCCACTCCCGGTGGACAGGCGCAGCGAGCACCGGCTTGTATTCCTTCTTGAAGGCATCTGCAGGTTCATTGAATTCTTATCAAAAGACTAAAAACTTACTGGACAATCTCGCAAGAGTCCCCGCTATTAAATGGCTTGCAAGCGCAAGTAGAATTTGGGAGAAGGACACCGCCATTAGAACAAGAAGATGCGGAAATAGAAGAAATAAGAAGGGAGGAGAGCTCGGGAAAAGAGTCTAAAAGTCTAAAGTCTAAAGATTAAAGTTTTGGGGCATACCTCGTCTTGCAAGAAGATAGAGATGTAAATCTTCCTCTTGATTGGTCAGTTTCTCGATTTCATTTCTTCTATAGTTTGTGCTTAAATAACCATGGAATACAACAGTCGCCCTTCCATGTTCCTTTCCATGGATTCTGGAAATATTTTTATAGTACAAGGTTGCCACTCACTCAAAAAAATCAACATAGAACTCATCGATGAGATTATCAGCTAATGCCTCGAACTGAACATTTTTATTTGATAAAAAAAATACTAAGGAATTACCCTATGACGTATCCTATCTTCAACCGGTAAAAATAACGCTCGATTTGTCAACGAATGCTTGACATCGTCTGGTTTTATCGCAGAATATGTTCCTTCGATTTCATAATGATAAATAGTAGCTCCTAAATGATTTATAGTCAATAAATAGAAATAATAACATACCAACTACGAGAGGAAGGAGACCAAAAAGAGACCAATGCATGTATAATGCCTGCAAATCAGAATCGGCTCTTATCACAAAAAGATGGGCTCAAGGCGGAAGGGCGTGGGAGTACTTACTGCGTCGAACGCTTTTTCTAATAAACTGTCATGGTCTTTCTGTTTTTCAATAAGTCGTGTGCAAAAATTATTTTTACCATATTGTTAAGATTATTTCACTTTAAGTCTATGTTGTGATGTGTTAACTATATATGTGATTGTTAGCATTGGTATCAATTTGTGTGTATTTTGGTCCACCATTAGTCCTTTAGTTCTTTCCCTAACCAAAAATTTTAACGAAGATGTATCTCATTTTTCCAACCACATCATTTCCTTGGCTGCACCGTTTACAACCTTTTTCCTTTCTTTTCTTGATAACGGATCATCCCACGAATGATTCATGTTCAACAATCTTTCTTGACTTGGCTGGCAGCATCCCTCTTTTCTTCTAGAACTTTTGGACCCCTTACTAATCGGCTTGTCTTGATAACATAAGCATCGATGCTAAAACCTACTCAGTCTGTTAAAAAATTGAAGAAAATATAGAGCATCGTTCAAAAGTGCAAGTCCTGTTTGCCTCGTCATGCGCGTCCTTCACATATAAACATGTTGATTTTTGTCTGCCTATCAGTCGTCTATTCTTTTCTTTCTCGAGTTTTCTATGCTATCCATTATGGACACGGTTTGGCTTTTTCTCCATTTTTTTATCCATTCTCTGTAGATTGGAACGAAACTAATCGCTATTTTTGATCATTTTGGCATCCAACATAATTCTCATGGACATCAAGAACTAAAGTCCGAGAAATTGGAGCGCAATGACCTGCCTCATTTCACGGATAAACTAGTGAATAATGTGAATAGGAACTATGGTGTAAGTTGTGTTGAATAGAGATAATGAAGACATAAGACGAATCTGGAGACCGGAACCGACGCTGGTCCGGGAAGTCTCTCAGAGCTGATCGAAGATGCTCCTTCTAAAGTTCTCTAACAATTTTCATCTTCTAATAACTGTCTTCAGTTCATCTTTGATGTGCTTTCTCTGTATTTATGTCAACAATAAGAAAAAGGAAAAAATAGTATTCCGTTCCGAGTAAAAATTAGTATTTTATTCACTAGATTTAAAATTTTAGAAAGTATGAAGTGAATCAAAGTTGCAAGATAGGTGAGGCATTTTTATTTCACTTATCTTTTTAAAAGTTTGGAGAGCAATGTTAGTGCTACAAAGACGAGAGAACCTTCTTGATATTAGTTTGAAGATTATTATTGATACTTGGCAGCTAATAAGTCAATGGCCAAATATATAAATGAAAAACCCGGATATGATAAACGCTGTTGAATGGGAGTTATGAAAGGTAAAAAACATCTGCAAAAAGCCAATCAGATCTAACTGGAAAAGAAAACCAAATCGGAATACTGAAACTGAAACTCTGGGATAACATCGATAATGTTCAATTGGCTTATCTCTCTTCTATTCTGTTTCTATGATCATAGCAATTTAAAAAAAACCTTTGACTGGTGATTATGAGTTAGTTGTTACCAATGTTCACCGCCGTCTACTACTTCCACAAAACGACTTGATGTATTGATAAATAGAAACCCTGGGGGGGGGGGGGGGGGTAAAAACGTTTTTCTGAACAGCCCTATACTGCCCTTGCGGATAGAGAACCCTTTTGTTACAATAAAAACATACTGCAATATAATTCTGATACTCTTTAATTACGAGATTAGACACCACATCAAGGATTATGTACACTTTCAGCATCATGATTATATAAAAAAGTATTATGTTGCAATTTCCCATATTTAACATTTAACTTTTCTTCCTGCTGCCATTTTGTCCGCAGTATTCATAGATAAAATCTGGAAACATAAACAAAACCAAGATAAGGCAAATTATTTTTTGAAAAACAATCGACGGTTCTAACAGTGGTGCACTATAATTTTCCCTTCAACTTTCTTTTGCATTTTGACAAAGAGGAAAATCAATTCGACGATTCAAACTTATTTTTATATAAAATCCATTGGAGTCAATAAATATGAAGAAGACATTTATCATATAAGATTAGTAGCACTCGATTTCTTCCTCTGTAGTGCTTCTTCCAAGTTCTATATCCCTTCGAGTTTCCGCCTTCTTTCGTCGAAGACAAGCTCTCTACAATTATTTGTTAATAATGTAACTGCAGAACCTCATGCTGATGCTGAAAGAACTTATCCATTAATTGTTCTGCAGTATTGTTGATCAACTTTCCAAAATCAGTCAGCCGATTGTCTCTGTCTACAAGTTCTTGATCATAATCTCCCCTGATGATACGCATCATAGCTTCAACGTCGTGTATTAGATTTCGTTTTCTCAACAAAATCCTAAAAGGTGACATCCCAATTGAACTAAAACAGCCAACCACTTGTTAGCTCGGTTCCTAATGACATCGTCGAGTCTTCTATGCAAAGTAGTCAATTTTGTTGCTCGGAAAATTAAAGGTAAAAGATATATCCAAATAACGGAGCTGATGAGGAAAAAACAGTAGTCTTCATGATAACAATAAGCCTGAATGTAATAGTCAAATATATTGGAAATTTTTAATTTTCCCTAGAAACAAACCCTTTGAGGACTGAATTGTCGTCCCGCAAATCGCTGTGTGCAGGTGCCATAACTTCTTGTGATACTTCCTCTCCAAATGATTGAAAGCAAGAATGCTGTTCCAGAAATTGGAAAAAGTAGAATATTAAGGACGAATGCTATTTCAAAATAGGTTATTTCGATCTAAAATAGTGCTTTTTAAAAGTAGAAAATTGCCATTGGAGTGAGGGTATTCGACGACAACAATAGACAACAATTGGAGTCTACCCCGGGTTCTTTTGAATAGAAGGCTTAGTCTTCCTGCAAGCAGAGCATCAATCAATAAACTTCATCGAACAAATAATACAGCACGTGAAAGTATTAAAAATACAGTTATAAGAAATATTCGCTGTAGGCAGGAATTTTTTCTTATTTTGTATCCTTCGATTTTTCATTGATAGTATTGTGTGGGACTGTCTCATTTTGCTTTGCTTGTACAGAATCCACAGTGCTTATCCATAGCTCAGAACGCCAGCCTATAAATTATTTTTCTATTAAACTCCAATGCCTACCAAAACAAGATAGTAAACTCCGACGATATTGTGAAATGCATGTTATAGCAATGAGTGGGTCTATTGTTTTTGGAAGAGTGGTAAACATTGCGAAAGATGGAGTGAGAGGTCCGAAAACGACGTTGTCCCAGAAAGGAAAAGTCAGATTAAAAGCGGATGGAATGTGACAAAGAAAGACAGGGATTATCGTCTGAACAGGGTTCTGTAGGAGAGACACTTAAGTTACCTGTAAGACTAGTGTGAGGAAGAGCTGCTTCTCCAGTCGTAATCTATTTTTATTTCGGAATCCCACATTACTCAGCTTTCGAATCTGTCTCCATATATTCACAGCACAAAATACTATAATAAAGGCAGATATGGAGACGATCACAATGTGTGTCGTTGTAGCTCCGATTCCGCTGAGCGATGGATTTCCATTAAGATCGTGAAGTCGAAGCATGGTGTAGCCGATTTCGTGAACATTTGTGATTCCTAATTCGACTACTAGCTTGTCCTCCATCGTTTTAGATATCTTGTTATTCGCACACCAATACATGGTGCAAAGGGCACAGAAGAGAATGTAGATTATGAAAATACCAACGAAGAGACGCTGGAGCCATATACGATATTTTATGTAGTTGGCCAAATTGTTTCTAAAAATGTCAATTTATTAACCTGCTTACTGGCAGACAGTGATATAACGGAATACAAAGTTGATAACTACAATTCCCATCCAGATTTCATAGAAAAAGCAGTATATGGCACTTCCCAAAAAGGCAACCGGAGTGCCAATTAGTGGCCCTCGAAAACTAAAAACAAACCATGTTCTCTCTGACACGAAGCAGACCTAAAAATGTATGTTTTCCTTATATATTAATTACGGGGAGACCAATAAGAACAGCTGTTGCGTACAGGATTTCGAAGAAGGAATAGGCGAGGAGAAGATACTTGTAAGAACCAATACTCCCACTATTACATTGTTTGACAATGACCATGAAAAGGGAATTAAAGATGATTCCGAGTATGCAGAAGGTTATCTGACCATATATAGATGCAGTAAAAAGTATTGATGGCATGGCTGAAATTGAAATGAATAATAGGTAGAAAATGAGAGAAAAGTATTCCACATTTCATGATATACATCATAATGTACATAATCGGAGTTAAAAGAAAGTGTGCCTGGAAAATTTAATTTACAAGTGTGGTCATTGATGTTCAGACACATCCAACCAGCAATTGTCTGAAACCGTGTATTAAACAATAACATTTTTTTTAACATTTTTGCTTTTCGTCTGAAAAATAGGGAGAATAGATGGATAACAATTAAATCTTTTCCGTTATGTCATTGATATTACACTAATTGGAAAAAGTGGAAGAATTCCAATAGTATACTTGCAAAAGAAGCAGAAAATACTGCATCAACTAACACAAAAACCTTAAACAAAAAACTCCCTTGGATCAGACGAGTTAGAATACATAATATAATACAAAAATACATCATCATGGGATCAAATAATATGCGGTTCAGATGAAGACAACTGGATTAAGAAAGGGTAACAGGAATACTAAAAACGTATTCCTTATGCCATCGCAGTTCTTTTTCTTTCTGATGACGTTAGGCAATAATATTTTGCTTCTTTTGAAGAAGAAGTGGACGAGGCATTACAAATAAAGGAACATTTTAGCGAGAACATTGCTATGTTATGTTTATTATAAACAATGATGAAGAATATTTCAACTTCGGAATGTCGCTTCCTTCTCTTCTTCAGAGGACTTCTTGAAATCTCTTTGTAATATCTGAAAATAAAGAAGTTCCTGTCATCAGTAGCTGGGATTAGCGGAGTCATCTCGCTGATAACAATCCACGTCTTTTCCACCACCGCCCTTCCGAGCTATCAGTGAAATATGGCTGCCATAATTACCATGATAGCATTGCTTCTGTTTTCTTTTTTCGTAGGTGAGAAAATACGACTTTTCCATCATCATTCTCTTTCAAGCGAATGCGGACACTTCGCAGTGCAATGCCACGACATTTGTCAAGTGTCAGGCGAGCTTCTCACAAGCACTAGGTGAGTACTGACTTTGAACATTTTACCTAGTTCGTTTTGTGATAAAAAGCTTAGGAATTGACGACTCTTTCAACTGGAAGAACCCTACCGGTCTTGGCATTCAAATACAGAATATTTACATCAATGGTCTTAACGGACGACCAGGAATTGTGGGGGTGTGTAGGTTTGTATAAAAAAAACTTCATTCATATCCTTCTCAGCGCCTACAACGATTTCTTGGATTGTTTGAATGACAATGCTGTCACGGCTTTTGAATGTTTTGATCCTCTTTTCCTTATTCAATCAGACAGCGATCCAGTCACCGCATATCAATATTCTATGCTCATGTCTATGCAGCAATATCAGTGTGGTTCTGGATTCTATCGTAAGTTTCGTTTCAATTTCAATAAAATACCTTTTAGCGGCTGTGGAAAACTGGGACTGTCTTCAGAAGGTCTATAAAGCACAAAACACTACCATCCAAGGATGTATCCGTACCTTCCAGATTAACGTGGTCAATGACGCTCTCAATGTTATTTTTTTCTTCTGTTCATTCCTTCTTTTAGGCCTGTAAGTACGCTCAAACTGGGATGGACTGTTTCCGTCATGCTACTAAGTCGTGCAGTAACACCCTACAATACTTTGCCTGCGAGTCTTTTCGGTCGTATGCTATCCTCTACCAGAGTGTTTGCAATCAGCAGTGTAACGGTTAGTCAAGTAGAAAATGTTTTATCTTTCAGTTTGATCCAAGAAGATAAACATACTGAAGTAAGAAACATTTTTACAAATGAAATGAAACGTTTTTTTATTGATTATTCCATAACAGTTTCTGATTTCCTGCAAACGATAGTTGAAGTTACATTTAGCTCACATCAAAAACTTCAAACTATAATAATGAAAAATTAAAAGGAAAAAAAGGCTTTTAATAGCTCTGCTACTCCAATATAATGTTAGCTCACAACTTAAATAAAAATACTTCTTGAAAGCTACCATGAAAAAAAAACAAAACAACCGTACTCTTTATTTTACTTTCCTTGGGTCGACTTGGACTTGGTTTTTTTCTTCTTCTTCTTGTCTTGGTTCTCCTTCCTCGAGCTCTTCAGATCCTTCTTCTTGCTCTTTTTCTTGTTTTTCGTTCCAGGCATCTTGGTGCTCGTGGTAGTTGAAGAAGTTGGAACAGGAGCGGCCGAATCAAGAAGAGTAGCCGTTTTCACGTCTTTTGCTTCTCCTTCACTGATCAGTTGAGCTGTCGCAGTACCTTCGGTTGCCTTATCTTCCAGAATTACTTGAGCCGTCACTACATCCGGCTCTGGTTGTATCAAGTTTCTCTGCATCGCATCTTCAGAAAGAGGGGCGGAGATCTTTGTCTTTTGTTTCTCATGTTGCTTTTGTTCGACTGTCGGAGCCTGAGAGATTGATGTCCGGGAGCCAGCAATCGGTGGTAGCTGTGGAGCTAATGAGTGCTCAACAACAACAGACGGACTATTCGAAGCAGCATTAACGGCCTGAGACTGTCCTTGCTGATAGGGAGTAAAAGAAATAGAATTGGCAGCCGGATCCTTGGAAGAGGTAGCAGGAGCTAGAACCTCACCGTGGGGAAAAGCAGTTGAAGGAGACGAGTCGACGAGGATAGGAAGAGCACTCGGAGCTAAGATTTCACCATGAGTAAGAGGTGACTTTGGCGATTTTCCTCCGCTTTTTGCAGCTTCGGCTGCAATAAATTCAGCAAATGGATCTGGTTGGTTGAGTTCACTCGGCAACTTCATTCTGTTACTTTGTCGAGACGTTCTCACACGGATAGATTCGTGTTTTAGATCCTTTTGGCCAATCTGAAGAAGATGACTATACAACAAATCCGTCAAACCCGTTGAAAGTAGAAGTAGGCAACAAGGGCGAAGATGGCAAAGACGATGTAGACAAGAACCATGATAACCTTCTCCGAAAAGACTAATGACTGAGTATGACCTAGAAAATCACGAAACTCAACATGTCGTTTTTTGTTCGTCAACTTTTGACAGATCAGGCATTTAACCAGCTTTCTAGAAGCTTCTCGTTAGTTTTTTGTTAAAATACCTGTCTCCTTTTCCAGATCAGAATATTGGAAAAGACCAAGTCCTAGTAGACCCAAGACAAATAAAATAAACAGTACGGCTATTGATTTTTTCTGTTCTGAGTTGTATGCTCCTGGCTGATAATTTAACATGCTGTTCACCAGGAAATACAGAAAAAAAAACATGGCACGATCTAAGTTGTGGAACAGCGACAAACCATATCTGCCAGAAACCGAAGTAAGGAGAAAAAACATAGGTAATTGCAATTTCGTTATTTGCTAAACAATGGAGGAAATCCAAAAAAACATTTACATTGTTTCTATAAGTATAACAAGATTTTGAAAGATACCTAATATTAAGTTTCCCAGGGATATCAAATGGCGTCTGCTCGCGTCATTCCGTTTTTAGGTTAACTTTCCTTCTTTCCAAATAAATTCATGGAGCCACAGTCAGATTCGCAATGTCTGACTGGTCCATCTTCCTTAGATGTTCCAATATCTCTCAAAAAATCGTCATCTATTACCAGCTTTCGTGAAAAGCTAAAGAAAAAACGTGAAAAGTTCAGAAGTAAGTATTCTCTTATGATCTAAATTAATGCTTTTAGAAAATCAGTGTGCCGGAATCATTGCTTTTCTACTCCTCGGCACGGCGTTGAATATTATCGCTTATCTGGCCAGTGTTTGGTCTGCCCAACTGCAACAGGAAGTTGTGAAAATGGCCGTTGAGAACGAGCATGCCATAAAGTTTAAACTGAAAAAAAGTTGCTGGTTAATTCGTAAAAAGTAAAAAGATTTAGCACTCTCCGAAGCTCCATCGAAGTATTTGATCGGATCGTTGAACTTTTGCGGGCGAGTAACCAGTGCTTTGGGAATAGTCTTACTTGTTCAGGTAAGAACAGAGATTCGTCCGAATATCTTTTGTGTCCAGGTTGTTGCTACTTATATGAAGCGTCGTCGCTACAACGCCATCGTTCGGAGTGCTGCTGAAGAAGCCGATACTTTAATAAGTTTGCAACTATCTTTTTGTATTGTTCTTTTTTTTCTCGTAGGTGATGTACATGGCGGAATGACTGATTCAGTCGGTGAATGCTTTGTCAACTTCTTTCAGGTATCCTTTTTGTTGTCTCATCGTCTCATATTGCAATTCAGACATGTCTCTGACGTCCATGTATATGACTCATTTCTTTCTTCAATAAAAAATAATTAAAGTAATTCATTATGACCCATTTGTAAATTATACATAAGTAGGGACAAAGAATTAGTAATAATTGTGACGACGATGGTCGTAGGTGCAGATGACGTAGATAGCATGAATCACGCCGGGGATAAAGAGAAGCAGAGTGAGAAGACAATTAAGCCAAAAAGCACCAGTACATCCCTGATCAAAGAGGACGGCAAGCGGCTGAAAAGAAGATAAGTTGTTTGTCAAAAAGCTTGTCTTGTCACCTGCTTTGTTTATACAACTACTCAATTATTTATCAAACAGTTCAAAGAGGTTATTCTCTGAATTTTTAACAAACGAAACAATGATAAAACTCTTATTCAATTTTTGTTAGATTGTAATGGATAGGAAGAAAGAGAAGGAGATGAATATTATATTTATGTTATAATATTACATTTGTTTTTTACAATGTAAAATTAAATTTTTTAACCTCGAAGTAATCCAAGATAAATTCAAACTATCTTTGTAAACTTACTGGAAGAAAGAGAGCTAGAATGCAGAAGAGAATCTTACACATTGTTCAAGTCTTCTATGCTCTGAAAAAGAATTATCGACCGTTTTATAAAATAAAGTAAACGAGAGAGAGAGAGAGAGAGAGAGCAAGGAACACCACGAGCGTATAGAGGCGAAGGTTGAATGGCAAATAGGTTAGTCGATGGCAATGTTTGTACGGGCAGGAAACAGGATCCACAGCAGAGCAAAGAAAATTTTTTTTAAGACTTTACGGATATTTTCTTCAAGGGAAGAGTGGAAAAGATAACCAATAGATAGATAGAGAGACTGCCCATGGGAGGACTTTGCCTGTTTACATAGGAATGAATCTGAATCACAGGCAGATAATACCGTGTGACCAAGTGCAAAACGCCTCTATTTGACTGGCAATGAAATATTGAGTCAATCATCACATATGCATACGGCTGAGAAGTAAAAGCTTTCTCCACTGTTATGCATTCTGCCTCTCCGTTAAGTGAGAATAATTAGATTCTTGCCAGGAAATGATATGAAGGGGGGGGGGGGGGGGAATGTTCCGATCAATCTTCTCTGGCTTCTCAAAGCTTCTCTCGAAATATAAATGTACAGTCAGGCTGACTCACTGTTAAATGATGCGAAGAATGTCAACATTATATAAAGATCAGTGGCAAAGGAGGGAATTTCTCAATGAAAATCATGGTAGCCATCATTATGGTATATTTTGTGTTATGATTGCAAATTTTTAGTAGCCATAGGAAGGCTGTTTTGCTTCTTTGTTGTTTGCCCAATTACTCAGGTAATAAGACATTAATATTCAAATAAAACAATTGTGACAATTTTTTATATAAAAGTCATGCTAACGGCTGACGAACAGCTGGCAAGCAGCTGACGAAATGTTTAAGCTCCTCCTCCTTTGCTTCAATGCCTCTTTCGCATTTATGATTTTCCGTAAAGGAAACTATAGTTGATAATGAGACTTCTTAATATCTGTATTCCTTTTAATATATAACAAAGGTAGTTTTTGGTCTTATAAAAAACTTTATTTATGTTATTTTCTACCATTTATACTGTTGAACATAGTTGTGATATGCTTGGTTCTTAGTCTTTGATACGTCTTTATGAATGTTTTCTATCTTATTTTTCTCTTTCTTCTTCAACAAATAATAGAGCGTTAAAACATAAGCTAAATTTGCGTAGCTAAGGAACTGTAACTCATACACTTATGGATTCATAAATACTTACATATAAAAGCATCCCTAGCACTCTATAGACGACAATTTCCAGACCAATTGACCTCCTGATCATGTTACTAGCTGCATGGAAAATAATTAGGGCTGAATATATACAACCAGATATGAAGATAATTAGACTGATTTTGATGTTCTCCCTCACTTGGTACTTCGCATTCAGAGAATGAGTCAATCTGAAGAATTATTCATTATATACGATCCCTGGGAACATACCGATAGCCTAAATGCTTGTTTTTGAGATAGAGAATAAGCATCCATATAAGAGCTATTGTGTCTGTGATCATTAAGCCGTAGTATTCTGTATCTACTCTAGTTTTCGAGACGCTCGTATGGAACCAGCAGGAAGCAAAATCTGTAGGATCTATAGGATCTTTATAATAAATCAATGTTGCTAGGAAGACGGCTATTAGAAACTGAAACTTAATGAAATCAAAAATTTATGCTCACCATAAAGGCGGATGCAACTTTCCAACATAAATGATTAACTTTCTTTATCCTATCTATGAGGAATGTTGCTGCTGTTCTCTCCATGCATTGAACTATAAACATCAACGAAAGAAAGATGGCAAAACATTGTGTTCCAATCTTAACAAACATGCAAGTGAAGTTGGAAATAAGCAAGGCGCAATAAGAAGTAGCAAAGAAGTATGCATAGATGATATGGTGGATCTGTTAGCATTAGTGAAATCTTTTGAAAGATTTCCCACCTGAGTTACGGCAAATATGACTGCATGGAGGCAAAATGCGACTAGGATGACATCCATCAAGAACTAAAAGACTACTTGAACAATCAAATTTTCTACCGTTGTGTCTTTGTTTACCAATTTTTTAACAATATACTTCCTACTTCTGACTACTACGAATATTGTGATGATATCCATACAGATTTGAAATATTTGCATTGACAGGTAGTATTTATTATAGACAACGTTCGCCACGCCATCAATGCAAACATTCATCTGAAAACATCACCCAAAGAACTTTGCAGTCGATTGAGAAAGAGAGGAAAAACAATTGGCAAATACATGAAGCATATTTAATTCCTATTCAAATGATGTATAGGGTGTCGAAGCATAAACGGCAATTCGTAAAGTATGTACGTACATGCGATGTATAAGTAAAATACGTGTTTGTAAAGTAGATAACCGTTTTTTCATTAAATTTTTTTCCCAAAAATTTTTCTTGCAGTTCGGTGCTTTGACAAGAATCTTTGTAACCATTTTTTCGTAAACACCTTCGTGATCATTTGGATACGTATTTTTCTAGAATTTATTGAATTAATATCAACTGCTTCTTGTAAATCAGATAACTTTCTCGAAATTCTTCAACATAACATACTGCAACTTAATTTAGAATTTAACAAAATGTCACTTTTCCTGAAAATATGGTCCTGAATTTAGAGATTCAATTACTTGTTATACTTAAAATATACAAAAGTAGGCCTTATACCATAAATCTCTTCATCAGTTCAACATCAACTCTCTTTTACTTGGGTATGCAATTGTTACAAAAACTGAACAATAAAACCTTTGTAACAAAACTTCATGAATAGCAAAAAATTTGATAATTTGATAATCTACCTCAACATAAAAAAAAAACATAACAATGCAAAGAATAATAATAAATAGCTCATTTCCAGCAAAAAAGGACGATACGGTGAGACTTAATTCCCTCCTCCTCCTTAAATTTTTTTATAGATATGGAGTTAGATAATTAGTTCAAAAGGAAATTTAAAAGTCCATAGTTACTCAGATAAATATAGACATTGAGAGAAGAAAGATGATAGAAATGATTTGCATCTCATGTCGAGTCCAGAGAAATATTAAATGTTTAAAAAACCTGCTTGCATTGAGATGGTTATATCAAAAATGTATAATGAAACGGCTATGTACTTTACGAATACGTATTCTTAAAAAGTGAAACATCTTATTCGACTAGAATTGTTCCCACGATAGTGTGAACAACATATCCTTCTAGATCGTGGAAGTTCATGGAAAGCTGATCATGTACATGAGAAAGATAAACTATATTTATTACTAAAAGTCCGAAACGAAAACGGATTCCTCGCCAGATCCTTCAATGTTAGTCGTAGATGTCTCAAATTCTCCAGTAGTTGTACTTTCTTCCATTGGTGGTGAAGATTCCTGCTCTTCACTACTGTTGGAGTTGCTTTCGTTACTTTCGCTGGATTCACTGCTTTTTGATTGTCCTTGATGTTTTTTTTCTTCTCCATCGTGCTGAAAAAAATATTTTGCTGCTGGTACCTAACTAACCTTCAATTGTCCTTTTCCTCTTCCGTTTCCATTGGGATGAGCGATGGTAACTGCAAGAATGGTAATAGTGAGGATGAGGATAAGTTTCATTATTGGACTGACTACTGTTCCCAGACGAAAAGATTTATAACGGTGTCAAATTTGGATAGCTGTCCTTGCGGGGGAATATCTTTTTGTTAGATGGTCGGCACATGATGTGGCTATGGGTCAAAATTTTAAAAATAGGAAGTCGTACCGGTGCTCAATGATTAATTTTCGGAAATGAAGCGAAAATGATAGGATTCGATTACAGAAAAGGATTGTAGAGATCACCGTTTGAACATAACAATTTGATTCCGATCTATATGATTTAACAATTGTTATCAGCTAATAACTACTTCAAACGATTTTCCTTCGTTATATTGAAAACAGGATATCCATTTGATACAATATTATGGCATAAAACGGCTATGCTAACAAAGAAGAACGGATAAATACCGTTCGGCTGACCAATAGTGAGTAGAAAATGAAGGTCCTTTTTGTCTCTGCTTTGCTTCTAATGGTTCTTGCTGGATGCGATTGTCATTTTAAGAGACACTGTAAAGTAAGTCATTAAGCAGAAAGAAAGAATTCTGTAGTCCCATGGCCATGGACATCATCATGGTCATTCTCAGAATAACAATAGCAGCAGTGACAACGAGACGACGATTAAACCCATTAATCTCTCTTCTGTGATTCCCACTGAACTACCCGAGAATGCGACAACTGACACAATATCGGTAGATGGTAATTTATGAGCTTATATGAATAAAATTGCAATAAAAAAAATTTTTTTTCATTGCTTACGACTACTTTAAGTGTTACTGATCTTCCCATTATTCCATATAAAATATAGAGGCTAGGCTACGTTCCTTTTATATATTTTTAAAAATGACATATATCCTTAAATTTGTGTGGTGAGCCATTTTCCTAGTTAACTACTTAGTTTTATCGTTAAAAAAAACAAACAGTCTAAGCCTAAGCCTTACTATTTTTTGCAAGTGTTTACACGGGTCTAGCAGTACCTTCTCCCTATCTGTTTTCTTCAGTTATTGTGCATTATTCTTCATATTTCCATATAATCATTTATTACTGAATGCAGTTTATACATCATGTTCTTTACAACTACGGCTTCTACAAGTAGGTGAAAATTCAATGGGTCTGTTCTTTGTCTTTACCATTTTTCTTTAGGCAATAGAAGCGTTCTTTTTTTTCGAAGTGATGAGGAGACGAAGACAATAATACGAGAGCGAGATCTCAAATATGTCATATTATCCATCATCCACCTTCAGTGATATGGTTTATCTATGGACTTCTGGAGTGTTGTTCATCACGTTATGTGCAATGCAGTTTGGCCATATTCCTAGTTCACAAACCATACAGGTATTATTTTGGAATTTTTTTGCTTTTTTGCTTATCCTTCATAGATACGCTGTCAAAAACATTTTTTGCAAACGAAAGATCAATATATTCGTAAACTTGGACATTTCGTCTATCAACATCGGGAGTCGTTCAACATGAAGAAATGAGGAACATGTGCAATATCGTCACTCCACTGTCTCTCGTTTCTTCTTTTATTGCAGCGTATACTGTATACTCCTTCTTCACTTTCGATTGTGATAATTATTATGACTTGTACGCTTACAGAAAAGTCAGTGCAGCATTACATGAATCGTAGAAAATCCATAGATACAAGACCAATGTAAAAGGAAGGAGTAGTTTTTAATCAATTTAGTCTAAATTATGCGCTAAATTGGTTAAAAACAAGCAAATTGTATTTTCTCATTTGTTCATTATTGAATCAAAAAGTTGTTTGTAAATGCAATAAACTTTCGTCATACTGCCAAATTACTAAAAATAACGCTTTTCCATAACCAGTTTTTCATTACCAAATAAAACCCCGTTACTTCCAATAAAAGGGTTAGTTCTAGGTAATTCAACAGAACTACAATGCGTTTCTTCCTTCATACTCTTCTTCTTTTCGCCTTTATCTTTTCTGGTAAATTTTAAAAAGTACAAAATACATCATATTCAAGTTATTCAACAGAGTGAAGCGGTGGTTACCTTTGTGCCAGCTTGCAATGCAGTCTGTCCTCGCATCAAGAGGGAACAAGATACTTGTTGCCAAGCCCACGGCTACAGTCAGATGGGCGCTTGCCGGCCAGGTCGCACTGGAAATGAAGCCTTCTGTGAGTAAGATCTTCGGCGGATAATAAACAATTTGCAACAATGAATTAGAAAAATCTATTGAGCAAATACACATACGTATCTTCACAAAACAATTCGCGAGGCATTTCTAAAAGAGCTGTTTCTTTTCTGAAGAATATTTGTATATGCTACACCAATGAATAATACTTGGAGATGACTAGAGATTTGATTTCTCTATTTCTACTGTTTACTTATACAATTTGATAGAGGATACTATTATTCCCAATTCAACCAGGGTTTTCATCACACTGCAACTTGCTCCTTCCCATTCAGAAGAACTGATACGTCGAGGTCGAGGACTAAGGCTCCCTACTCAAAGCTAGAACCAATACAACTATTGAGGTCAAACAATAAATTAGGAAAAATATTGTTCTTTTCGCGATGTCTTTATGTATAAAACTTCTTATCTGTGGAAGAGTTATCAACATCTAGCTTTTATAACTGGTTGAACTTTTGAATATAATTCTTGATCCTTATTTAATCCTTGGGGTCACCGTCGGCACTGTGGACGACGGTTGAACCGTGATTGTTCGGATTGAACTGATTGTATTTTTACGGAAGATAACTGTTGGCCGATAACATGGATTCATGATGATTAAAATAATGGCTCCAAATGTACTAAATGAGCCAACGGAAGCAACGAGAACATGACCGAATTCTGGAAAGATCCTTCCATAAAATAAACAAGAGAACTAACCCTGTCCTAGAAAAGTCAGTTCAAAAAACAATGCAAAAAAGTAAAGAAAATAAGGTATTGCCACTATGCCAAAAGGCGTGCCAGCTTGAACAATAAGCTGTATCAAAAACTTTCTATTTAATCGAGCTAGCTGTGGGGACATATTTGCTATATAAGTCTCTCGAAGAGAGCCCATTATTAGGAAGAGAATTTCGAAGGAAACGAAAGAAATGAAAAATATAATAATGGGAAGAAAAGCAGGTGCTAGTTCCCTCCAGTCATACATTATGAAACCAACGATTTGGAAGAGATAACTTCCAACACAAGAATATTCCTAAATAAATTGATTACATGGAGGATAGGTAGCTTACTCTGGAAAATTTTGTCACTGTAGTCTGTGTGTCTGGATAACAACGAAGAGCTAGAACACTTCCTGCTATGCCCGTCAAATACAAAGTCGTCAACCGGATTCTATAATGTAAAGGTGGCTCCTTTAATCGATGAATGGCCAGATATCGAAACCAAAAAAGATGGGTGACGGTGGACATTGAAAAAAATGTCCACGCGATGCAATAGACTGTGAGCAGATGTGTTGAAATGAGACCACGAAAAAGACTAGCCGGATAACCTGCAACAAACGGAAGAAAAATCACCGGTCTGCCTATGAAATTGTACTGAAATCAAATAAGTTTCCAATTATCTTTCCTACCCCAATGTCTGCATTGATTGTAACTACTTGATGATAAAACAAATACCATTTGTAAGAACTCATATTCTTTGGGGAATACTTCAAAAAGCAATAAAAAATATAGGTATTGATAAGGAGACTTAGAGAGAAGAAGAAATAGAAGAAGATATTATACCAGGAGAGCGGGTTCTCCACGTAGAATGGAGTACAAGGTTGACTCATATAATAAGTTCATAAAAGACTAGATTAGTTATAGATGGGAGAACACCTGCCAGTCTCAATCTACGAACTCACTTACATTCTGGTAACTTGTATGCAATATACCAGGGATGCACATGTTTTATTTCTTAGAATTATAAAAAAGTACGGAATATACTTAAACACTACGTAAAAGCGGATTTTCCCATTTTTTTGGTAATGTTCATTATTTTTTTTGCTTTTTCTCGCTTTATATTATTCTGAATGATACTTTTCCATATGAAAAATATTTATACAAATCCAAAGGCATAGGAAGATGTAAGATTTGATAAAGAAATCCCATTAATGCCAAGAAATGAAACGGCCACTATACAGGGTCGCCGATAAGTATGGGCGCGCAATAAACCGCTGCCATTTTATAAAAATTGCTGTTTTTAAAAGTTTTATTGATTTAACATAAATAAAACATGTATACACACAATGTTTATAACATATACTTCCTTCTGCTTCCACACATGCCTCGAGCCGTGCCTTTACACAGTCGACAGTTCTAGTAACAACTCTTCATCTACGGGAGTTCCTCATCAAGGGATTGATCAATTGTCGATCATTTTGTGAGTTGTGAGCTCGCTCCAAAGTGAAAATCTTTTCATCTGACCAGAGAACGTCTTCCACACGGCGCACCGCAAAAATTTTCAGCAACTCCTTCCAAATTTTTTCAAAATATATAAAAATTTCAGATATTAGAATTCAAGTAAACATCCTAAAAGCATCTGAAGATTACAACAATCTGTTTTATCTCGTTCATTTTTTTAATAATTTTTGTTATTATTTAATTATTATTACCATCATTGCAGAATAATAAATGTATATACATTCTATTGTGTTATTCTATTTACAAAAACATTGACAACGCAGAAACTATTAATTAACATCATCAGTATATTTGTTTTTTGAAATCATCTTATTTTTTGTTTATAAAAAGAGCTCCTAATAAAAATTTACATTCCACAATCCACGTAATAATCTACAACAAATTATTTTTGATTATATGTATAATAAAATAACATATTATAGACAGATTTCGGTTACAGCACTACCCATTTCAAAAAATAAAACTTTCTGAAAAAATTCAAGATTATCCGTTTTTAATTTTATAAATTATAATTTTTTTATAACGCAAAAAACCTGGACCCCCAGTTTGGAAGGGGAACGGGACGCTTTCTGAGCATTATCAACCGATTTGAACAGGAGGTTTCATAATAATGTTTCATTAGAATAGCGTTTCCTCAAGCAAAGAAGAAAAAACAAAAATTTCATGAGCATTTATTGAAAACAACTTTGAAAGCTTATTAGATTATCAATGACCTTCAAACAGCGCTATAATCGCATTGCCACATGTAGTTAATTTTGAGTTGATGTTGATGTATCAATTAAAAATCGAGATGATAAAATATTTTTTCTCTTGCAGCGAAGCTCTATTTATAAACGAATTAGATGATTTGTCATCATTTTTCTCAGCACAAAATTATACATTTTACGGATGTATTACAAATAACTTGAACACAAACAGAAAAAGATAGATTTATTTACTACAATATAGGCCCTCTATGCATATAGTGTCGAGATCGTTAATTTAAAAAGCAGTAACTGGACGGCTCTCACGCCACTTCTTGATCTCCGGAATGTTGTGCACTTTCTCCTTATGAGCAACTAACTCCGGATAATCGTTCAGAAGTCCTGGTTCCTTTTCGGCCAAAGTATTGATCAACTCGGCAAGAGATAGATCGACATAGGTGACGGACGATCCAACAAGATAGCCCGATCCGTTCTTCTTCAAAGCTTCTACGAAGAAAGGCAAGTGTTTCTTAACGTTTGGCAGAAACACTTCTTCCTTTAGCTTCTGGGCATCTCCAGTAAGGAACCCCAAAACAACGGCCACGTAGGGACGAATGTCGGCTGTGAAATCCTTAAGCTGATCGGCATAGGCATCGACTTGAGCCTCATCCCAAGCATTCTTGCCAGCATAGCCTAAAATATATTATTATTAAAAAGGTAAGCAAGCATATTTACCGAATTTCTTGGCCAAATAGCGATTGATGGCAGCAGATTGAGGCAGCTTCTTGCCATCTTCTTCGAGAATAGGAACCTGCCCAAAGGGAGCATTGGATTTGTGTTTTGGCCATTCTTCTTTGGTAATGCGCACATCGTCATAGTCGACCTTAGCAAGGGTAAATAGTTGACGGGCAGTTTCGGCAGCTCCACGTCCTGGGAAATAAGTCAGCTTGTAATGAACCATTCTAAAAAAGAAGTTATTTTAAATCGAATAAACAAGTGCAAATAGCAATTGCAGCGCGAGAGGGCGCCTTTCAATCGCTCTTCGCTCGATGCGCCTTTATATACCCAACACCATGGTGACAGAAAAGAATTGTCAGCATTTTTCGGATCGGGATGATTAAATCGAAAGAATGTTGTGAAACCGTGAGAAGGAACAAGTGAGCTTCGTAGGACTAATTGTGACAGAATAATGTGTCGAAAATGTGCCTTGATAACGTAAACAAATAAAAAAGAAATGGAGGTTAAAGATCAGTGACAAACGCGACTGATGACATACTGGTCATGTCCTATTTTTCTCAACAGATGAGGGAATTATCATCATGAGAAGGAATCATGAGATTAAAAGAGATTTGTTACATAGTAGAGAGCAGAAGGCACAATAATTTATTATCGTTATTTTATCATTATAATTGTCTTCATTATGACCAAATAACATATTATGTCCAGCGTAGAAAGGAGGAAAAACCTTCTTCTTGCTTCTTCTTGTTGCTCAAATCCTTGTTAAATTTATCAGATTATATCATTGGGACAGTAGATTCCCTAATCACAGGTAGCAGGTCATAGTGAACTTCAATAAGTTATCAAAAGTTTTTATCTATGAATACCAGAATCTAATTTCATGCAATTTGGACAGAAATCGTTTATTAATAAGAAACCCGGAAAAAAAAATTAAATAAGAAGAATTGTTTTCATTCTGGCGCTATGGGACATTTCGACATTGTTTACGCTCGGATCCTGCTCATTTGAACCCGTTCCTCTCAGCGGTTGCCCGCTTATTTACCACGTTTAGCTTTTACTCGTTTCGATTTTCTGTTTCTTTTTCTTTTTTTTATTGTATAATTGAAATTTCAGACAAATTTCGTTTTTATCAATGCCTTTACTTCGCACAGTTAAAATGTATCCTGATTCTGAACAGGGAAAAGAATCGAAAAATGTATTCTTACTATTTGTTAAATATCATCTCTTTAGATTCCCTCAACATCTCATTATCATCTCGAGAACAATCGTCTGACTAATAAAGGAATGGCTATAGGAGCCGTTGGGTTGACGAGTATGGGACTGCTGGGACTATACAGGTTGGCTTTCTTTTTTGGAATGTAATGGACATTCAGGAAACACCTGTTTAAAAATCCGTCGTATTTCTTCCTTGCCTCTGCCGTTATCGGTCTGGCGACGTTATTTGGCATCAATGCTAATCGAATTCATATGTACAAATAAACTAATTGTAAATAAATTACGTTTATTCACCTGTTGCTTCCCTCAGTTGCTCCAGTGAATATTGCTCTTTTTTTCAATGATAGCTAGAATAGAAAGTTTATAGTAAATACAGCTGAGGAAAATAGGAGCTGTGTGTTAAATAGATTTCTACTTCCAAAGTTGCTTAGTGAGTCCCTTTTATAATTCGCTTGTTTTATTATTATGAAATCTTGTCACTAAAGCAGAAGTTCTATTTCAGTCACCTGCTACCATTTGCTACCATTCTTTTTTCGAACAAATGTCATATGATATCTATCATATTGAAAATATTATGAGTGAAATTGTAGGTACCATAAAATAAAAAACAAGATGGAGCAAGCTAGTCGAGAAGCGAAGAAAAATTGGTAAAGAAACATATGTTAAAGTAAATATTCTTTATAAACATCTATATAAATATGAATGCGTAAAATCAATGGTAGTTGAGATCTTCATTTATGATTAGGTTAATGTATCCACAGCCATCCTCTATTTCTATCGTTATTCAACTCTTTGTTACTTTTCAGATTATCATGATATTCTTGAGCGAAGAAAGAGGTGAGGATTAAGAATTGACTGATATAATAGGTACCGAGTATCAAAAGCTCCCCCATTGGAAAATAGTGATTTGTACAGTATAGAATGAGTGAGGCGTCGGAAACACAAAAAAGAGAATAGCCGACGATTCGATAGACTAAGGCCTATAATTTTTTTTCTAAATTTAAGCTTTTTGATACCTCATGACAGTCCTTTTCTAGTCGAAGAAAGAATTGAGAGGCTGCCACGACTAGGCATGTTGAGAGAATTACAGTATAGAGACTGAGAATGATCACCACATAAGGGCTCTCTCGGATCATCGGCCAGAATGTCGCTTTCACAATAAAAGAGCTGATGAGAGAAATAATAATAGTAGTGGGAACATGGATGAATCCCGTCCGATAGATGAACAAGGTCTGAAGCTATTAGATAAAGAGAGGGAGTATACTAGATACGCCAGATGGCCGATTCCGAAAGCAACAGCTCCATTGGCAAAGCTTTCCTTACTGCAGTCGATGAGATAGTCTCCCGTTCCCCCGGCAAACAGACCGATGGCTGCGAAGAGTTTAGTGCTATAGCTCATTCCAAAACCATGAAAATATGTAAAGAAAGCGAGGAAGAGGATGGGAGTGACCTTCCTAAAAAGAGATAAGAAGATTCTAAATTCTTACCAGTAGGCGTAAAAGCCTGTTCGTTCGTTGAACCCATTTGATAAATAATAAAAATTAATTACCAATAAAGAATAAATTAAAGCTGTAAAAAATATCAAACGTCTCATTGCAAGATAACTGATGAACTTGAAGAATTCTTACGAAATATGCAACCCAGGGGGGGGGGGGGGGAGGGAAATAAGCTGATGTCGGCTATGAGATCGTTTAAATGACGTTTGTTTTGACGGATACATCGCTCATGTTTAAGCGACCACAGACGGTGGGTGTTTGTGTGTCCTAGAAAATATAACTTATGAAACTTCTACCGCATGGTTTTTCTAGCATTTTTTTATCGATTGAGTATCTTGTTTGGTTCGCCTGGCCTCTCTTCCGACAACATGATGCGCTATTTTTCTATCTTGTTTGCGCCGACTATAATCTTGTCCTTTTGACTCTTTTAACCCTCTCACAAAATGTCGCTTCGAGAAGAATCCAATGGATTGTTGGAGACTTCCGTCACCTGGAATGATATTTAGGCGGATTTATATCATATCTATGGGCCGTCAGCTGTTTTAGGAAACAAGAAAAGTATCACGCAAATAGGAGATGGGAAGATAAACTGTTTGTTTACAAAACAAATAATTTTAGGGGTTTATCTCTCGCATGGGAGTGGTATCTGATCCATGGGAAGACAGTAAACTGGCACAGAGCAGAGGATGGCCGGAGAAATTCGTGACCAAAGTAATTATCAAATTTATTTTTGGTATTTTATTTAGCTCTATATTTTCTTAGCCCCTATTGTATTACTTTTCTTCCAGATAGCTTCTGCCCTCCAGCTCTCTCAATTTTCAGATCAACTTGAAGGCGATGGGACAATGAAATCAAAAAAGTGACACCAATCCTCTTTTAAAAACCAGTTTTTCAGCTCCATAATGTTGAGTGTCTAGTTTATGACAAGTTGAAAAACGTGGATGACCTTCCACTTCTAAAATGTTATTCAGCACAGACATTCAATGAGAAGAACAAACAAACAGATGAAGGCATTGTTGGACTTTCAGGTGAGATTAGAACTCTTTTGAATTTTTTTGTAGACTTGTCACTTCGGATGTGCTGGATACGACCTCGCCCGACTCCTTTGCCAATGTCTTGTCACAAGAAGACCGTTCAAGAAAATGGTCATCAGTATAATGGAAGATATTTTTATTATCTGGTCAACTACTGGCCAAAAGACTACAATTTCCCATTCACTCTAGAGCAGGTATATTTTCTATTTCTAATAATTATCTAGTTGATCGCTGCCTATCATTTGTACCTGCCATTCACCCTCTACGCGGTCTCTTTGTATTGTGGCATGTTTGGAGATATTCGAGCTGATGCAATGCCTAATCCGAACGAAATTAAGAAAATTTTAAAAAAGAAAGTGATTAAATGGGCGAAGGAAGCCAAAGAGATAGCGACTTAACCTTTTAAATAAGCATTTTTGTAAACAGTTATTAACTTTATCAACAAAATGAGCAACAATAAACAACCTGTAACTACCCGTAATATGAGATATCAATAGTTGCCTATTCAAAGTCTACTTCTACATTTAAATCCAATGTGGATTTCGTTGTTTCAACAAGCGGAATATGTACTGTTGCCGGTGCTTCTGGATCATCTTTTCCCCATTCTTGGACATCTCCGGAACCGAAGACAATAAAAATAATTCCAGATACTGTGGATACAGCAGCAATAAAGTAAAATAATGTTTTCCATTCTGCCTCGGAACCCTTTAGAATTTTAAATACGGGAAAATTATTAGCTTACCGTTTTCTTAACGAGTCCTACTACGAATGGAGTGCATAATCGTCCTATCATAGCCGCAAACTGAGAGAATGAAGATATTGTAGCTGTATATCGGGGAGCCAAAGAAAGAAGAGAGGTGTAGAAACCACTGGTAAAGGTGCTCAGGCAGCAATACAACAAGCAAAAAAGGAAGAGAGCCGTTCCTGGATTGGTGCAATTGACAAATAAACAGACACAAATGAAGACTATCGTTCCTCCGAAATTGGCTGCAAATACTTTGAAATAAAAGGGCTTACCTATTCCCTGAGATAATTTGACGCAGAAAGTAGGTGTGAATATTTTCTTTACCTTTGTATAGTCCATGAAAATACCCCAAGCTATCTTGGCAAGAATCTGACAGACATTCGGAAGGGCAATGAACACTCCATTCTGTAAATGACATGAATTTTTAGTGACAACAACACATACAGCAATGACAGGTAGTCTCAAGACGTCTTTTAAATAGCTTGGCAGGTATATTTGAAGTAGAGACATCATCATGTTAATGACGAAATGGGATTGAAGCTGCGCCCAGAAGGGACCAGATGTAAAGATAGCTCGGTAAGGAGCCTTCACTTTCTGAAGTTAATTGTTTACACATTTCTACGACACTCCCACCTTTTTTGGTGGAGCTACCACTTTTCCTGTAAGATATTCTCTTTCCGCGTTAGTCATAACTTTACAATCAGACGGTCTAGAAGTAGCAGCAACTGCCCAGAGAACAATCCAGATACTTCCCATAATAGCTATAAAAATTGGTAACCCGCAATCAGAGAAACCCACTAGCTGCGTAAAATATGGCTGGCCAGCCAAATCTTGAAGCACATAGAGCGGCTGCTGCAGGCTGTCCACCCGCTCCAGCCATTTGATTCCCGGTTGTGAAGAGAGCAAGTGCTGTACTACGTTCTTCTGGCGGAAACCAATTGGATATTATTGCATTTATGGTGGGAATGACAACACCCTAGAATGATCTTCCCTAGTAGAATGATAATTCCTTTACTTCTCCAAAGCCCATTGCCACTCTGGCTATTATTGTCGGCCAAACTCCTAATAAATTGGCTACAGTAGGAGTGATGGCAGATGAGCTGACGTAGATTATCATCGCTATCATCAAAACGATTTTTGGAGAGCCTTCTTGTACGATTTTCAAAGCTGGCAAAGCAATGAAGAGAGCTCCCCAGAAGGTGCCGGAAAAGATGAAATTCTGATCTTTGTGGGTCCATGGAAGTGAACCCTAAACTTTGAACAACCGTAGATTTGATACTCACTCCATAATCCACGACCACATGATGACCGTCGTCCGTCACTTCTCTGCATTCACCTCCTTCAGAAATGATCGTGTCATTGAAAAACAGTGGTACGGACTGGAACATTTTTCTTTGTATGTGTTACTTAGTATATAAAAATGCTATGGAGCCGATTCTTTTCTCAAAACCTAACCCTACCGTTGTGAATCCTTCTTCTGGAATGATAGTTTTCTTTCCATATAGTTTTTCTTCGATCAATGCGACTGCGGTAGAATTGACCATACAAGTCATGGTAATAGCCATATGAACCCGCATAAACGTCGTACATCCAAAGCCAAATATTAATAAAAGGATCATGTGAAACCGTCTAGAAAGTGGGTGGAACAAAGCTTAAAACAATCTATTCATATATTAAATAAAAACTTACGTGAAGTTTTAGCCTTCCCTTTGATATTTCCATTTTCAAGTGATGGCTTGTCTAACAACTTCTCTGTTGTTTTCTCTGCTACCATTTGTCTGCAAATTGATAGTTAGAGCGTTAGACAATAAGGAATGAAACATTAATAGTAACTCTTTATCCGCACGATCCATTCTAATCTATGGTTGACTGGTCTCATTTTTGAGAGCACAGACGACCAACTAAGGAAAGTGGAAAATTCAGCTTGAAATAAGCTATTGTAACCTACAGCATAACAGTTCTTCGGACAGTTGTAAAAACTATATTTCTAAACGATAATTTTGATTTGCAATAAGTATTTCCAACGATACTTTAAAAATTCAAAAGAGCATAGTATTGTGCTAACATTGAAAAGCAGAAGCTAAAAGTTCAGAAAAAAAAAGAAAAATGAGTAGGAGCTAATATTACGGAAGAAAAAGAAATTGGAAATCGAGAATATTAAAATGACCAACCTACAAACATTTATTTAAAAAAAACCACTCAATAAAGAAATAAATAATAAAAATCAAGTTATTTAACCTTGAAAACAATTATTAGAAGAGCACAGAAAAACACAAGATAATGGTCTCCAGTAACCCACTGGGAGCCAAACTGATAAAGGCCGCTATATTAGTTCAGCAGAAGCAGTGTTCTATGCTTTCACTCATTTTCCTGGACAAAAAGGATTAGTTAGATTGATTGAAAGGATGATAAGCGGACTAAAATATAACTGCTATAATACAACTGAAACAGGAGAGGAAATGACGAGGAAAACAACTAGGGGTGGTTTGTTTAGAACGCTTGAATAGTTGCCCTTTTATAGAAAGTTTTAGTAACAAAGAACCATTCTGGAATATAATATTTCTAAGAATTAATAAAATATGGAAAAGGAGGGACAAAATCAAAAGAGACTAGACCACATGATAAGGAAGGAATTTATTTCTTTTTTTTTTATTAATATGGAGAAGTGAAATCATCTGAAGTCTGAACGAAATCATCACTTGCATCAAAGAAACCGTGCATAATGCTCTCTTGATTGATAAAGTTCTCAGGATGCGAAAGACTTACTGATCAGTGATCATCTATTCGAGTAAACCCTGAGCTCATCTCTCCCTTTATGATTAACAACTTTTACTTAAACACAGCCAATGGACAAAGAGCATTCAAATAAATAATGAAATGTATCGAAAATAGAAATAGACACATTTTGAGCTCTCGTGACTTTTGACTTTTGATTAGACGGAAATAAAAAGCTTTTGAGAGGTTGGTCCTCGTCACAAGAGACACTGTCAACTGATACCGACGCAAATGATTTTTTTGGATTCGCGCAGAGTTGTGATCCTCCAAGTTATGATGTCTGGATGAGCAAAAAATGATTGCCTTTTTACCTAGTTCAATAAAAAAATGTATATAAAAAAGATATTATCTTACTAGTATAAGTAAAACGCTCTAATAATGACATTTTATTATGTTAGCTGGTGAATGTGGAAAATGTTAAAAGTTAACAGTTCAAGAATCCAATATCAGAGAGTTGTGTGTATTTTGATGAATAACTGTTAACTACACACAATTTTTTGATTTTGATTTGCGATCTTTGTTATTTGAATTGAAAATAGTCAATTGAGGGGGTAATGAGGACAAAGTGCAAAAAACAATTGTAAAAAGACTGCAAAAAGTGCCATGAGATATCTATTTTGGCATATGGAACAAACTGAAAGAATAGTAAGCAACTTTAGTATACTGCATATATTTTATGCATGCCTGGCGTGATCAAGAACACGAAAGTCAATGAAAGAAGTCAGAAAGAGATAAACAATTCGAGACAACTGCGTTGACTCAGGTTATCTTTACAAGTCGCAATTCATTGTAATATAAAGAGTAGATTAGGTAATGAAACCCTCGTAACAAGTATTCTTTATCATCATAAATAAAATAGAAAGTTGGATTTGTATCCAATTTGATCACCTTGGGTGGATACGTCGTCTCTAAGAGAACAAGGGATCAACTGAATGACTCTACTGCTCGCCTAACTACTTTGCTTTCCTGCTCATCCATTAATTTTTTGAACTCTGATAGCTAGGAATGACCACTGGGAAAACAGATGGTCATTGGAAAGCAACTAATCTTTGAACAACGACGAAAGGATTAGAGATTGACTCTGGCGGGGATCAGGAGATGGTTCGAGGATTAGATCATTTCGAGGTTTAGAAGATAAGACTAACTCGACGAAGAGAAAGGAAAAATGTTGCCAATCTTCGGTGGCAAAGGGACACACAACAACAACATGTGCTCATTAGAAGCGGCAGAGAATAAACAAGCTGTTAAAGATCAACTATTCAACAGATAATTGGTAAAAAAAAATAAGAGGGGCGAAGATATCCGATGACGAAGAGAAGGGCAGAAGAGAAAGAGGGGATCAGACACCATTGTTCACGGGACAATATTAGGCGCCACACACTTCGTAGATCGCTCGACATATTGCCCACAGGAGACGACCAGTCTGTAGCTTCATTATGCCATGGGTAAAAAATGAGAAAGACACACATTTAATCAGAGAGTAGATCATTTGTTGATATTGAAAGTATATGTGGACTACATTCTGTTGAAAAAGGAAGAAGGCTACGTGCATCCAACTACCAAAGATCTCAGGAAATCGTGGAAAAAAGGGAGGAAGGAATATTTTAGGAAACTTCCTGTTGCATTCTGATCAAGAACCACACACTTAAATATACCCAGCGAGCATCAATCTCATAAGGGAGCAAGAGAGCAACATCTGTTGCAGTGGCGTCTTTGCAGCTTTTTTTTCAATTTATATGAACGCCGCGACGGAACAATAGGAATGCGGAAAAAAACAATTACGGTTGCTACGGGAACTCATTCATTTTTCACAGAGTATTGTTTTCTATTCTATCATTATCTAATCTTATTTATTCCCTTACAATTTGAAGATCTTGAGCGAATTGTTTTTTTTAATGTTTGAATAAAAAATGAACTTAAATGCATTCGAAATATTTCGAACTCTGGTAAGATAATGGAAGCGTGGTAGAGAAAAAGGGAAACATCATGAATAACATATAGACAGTTATGGTTTGTGGAAAAAAATCATAAGCTTGATATTTTTCCATCCGATCAGTGCAAGATCACTAACTTTATTTACCAGGTTTATTTAAACATTAAGCGGATTTATTCTAATCCATGAGGTAGGCAACAAATATCAAATCGTCTGGAGACATATATTACCAATTATGTTAATAAGTGAAAGGACAGCACGAATGTATAATATATACATCCGCCTCGTAGATGCAGCTGAGTTAATATGTAGGCGTAGGCATTCATGATCTTATAATTGAAAAGATTATCTCGTTGGGACAAACTATATGGTGTGGGGGAGTAATCAGAGGAAGGAAGCCAGAGTTTAAAGAGGTGAATTTAAAGGATTGCTTCACTCGCAAAGGATGAAGCACAGACAACTTTTTCTTCGTCTGTTTTTTGTTGTCATTGTAACCGCGGTGTTTGCAAGTTCAATAGAGAGACGGAAAGGAGAACCGAGGGAACACTAACTGCATAGCCATTTAAAATTGAATAGTTATTGTAATTTATTCATTACTATTATTCGTTATATTAACATTTATTAAATTTTTGGAGAAATCGTATTTCTTTGATGCGTAACAGCTAATCGAAAATGTTTGACATAGAGGAAGTGAGAGATGAATACGGCTGGACAGATTAGAGAACTCGGTACAATGAGAGCAAGGTAGAAACTTGGCCTGTAATTAGTTTGTTTATTTTAAGAGACCTTACCGGCCAGCAGCTATTTTCCACTTGAAGTACAAACTACTTAGCAGAAGGAAAGCTGGCAGAGCAAATACAAACAGGAATATTGCACCGTAGCAGAGCAATAGCTTGAGCAGAGACCATTGGAGCTCAGAGGTTCGCCGCTTCATCAGCTGAACCTGGTTCATAGAGTTGACAGCTCTGAAAAAAACTTGTTATCTGATTTGTTATTAGACTCACCTTTCAATGGTAAACGCCACTAAACCACTTCCCATCAGCAACAGAACCAAATATTCAATGAATACACAATTTAAAGTCCATTTCGGAAAAGTCATAGAGAGAGATGAGGCCGTGGAATCGACGAAACTATTCCCGAATAACAAAAGGACATTGATAGCAGTGAATGCAATGACTAGACCCATTAATAAGAAAACAGAAAACTGGTGCCAGGAGTTATTTCTAAGGATGGCTTTAAAATAGATATACAGTAGGGAATAGGCAAATACAGCTATGGTTGAAATCAGAAGGAAACTCCAAAGAAAGAGCTGGAACTTGACTGTGGAAGAGACATGGATAGGTCCGAGGAAGTGAACAACCGGTTGAGGAAGGATAATTAGAGGTTGTAAAATGAGAAAAGAATAGGTTAACAGCAGATTTGGTATTGTAATTAAGAGAAAAATGACCCGACGGAGGTGAAATTTTTGACGAAAGAGGGCAACATAGGTTGTGACGGTAAAGACATTAGATATTATAGCAAAGATTAGAAAAACAACACGATAATGGGATATGAAATTGGGATCGAGGTAGGAAGGAAGGGAATGTGAAGAGGAGTTTGAGGACATCTGGAAGTGTTTTGTAATATTTTTCATATTTACAGTGTTTAAAGAAATTTTTACCTTTCTTCATACGCTTTTACCAACCTTCAATTAGACAGTAGACCAAGAAGATTCCTTTTATTTACAGCGAATTTGTCATTGCCGTGAAACTGAAACACAGAAATGGAAAAATATGACCCGAAAAGTGACGGGAGAGAGCGAGTGAAAACGTCGATTACAATGCCAGGGACAACGAGGAACAACGACCGGTCGCCACACGCGCGACCATCCTAATACGGAGGGTCAATGCTGTCCCTTCACGCGACGTGGAGATGATTGTTTGTACAGGGAGAGAGAGAGAAAGAAAGGGATCTATGACAGGAGAAGCCGCCTGGGAAGGTTATGCGACTATTGTTTGTCGAATGAATAAAAACAAACAGAACTGTTTTCGAGGACAACGCTGATTGAACACAATGAATCAGGTTTTGGAGCAGGTGGAGAAAGAAAGACGCCCACGCGACTCTTCAGAACAAATTCGCTTCGACGGGAGGGACGAAGGAACCTTGTTAAACTGTTTGATCAGTCATATGCTAGATTTGGAGAAGTTAATCTGCTAGTCATTCGGGGTATATCCAACAACTCTAAAAAATTTCAGGTTACCCTCCCTTTCATAACATTGTAAAAAAATTTGTTTTTTAATGAATATTGATAATACTGTAATCTGTAAAGAGAAACAAATGATAAGTCAGAATGTAACAGCTATATTACTAACTTTAAAAGGTTGATCATCTCAAATGGTTCATAAAATAATGTGATGCCCCAGATAACTGCAAAGACATACATTTCTTCTATCTTTAGTTTTAAAATCAGAAATCTGCCATAATCTCCTCATCTTCCTTTATATCATTATGAATAGTTCGATTAAATAAATTAAAAAAATCAAATGAAAGCTACAGGAAGTAAACTTAGCGGTAGTCACGGTGAGACTACTTGTAAATCAAAGCAATATATTCCTTCTCTTCCTTTCAATACTTCGAAAATTTAAATCCTTTCAAAGTTTCTAGAGAGAAATCTTTGCAACTTGGTTACTTACGGACTAGAAAGGGGGGGGGGGGGGGGTGGCGGAAGCGTAATTTAACTTATTATGGAGTGCGTATGTATGTAGTTTCATTTCCTACCTAAAAAGCTTAAAAACATGTGTTTACTTATGAGTTCTGCGTTGTTAGTATCAAGCTATTTTATTTTTAAAAAAAAACACATTTATTAACTTGTATCGACTAGTCCTCTTTTACTTTTTTTATATATATAAAGTTTTCTCCCTTCTGTCAATCAGCTGATGTCTTAATTTGTCGTCGTCCCCCGATCGGCTGGCTTTGCCCTGGGGCAGGTCCAAAATGGCTGGACGAACGGCAAATTTCTCCCTTTTCGATCCGATCTTTCCCAAGTGGTTTGGGAAGAAAAAAAGTGAAATCATCCCTCCTTTTTTTCAAAAAGACATTTTAATTCCGCTGAGTTGTATATCAGCTATCTCTTCTATCATTCTATTAATCAGCCACCCCCTTAACAGCTCCTTCTTATAAAAGATGATCGGCTAGATTAGCTGTCCATTACGACTTGTTTCTAACAACTAACTGTTCGAATATCAGCCAGATTTTGACAGTATGCAAATTTTTATTATGCTTACGAAATTACAAAAAGAGAGGAATATGACATACAAATTTTTACAAAAATAACCTATTTGCAAGAGTAGAAACATGTACACTTCTTTTCTCGAACTTTAAGAGGCAACTACATTGCAACATTGTGTTTTGTGCCAAGATGTTTATATACTCACGTACATTAATTGTGATATCACGTCCTCGAGTGCTTTCTTCAAAGAAATATATGGAATCCAGCTTCAAAAAAGTAAGCTACATTTCAACGTTTTTAACTGAGAAAGTTTAGTCATTTTGCAGCTCCCTCAAAGCATCATGATCTTTCTATTTTTCTCGAAGTATAAGTAAAAAAGTAGAAAAGTACCAATCGGGAGAAGTGATACACACTCTAAAAATATTACCGGCTTTGCAAACCTTCGTGGGCAGTCTGGACCACTCTTTTGATTAGAGAGGAGTTGCGCTATACAGGATGCTATATTTTATATTTTTTTCCATAAACACCTCATCTAATCCAAGCTTGTTTACTTTAGAAAAAATTTGATTTGGTTCTTTAAACTACCGTACTATGCTTAAGCTCTGTAAGTGGCTTAAATAGTCTTACTAGATCATCTTTTTATCACTGTTATTAGACCTCCATGCTGTTAAGTTGTGAGAGTAAACTTTTCAAAATATTCCTTCGTCCTTTTTTTGTAAAAATCTTCCCGGTAATTTATCCTCTCTTTTACATTCATAGTCTTTTCTTTTGCGACTTTCCCTTTTTATGCGTGTTTGTTGCCATCCGCAGCGACCCTTGGATAGAACTGGTACGAAGGGACGAAAGGGAAAGAGCCTCTGTTTATGGCAGCAACACAGCACAGAGAAGCAATCCAGCTACATCTTCGTGTCAGAGGCAAAAACAGTTCTCTATCCCGTCAAAACAGATTCTTACTGGTTTTCTACAGAACGACGTGTTTCCGACCCCCAATGGCAGCGGCTTTCGCTTTCTGCATCCTGCCCTACTTCCTCAGAAAGCAAAAAAACTTCCTTTTCCATTTGGAAACTTTCCTTTTTTGTAACTCCATTATTATTATTGAAAAGCAGTCTATTAGCTTCTTCTTTACATCCAACTTCGAATTTTTATATTCAGTTTGCGTTCAGCTTATGCTTCTTGTGTTTTGATCATAATGATCTGATTACACCTTTATAATCATAGTTTATTATTATTCTATTTTCTATTCATAGAAAGATTATACCAATTTATTATATTTGGAATTTATGATAATGATTTACATTCACTCTGTTAATCGTTTGGATATCCTAGAGTTTTAATAGATATTTGAAGAGCTACAATATATTCCTGAAAGCTTTCTAAACACATTTCTAATATCTTGAATACTGTAGCGGAAAATATGTGAGCAACGCAAGCGCGTAAGCAAACCTACAATTTTCGAAATCTATGAAATCTAGGATTTTCAAAGTAGAAGTCGGATTATTAAAAAACTATGGCGTTGTTTACCCATTTTTAGCTCTCTCTCGCTTTTTTTGTCACTGACTAAATGTAAGCGTCTCTATCCGAAGTTTTTGCTGACGCATGTACAAGCAATGCGGCAGGACAGGGTAAATCCGAAAAAAAGAGCAATGTAAAGGATTTTCATCCTTTTGGGAGCTCAGCTCCTAAAAGCGTCACATAGATATCTCTTTTTACGTAATGTAGAGCTAGATAAACCAAACAGCTTGCTTTTTTGCTAGGCTCTAGAAATGATGGAGAGGCAGTACGTGAATATGCCAGGAAGTAGAAGAGTTTCACACAGTAAAAATTTCTTTTAGGGACGGTACCTAAAAAAAGAAGACACATATTGACTTTATATTCTTGCGCAGTTTTGAGTAATTTAGAATAAAGATCGAAAGGTTAATCGGAAGCTATCCTTCTAAAGCCTTGTATACGCAATTAGCATCTTTTGAATCACTGAACGGCGGAAATTTTCATGATGAGTTTAGAATGATCATCTTCTAATAAAAATAAACAAATAAAAAGCGGAGGCAAAAGATATCTACTATAACCAATATCTATAATATCCCTTCTGCAGCAATGTACTATTTGTTTTCTTATATTTAAAGATTGTGCTAAAAAACGTATAGATTAAGAAGCAACTGTGTAATAATATATTTTTATTATCTGTCTGCTCCCATACTGAATGGTTAATAGACTTTAGCTTTTTATAAGTTTTTCTTTCATTCATTTGATTTGAAGACTCTTGACATTTTCGTATCACTAAAAGATTTCAAATTTCTCAGTAATTTTCTCCTTTTCTTTCTCTAATATAATTATTCTCGGCAGAGGAAGATTTAAAGTTGTCTCTGACGTAGTCTCAAGTATTTAAGCTAGAGATTGCCCGGTAATATTTCCTTGAATAATTCAGAAAAAGGAATTACACGAAACAAAGAAAACATTCAACATAACAACATTGTCTAGCGAAAGATGAAAACAGGATCGACTGGGAGAGCACTGAATAGTTCAAAGACCGTGTTGTTATTTCAAACTTTTGAGAAATAATAATAAATATAGTATTAGTATCTGCACTAATGGTTATAGATAAAAGAATTTTCTACGGTATTTAGTAGCCAATACAAAGCGTAGTGCGCGTGAAAAAGCTAATTTTATGGACGTCTATAAGTCTCTTAACGTGTTTCTTCTTCTAAAGGAAAAGATCGGAAAGCGTGTTGAATTTTAATACTTTCTGCTCCAGATGGTCGCTACTTTTGACACTTCTTCCTTTTTCTTTCCTTTTCATATGCCTGCTAGGATAATCCTTTGCATCCTATTTATGGTACAGCATCGTATGTCCTTTGGTGTTCGGAGCATTTATATAGTATTTATATAAATGTATATAAATGTTTACAGCGCTCAATTGAGAATCTGCGTAACGAGAATTATATCCCTTAAACCAGATTTCTAGCATACAAAGATCATGGAGAATAAATACATGAAGCCTATAGCTATCGTATCTCTCTCCCTCTATTTCCCTTCTGTTTCCTTCGGGGGGTATTCTTTACTCCTCATTCGAGTTATCTTTCCTCGGTTTGTGATCACTCCCTGGCCATTTGCCTGTTGTGATGTAAAAAGCCTAAAAACCCGAGTACCGGTTTATCGTCTGTCTCTCTCGCTCTTGATGAAAAGTCCTGTACGCAAAAAAGAGCCGTAGAGAAGGTATTTGATAGAGAGAGAGAGAGAGGAGCGGTCAAAACAATTTGCTATCATTAGAAGCAGGCGTAAAGTCTTGTCTTTCTTGGGGTAGAAAGAACGAGGGAACAAGAAAGAATTTCAGGCAATGGAAGCAATGGTAGCCGCTACACGTTGCCACTGTGACGGTTCCGAATGCATCTGTATCATTGACGTTTCATCGCCAGCAACACTCGAACGCGACTTCAATGCCTGGCTCTTGGTAAGAAAATTTACTCGTAAGAAGTGCTTAATTATCACAACGTCCACAAGAAATTACTCATATAAATAGACAAGGTTTAAACTGGCTTTCAATCGGGGACAAATAGTTATGGTGTAGAAACAGCGATTCTTATCGTGGCCGTTAATTATTGCACTGCAGGAGCTCTAAAAAGTTATCAGCGTTTAACTTCCTCATTAGATACCTAATTCAAAAAACAATCTAGATGAACTTTAGTTCCTTCGCGGAAGTACTCATTATCTCCATCACTATTGAAATCAGAGAAAAATATTCGACCCCTCCAAGTCGTGAGAATGTTTAAGGGCTATATAAAAATCAGATATAATGTTCATTAACCTGATGAGTTGACATTAATAAACGGGCTTACAAACAGCCGTATTATCCGCTCTATTCAAATATGACATGCAGCAGATTAGTGTTCAAACCATGTATTCTACGAAGCTGCAAATTTTAGAAGCTTAAACATGTTAACACATTGACGACAATGAAGGTTTTTAGGCCTTGGATCACCAAAGACGAAAATATTTGCATAACTTCAGAAACTGTGCCCTATAATATCCTATCATACTATATTTTTGCATTTTTCATTAATTATATGATTTTATGAAAAAGTAACTACTATGTAATCGACTTTAATACGTGATAAGTTAGACTTCTTGAGTCAAAAAGTGTAGTCTACATTGTCGTCAATATGTTAAAATATCTATGCGACTTGCTCGTTTTCATGTTGTCATGAAATAGCTTTACTTAAAGGTTCCTTGATTGCAAATTATGTCCTATGCATATATGAAACCCATTTCCTAATTTTTGTTGTTCTTTTGATGTGATGATTGTCAAGGAAGCTGGTCAATGGACACTTAAAACGATGAGATCTTAAGTAATGTATATATATATATATAAGCCGGCTTGATTCTAGACTAGTATTTCTTCATTCACTAGAAACCATCAGCACACCTACCCTCCCTCTAAGATATACGGTAGCTGATAAGATTGATACCTAGAGTTACTAGTTTAGATTATAGTTGATTAACTCAAAAGAGAATCGCAAACCGTCCATTTAAATTAGGAGTGATTCAACTGCTTTTTTGTTCGGGTCGAACTGTTTGGCAAGGATAGATCACGACTGTGAGTATTTCTCTCTCATTTTTCACGATAGGTAGAGTAGAAGACAGAGAGAGAGTCAAAAGAAAACAGGGAATTGAAAACAGCAGCCATCAGTGTACAGCGCGTCAGTAAACCTTCTAAGAAGCGCGCTCGCGAAGCAAAAAGTCTGCCAGCCAGTCCGTCGTGGCCGCCGTTGCCGCCGTCGTGCTAATGGATCCTCTCCTCGCTAACAGTTATTTCATGCATTTGAACAATTACAGTAATCCTTTATACTCAGCCTCGTTGATTACGGTAAGTTGCCCTTTGCTTGACGTCAGTAATTAATACCAATAACTACGATACTTTCAGAGTGACGCAGGTATGTCAACTAACTACTACACCACTATGGATTCCTGCTTGAATCCTAAAGTCCCTGATTACTCTGACGAGTCAAATAACTCTTCTCCACCGGAGCCAACTGCCCTCGAACCTGTAAAAACAGATCTCCGCAAGGTTCGCCGGAAAGGTAAAGGCACGTTTTTTGGTTTGTTAACGCCATTAGTCACTAATCGTTCAGTTCCTTTTACTCATAAATAATCGAAAATTCAGTGCTGTAATTTCAGGAACTAATCTCTATGGTCGTCCCTATTGCCCAGGTCGTCCACTCTCCATGGAAGAGCGTACTCGTATCATTGAGCTCCATATGAATGGCATGAAGGTCAATGCAATCTCTAAGAGTCTCTGTATTTCCCATGGCTGCGTTAGCAAGATTATCAGCAGGTGAGAGAGGAATTCGGATCGAAAATAGCGGGGCTGCTTGAAAAAACGTTACGAACGATTAATTGGTTTTCGTTATAAAAGGGCAGCTAGGGGCGAGTTGTCGGGCGATAGAAGGAGAAGTAGATAGTAGAGAGAGATACTCTTCTTTTAGATACCGCTCAACTGGTATTCTTACTCCGGCTTCGTCACCTGAACAACGTCGTACTCGTCGTATAAAGAAGACAGACTCTTCTCCAGAATCAGTCAGTACTCAAGAGTCCTACGTTTCCCTTGACTATTCAACAGCCATTCCTATTCAATTTCTTAATGCATCTCCCTCTCAGCACCTCCAACCCGGCTCTTCCCAGTTCCACCCTGTTCATCTTCCGTCTTATGGCTCCCTCCAGTCGCAGGATCAGATGATGTTACAAGAATACCAAATATTGCTTTAATTTTCCCTCTTTAATATTTTTTTGATGTAGATCTTCTTCTCTCGCAGAATACGGGACCTCAACCATTAAATAGATTTTCTATCTCTCTCCATTTTTATCTCTGAAATCTAACCTCTCTATTGTTTTAATTTTTGAGACATCAATAAATAAATATTATTCCTTGGCTTTGGTAATACGAAAACAGCTGCTATGTTCTTGATAAACTTTCATCGTGGATTATGATCAATTGTTCTATCTTCTCATTTTAAAGATTTCGACGTATACACTCATGTATACGAAATCGCCTCAACCATCACAACTATTTTCAATATTTATACATGTTACTGTGTAGCACCTGTATTAATTTCTTTTCCTAATGATTCTAATTAGCTCAATCAATTAAAAACATAATCAGCAGTGTTGAGCGGTAGGATTCTCATTTTAATAGTATTTTTTACATTTTAGATGAATGGATAGTATTTTTTTATATTTTATAAGGAAATGGTCATTGTCTCTCTGCTATACAATGCTATAGCACATTCAGTTTTTTCTAGTCCAATGTAGATGTCCATTCTAAATATGACGTCCAAATATAAGTTTGATCTTCATTCCCGTCATAAAAGTGACGCTAGACGAACCATTGAGCAAAGATGTGGATCTATTTGTCCTCATATCAAAGAAGGTATAAAGCATCTCACCACAAGAAATAACAGTTACTTCATATCTAAACTGTTGTGTTAATTTTGTAGAAGTGAAAATCATAACAGGCGAGTTCAAGTAAAAACCACTATTTGCTCGAACTTACGATACATTCTGCTAACAAAACAAAAACTATTCTGCAGTAGACGAGCAAACAGAAACTTGAGAGCTGACATTAAACCCAATTCTTTGTACCCTTGATAAATTAGTTTAGCTGTAAAACTTTCTTTTTCAAAAATTTTCAAAACATTCCTTTTACCTAACAATACTACCATATTTGTTCTTGCTCAATTAACTTGATCTCATTTTGATCGGTGTGCACACAGTCTACGATTATATTAGGCAATCAGATTCCAGGACAATCATAAATATGTGGAACGAAGAAAGCTATCCTACCTCTGTGATTCAACCAGCAAATGTTACGATAGAGGAGTTCAAAGGTTAGTTTTGAGATTTTTAAAATTATACGCTTAGAAAACTCTCTCTCACATAAATCCTTCAATGTCAAAGAAGAATATCAAAAAAGAAATATCTGGTATGAGTATCAATTCACTATATTGGTCATTCTTATGCAGGCAAATTATTTTTTTTTATATTTTATGGTTCTCAGGGCTTGTTCATGGTACTGATGGGATTCTTTGGTGAATATAAAAGGGAAACACATTCAAATGGAGTTGTTGATCTTACGGCTACTGCTATTCTGTATCCAAGTAATATCTGTTCATATGACTAAAGTTTTTTTAGTGTTTCAAGATGTTCATGTAATGATCTTCGCCGGATTTGGATTTCTTATGACGTTTTTGAAGGTCTGAAGGAGCAATAATTTAAAGGAACGTATTTTAGCGTTATGGTTATTCTGCCGTTTCTATTAATCTCCTCCTCGCCAGTATGACCATTGAATGGGGCATCGTCGTTCGTGGATTGATCTATGAAGGAAGACATGAAAAAGGAATTTTTTCTGTTTCTTTAGAAACGTAGGAAAGGTTTCATTTAATACCTTCTTTCA
This sequence comes from Oscheius sp. DF5120, assembly GCA_932521415.1. Taxonomy (NCBI): domain Eukaryota; kingdom Metazoa; phylum Nematoda; class Chromadorea; order Rhabditida; family Rhabditidae; genus Oscheius; species Oscheius sp. DF5120. Next base: position 5,811,053 of record OW051464.1, read on the forward strand.
GACTGCTCGACGGTGATTTTTGCGCAGCTACCGTACTCATAACAATGGGAGCCATGTTAGGAAAATTGACGCCTACGCAGTACCTCATAATGGCGTTTTTTGAAGTTCCGGCAGCTGTGGGGATAGGATATGTCGTCACAGAAATTTTAAAAGTAAGCGAATAAGGTAGCACACTAGTTTTTCAGGTGAATGATATTGGAGACTCGCTGACAATTCATTGCTTCGGAGCATATTTTGGATTGACCTGTAGTCTCGTGTTTCAGAAGAAAGCGCAAAAAGAACATATTCACGAAGGATCCATTTATACATCGGATATTTTTTCAATGATTGGTAAGCAAAACAAAGTAATTAAGATTACATTTCAGGAACCATCTTCCTTTGGTGTTATTGGCCTTCTTTTAATGCTGCCACCGCTTCGCCAGCTGATGCGAAACTTCGTGCCGTATCAAACACCTACTTATCTCTGGTCGCTTCGACCGTTACTACATTTATCATCTCACAAGTTATAGACAAACATGTAACATCCTCTAATCCCCTGTGCAAATACTAGAAAAAGTTTGACATGATGCACATAGCTAATGCAACGCTTGCTGGAGGAGTAGCTATCGGAACAAATGCTAATTCGGTATTGAATCCATTAGATGCTATGATCATTGGAGTTGTAGCGGGGGTCGTATCAACATTGGGATTCAGATATTTGACGGTATAGGCTGCTGAGATGGAGGAACGTATATCTTTAGCCATTTTTGTGTCGAGTTCTTGGGCTACATGATACCTGCGGAGTTCACAATCTTCATGGACTGCCTGCGATCATCTCTGGAATAAGTGCCTGTATTTTTGTCGTTAGATACGATCTGAAGGAATATGGTGATAGGTATTTATTTCTTCCAGTTACCTCTTGAACATATCATCTATTCATGTCTTTTACTTTTCAGCATCACTGATATCTATCCAGTGGTCAAGAGGAACTCTTCTGGTGAATGGAACAAGTCAGCCGTCGCCCTGAATCAACTATACGGTTTACTGATAGTTCTAGGCGCTGGAATAGTCGCCGGAGCTATCACAGGTATGTTCATATTCTTTATGGTGTTATCTTAATATTATAGGTCTAATACTTCGCCTTCCTATCTGGGAGCAAGTTGAGGATGAGAACCACTTTTCCGACTTGCCATATTTTGAATCACCTATAGATTTTAAAGAAGCTATTAAACGGGATAAAGAGACGGTTTATTATGCTCATTAAAAATAAATTATATAGATGATTGATCTCGTGAATCTCAATAGTTCTTTCGCCTACCTCGGATAAAGAAAAGCAATGTAAATGGATAGAAATGATTGAAGTTTTATTAGGTTATATTACATACTATATGTACGAGAACAGATAGTTGATACTTTAGAGGGGGTTGATTTCACTAGCTTCGACGTTTTTCTCGACCACGTCGGAGACCTGGAAATCAGAAAAATTAGAAATCACAAGATATAAAACAATGCTCAAAATAAATATGAGAGACGATTCTAATAGGTATTGATTTTGACAAACAAAAGTGATTGCAACTCTAACAAAACAAAAACAAGTAAGAGAGCGAAAGTTTAGCACATCCACTCGTGTTTCTTAATGATATCGGTGACGCCTCTTTTTTCTTTTTCCAATTCTCCCTCCACGTTAGACGTCTAAGGGAATCTGGATTTGTGAGCAACAAGTAGAGAATAGAAGCTAATCTCTATTACTAGATACTCACCAGTCCCCACGAATCATCAGTCTCCTTCAGGTTGGAAGCCTCCGCATCTTCCAGTGCCTCATCCTTCTTTTCCGTCAATTTATCCTTAGCATCGTGAGCCATTTGCTTGGCTTCACCAGCCATTTCTTTCGTTTTATCAACCGCTGTATTGGCTAGGCCTTTTGCTCTGTTCGTCATATTCTTGTCCTAGAAAATAAAAAAATATTAATAAAGAGGAACAAAAGACTTACCTCGTGCTCGGACTCAAGCGGAGTTTTAGTTTTAGTGAATTCACTCATGATTGGGTGAAGATGACGAAAATCCCAAACATGTTATTATGAGAACCACGTGCGCGGTAAACATCAGTAGTTTCAAAATTCTAAGGATGTCCCCGACGTGTTTAAAGTCATCGAAAGAATGAACAAGCGTTCCGACAAAGTACAAAATAATAATATAAAGAGGCAATGAGTAAACAGCATGAGACTTCATAGACAAATGTGAAGCTATGATAACAGAAAGCTGATCAGGGTTTGAATCCTGATTCAAAATCTACCCCTTACCTATCTCACCTTCTGTCCCTAAAATTCTGCCTGAGACCCGACTCTAGTCTTGCCATGATAAAGGGAACACTCGACCTTTGACAAAATCAATCGCTTTCGTTTGTTTCCCCTATTCAATGCCGTCTATAAAAAGTAAAGCAATTGTTTATAAAACGTTTGGTGATCCAAGAGAGGTAACTATTTGTTCTTCTCTATTTTTTTAGAACCTTGAATTTATGACAACTGATATATCAACGACCCCTAAGGAAGGCGAAATTCTCGTCCAATGGCTTGCCTCACCTGTAAACCCATTGGATATTAACCGTGTACAAGGAAATTATGCTATCAGAGAAGAGCTACCGGCTATTGGAGGAAGTGAGGGTATTGGAAAAGTATTAAAGGTATCATATTTTGGATTCTGATAAGAAATATACAGACTAGCTCCGGTAGTCAGTTCAAAGAAGGCGATTTCGTCACTATATTTAACAGCTTGCGATCTCCTTTCTGGACACAGTATGGTATTGTTCAAGAGGAAGAATTGTTAAAGTTGGACAACAGGATTCCGCTTGTGAGTAAACCTTATCATATTCATGCATTTTCAGGATCTAGCAGCGACATTCATGGTAAATCCTCCGACTGCCTGGGTAATGTTGAAACACTATGTTTCTCTGGAAAAAGGCGACTTCGTTATTCAAAATTCAGCAAATTCTGGTGTTGGAAGATCTGTAATTCAATTATGTAAAGGTTCATTTTCTTTTTCTGCCTGTGTTACCATTGAAATCAGTCTGGGGAATAAAATCCATAAACATTGTTCGACAGCGACCTAATATCGAACAATTGAAGACGGAATTATGGAAAATTGGAGCAGATCATGTTTTCACTGAAGAAGAGTTTGAAAAGGAAGGAAGAAAAGTGAGAAAATTAAAAGATTTATATGAAGAGAACAAAAAAGAAAATACCATTTATATACTTTCAGTTTATCAGTTCTCTTCCATCAAAGCCTAAACTGGCGCTGAATGGAGTAGGAGGTAAGAGTGTTCTACGAATTTCTTCAGTTCTTGAGCGAGGAGGAACATGTGTTGTCTATGGTAAGATAAACGACCTTGATCGTCTATATTCAGGTGGAATGTCCAAACAGGCTCATCAATTCTCTACCTCCGCCATCGTCTTCAACGATCTCCGTGTCCGTGGTGTCGCCATAGGTCTTTGGTTACGTGATGAGGAGAATCATGAAGCGTTCAAACAATGCCTTGAAGAGCTGCAGGTGATTGTCTATCTACCACAATCAAAAAGAATTAGAAACTAGCTGTTGAAGGACGACTAACCGCCATACCCATGGAAAGAGTACCCCTAAATCAGTTTAAAACTGCTATCAAGAAGAGTATGGATAGTGGTCACCCTAAGCAATTAATAGTACTTCATGACGATCATTCAAAGATTTGATTTTCGTTGTGCTATTGGAACCTATCAACTAATGTTCATTTTACCTCTTGTACGTTATAAATATTATATAGAACAAACTTAACATCATAATACTTGTTTCTTCTATTTTTTAGATTTTATTTTTACAAAAACAGCATTTTTCTATCTTGTATCTTAAAAATTTAGTTATACAATCGTTATTTTTTTAATATGCGTAAGATGGGAAAATTCTGGCATGTGTCAGCCTTTTCTGAAGACACTAATGAAATCTGCTTGTAACAAGAGAAAAACAAAAATTAGTGACTCTGTAAAAGCTCCCAAAACATCTGTATATGTTACCAATTTATTTCCTTGAATTCTCTGCTTGCTATAGACCCGTGGAAATACTGTCTGTGCAAAAAAATTTTTTCATCGTATACTTTTTTTTATGTTTTTAAGTTTCTAAAACTTTTATTAGGTTGGTAATATGGAATGCATCGCCCCCCATCGAAATCTTCTTTTCTTGTTACCATTTCAAGGATGTGCTGATTTTTTTTCGAAGCTATCAAATAAAACAGATTGACAAAAACCATTTAGTTCAATATTGCCATACACATCAGGAAATGCAAACAAAAACTCGCACAAGTATTGGGCTGGATTAGGAGTTTTTCTACTTGTTCTACGATTGTTTTTTTATTTTTCTTTGATAGTCTCAAGTCTTCTGGTACAACTTTCATTCCAATCATGAAGAAGATGGCAGAAGATTTTTAACCACGATATTCCCCAGCTCCTCAAGCATATATTTTGAAATTTTCGACAGGATTCCAGGCATTTCTATGTTCTCGATGTGCACGCGGTAAGAGGAAAAAGCTGAAGGAGAGGGCAGTTTTTAAGAGCCAAAATTCCCTTCATACTTTTAAATACAATCTTTCTGAGAACGGGATAAGATACTTTTTGTGTTTGTTCAACTCTTACTCACATTATTCCATTCCGTGTCCTTACGTGATTAATACTTTGATTTCTACCCAAAAGAAAAAGTCTAAAGTGTGGGAAGAAAGATGAGCATACTAATTTGTCGCCGTCATATCAACTGACTTTTATCCTCGGTGTGATATGAATAACTCCGTCGTCCGCTATACCGATTATGCTACCGGATTCCGGATCGCTACTGCTATCCTGTGTATACTCGGAGCTGGGAGTAATCTTACAGTAGTTCTCGGTGCTGCCTTAGCAAATAATGACTCGAGAGCTTTTGTTCTTCTTATGCAAATTCATGCAACGACATGTGCTATTCACTCTTTGGCGGGATTCATATCGGCTAACAGGTAAGACATAGAATAAGTATAATGGTCTAGACATATGTCTGTCGCCAAAGCACTCGTCTTCATCACTTATGGCCCCTGTTCCTTCATCGGCTCCCGTTTCTGTTCGATAGTCGACGTCATTCCAACTATCTGCAATTCATTGATCCCGATGCTTATTGCCACAATGATGGTTTTTCGGGCCCTCATTATGTATAACTTTCGTCTAACCAAGAAACTCGTTATAGTGATAACGGTTATTTTAATACTCATAGATGCTCCAGTAATGGTAGGTGAAAAGGAAGTGGAGCATCGAAAAATAGGTGATGACTTCACAGGCGTATGTCTCGATTGAATCGACCGGAACGATCCAGTATTTGTGGAACTTATCAGATCCACAGCAATCGGAATTGGTTAACGAAATAAAAGTCATCGGAGCGTATTCCATAGACCCAAATCAAATTGTACGTTGGTTTCAATATTATGAAGTACAGTCAATATCATTTTTGGTTTCCATTTAGTATCGTCGTTAAAGAATAGTAATTTTTCTACAAACATACCTCAAAAAATAAAAAAAATAAAACATATAAATGTTTCCAGCCATTATTCTCCGTTTTGTTCAATTATGTTCCTCCCATTTCCTTGACGATTTGTCTCATCTCCCGTATCTTCATGCAAATTCGAATGAATAACTATCATTTGGACGTCAACTCGAATACTCGGAAAGTTTATCAAGGCTTCATGCATGTAATACTTTCTACATTCCTTTAAATAGTATTCTAGCTGCTTACCCTCGACGCTACTGTTCAACTGATTTATGTTCTCGCTAGTCAGTTAAGTGTAATTCAGAAGATATCATCAGGATTCCCGGAAATAGCGACCTTCCTCTCCTTTTATAATCATTGTATCTTTGCCCTTCCTGCCGTTATTCAAGGAATGTCCTCACTGTATTTTATTCCGTATTTGAGGAAAGGGCTGAAGAAAATTTATAAGAAGAAGAGTGAGACAATTGCTTTTGTTACATCCTCGTATTAATTTTGTTTGTTGATTGTTGTTAACGTAATGAAATAAAGAGCTTTTCTCTTCCTTTCTTTTTTTATTATCTACAAACTCCTATTAAATACTATAACTGGTAGAAACGGTGCCTTCGTATTTCCATACTCACGGCATTACTTAGATTCTTGACTGGGTGGTTCTTCAAGTGACCATTGAAATTCTTTGTTCATCTTACACAGTATTCTTTGACGGGAAAAAGATTGGAAGCATTTTATAAATAATATTATTAATATAATGAACAATTATTGATCTATGGAGCACAGCTTCTGATTTCCATTGTGTAGACACGTGAGCTTTTCGTAATTCCTGTGAATGTAGTCGACTAAAAATACCCCATCACATCTAGTTACAGATATTTTCCCTCTATAACTCACCTTAGGATTTGCATTGAATAAACTGGCTTTAGGAGGAAGGAAACCTGTCTTCTTTTTACAGCCGAAATAACGAAGGATAGCCCGTTGAATGTCTCGATGAGCCATAGCAAAGATAAATGCGTGAGAAAGACCAGAGAGAGTGGCACTCGTTCCAACGAAGAATGACACTTCGTCCAAAATCTGAAGAATAATTATACACGAGAGTAACTAACAGGAATGCTAACAAGCGTTCCAACTCCATTGAGACATCCTGGTACGACTCCTATTAATGCAGAGACTAGGAGGATATAAATCGCCACTCGATTCGCCTACAAATACGAAGTTCTATACATTCAACTTACACTTTTATCGATCTTGGCTCTGTTTTGCTTTTCAATTTCTCGTGTATCTACTGGTTTCTGATAAATATGATAAATAATTAACACAGTGAGAACGCAGGAAGCAAAATTCATAATCATATTTGATAGACCCCAGTATGCTCGGAAAACCTAGAACACATCATTTTTCAACGTTATTTGGAGTCCTTACAAAACTTGTAAAACAGCCGAAAGAAGAGCAGCCAGGTTTTTCTTTGATTTCCACAGTGAACTGCAGGATTGTCCAGTCGATAACAGCCATGAAAATTGCAAAGAAAAAGGCACTGACACTCCAACGTCTCTTCGATAGTTGATAGTATTTTACAGGAAAATAGAAGGCAAGAATCCTATCCAGTGCTATAGCTGTAGTAACAGTACAACCACTTTTCATCAAAGCAGCTGATGGACTAACTAGAGGGACGATCACCCATGGGTTGTAATTGAATATTTTACCTATAAAATTAAATTTCAAATAACCCCCCAAGTTGACTCTGTTTAATTTATTATCGGATTAGATTTTCTAACAAGATCTTCTTCAAGTTTCCAGCAACTAATTTAATGAATCTTTCCTAGTTAGATGTGAGTCACACTCTAGGAGGCGAATGACGTTTACTTTTTATTACATTACGCGCTGCAGACGAATAAAGTGAATCATGCCATTTTTAGCAGATAAATTCTAGTTGTTTTAGGTTATTTTGCGTTTAGTTTCATCATAACTTTTTGCTATCTTTATGTTTACTCTTTCAAGAAAAGGATAGCGAATACTTACCATCAGGAACCCAAAATATTATAAGAATAAGGAGATATGGAAACTGAAGAACAGCATAGACAAAGTCGATTAAAGCTAAAGAAACTAGCAGGAGAAGGTTGTCATTAGATCTGAACAAGAAATTAGAAGAAATAGTGACATACCGTAGTTTACTGCTCTTCATCCAGACCACGATTACTAGCAGATTAGCAGAAATCTGTAGAATACAGACAGCCAGAAGAAATATGTCGACGATAAGACAAACAGTATTGGTAATCATTGTCTTGGTGGCAGCTGTTCAACAAAATGGAACTCTGCGCGATACTAAACGGCTATTAGAAAATGTTATTTGATTAAAAAGGGAGCAGGGGGACAAGATTCCAACGGACAACAGCTTCGGCTAATTAGTAGGACATTGTTGGGATGTTTTGATGGATTGAACTCATTAGAGAACTAGAGAAAAATTAGAGAACTGAACAACAAAGATAGTTTATAGGTTCATTTTTAACCAGAAAGCGAAAATATAGAATCCCATGATTCTACAAGCATACATTATAACAATTTAGTTTCCTCCTTCGCCCACCTTTCAGGAAAATGCTCAATTATGATAGATTACTGAACATGCAAAACGTATGAACATAGATAATTCATGGCGATAAAAAAATTGTTTAACTATCAAACGACCTCCTTGTGTAAAACATGGACTGACTATTTATTTGCTAGACCAAGCAACGGTTAAGATGGTAGCATGCTTCTTCTTCCTTCTCGTTATCATCATTCTCACCTCATCGCTACAGAAAAGCAATAGAAATGGGGATGTCAAGGAGAGAGCATCACTTCCATAACGGAGTAGACTATAGGCTAGAATATAAGCGCTACTATCAGGCTGTGTGAAAGTAATAGTCGACTGAATCATCAATTGAAATAAATGACATTAATAGTTACGATTAGGATGGAGTTAAAAGCTTCGACGAAGAAGTAAAGGATACTATGCACAAGAAGTCGCATTTCTTTCTTGCTTTTTAAGGTGAAATTGCTCTGAAAGTTTTGATAGGATAAGATAAAAATACCGTATAAAGAAAAAAAATAGTGGTCATATTTAGTATGGCGTTTATCAAAGTGCAGCAGATCTCAATGATTGTGACTTGAAGAAAATTTCCTCCAGATCCCTGAAATTAAAATGACCCCTAGAAAAAGGATGTATCGCCTGATGAATTAAAAAATGTTTCTCACAAAGTTCACGACAACTTTATAGGTGTTAGTTTGGGTGATAAAAACATAACTAGCCGAACCATCAATGGGAATGTACAAATACATCATTGGTCCAAAAAGAACAATAAGAAACAATGGTGCCAACATCCTCTTCCATATCTAAAAAGATCTATGTCTCCTCAAAAGATCACTTTGTTATACTTAAATGGAAATACAACAGCAGTCAAACGGTTCAAGGCGACCAGAAGGTTCATAAAGTATTGATTCTGGCTGAAATATTGGATTGCGAATGTAAAGTATCCAAGCCCATGAAAACCGCCATCAGAATAGAGGAATGAAAATAGGCCATTTATGTTAGTAATTTCTGGTATCTTTACAATTATTGTGTAGTTAAAGTAAGCAAGGAGATTCTGTATTTTGTAATGATTTGCAATATTATATGAACCTACGATTACTGATGAAGCAAGAAATATGATGTAGTAAGATGATTTGAACTTCTTAAGATTAAACAATATTGTTATATCTATTATGAGATATAGTACAACGGCAGTAAAACAGATGACTAGATTGACGAAAAAGGCTGTCGACATTTTGTTTAATTCTGATAATATGTATCAGGGACTAGTCGAAAATGAATTAATTTCTTCATATTTTAAGAATTCATAAGTCACCAATCATAGGACGATGTTTTACTCCTAAAGAAATAGTAAAAAAAAAGTGCAAGAGTTCATTGCTATTTTTACTTGGTAAAGCAAAAGCAAGATCGTTTCTTATGTCAAAATTGATGAACTTCTGGAAATTCAATGTATTATGCATATAATACAATTTTTTTTAAAAGTAATACCTAGAATACCTTATGTTAGGTGAGATTGTACATGGACACTTTATATTTTTTTTGCAAAACAAAATAGATGGTATACGCTTCCTTTGTAACCTTCAACAGCCGTCAGCATCTCTCTCTTCTTCAAAGATCGTGTTAAAGAACTTCAGACGTCATGACCTTCGTTCTCTTGAGACTCGCGAATCGTTTTGTCCAATCCATCATTACCTGACAGCAGTGAATATAAGACGCATGTTTTGCACAGTATTTCTCCTGTCCGATGACTACAAAATCTCGAAGTTTTGTGAAGAAGTTCTTCTGGGAAGGTATTATAATTTTATCTATGTAAGTAGCATGTTTCCAGGACAAGCACTGGAAGAAGAATTGATAGAAAATGATGCGATAGAGGAATTTCTCCAAAGATATCGAAAATATTTATCTGTTCTTATTCCAGTCATCATCACTGAGGTCAGTTATTTTTTTTATAAAATTATTATTTAGTTTATATGGCTATTAACTGCTTATCGCTACGGATGGTTTTCTCTATTTGCTACAAAATGGCCTATTTGTTTATTAATGATTTTTGGAGCACTTGTTGGTAAATTCTAGTTATTCTTTCCAGAATATATTTAGCTGGAGCAACGAGTGCCGGAGGAGGAGCTGTCGCCTTCCCTGTCATGACACTAGCTCTCAAAATACTTCCAGCCCATGCTAGAGACTTCTGTGTTATTATTCAATCCATCGGTAACTAACTTAAATAAAAGTAATACTTTTTTTTTAGGGATGAGTTGTGCTTCTTTCTCTATTCTTTATATGAATGTTCAAATCGAAAAGAGTGCGCTAATTTTTGCATGCTTTGGATCTATACCAGGATTTTTATTTGGTTCTTACATGGTAATTAGTCGTTAATAGCTTTTATTTTTTTAGATTGACCCCTTTCTGACACCGGCAGAAAAAAAAATGTTATTTGTATCCATTTGGGGCTCATTTGCTATATCTTTGTATGCTTTAAATTCTCAGAAAAACAGAATAGTTGTTCCAAAAGCAGATATATCGGGTTATGGATGGATGATACTAGTTGTTGGTGGTTTTGCTGGCGGTTGTTTTACTTCCTTCGCTGGATCGGGAGTGGATATAGCTCTCTTCTGTGTCTTGACTTTGTTCTTTCGAGTCAGTGAAAAGACAGCAACACCGACAACGGTTCTGGCTATGGGTAAGCTTTGTTTTTAGTTGTACAATAGGGTATAGGCGTATCTAAAAAAATTGAAATATTTTTAAGCTTTGAACAGTGTCGTGGCAGTTTACTTCCGTGCTATCTGGAAAGCTAACATAACCCCAGACTCGTGGGACTATGTGAAAGTTTGTGTACCAGTTGTCGTAATTTTTGCTCCACTTGGTAGTTTCCTAGGATCACATTTTCACCGAAAGGTAATTTCTTTCGGTTGTCATAAATTATTCCAGACACTTGCTTGGGCCATCTACCTTCTGGAAGGAGCGGCTGTCATTGGTTTTCTTATAACACGGCCGTCATGTGAATTGGTGATAATCGGAGGAGGAATGATGGTTACGTCTTACTTCTTCTTTTGGTTCTTTATACGAATGGGAACAAAAAGGTTGGAGAGAGCAGAGAACGATCTTCCGAAATGATCTCAAAATAATATGATATGGCAATAAAATAAGTAAGAATGAATATCAAATAAGCTTCCTATACTTATACAAGCATCAGGTAATGCGTTTACGAGATCATATGCTTCATCCATAAGTTTTGTTCGTCATTTTAATGCCTAACAATACCAAAATTAAGATCTATCATTTAGAAAGAGTTATAGTCAGATATAAGAATTTCGGGTGAATATGAGTCAAATAGCGAATCCTATAATAAAACATAGATCCATAGAATAGAATGTTACATAAAATTAGATCAAAGTGTAATAATAAATCAATTATGCGGAAAAAATTAATCTACTGTCCTTTTCCGTACATTATTCATTTGTGTTACTATGGACTTCGTATTTTTTTTACAAGTGCTCGATGCTATACTTTTTGTTGTTTCAACTATTCTCAGTGCTTTTCTGATATATGTAATTCTGACGAAAAGTTCAAGTAACATGAAACACTACAAATACGTTATTTTGTTTGTTACGGTAATTTTGCTGTCCCTCGTATTCTTTTAGCTATCCAATGTCCAATTCGACGTCATTACCAGTTTCCTCATTGGTCCAACGGCACTTCCCTACACACAAGGATTCCAGTCAATTGGAATTCTCGGATACTTGTTCCCACAATCGGGAAATATCTTAGCGGTTTCATTCTATAAATACAAACTATTGTAGATGCTCTACGTCATTAGTTTTTATGTAGTTAACTTATCTATTACTCTCAGTTTGCTATGGCGTGAATTTGCCTTGATCGGACTCATGAAAAGTAATTTTCATTTTGGCGTGCTCGTTTTTCAATTTGTTTATGAAACTGCACTGTCATTAATATTCTTTCCCCTATATATGAAGGCAACAGTTAGCGATGAGGAGATGAGGGATTATATACGGAGGGTAACAATCCTTTCTAAAAAGATTTGATTTTAGATAAATTCTCCATACTATACACCATATGCTATTTATTGTGCTATTGATAAAACGTGGAATAATTACATTGTACTAGTAGCTTATTTCATCCTTCAAATTTTCTCAATTATGGGATGTAATGTAAAGTCCATAGTTCGTGTAAGCTATTTTTAATTGAACTCACATAACTACAGATTAAACTTTTTCTAAGGTCAACCTCCGCAATAAGCAAAATAACAATTGCCCAGAACAAGATGTTTTTGAAGTCATTAATTTACCAAGTTTGTCCTATCTGCCATAATTTTACTTTTTTGTTTACAGTTTACTATGCCAACATTTCTTTTCATGATACCTATCATATGCCTATTTCTTGCTGGCTTTTCTTCACCTTACATTACTTTTATCCCGGCTGTGATAAGTTAGATCGTTCCAGATATTTATAAACCACTATTCAGAAGATCAAGCACTTCTTCATTTAGCTATAGCAATGTTCGCAGCCCCTTCCTTCTTCTCCTCCATTAATATTTTTGCCGTTGTATACTTTATTACGCCATATAGGACATATGTAAAGAGTTTAATCGTTGGGAAAAGACAGAAATTGGTAGCCCTGTCGGCAAAGTGATAGAATATTAAAGTCGTAAAAGATGTAATAAGTCGATTCATGGCAATTGAAGGGACGAGATAACTTAAGCTAACCTGAATGATGACTATCAATAATTTAATACTTAATAACTTATAATTTATCAAATAAAGAAAATACTTGATCAACAATCGTGTCAAGAAAGTTGTCTTTGTAATAATTATGACAATCTGGGTCACTGAAATTTACCTTTTTAACTGTATTTCTGTAAAAATCCTTGAAGTCTTCTATATTTTGAACCAATTTCCAGTGAATAGAAAAATTTGACTCATAGGTTTCCAAAGGTTGGAAGACATATGCAACCAGCAAGTGATTCATCATAGGAATAACGAATAAGTCTGATCCTTTTGTCGTAATATTAGGGAAATGTATTCCTCCACTAAACAATTCTTTTACTTCCATTATTCTGCTTTGATGAAACAAATAGATAGCTGTTTGTTGATTGATGCCTTCTCCATTAAACAGCCTCTGAAATATTATTATTTATTATCTCTTCAAAAATACCTTCAATATATTTTCGATTTCTTTGTAGACCCTTTCAGTACATTCAAAGTTGATATACAAAAGATAATCGACGGCTTGTGGTAGTAATAGCCGAATAGCGAAAACAGCGTCTTTCTCGTTGTGGACACTATAATTTACTCCTTTGGGAAGATTCGAAGGAACTTGTTTCAAATTGGAGGGAAGTGTCACAATCCCTGTTTTTACAACTTTCAAAAGCTTCTCTATATCTTCACAATAATCAGAAAAAGCTTTAATATCCAGGTTGTTTGCTGCGATGTGATAGTTTTCCAGTTTTTCAAAGACTTCTGTTTGAAATTGTTTAAATTCTTTCACCTGAAATAAAAGCTGTTTATCTTGTTCTGTGAAGAGCGTTTTTATAGGGAAAAATAATAAACCTACATCTAATTCCCTATCAATAAGTGGTTCGATACTAATCAAATCCCAACTGAGGAATCGGAGCTCTTTTTTCATTACGGTTTCCAATTCTTCAAGCCTGTATGTTATGCGGTCTGATTTGCTTTCAGTTTTACTTCTAAATCGTGATGTGATTAACATCACTTCCTTCACAACGTTATGTATACCTAATCTTATTACCTTCGTATTTTTGAAATAAATAGAAAGAACATCGTCAAATGAGCCGATTCTCAAATATCTGCTGGAGTAAATTTTTTCTTTCAACCATTTTGTTGATCGAATTATACGGGAGAATGATGTTGGATCTAACTAAAAAAAGATGTTGGACGTCAATTAATATAGCGAATACTTTTGATACGATAGAAAGTGAAAGAGTAGTCGTTTCCGGCACCAACATTGTCAGCAATAGGCATTAGGAATCAATATTATCGAGCAGTGAAGTGACTCATTTGTTTGTTCAGATACCCATGTCGAAAAGATGGATTGAAAGATAAAAAAAGAAAATTTTTCCTATAATTGTACATTTCTTAGTGTTTTGCGAGCGTTTAATGCTTTAGATTAGTTCATGTGTAGTGAGTAATGGACTGTATTGTATTGCGTGAGTAGAGTTTATGGCACAAATTATTATGTATAAGCTTGCTTTTCCTCATTGTCTCCAATCGTTCGAATTTTTACAGTTATATTCTCCATGGCTTTCCCCATACGATGATAATACCAAGCAACACGCCATAAGATAAGAGTAACCAACAAGAGATACACATTATATAATCGATGTAGGAACTGAACAGAAAATGAAAGAATGAAAATAAACCGACCATTGCCAGCAAATGATAGTAGGTATATGGGACGCCACAAGGATTTTCATTCTTGAATGATACGCATGTCAGGTGGAAATAATTAAAGGCAAGCTTACGATACTGCCCATATCCAAGAAGGAAGTACTGAAAAATAATAAGAATTGATGTGAGTACATGAGAACCTCGAGTAAAAGAACAATAGGAGAGAAAATATACGATGGATGGACTATTTTTTTGAAGAATATGGTATCACAGAAACGAACAAGATGGTAAAGGATGATCACGGCAAATCCGATCACTTGAATTGTTTCACGAAAATCATTAAACACCTGAACATGTCACAATGTTGTAATTTTACCAATCCATCAATATAATCACGTGATATTTCATAACGATAATAATCGCCAAAGAAAAATAAATCCACGGGCGACTGATGTACTGCCGAAAATCTATCATTTCGGTTGCCGTCCTCAATTATTGATATTTCGAAACGATACTAAAAACCGGTATGAAACATATTGCACATACTGTTAGACAGAATGAAGTGAGCAGATCATTATCATTTCCCCGGATTAAGAAGACATTCACCAATAGATCTTTCCACATATTCAAACAATAAAAGAAAATGAAAACAAATGTAGCTGCTAGAATTATAGCTTCCAATGTCTTCGCTATCTTTTTCCAAGGATTTCTAAAGTATTTATAAAACTGCTCTGAAAAGAGACGAACAGTATGGATCGAATAAACGCCGAAAGATAGGCTACTGGAAGAATGTACATGGTTGCTTCTCTCATCGAAAAGAATGTTTTCGAAAGAAAATGAAAAAGTTGAGCATTGTATTTGTAACTGTATAGTAAGGAAACAGTATCTAGAGTGAATAATGTTTCCTGAAAAAAATATAGGAAAAGTTGTATATAAGTTCCTTGCCCACCTGATAATTAATAACGCGATCAAGGGAGGCGAAAAAATTAACCGTTGCAAAAAGGATGAAATACCATCGAAAAAGTCCTAAAGGACGACGACATTTTCCAACAAGTAGAATAATAATAGCACGTAATCGAAAGAACGTAGCTGGAAGCAAAAAAGGGTAAGTTAAAATCGTCTGGCTTATATGGTAAGCTTTCTTATTTTTTGGCTCAGCGGTAGCGTTTATATTCACAGCTTCATCTATAAACTATAATCATATAGATAGATTTACCTACGGCAGGTGACATTCCATGGAACTAAGACGCCATCATCACTGAATTTTAAAAATTGTATATCATGGTTCGCGCAAAATATATCAATGTTTATCCATGGCATATCAATTATTTGAATGGCTGGCAATGTTTTCGATGCAACATGACGTAATCTGAAAGATTTATAGCCATCTGGTAAAACAAACTTGGGAAACGTGACATCCTTCATATAACGGTTCCCTTCTATGTATATAGAAGACCAAACTGATTCTAAACTTTCTAGAAAGGATACGTCGTAAAGAAAAGTTTTAATAATTTCCACACCTCTCTGAAAATGATAAGAAAGTTGGAAAGACTTACGTCAATTATTTTGACCTCCTTTAGAATTTCTGTATCTATGCCGTTAGTTACCTCAATGTGAATTCGTAGATAGTTAAGAAATTGACAATATCTCCGAGGCATTAGGAACGGAGGTTGGTACATACAGTTGTCGTATTCATCTGAAACAATACTAGATAGTTATGGTTAGAACCTAAATAGGCATCTTCACAGAGTCTAATAACTGCTAGACGGAACTGCGGATGTGTGTAAAAGAAAATGGCTTCGTTTACAGAGAAACAAAAAAAATTATCCGTTTTGCTATCAATTTGTATCGTCCCAGGGCCCAACACGGTCGTCAAATGGTTGAAGCCGAGAGTTGATAGATTCTTATTCTGCGTAATGGTGATAACGTTAGATAGATCTAGAACTACATTAAGTCTACTTGATATCTTTCTACCTGTTGCAATTGACGAACAATTGATAATTTTTACATTCTTTAGAAAGTTTAGATTAACTAATCTAGTTTTCTGGATAGATACACATCCTTCCAATACTTCCACATGTTTGAATACCTTTTTCAGTTTGTTGACATCTACATTTTGGGAAATTATGAGATCTCCAGAAAAGGTAGTGCAATTTGCCGGTAGTTTTTTAAGAAGATTATTTGTTATTTCTCCTGATAACTGGCAATTTTCAAATGGATCAAAACATATAGCGAGTAGGTAAAGTAACAGCATCAAATGGCAGAAAATGAAAAACAAATTATTATTTTATTGCGATAACGAGGCTATTTAGAAAATGATTCAATTTGCTTCGTATTGTAATCAATCTTAATAGAAAAATAATTGGTCAAATTTATTCATTTCATATTACTTCTGCTTGTAGGATATTAAGGCCAGTTGGGATCAGCGAAACAATTTTGAAAATTCCTCTCGCTCGAAATAATTCGCCGTTTCGGCCTATCTAACCGTAACAAAGATTTATTTATTAAGATCACGGATGACAGCAATCTGATGATGAAACAAAAGAAATATCCTTTATGTATATAGTTGTTCCATAATTACTGATTCCAAATTTTACAACAAAGAAGGATACGTGGTATTTCATTCATCTCCTATTACCTTTGTTGATATGGTCAGTTGAAATCAACGATATTCTTTGGAAATTCCTCTCCTTCCAAATGATTTGCATCTTCAAATAGGCCTACATTAACGCAGATTTCTAAAAGTCAAGATTACCCGTTTTTCCGCCGGAGAACAATATAAAGGAGGGTCACGTCCTCTCTAGCGCCAGCACTCTTGAATGTGGCTGCAGATTGTCACACTACTCTCAATCTGCCCATTTATCCATGCATGTGCTGCTACTTCTGATACCAGTACGACGACAACGACGACGGTAGCTGCTACAACGACAGTCGCTTCGGAGACTACAACAGTAGCTACCACAACGGCAGCAACGACAGGTAGACATCAGTTTTTTAGAGCAAATTAGAATCTTTTAGCATGTACCGGATGTGACCCTACCCTACCACTTAAGACCACAGAAGATCCAACTGATCCCTTGGGTCATGCTCCGACTGCATCGTAAGCGTATCAATTTGGACGTAACGAACTTTCAGACCCATAACTATCGTAAACGGTTGTCAAACTCAGACTATCATATGTACACCACTTGCTGGTAATCCAGCAACTCTTCTCACTTTTCTCAATACACAAGGAGCAACCCAAGGAGGTCCAGATCCAGGACCGGTAGAATATTTTTATAGTGAAACAAGTGGGTTTAGACGTCTCAAGGTGTGCTGGTCTGCGATACAAACAATGTGTGGACATATACAGCTCCTCCTGGAGCTCCAGGAGCAGGTATTACGAACGGCATTGCAGAAGCTTACTGTCTCGGATAACTGTTCTTTTTCGATGACATAATAAATAAAATTTATTTTAATAATTAGACAATACTAGCCTTCCAGTGGTCATAGGAGATCTTCCGACTGAAATTGTAGGTATAGCGGATACTCTATTATTCTGCCTGGTAATTAAAAATAACAAACAACTACGTAGACTAGAACTACAAACTATCAAAATAAAAGGCTGTAAGAGGGTTAGGGCATCACTCACGAAGGGCAACATTATTTGTCCTATTTTCATGTACCAGCTGTCGGCTAGGTCAACCGCTAGTCTATTCAAAACCTGTAAATTATTAGTTCAATCTCGTGGGCCACTTTACCGTAACGGAAGCAGTAAACAATTCAATGACGAAGCCGATAAAGCTATGAATGATAAGAAATTGCTCCGACTTCTTGGCTCGATGATCTCGACTTTTCTAAAAATTATTAGAGGATAAAAGGAAGAGTCATACGACAATGAGAAGGAATATAGTTGCAACATTGAAGAAGCTACTGATGGTTGTAATAGTGATCATATGAGCAATCAAATAATTATATAGAACCACGCGATCCTGAAAGGGGATAGTAAGGACAGAAACTATTAATAAAAACTGGAGAATCGGAAGTAAAAAATAAACCCACCACAGTAGTATTTAGAGCATACCAATCGTTTTCACGATTGTAGTCATATTTAGATTGATTGACAAGGAAAGGCCATGTAGCGATAAAGGGTAGCAAAGCTATTGTTCCGATGATAGGTAGTGTCGCCCATTTCCAAAACTTAAAATTTATTGTGAAGATAAACCCAAAAATCCTTCAGGTTTATTTTTTTTTCACGTTTATTAATTTGTACATGTTTCTACGGATTTCCGCTGTCTGATCTTCCCCCCTGTCGTATCAACTCACTTTCTCATAACTGAACGGAAACAGCATCATACTGAACCGATTTCCGGATATTACCGCTGTGAAAAAGTATTGCACAAAAGCCATATGATAATGGACAGTGTGGAAATAATTTAATCCTGGTATCTCATTATACTGGAATATAGGGGCAAGAGTACAGTTTTGACAAGTATTCTGTGGAAGTCTTAATGTGATTAGCGAGTTGAAATACGTCAAAAAATTCTAAACGAATAGTTCTTGATATAAAAGAGACTCACAAAAAACGACTGATATAAGAAAAGGCGGAAGAAAGAACCGTCGAGTACTTTTCGGTTAGTCAGCAAGACGTAGTCAACGATGAAATAGGTGAGGAGGGAAACAGCAGCATATGAGGTAGTTACGAGGAACTTGAAAGAGTCCAGAGACATCTGAAATTGTCATTCATTTCAATTTGCATAGCTTAGAACCCAGATAATATACGATTTAATTTTAAACTCAATAAAAATATAGAAATTCTTTGTTTTTATTCATAACTTACTCATCCATTGTGAACAAGACTGAAAAAAAACACGAGAAATGATTAAATAAATTGACTTCCGACGACGTTTGAATTTAATTTAATAATCAAATTCCCACAAAAAGGTTACATTGTCGAAGTTTATGTAAGTGCAAAAAGTTAACATTTACTCAAAAGATCTGCCTGACCCAAATCTTAATATAGAAAGAAAATCAAAAAAAAAAAGAGGTATTTGGTATATATTAGTGGTACTTCAGAAATAATGAAGAAGATATGCTACGTCAAGAGGGACTCATGATAAAGAAAAAGAAGGAAACTCAACGAAAAGAAGCGTATTTGAGAAGTGAACAAAAGCGTCAGATTGATGAATTCCCAAAGGAAATCTATTAAATTCATGGTCCAAAAAGGCAACCGTATACGTAATCGAGAGAAATTAGGCAATTCAAGAAAAATTACCAATATTCGAAATTTTTGAAACAATCACTCTTGATTAGTCCGATTCAACGAACGTTTTTTTAGAAAAATAGGAAGATAAGCAACCGATAATTGAATAAAAAAAAGACAAGTATGTAGAAGAACTGATTCATTTAATTAATAGCCTAATGAAAGACATTTAAAAAAAATAGAAAATAGTGGCAGGAATGGAGATCTTTGTCACGAAATTCAGCTGTCCTCAATTAAAGAAGGTGACGAGAATACATTCAACTGATAACTTACCATTTTGAAAGATGCAAGGGAAGTCTAATGAAGTCTGTTAGATTCTCACTAATTGCACTTTGTCATCACATGAAGTTCGGGTTTTATTCAATGATGTAAAGGATAACTAGAAGAATGTATCTGATTTCATATGTATACAGCTTATTCACAGAGAACAAAAATTCTCCTAGAACGAGAACAATTTCTTTCAAATTATGTCTTTTTTGATTTCACTTATTTTTACCATAGAAACAACAGGTGAAATAACTTGTACCAGTAATATCTGCACTTTTTCCATGTCTCAGCAGTACGCGGACTATCTGCTGCCTTCACACCACTGTTACACACGTTGTTTACACAGAGTCGATGCGCGTTTGACACTGCGTATCTTTTTGCTGTTATTTTTTTATTATCTCGTTTTTGCTATGGTTGTATGTTAACATAGAGGGTAGGTAGATTCTAATCATTTTTTTGTGATAGTTATTGTTTTGTCATTGTGCTCTCCTGAAGAAGAGTAAAAAAAACTGGAGATGTTAGTAACGTATCTATGACACCTACTGGGAACTGTCGAAACTTCGATCTTGAAAGGGTTAATTGTATTGTATAGTATTCATCTCTTACGGAACCTATTAAACCTATTCGAGTGCACGCGAACAGGTTTACGAAGGTAAAGGCCGAACCGAAGGTCAGCGAGACATCCAACGGTTCCAAGGAAATCCTTTTTCCAAGATAGGTCTTACGATCCATCCGCGAAATTTTCCCTCAATTGATGTTCTGACAACCAAGCCGAGGAAGATAAACTCTAGATTACATGAAAGATTCACAGGTATTTTGTATGAACGCCGCTCATTTCAAGTATCCGATAAAGACAGTTTAGATGGGAAAATATATGCTGATGACTGGAATAGTAGTGGCTATACAACCTTGAATAGAGGTCCTGGTCAATAAAGTCGTACCTGAATTCAAATGCATTGACTCGTATAAGATGTGCAACGGATATGTATAAAAATAATATTTATCTATTAAAACTACTATCTTTGCGATCCCATATGCAACCATATCACTCTACATCGCGAGGACGGGATCATCTAGAGGGGGCTACTAGCTGTTGTTTAGTGATTGAGTTAACTTAAGCAGAGTTCATAAAGAACTCTTTTGCAGAATTTGAGTTTATCTTCCCCAGCTCGGTTGTCAGAGTATCAATAGAAGGAAATTTCGCGAACGGATCGAAGTTTCGACAGTTCATGAGCATCTGATTCATAGATAAGTTACTAACACTTCTAGTTTACTTTTTTATTCTTCTTCAGGAGAGCACAGTAGGTGACAAAACATTAGCCATCAGGACACTTTTCGACAAAACTGATGGACTCAAGACACCAGGAGAGAGTATTGGACCACCTAGAACCATCGGTGACATCACGTCAGGACATAAAACAACCGGAGAAAGAATAACGGGGGCTAAAACATAAGGATTGATGACGTTGGGAGAGATAACATAAGGGGAAAGGATAAAAGGTGCCATAACAAGAGGGGATAAAACATAAGGAGAGAGGAGGTAAGGAGACAGAATAAAAGGTAGAGGGACAGCAGGAGAGAGAACCCATGGACCCAGGACAGAAGGATTAAGAATTAGAGGGGAAAAAATGTTAGGTGAAAGGACAATAGGACCGAGAATAGAGATACCGTAGACTGGAGAAAACATGTATGGAGCCAAGACGACGGGGGCAAGAAACGTCAGGATTTTTATATCTCTTTTTTGCCGTCTCTGGAATGATTTAAAAAAAATATTTTTATTAAACTACTACCTTTGGTTTATAGGCTATTCTTTCCACCACATTCCACAAAGCTGATCTTCTTTGTTTTCTATCCAGATTGCCATACACCTCATAGTCAATCTCCTTCTGTTTGCCCGTCATTCCTACTTCATCATGCAGCCTTTTCAACTGTTCCGAGTCAAGTATAGCAAAACCGTCCTTTTTAAAAGATTTCCTTTGGGTCAAATCAAAAGAATGACGCAGCTTTGTGAAGGTCTTCTTCAATTCCCCAGTAGCTTTAAAAATTGCATCTCCAACGCCACAAGAATTAAAGTTTTCCAGAACCTGAATGCTATTCGATAGACGAGGAACATACATTGATAGCATCTTCGACAGTTTGACGAGTTCCAGTAATTTCCATAATCATTTGGAGGACGGCATTACGATCCGATTCGGAAAGTCCCCAATCGCCAAGAACCTGGCAATTTTTTGTAATTGTATTTAATAATGACTTACCTTTGGAATCGACAGAATCTGACTTTCCTTTTCGTCTTGATAGAGAGGAAACAACGCTGGTGATAGCATTCCATTCCTTCCTTTATTACTTGGCATAACTGGCATGATTCTTGGGCTCAAAATATTTAAATTGCTCTCTTTTCCATTAAGCACCGACTTCAAATTGAAGATATTTTCCCATAAATCCAACTGAATAGTTTATTTAAATATGGAAGACTTACATTTGGTTTTTGTGTTGTCCTATCTAATAAAATATCGAACATCCTGAATTTGTAGATATTTGATGCCGGGGAGTTCTCTCTAGTGTCTAGCCGTTCCTGTAGGGTGTTCATCTTTCCATAGACCCTTTCCCAGTTTCCAGGTAAATCAGTGTAATTGGAATCAGTAAAGAGAGTGGTGAAAAGTTTTGTAATAGATTTAACAGGCTGATGAGTAGATTTCAGTGGAGGCACACGGCTCATTGTCTATAAATTAGCAAGAAAATTATTCAACCACCTTTATTCCATGTAGATGTTTAGGTAAAACAAGTCTATAAGGGCTTCTCTTCTTTCTTTTGATAATTTTCATCTCTTCAATTCTTTGCCTACTCTAATGGTATTGTTATTTCGTTGAAGAAGCTTACTTCCACAATGTTCTAGCATCAACCAAACACCGTGCTGACCTTTCAATCTCGCGAATTTCAGTGATTCGAGATAGACACCGCAAAAACTTTGATCTCACTTCTATGAAACTAAGCTTTTTTATTCGTTCATACTGTTGTCAACTTTTTTCAATAAGCTCTTACTCATTTGAGCTAGAAGAGCTTTTACGGAGTAGAGGTACCAATTGAAATGAAGACGTTTCATGTTTTGTAATGCTGTCTCGCTAAGGCGTAACCTGTTTAGAGTTGGTTCGATGATAGCCGCTACAATATGCTATAAATGGATAAAACAAACCTCGAGAATATAAAAAAATAAATGAAACTAGGCAAACAGTAGGTGAAAGAAGACGAATCAACATTTTTGTCTTGTAACCTCTGCTGTTTTTACTATTTACTTACTTCATAGGAGGTTAATGACTGTTCCGTTTAACTTCTAGTTTCGACTAATGACGTTTTAATTTTATGTGCAATAAAGTTTTAATGCGCCCTGTATAATGTACCTTTATTGGCCAACAACAACCCATGACAGT
Organism: Oscheius sp. DF5120; assembly: GCA_932521415.1. Lineage (NCBI taxonomy): Eukaryota > Metazoa > Nematoda > Chromadorea > Rhabditida > Rhabditidae > Oscheius > Oscheius sp. DF5120. The sequence continues at coordinate 5,834,410 of OW051464.1, forward strand.
GGGGACGATAACGAAAAAAAATAAAAATTAACAAAAGCTATTTTCTCTTCTTCTGCTCCCATTTGTTAGCTTTCTGCTTGAGCTTATTAAAAATATCGTTATCGGACGACTTCAGTTGCGCTCGATTGTCTTTTTTCAACGTTGCCTGCTTTTCTATAAGCTTTGAACCCTAAAAAATTTTTGTAAGTACCATCCGATTTTCACCTTAAATTCCTTAGAACTTTGTTCGATAGCGAAAGCACTATCAGTAAAAAGAGCCTTGAAACGATCATCAGCCACAACTTTATCGGCAGTTTCTTCAGTAGGAACAAGAGATTTCTTCACCTTTTGGATCTGAGAATGATAATGATTTCAAAGATATAAAATCACCTTTTGTTTTACTTTGGCTTGTTTTTCAACCTTATTAAGCTCATCCCTTTCTGTTTCTTTAGCTTCTCGGAATTTCTGCTTACGCTCTTTTCGTTTTTGTTTTCTCTTCTCCAAATAATTTTTGTATGTGTTTTTCTTCTTTGGCTGATGCTTTTTTTAAAAATAATTTGATAACTCATACCTCTTCAACTTTTTCTTCTGGTTCATATTTTTCTTCTTGATTATCACTATTGCTTTCATATCCGGCATTTCGTTTCGCCAAAGCTTTCTCAATATCACTATCGTCATCGCTTTCAAATTCTTCTTTTATTTCCTCTTTTATGTCATTGTCATCGTCTGTCTCTTGACCATCATCCCAATCAACCTATATAACATGATTTAAAAAGTGATAAAGAGTTAATTACTTCCAGCCGTTCTTGCTTTTCACCTTCTTGGAGAAGTGATCGTAACACATCTCTCCTTTTATTCACTGTCTCTTCATCTTCTGATTCAGAATCAGCGATTAAACCTGCACCATGTACATCATCACTGAAGAAAAATTAAAAAATTATAAAAAATTTAGAATTTTACTTAAAAGCATCATGAAAAGATTTTGTCCGTTCTTCATCCACTTCATCCCACTGCACTTTACCATCAGTTTGAGTTACACTTGCACGTACTTTATCTTTTGCTTTATATTTACTCAAATTTACGTCGTCTTCATTTAACCGCTCTTTTAAACGATTATCCTAAAGATAACAAGAAAATAAACAAAAATACAGAAAAACATACGTCAAACTCCATATTATCAGGTATAAAGCGAAGATCCATTTTCAATCCCGAGGTCTCAAATTGAAATCCGTCACACTGTTCATAAATAGCTGTTGCAGTCGCTTCGGAATCACATTCAATAACGGCGTAATAATATTTTAACAAATCTAGCTGATATTTTCGAACTGCCGCTTTTGTTTCGCTAAAAGAACATAATTACAAAAAAGATAAGTACTTACGGATCGAGATCATCGCCTTCTTGAATTTCGTCTAAAGGTTTGCTTATTTTCAACTGCGGACCATGTTTCTCCTCTTCTTCAAGACGTTCTTGTCCAAAATCCGAAAGATAAATCGAAATCCGTTCAACACGTCCACCAGAAGGCTTGAAAGAACTCGTTAAAATCATTATATCTTCAGCTTTCACAATATTCCAATCAAGGTTACACGCAGCTAAACGGTGACTTGCCCACTCTACACGTTCTGCATTACTGAAAAAAACGAAATAAAAACTATAAATAAACTTACTAGTCAAGATGGGCTAAATCCATTTCCATTTGCAAACTTTCCGGGATATCCCAATCGGAATCCGATTCATCTTCATCTGATGAAGACAAGTTACCTTCTCCTCTGGCTAGATCCAGCTAACAAAAAAATCAAAACCAAATAAATATTACCTTGATTGGTTTCTCATCTTCACTTTCTGATTCTTCTTGAAGTTTCGTCTTTTTATGCGGTGTTTCTTCATCGCTTTCTTTGTCAAAATCGTACAAATCGAGAAATTCATTTCCTATAATTCACATAATAAATAAATAAAATGTACCCAGAGATTTTTTTACACGCCGTCCTCGTTTGTCAACTACAGCTCTACCAGAAAATTTAGCATCTGTTAAGGCGGCAACGAATCGTTTATCAACAACAACCTAAAAAATAACACCAAAGAACGCTTCATGCCTACCTTCTTCTCCCTATTACTGAGTCCACTAAATTTTGGATCAGTTTTGAGATGAATAAAACGCTCATCATCAAGCCCCGTTTTGCTTGCTTTTTTTACTTTGGTACTCTTCTTCATACTGATAAAAATTTACGATTAATAAACACAAACCCAAGTAAATGCAAGAATTCAAATCAAAGTATTCAAAAAAGAAGAAAAATAATAAAATTATTTCATAAAAATAAATTGACAATAAAAAAACAAACACCAAAAACAAAACCAGGTGATATAAAGTAACAAGAACTAACATATACGAAATAAAAAGGCGAACTATTTAATGTGAACACCGCGGAGAGTAGGCGCCGTCATATTCGTTGATTCTCCGATGAGGAGAGGCTGACCTTTCCATTCGGCCTTACCATCAGCCGATACTTTGAGGTCTTCGGCTACAGTTTCCCAAACTTTTTTCTTTGGATTTAGAACAGCATCAGGACGATGAACATAGGGTGGACAAAGTACAGGTGTACCTGGAGTCGCTGATGGGTCTACCTGCATAATTTCAACCTAAAAAACATAATTGAATTGACAGAAAACATGCCTTTTCAGGAGTAGAAGCACACATAACCATAGCTTGAGATTCAATTCCCCTCATTTTTGCCGGTTTTAAATTACATAGAACAACAACAAGACGATTTTGCATCTAAAAAGAATAAATGAATATTAAAACAATTTACCTGATCTAAAGGAACCCATTTGACTAGACCGGAAATAACTGTTCTGGGCTGACCCTCACCCACATCGATCTTTTCCAAATACAAAGCATCAGCATCAGGATGCTTTTCACAATGAATGATACGACCAACACGGAGATCAAGACGACCAATATCAATAGAATCAGCGTCAGCTAAAAATGAATAAAAAAGGAATAAAGACAAAACTAACCATCTATTTTTTTTGGTGCAGCAGCAGCCTTTCCTCCTTTTTCTTCTTTCTTTTTATCTTTCTTTCCATCAGACGTTGATGGAGGAGCATTTGTTGGCTTTTCAACAGGTTTAGGCAATTCAGTAGTCTTTGGTGCCGATAATTGTTTTTCTAAAAAAAATCTAACTGAAAACATAATATTTACTTCCAGCAGCTTTTTCAGCTTCTACCAATTTTGATTGAACATCAGCAACTTCTTTCTCAAGTTGTGCAGCTGTTTTCTCCAATTCAGCCATTTTCTCTTTTACAAACAAAGAACCTAAATAATAGTAGAAGAATAAAGTAACTTACGAGCTTGCTCAAACTTTTTGGTGTTTGCTTCAAGAAGCTGTTTAATTGTTTGCTGATTCTTATAAAGTTGAGGGAAATGACGTGTAACAGAAGCCATACTTTTCTCAGATTTTGTCTTGTCTCGATCAGCAGGTTTCTTCTCCTTTTGATTCTCTGAAATAAAAAATTAACAAACAGTAATAAATAAAGAGGAATCGAGTGGTATATAGACAGAGAAACAAAAAAATAAATAGAAATAAGAAAAGGAAATGAGATTGCCTCGATGGCCTATAATCAAAGTGTAAAAAAACTAAAAAATGATAAATCAAACCTGATTTTGATTTTCCATTTGATTTAGATGTTTTAGGTGCCTTAACTACTTCTAATGCTGATGATCCTCCAAATTTAGTCTTCAACTCATCAATTTTAGCCTTCTCTAATTTTTCGAACAACGGTTTCGGCTGAAATGTATACAAATATTAAATATTACTCACCTCCCCAATCTTATGACCAGGTTTCAAGTAAGAGATAGGTGATATGCTAATTAATGGTAGTTTAAAAAGACCACACTGTTCACGAATTTTAGCAGAAACTTGTGGCATAATAGGATGCATAACGAGACTCAAATGGTAGGCAATATTTGCTGCAACTCCAATTACTGTTGCTGCTCGTTTCCTGAATTAAAGCTGTTTGAAATAGGTAAATATGAAGTTACTTTTGTTCCTCAGATCCCTTTATTCCAACCCAAGGTTGTTGTGTCTGCATATACTGATTTCCTTTTCTTGACATTTCCAACAGCGACCGAACTCCATCTTTCAGCTTCACATTATCGAAAAGATTATCCCAACGCTCTGTTTCTTCTTTTATATCTTCCAAAAGCTTTAAGTCATCCTTATTGAGATTCATTTCTGGTACTAATCCATTAAAATTATTCTTCAAGAATGATAGTGCCCGATTGACGAAATTTCCAAGATTGGCTAGAAGTTCAGAATTAACCTTAAATCTAAATAAACAGTAAATAAGAAGTTAACCTTTAGCGCAAAATCATCCCAAGAGAAGGCAGTGTCCTGATTTTCGGGTCTCATATATAAAAGATAAAAACGCCATACGTCCGGCTCAATTCCTGTATCTCTAGCAGCATCACCGAATACACCAGTGCCTCGTGACTTACTAAAAAAAAATTAGCATAACGAAGCGTTGAAAATCGAGAGACCTGAATTTAGTATCCTCATAGTTGAGGTATTCTGTAGCACATATGTTTTTTACAACAGTATAGTTGTCTTTAGCGCCAATCTGGGAACTGGGGAACATGATACCATGGAAAGCGACATTATCCTTTCCGAGAAAGTTATATAGCTCCACTTCTTTAGGATTTTTCCACCACTTCGTCCACTCTTCTCCGAGAAGAGTCTTTGTAATGCTAAGATAACCGATAGGTGCATCGAACCACACGTAGAAGACTTTGTCGTTGAAATCAGCTAGCGGAACAGGTATACCCCATTTTAGATCACGCGTAATACATCGCTTTTCAAGACCTTTCTAAAAAAAATAAACAATAAAATAATTGAAAGCGAAACATTACCTTCACCCATCCTTTGATAATAGATACAGCATTAGCTGACCACTTGCTTCCTTCACGATTAATTTGGCTTTCAATATAGGTATTTACTTCTTCTTGTAGCTTGTCTAACTGGAGAAAAATATGAGTTGATTGTCTAACAGTTGGTTGATTCTTACAAACATGGCATTTCGGTAGTTTTAATTCCACCTAAAATTGATACTGAAACATAAAAAACCTTACGGCATTAATTAATTTTCCACAACCATCGCATTGATCTCCCCGAGCATCGTCAAAATTACATGTTGGACAAATGCCTGTGACAAAACGATCAGCTAAAAATTTTTCGCATTTCTCGCAATATAATTGATCAACGGATTGTGTGACACAGAAACCATTCTGGTGAAGTTTCAAGAAAATATCTTGAGTAATCCTATATAAAAAAAATCATGAAACTAGAAAGAAAAGCTTACTCAGTCTGCTGTTCTGTTGTTGTTCTTCCAAACTTATCAAAATCGATATTGAACCACTCGTAAATAGCTTTATGAATTGTATGATATTTATCGCAAATTTCCCGTGGACTCAATCCTTCTTGCAGGGCCTGTATTAGTATAAATAAAAAAAGAACTATAATTACCTTTGTCTCAGTAGCTGTTCCATATTCATCAGTACCACAAATATAAAGAGATTGATGTCCACGCAGACGACAATACCGGGAAAACGCATCTGCACTCAAAACACATCCAATGATGTTTCCTAAATGCGGGACGTTATTGACATATGGCAAAGCAGAAGTAATAAGAATATTTCTTTTGCCAGTTACAGGCAGAACTCTGGAAAAAATGATGAATAGAAAATAACGACTTTTTACTTTTCAGAAGACGGTCGATCACTATAAGCTGCATTTGAATTCCAACTTTTTAGGACATCTTCATGTGAAGACATCTAAAACGACATACAGTTACAACAGTTAAAAAATAAAAAATATCGAAATTGAACGAGAAAGATAGTTTAAAATAAATAATATTGTCTTATTAAATACAAATATAACTGACTATTTGCAAGCGAATTGAAACCCATCAAAAATACCTCGTAAATAATAAAAAAAATAATAAGAGAAAAACTCTTACGTCGGTAACAAAAAATGAACATCGGCCGAAAAATACTGCGTATCAACAGTGCACTTATTTTAATCTGGTTTTTTGTTTCCCTATGATTTTTTGAAAAAAGACTGAAACGTAAGAGTTTCTCTAAAAATATACAAGTGAATATTTAAAAAAGCACTTATTACATCAAACTCGATTCAGTGAGACCTCGCATAACTATATCTGTTCCTCAGATAAGGATTATACGGTGTCATATCGCCTTTCCGCCATTCCGACCTGATATAAAATTCAAAATTATTGAAAAACAAACTCACCATAATAATTTAGCCAAAAACGCATGGAAGGCGATGAGAAGAATACCAAGAAATACCCAAAAGGAGGTGGGGAGTCCTCCGAAACGGGAGCCTGTTCTATGAAGGGATAGAACATCCTCCTCATGAGCCGGAGCTGCTCCGACTTCGGAAACATGGATAGTGGATCGAAGCTGTTCGAGATGTTTTCGAGAAGCAGCTACATAGAGAATACTAGTAGCCGGTTTGGTGACCTGATTTTGTAACTACAAAGAAGATAAGATACCTTAATTGGCAATTTTATCAACGACTTTCCTAATGTGACTGGTTCATCAAGACATCCGCCATCACACGCATAAAGGGTATCTGTGGAAGAAGCCTAAGAATAACTGTTAAAAGAACTGTCAAAAACACCTCTAGATAAGGTCGATTATCAGGCCCGATGCGAACTTCCACCGTCACAGCAGCACCCGAACTGCCAATCGGAATTCCAGAGAAAGACATTTCTCTATGTAGATCACTTGCAGCCATTCCCATCTCCAAATGACCATCATGGAAGGAACAAGCCGTAAGGGAAAGGACAAAAGCCTGCAGAAGGTTGAAAAAAAACGAAAAGATTACTTGAACAAAGCCAGAGGCTCCCGATTTTAGGAGAGAGGAACATCCTCGTTTGTCCAACGTCAACAGCCATAGATCGGCGGTCTTGACTAGTTGATCTGGCTTGTTGATGTCTTCCCAGAGTTTAGATGGAAAGAGAAGATTTGAGTGACCACTGTAGCATCTCTCCCGCTGCTGGGAAAGGTTGGTTATTGTCTGAAGAGAAAAATATAAACAAAGCATAGTTTTTGACAAACAAAAAAACGGTATGTTTTGAATATTTGGAATCAAATGGATTCGACATTTGTTCAAACAATATCGCCTCACAAATTGTAAATAAACGAACCCTTTTCATCATTTCATCGGTATCAACTTCTAATTCATAAGCTCTAATATTACTCAATACCGCGTATTTCGTCGCGTTGATTCTGTCACTGTTCAATACTTGAGGCGCTTTTGAGTGTGATAAATGGAATCCTACTTGATGAATCTGAAAACCATCTTGAAAAGTATGGGGATACGTTATTCCATGCTGTTGCGTGTTCATTATCCAAAATAATTCTATCCATCGAAGTGGCAGCTGTAAACCCATCGATGGCGATTCTGGATAACAGCTGTTGCACAGAGGAAGCATCTCCGCCAGCCAAGCTCTCAATGTAAGAAACAGAACAGGTTAAACGATAGGTTTCTTCTCTGGAAAGTATTTGTATATTATCTTTCATATAACGGGAAAATTTCGCAATGTTTGCTGACATAAAGTGCTAGTATGATGCAAGCTGAAGCAAATTTTTTTCATTAAAGCTTATTATTTAATAAAATCATGCCATCCATGTTCAAATCTACCTTCTGGAAGTAATCTCCACTCTTCCTGGAGGCTGTGAGCACATGACAGTCGATAGGATTGAGCTAGCTGTTGATTTGATGATATTACGATGCCGTAATCCTCTGTTTTTAGTATCCTCGGTCCATAGACTTGCTCGCGGTCTTTCCATTACGAGATTCATTGCTTTGTCCTTCAAAAAAGAAACATGTAATGGAATGGAGGATGACATACAGCTGGATTGGTTATTTTAATTTCTTGTATTAACAGTCCTTTCCTTGTTCGATGAGCATAGACAGTATTCAATAGACAGGAACATTCACCCTCCTGAAAGCAAGCAAATATAGACGTTTGAAAGAATAATGAATATACCACAAGGAAACATTGAATGCGTTTGACAACTCCGTTTTTGAAATCAGTTAGAAGACTTTCAACAGACGTCGCATCGGATGATATTTTGACAAAAGGAAAGAACCCGGTGGGAATGTCGAAGACACGTGAATTATTATTGGAGAACCTAAGAGATAAAGAGAGAGAAAGATAGATACCTCATTTCTCCATTAGAATCGACGCCTACATATCCATTTCCAACAAAATCGATGGAAGAATGTTCAACTCCAACGTCGAGCTCCTAAAATTTGAAAAAAAATAAAAATAAAGTAAGTAATACTGACATCAAATTTTTGCGACCAATGTCTAAGTCGATCATTGACACATTGTTTAATCGTCGACGGCTTTTCTGTCGAGTCTCTGGAGAAAAATACGTAGATGATGAAAATAGCAAATGCTGCTATGGCTGCCATCTTTCTTCGTGGATATCGTTTCAACAATCGGATATGGGAACCCAGGTCCCAATCCTCCCATCTGTCCTGGAATTCATGGACCCAGTATTGTATACGGTTCATTCATGTAGGAGGGTCTGAAAAAATTCAAGATGCTCTTAAATATGGTAAAAAGATAAAACATTTAAAAGGGAGAAAAAGAAGGAAATAAAATAAGGTGGAATTAGTGCTGCATGGTTATTTGAATTGCAGGCAATTATCCCTGTAAAACCTTGTGATGCACTTGGTTCGTTTTAAAAAATTTTTTTATATAAAATACGAAGGAATTTGACAGAGCGGATTGTGAGGCTGAACTTTTCTCGGCTAAGGATATATCTGTTTTAATCGGATAAGCAACTCAGTTTTCATCTTGTCCAGCCTATACGGTTTCATAGCAAGTCGCTAGAAATAATAAACCTTAGGTTGGTTCTTTCTTCATATTTTATAACTGGTACAGTCAGTGTGGTTATTTCTTCCATTTATGTTCAGAAGTTGTGTTGGTTTTTAAGATCTGTTCTTTCTGTATGGCTAGTTTGCTGTGAATAATGAAGTATTCGATCAAAAGGTTGATTTGGAGAAACGATCTTTGAGTATCGAAATAATGAGTAAATATATTCGAGGGATTGTTCTTGAATACTAAAGTATTCCTCAATTCAGACTATACCCTGATCTGTTGATCTAATGACAGCTCATCTAAAACATATTAAGCGATAACATCACTCCAGTACTGAATGATTTTGCATTAAAATTTTTGATGATTCGACAAGTGATAACGCGATATTCACTATTTTTATGACAGATAAGATAAAACTAGGAAATAAAAGAGCTCTATCCAGTGATTCAGTAAAATGCTTCTCTGGCTGATAGGGTTCGTGGCATTAGCTGGTGCTTCTTGTCCAGCTGGGTATACCCATTACCCCTTGATGAGCAAGTAGGTTCTTTAATCTACCACTGATTCGTTTAGATGCTATTACTTCGAATACAAAAAACTTCTCACTTGGCCAGATGCCGAGCAGGCTTGTCAAGCAACTGGTGGTCATTTGGTCTCCCTTGAAAATGCTGTGGAAAATCGATTCATTTGGGGTAAATATCTATTATAGTCGACTGATATATAATAGTTCAGACATCTTTTCCGCCAATGAAGACACATACTTCCCGTGGATCGGCTTAAGTCGCCCAACTCCCCCGAAGAATCAGCCGTTCTACGTCGGATGGACATGGGCAGACGGCAGCAATAGCACATATAGAAACTTTGGAGGCGAATGTATGTTGTTAAAAACAGAATGATATCCTCTTACACACAATTTCACCATTTTCCACCGCGTTTCATCCTTTTAATTCATTATCTTCAGACGTCTATCCCAACTCGACTTACGCAGTCTTGAGCATTGATGATCCTCCCGTCTGGTATACGTCAGTTTTACCTCTAAATCTTTAAAATTGGATTTTTTTTTAGAAATTGGGGTCCTCCTGATGCGCTCCAGCCATACATTTGTAGTGCTCGTTATCATACTGCTTCAGTATTACAGGATGCCAAAGCAAATGTAGAGTTGATTCATCCCGATCCAAGAACACGCCGATATAGGCCAAGAGATGTTCAGCAAAACAATTCAACATAGTAAAAAAAATTGACTGTCGATCAATAAAAACTATACATTTTATACAAAGTGATATGATACATATTCAGTAGGGAATTCTATTCAGTTCCGAACTGGCCGCTGAAATCCTCCTTCGAATCTCTTCGAAATTCCTTAATCTCGAAGAATACTTAGAGGTAAACTCGTAATCATCCGGTGTTTCGAAGAATTCTCCATCAGCAAAATGTTCCTCATCTGAGACTTGTCGCCAAATAGGAAGACGCAGAATAAAGCCTTCAACATACCATCGAGCTTTGCTGTTTCTTACCAGTAATAGCCCCTGCTGCCAATCCTGCTCCCCATACAATTAGCAGCCCCAACAGCTGATGTACAGCTTGTTTCTGTGCATTCCATCTGCCGTCGGAATGACGGGTGATGCCAGGATAAACTTGAGTGATTCTAAAGAAATCGGTATGATGTCTGAAGAGCTTAATATTTACCCGATGCCGTAATCCGTAATTTCATAGGCGACAGCGAAAATAACGGCACTTATACCGGATATGACGGATGGCATACCGTGAAGATTGTGGACTCCACAGGTATCATGTATTCCGATTTTTAGAAGAAGTGGCTGGAGAATATTGAAAGAATTGGTCTAATTTACCGAAAGATATTTAAATCCAACGGTGGAGACAATTCCAACTGTCACACCCACAATCATGGCGTCAAGAGGGAAGAGGATGATATTGGCTGCAGTTCCTACACCAACTCCTCCAGCTAATGTGGCATTTGCTATGTGCATCATGTCGAATTTTTTCTGGAATAGAAATGTCTTTTTGGTTAGACTGGTTGTTTTACCTCATGGTTCGTAGTGCTGGTAATTATGAACGTCGTGACAGTACATGCAACCAGCGACAGATATGTATTGACAACTGCTCTCTGTCTCGCGTCTTCCGGTTCCGCCATTGCTCCATTAAATGATGGCCAGAAGCACCAGAGGAAGATGGTACCTATATTATATTGTTTTTTTGTTATCGCGTTCTATGTACCGATCATCGAGAAAATGTCAGAATGATAAATAGATCCCTCATTTTCATGACCTCTCTGTGATTTCTTGGTAAACGTAGCAGAGCAAGCCAATCCGAAATATGCCCCAAAGCAATGAATGGTGAGGGAACCTCCAACATCATTAACCTGAAGAAAGTAATCAGCTGAGAGCATAAAAGACAAACCTTCAATGATTCGGTGACGATATGTTCAATTCCAATGGCCACAGGTACTTCGAACAAGGCCATCAGAAGATATTGAAGTGGCGACAGTTTACCCAACATCGCTCCCATTGAAATCAAAATTGTGGCAGCAATGAAGTCAGAGGATATCAGCCTTGATTTTTATGCTAACCTAACAGAATGCTTACATATCCAGTCCTACAAGGAACTTTGGAGCATTTGATAGTTGAAAAATAAATCCGCGGATGATGACAGCCCATTCGATCGTGAAAGCAGCAAGAAGAAAGTTGAGAGACACGGCGGAGTAGCCGTATCTTTTTAAAAATGTCATAAGGAAACCGAAACCGGCAAAGATCATCACGTGAATGTCTTGGAACACTAAAAATTCACTTCGATATAAAAAGGTTTAGCTCACTTGGATACTTGGCATTAATAGCATTAAAGTTTTCCTGCCCTCCTGGTAACTCATCTGGGTTATACCTGCCCCAAATACCCATCAGGACCATGAATATAATCTATTTCCGTTTCTTGATGAAAACGAACTTACTTGAAGTATAGCAATGACAATCGTGAACTGATACTCATACCAAAATTTCCATCCTTTTCTCAATCTAGTGTTATTTTTAATTTGTTCATTAGAGAGCGTCTCCACAAAATGAATTTGATTATCTGAAAACTTTTGTTATACGTGTAAAGTTACCTTACCTTTTTCTATTGTCCCTCCATGTAGATGAATGTTACTAACTAGTGTAGATCCATCACTTTCACTCATTTTCCGCCTGCAAATGTCTTATTGATGATGTATCTGGTTCAAGGAAAGTCAAAAATTGCTTCATAGGTAATACTAGTTGGCAAATATAGTTTTTGAATGAGTCTGGCGAGGGTGGTGTGTTCAGAGAAACGTCATTAGTGAAGAAAAAAAGCCAGTACAGTATGCGGCTGAAGTTCTAAGTTAAAAGTCAGTGATCGAGAAGGTTAAACTATATAGTCTCTTATACTGTAGCTATTCTTTTCTATCTTTATCTAGCTCCCTCCCACAGATTATCAACATTAACTGGATATCAAGGAGTATTCTCATAACGTACCAGCAACTACAGACAACGGCTAACAACATACAGCGTTTGTACTTACGCACGCCTCGAATGAAAGCCAAAGGCTAACAAACAGACTTATTTCTGAGTTTTTTTCCATTTGCCCTAACATAGGTAACATGTCTTCCCTAGTCTTGTATTTTTCAAATAAAGCTTTTCATGAATTATGGTATTAAAGTGGGATGAAAATAGTATAGTATTATAGAATATCATTATCAGATGTAGAGGAGGAAAGCGACACTATACGAGACAGAAGGAAACTATTTGATCCGAGAAGATCAGAGACACCTCTCAATGTTTAATATTTCTATTTACACGCAAATCGTAGAGAAGAGTGACTCCTCCCGTAGGCTTATGTCATCTTTTGTATGAAACTGACACCATACACCAGTGATATATTGACAAAAAGTAAAGAGATTTCTTTCGAGACATTTTGTAGTTTTTCTGTGGAACCATGATCAATTAGCTTTAAGATGATATACTAATAAGACGCTCGCAATAAGCATCTTCTTTGCGATTCGATACACCAATGAATAGGAGAAGTATGTTGAAAATGAGTACTTTCATGACAGGTTTATATACCCGGAAAAGCTGAGAACTCTTTGCCATCATCAAATATTTTCTCGTTCGCTTCTCATTTACTCATCATACTGTCATATCTATTGATAGAGGGACAAAGTTCAAAATCTGACAATTGACGCATATGATCTAGGACAGTCCGACCAATGAGGAAACCTTTTGATCAGAATATCAAATAATCTAAAAAAAATCTAGGATTTTGACGGAAGGAGAGCACAAGAAACGAAGCAAAGAGGAGGAAACTGATCGTTCAAAAAGATCAACTGAATACTTATTAACAAATAAATACTAAACCTTAATTCTTTTTGTTTTCAACGATAATCAAAACAAAATACAATCTCTAATTCTCGCTTCAATTGTTCGCCGATCATTATCATCTCTTTGTATCCTGCAATGACTAGCTTGAATGGTCGTCAAATAGTTTTGTTCTTTCTAGGTATATCCCTCGTAATTGTCTTCCCCTTTTATGACAGGTGAGGGGAATCTGCTTATGACTTCTGTCAATGTAAAATTTCAGAATAATTTTTAGCTTGTATGGAGACGATCAAATCAACTCACAGGACTACTTAAAGCATATGTGAGTTGCTCTTGTTAGGCCCGAGGTCATAAAATGATAGTCAAACTGCAGTATATTTTTATTTAAATGGATAAGTAGATTTGCAGATTCATCTTTACAGCCAAAGGAAATGTTTCCTACAATCAACTAAATGAGGAAGTTTTTAAGTTCTTCGGCTATGAAATAACCCATCCTGTCACTATCCCTATTCCAACTCTTCGTAAGATCAACATCACATCTTGCAAGGTTGTTCTTATCCTCACTGATCATACCACTTTGTAGATCCTAGAAACAAGTGTAGACTCGGGTGATCCAACGACGCCAAGTTTACTCGACAAATACACGTTGCAAGGCTTTTCGCTTTACAGCAAGGCTAGACAATGCGAAAGCATATAAAAAACAGAGTTCAGAGAGAAATTAGAGGTGAGAACAAAGAACGGAAGGGTTCTTTTTGGGAGAAAATAAACAAATGGATAAACTGTGAACCGAGGAGTTTCGTCAGCTATGGGGAGTATGGAAGTAAGGGATTTAGGTTTCATTTATTTTTGTTTTTAGTGTCCTTAGTCCATGCTTTTCATCATTACAACATTTCTGGTCTTTGTATTGCTATTTTCAACTCGGGAACACCTTGGGTTGAGGCATTAGCATTGAGATACAATGCATCCGAGATAAACCTTCAAACTAATCTAGACGTCTTTGTTTCAGGTTGTTTCAGTATTAGAAGAATTAAATGAAATAAATAACAACTACAAGGGAACAACCAAAATACGACTGATTAATCAAAAAGAGCTGGAGGACAACTTTACAAAGTAAGGAGCAAGTATTGAAACATATTCTTCAGTTATGTTGGAACCATGGACTCTGTCATTTCATTTGCAACAATTCAAGGATTCAAACGGTACGTTTTAACGTCTCGGAACAAAATTTTGCAGGAATAAAGAAAAAGAAGACCCTTTTAGCGATGTGCTTGACGTACAAAGATTTCGCTGTCTTTTGAAAACAAACGGTGAAATCTAATTATTTTCTGCTATTTATGTTCTATTTTAGGTATTTTATATTTAGCTGTCCTTCGTGGACAAGATCATGTTGCCTTCAACTCCCATAGAATTTATGGAAGAATAAGGCTGGCAATTCTTTTTACAGGTTTATATTTCGCTACACGAATCTACCTAACGAATAGGTTTTGAATTGCTGGCTACATTTCGAGGCGATTATCCTCATCCTATCACTATAAAATCAGATGACTTCGACGGAAAAGTTCTGGCTAACGGCTTTGAAAAAGACCTTTTCGTTCTCCGAAAACTATCCAATTGAATTTTTTAAGCCATTTCTTTGATGACACAAATCGCCCTAGGTACATAGATTCATGTGTGCTTGCTTTTTTCTTATTTACCGATAAATTTCAGACTAAGATTTATCGCCCTTCGACTTGAATGAAGACGAATGATCTTTCTTTATGCGGGCAGTGTCCCAAGATCGTGTCAGTTGACTGAAGTAAGCATCTTGTTGATGTGTTTCCTGAAAAGATCTTTGTTGAAAAGTCGATTACTTGTAAGCCTTCTGGTGGAGATGGTAAAACAACACAGTAACTACGAAGGAGAATAGAAACAAGACATCCCATTTTGTACTGAAAGGTCTTTCATGAGTTCAAGCGATCGGATACCATCTTCAATAGTCGAATGATCTCTTTCTGCCACAGTTTGTTAAAATAAAGGGCGACAAATGGAGCGACTAGACCATACCTGAAATAAGTAATTGATAACCATTTTTTATATTCAGAAGTAATGTTACCAAACTTTTAAGGCAATTCCACAAATATCAAAATGTCGAATACCAAAAACGAAACTCACATAATTATTGTCTGATCAAGTGTTAATGAGGTAATATTTTGATGGTGTGGATTGTTGTCTATCAGATAATCGGGGATACATAAACAGATACACATACAGATATTGAAGAAAACAATGACGGAGAGCAGATAACGAAGTTGCTGAACAGAATAGGTATCAACTATTAATTGTATCTTATGATGACGCCAAAGCTAATAAAAAATCAAACTTACTAGCCAGCTCCTAAAGTTCTCCTCCTGCTGATATCTCCAACTAAGAACTCCCTCTAATATCGACCCGTCAGGAACCCGTTTCTTTGAATAATAATAGGCAACGAATGTGATCTATAAATGTTTATCTTCTCCGATACAACTCACAATGAAGTCAACTATATTAATAACAACCAGACTTATAGCCAGCGTTGATATTTTGAGTGATTCTGAATATATTGTGGTAACAGCAAACAGCTAAAATGATACCTTTGTAGACTAGATATGTTGCTGTCCCGCTTTGTATCCAAGTGGCGATAATAACTACTATGGGAATCCATTTTCGAGATTTTACCTCATAATCTTTCACAAAAATAGTGGCTAGCACCCTGTAATGAAAGATAAAACGTTTAAAACGTAAAAGAGTTAAGGATACTAACCGTTCAAATACCACGCCGGAGTACACCACAAGACATGTTATCGTGCACAGAGTACGAATAACAATAGCGATGTCGAAATAGGGCGTCCCTAGTAGATTTTCTATACATAATATCAATGATAAGCTACGTATGTAATGCTTACCACCTCTGAATGCCAACTGTGAAGTAATAATATAAATCTTCGATACCAAAGAGATGAGATACTGTACAACAAAGTTAACGAATATTAACGTCAGATTTATGTGATATTGAGTAGTTGCGTAAAGCAAATGGAAGGCAAGAAACTGACCGATGAGACTGAACAATACAATAAATGGATGGAGCAATTGTTTGTTTACCTAACGATGATCAAGAATAATTCGATTTTCATAACCATTTCCACACTACTCTTGACCCCATTTTGCTCAGCAGAAGTAGTATTTATGAAGCCGAGAAGCATCCTGAAAATGCCTTTAGAAGAGGAAGCGAATGCATGAAAATTATAAGAAATAGTCCTCCTGCTGTGCTGAGAAAAAGGATAATTGTTATTTTCCATAATAAGATAATTAAAACAATCCCTAGAAAGCAACAAAATCGAAAAGAAAAAGAAAAAATATACATTAAAATAGAAAGGGATTTTTTGATCTGCGAGATTACATTTCCTTCACGAAAGAACATTTATATCAATAATAAGAAGAGAGAGGAAGAATCCTTGATCAAAAAGTAACAAACAAATTGAAATTAGTGAGATGACACTACACGTGACACGAAGGCTAAATTAATAATTGGTAATAAATGCATAATTGGTTATATCACGCGATCCGAGAAAAGTTCTGAGTATGAGTTAAAAAAACAAGCACATGTGTTTATGAATATTCAAATATATTTATTCAATAATCGAGAGAGGCATGTTTCTTCATCATGACAGAAACACAAGCGTTGTTTATGATGATTCCATTATAGCTTCATGAAGCGTAAAAAGAAATTTTATATACGCCAGAAAAAATTCGATTTCTGCTTCTTCTCCGTTTTTTTTGTCCTATTTTCCAGTAATATAAAAAAAAACTAATCAACCTCCTTCAAAGCTGCTGTTTCTTTGAATGCAAACACAGGCAGTAAAATAGATAATTCATTATTTTACATAAAAATGAAATGAGGTATATATACATGCAGAGACTTATAAGTAATTAGAGTTCATTGCTGTCACCTTCTGTAATCCTCTTGCCCTCTTTACGGACAAAGTCTGTCTCATCGGAAGATGAGTCGACTGATGAGACATATGTCGGCTTCTATAAATTGAAAATGGTATTCACAAAATAGAGAAAATCTAATCTTTTCTTAAAAGATGATTATCCCTATATATCTCTACCCACCATAGTCAATGTCTCCTGTGAAGCGAAGACTTTCAATCCAATCAGATAGAAAAGTAAAAGAAGAAGTACGCGCATCGTGGAATTTAGGCTGATGTTCCTAGGGGCCAGCTGTTTCGAAAAAGCACATGGTTAGGGTCGGTTAAAAAAATAAACAACTATTTTGAGATGTTTTGCGTAGGAGGAGGGCAACTGATAGCTACATGATAAACTTGCAGGAATTCGAACGATGTTAGGATATTTATGATAAATGTACAATGAATTTAATGAGGAAACAGCTCGAGATTCGGGTCGGGGGCCGTGATCTTTTTGCCTTCTGTGGTTGAAATTTTGTCAATGAGCTTCTCATCAGATTCTGACGATGAAGAAGAAGAAGAAGAGTTGCCTTTCGGAATAGAAGAGTTTCCAAAACCGCCAACAGAACTGGCTAACTGAAAGGGCAGAACTTACACTTATATATTTTATAAGAAACGTGATTAACTTTTTTGTTTAGCAAAACTCCTTGATTAGTTAGTAAGTTTTAGGACCAAAAGCAAAAATTGCCCTCACCAGTATTCTGGGCTCCTTTGTCGGTTCTGGAGGATAACCACCAATTAGAAGAAAAGACAGTAAGAAGAGGATCAGTAGCCTTGCAAGCATTATCTGGTGTTGCGTATTTTGCTGTTTCCCCCTGACTTTAAATCCCTTCCAGCAGTTGGCTAATCATATGTTCTTTTCACAAAAACATCAACATATAAACTACTTCATTTTCTACAATAAGGCCATTTTGACGTCAATATACAGAAAGCAGAAAGACGGAAAAAGAAGTCACAAATTGTCTTTCCCCTTCTCGTGATACGATCGAATCAGCTCGAGCTGTTTTCGGGATTCTTTGAAGATGTTGTCAATTGGTCGACTAGAGTAGTCCACCTGAATAGAGGGGGATACCAAATGAATGTAAGAAGAGATACCGGTATGCCATCTGGATTGAGAGAAATGCCACGTTGGGAGAGCATCGTTTTTATATTTGTCATGTAACGGTTGAGCATAGTGATCAGTTGAGCATTCGGACGCTAAAAAATTATGAAAACTAAGATCATCAAAGACATGTCAACTATTTAACAAAAACCTTCTTAGTTTTACCACCTATTCCTTCATTGGTGATCTTTGAAATATAGACAACAGACCACCCCCCCCCCCCCCCCCTTCCGTCTTTCTGATAACATTCTTATGATTTTTTGTGCCAGACAGGAACACTCTGCTATCTCTATTGGCTTACATTATCAGAAACAGGTTGAACTGGCGGAGAGTTTTGTGTTGTAAAAATCTCTGTGAAATTTTTTTCCGAGATCTAAAATCAAAGCTTATTTCGAAGATTAGAGGAAAATACCTCGAAGAGATGAGGACTTGTACTCATTTCGGATGATGAACATGTCTGAAAACAGTCGACGGTTAAAGAACAAAAATTGTGAAAATCCCAAAAATCAAAACGTACAGGCATTGTATCCGACAATTTTCGCTTCCGGCTTAGAGGAACATTAAACGAGGAGGAGCTCCTGCTGGTACACTCGGAGACAAGATTTGACTCAACCTTTAAAATTTATTTTCTGGAATGAAAAGTGATTACTTGAACTACATCAATTTTTATCAAGTTAGTTTCCGTAATATCCTCGGATAAACTTCGCATCAGTGATGACGGTACTGTAGGAACTTCTGCAAATATACCTCTTTTTTTTTGTAAATTAATGGGGGAATTGATTGAACCAAACCCATCGAAAAGAAACAAGACGTCTGTTGTTATATGTGAATGAGTTTATTCTTGAATGACTGGGAAAGTTCTTGCAAACTTGAGTAATTTTCTCCAGTTAAACCGCAAAAAATTGTTCATTGTACAAGGATTCTCGTGCAAAAAAACACACAGGAAAGGATTAATGACAGATTCTGCCGTCTCTGTAAAACATTTGTTTTAAACAAAAATCACAGGATCTCAAAGATCTTTAAAATTGTAAATTATGTAGTTATTTACAAATAGGAGTTTATTTTAATGCATACATAATGATCGTCAACCGTGGTATTATTGTAATCGATGATTAGATTTCTTTTTTGAAAAGACAAAGATGATTTTAAGGATATTCCTGTTTGACAGAAGAACAGATTATGAATATAACTTGGATAAGAGAAAAAGAAATATCTTTCCACCCACCAGCATATGACGTCGAAGGTGATGAACTCCTCTCCATCGGTTTTATCTCATTAAACATCTCTTTTTGTTGCAATAAAGTATCTGAAACTTTCTTATTACAACCAGAGTCTACTTACCTGTTGAATTCAACAAGATTCCTAGAGGCATGGAGCTGGAGACGCTGCCTTTTGGACCGGAGATCAGGCTGCGAAGTAATTTCTGTCTATCAATGAGTTGTGGCAAAAGAGGGAGGTCATTCTGAATAGGGGCTTCACTGAAAAGTGATCAGTGGAATAAGGAAGGATTAAGAAAATACCGAAGGATTATTTGGGACAGCAATTTCACCTTGTCAACATCGTTTGTCGGCAAAGTCTGTACTGGAGGCGATAAAGATCGGGGCTAAAAATATTATCTATTTCTTCATTCAGATTCAATTAACATAAGTATTTCCACCCACTTGTAATATCTGCCGCAAATGTTGGCTGAAATCCATTAACAGCGAAATCTTTTCTGAAAATATCGTTGGTGAGAATGATTTGAAAGTCAGAAAACAAAAAATAAAAGTTACTGTTGTTTATTAGCAACGCAATACAGAGATCAGCTGAGAAAACTGGTAGACTATGGGCAAATACACTGAAAAGGAGAAACAAACAAGTTCGCTAAGGAAAGATTTGGAGGGAAAAAACAGTTGACAGTTTAAAACAGAATTAGATAAAAAGGAAGATATGAGCTGAAATGATGGATACGTATAACAAAAGATATGTCGTATACGAAAGACCGGTCAGCTGCAAAATAGCCTTGTTACAAGGTACTTGCACTCTTTGCAAAATACCGCAACCTATTCTTGTGGAAAAATTTCTTCAAAATATAATATTTTGTTATAAATATGTCATACATCATTGTTGTTTTATATGCATATGAAAAATAAAAAAGAAATAATAATAACCAAATATAATGTTAACTACTAGACGCTTCCATTGAGAGTTTCCAATGATTAATCCAAAAAGAATAGCTCCAAGTTTGGAATATGATTATTCATGTGAAAGAACTCAAATTCCTTTGACTATTGTAAGTAAATCAATTTCACGTCGCTCATAAATTCCATGATATTTTTCCAGGGCTGTATCATCGAATTTAAAACTTCGTTGTACTGATTACACATTTTCATTCGAGCGATGTGAGTTAAAATGGTCGAAAATAGGAAATGCTTGTTTATGACAATTAATTAAAGACCTTATTGCCATTTACAAGGAATATCACTTCAAGACAAAATAAAAAGTGAAGAGATTGAAAAAGAAACAAAAGAAAAAATGGTAATAGGAGCTGTAACGGTGCTGGTCGAAGCTGTTACCATGCTGGTCGAACTCATAGTAAAACAGACACGGCTTGCCGATTTTTGGTGTTATACTGTACAATTTCTCGCCTTTCTCCATCCGGTAAACATTTGAAGAATCAACATAACAGTTCACACTTTCATAAACAACAGTATTATTTAGAGCCATTGATCTCCGTCGTAATGATGTCGCCAAACAACTGATTAATTAACCACAAGGAACCAGATGATGTTAACACTTGATGGACAGGTTTTTTTTTATTTTCAAGATTAAGGAACCACTCTTTTTAAGTATAATGAGAGAGTTTGATAAGGATCTTAAAATTGAATAAATATAAAATAAATAAGAACCAACAAATACGGTACTTTTCATCATCCAAAGAGCGTTTAATATTCTTTAGGATTTAACAATTTAGAAAAAAAATAGATGAGAGAATTCTTCGTATATTTGGACTCACTAGATGCTGTCAACTATTATACAATAAGAGTAATCATGAGCGATGTTTTAACATCTTAAATTTGTAACCTGGCTCTTTTTAGAGGCCTCGAACAGAAGGAGCCGGAGAATTGGTGGCTAATTTTGCTTATGAGGACCAGTGTTCGAGACAGGTAAAAAATGATGAGAAAGAATAAGAGAAATGGGTGATTTTTTTTATTTCGAACAATTTCACTTAGCTTATTGGTTCAGAGAAGATACGGTGGATTAGATAGAGCAGCAAAATCGGACTATGTCGAAGTCATAACTAATATAAACAATAGATGTAACTTCTCAAGAGAAAACATATTAGCAATGCGTATCGCGAAATGTTAGTTGTCACACTAGTGATATTGTAAAAAATTGGCGACCATTGAAAAGAGTAATACTCGGAAAACTAAAAATGAAGAAAAAAATTTAGATTAAATCTTTTCAATCATTTCCCTCTTTCATATGAACACTTGCCTCAAAAAGTCTAAATATAGACAACTAGCACAGCTATATAAAATCGAAAAGGAATTATATAAAAGGAAATGGCAACTCATAATATTATGAATATTACAGATTATTTGTTCACAGGATCAAAACATAGAACCGACGTTCTACCGCTATAAATTACTTTAAGAACATCTATTCTGACGTATTCATGTCCTTAAATACGACAATTTTTTTAAAATATTTTTGATTAGATCTACATAACTAGTTTTGAATAAAGGAAATGGAGAAAGGATTGTCGTCTATTATACAATGATCATCTCTAATAAAACATGTGACCCCCTTCTAGTCAGCTGGATTGCGACACAGGATCGGTGGTAAAGAGAGACTCATAAGATATTCGCAAATTTGAGCATTTTGGGTGAAGATAAAGAGCAGAGAACAATTGCTCATTCAATTAACGAGGCGTACAAATGGCAGTCAAGGGTAATCCCCCCGCAGACGGAAAGCAGACGGTCAAAAGTAATTAGAGGAGTATAAGGAATTTTTTTTTTCTTAAAATGGAAAAAGAGAGGGGCAGAGAAAGATACGCCAAGCGGCGGGAAAACTATAATGTCCGAGAAAAGGACCGAAAATCGGTCATTTTGTTTCTATGTTTTATGTTTTGAAGTCAACAGTACATAGAAACTATCCCCATCATCAGGGTCAATTTCTTAAATAACGAAATCGGAAGTTCAAAGACATTCTGTTCGAAACATAAGTGTTAACACGACCTCAATATAAAAGAGTAATATCTGACACAAGAAGAGAGGAAAACGTAGAATAAGGCGTAAACTACTTTAAAAGACCTAATGATGAGCGATCTTTGCGTCCCCGAATTGATCGGCGGCGACAACAAGACCCGATCTCTGTAACAAAGGCACGTAGGCCGGGTTGCGAGAGGCGAGAGTGTGACCCCTGACCCATATCTCATGTCAACCATTGGGTCCCTTTCAACAGATTGGATCTCTCTGGAAAAAAGAATAAAGAGACACCCAGATGTAGATCCTAAAATAACACCGAGCTGCGATCTTTGTAATAAAGGCCAGGGGAGAGGGGGGGGGGCCTTCCCCGCGCGTTAGATAAGCAACCCGCCTCTCAGAAAACACGCTAGCAGCTGGAAACGACGGAGAGGGGTTTGATTATTTTTTATCCTTGGTTTATTCTATGAAAAATTGACTCTCTACCGTAGAAACTAAACGAATAATTCTCAAGCTTCAATAAGCTCGTTAAATATGCTCGTGATATGAAACGTAACGAAGCACAGCCGTTGTGAGCACACTGAAACAAAGATCACATATTGAGTGTAGCCTCGAACTCCTCGCATAAATGAGCTGAACTATGATTTCTTATAATAGAAGAGAAGAAATATCTAATGAATATCAGAGAACAGCGAGAAAAAATGTAGACGGAGGCGAGGTTAGGGAGCACAAAAACCGTTGAACATGAGACCAGTCTTATCTCAGGATGAACTCTCCAAGATTTGCTTGAGAGCGATTGGGAGCAACAGACTTGACTTGTTGAAAGCAATAAGAGATAGAGATAAGCATCAGACAAGATTTGTTGTATTGAACTGCTCATAAGAAAACTGCGCAGGTATGATGTTTATCAGGTTATAAAAAATGTATAAAACGTATTGTTATTTTGGGGCAGACTATATTTGTGACATTAAATTCTTTTAATTTTAAATTCTCTTAGTCCTACTCGTTTTGTCTATGAACTGCAATTTGGAATGAATTATTGCTTCAGCTGAAAGATTTGTATTCCTAGATATTATTGACTGTATAAAAACTGTACATCCTCTCACAATACTTGGCTTAGCAGACAACTAAGACTGTTCTGAAGAGGTTATCAGAATATAGATCTAGAACATTGTGTTTCGATTAAATTATTAAGTCATTTGCATACGTTCAACAGGATTTAGATTGTGTTCCCGCTGGAAGTTCTAACATGTAAAATTCCCACAAATCCTTTCTTGCATGAGGAACGAGGGCATAGTGTATCAAAGATCGTCTGGACACCCTCGAATGTGGTTAATCAACTGTGGAAGAGATTTGGAATTATTGTCTTCCCGATCGTTTAGATGATCAGAGATTAGTTAATCGATTGGGGCGAGAAGACCTGATCGTCTGCTGACTGAATAGCCATAGACAGACGAAACCACTTTTTTTGTTCTTCTAAAATATAGGGTAATTTTCAGAGAACGGAGATTAATTGGCTTCCTTTGATCATATGCGAGAGTTAATCTTTGTTCAGCGATAGCCGACTGCAAATGAAACTAACTGGACTCCCAACCGTAATGTAAATATTACAAGACAACTGAGAAAAAAATACAGAAGTTGGGTTTTTACTAGGATCTAAATTTCATAATAATATCAAGACTGAAAACCCTGTTGAAAAATTTTTAAACACTAAAAAGTATGAATTCGTATTATGAATACTTTAAAATATTTTAGTTGAACAGGCTCAAATACAGTAAAACTAGTAAAAATGAGCTATAATTTCACTTGAGAGGTTTCTTGTCTCAAAAATATGGGTAGATTGTTCAGCCTTTTTGATCTTGCTGACTTCTATATTTATTTTCCCTTACTCATTCATTTCAACAAGATTCCTCAATTGCCGCTCAAGAAACCTCACACACAGAATGATGCCGTTCTTTCGGTACAGTGGCGTCACTGTGCTATGGCCAGTTAGTCAGTCAACTGTAGGTGCCATTGTGCACCGACGACAAACATCCGATCAGACTTGGAGGCATTGTAGAGTCTATGTATAAATATTGAAAGAACGAGAGAAAGAGAAGAACTGATGTTCTTTTTTCCTCTCTAATTCCGCATATTGTTGACGGCTTTTCCTGGAAATAGAGTATGTTTTCAGCTCGGCCCTTTAGTTAGTAGGTCTAGACGTAGTCATCAACATGCAGATCTTTTCATGAAAAAGTAAAGAACAGATGGATTTTAGACAAGAGTTGTTTTAAAGAAGACCACTAAAATCAATCCAGATATTATAATATAAAATAACCTCTCTCCATGTCTTACTACGCTCTATTTTACAGCGTTATTTAATTATTTTTTTAAACATACATTTCTTTCATTTGATGAAAATCGAGAGTTTTTGATTATACCAGTTTGAAGCGAGGTCTATGGGAATAGAAAACGATCTGAAAGGTTTAAAACTGGGCACGTTTTCTTCTTTATACTTAACGGAATATATATTGGAAAGGCGGGATCCTGATAATCTATGTTTTTAACAGGGAAATGCCACTGTAAGCACCATGTACTGATTACGGTAGAACTCAAAATGAGAGTGAAGCTAACATCTGAAGAGAATTACAGTAGTCTCGGGGACTGGGTCTTATCTCTTTGACCAGATATCCAGAAGCTGAAGTTAGCTTTTAACCCGCTTATTAACGCGCTTACGTTTACATTCTCGGTGATTAAACTGCATTGTATAGGGGTCATACGA
Organism: Oscheius sp. DF5120; assembly: GCA_932521415.1. Classification (NCBI taxonomy): domain Eukaryota; kingdom Metazoa; phylum Nematoda; class Chromadorea; order Rhabditida; family Rhabditidae; genus Oscheius; species Oscheius sp. DF5120. The sequence goes on from OW051464.1 coordinate 5,859,667, forward strand.
TGTTTATTCCAGGGAGCAACAGGAAGAAAGAAACGTCACGAACCGGATTTCGGAAAAATATTCAATTTCATCAACAAATAACACTCTTTATTCACTGTCCCTTCTCTGTAGAATAATATTTCAGAAACCATGCTTTCTCTTCTTCTCATCAGTCTTTTCCCCGTCTCCTCAGCACTTTTGGGAGTCATCGGAACCACCCAATCAGTTGCTGTTCAGGGCCAGTTGATGTGTAATGGAATGCCAGCCTCTTCTGTAAAGGTGAAGCTTTATGATGTCAACACCTGTAAGATCTTTGACTTATTTGCTCATGTGTCTTTAGTCAGCACGGATAATTTCCTCGCTGAGGGCTACACTGACGTAAATGGAAACTTCTATTTATCCGGCCATGAAACTGACATCACAACTATGGATCCTAAATTTAACATTTACCACAAATGTAATTACAATGGAGTAAGTGAAACTTTTTTTCGCGTTGGTTCTCAAGTTCTATGCAGAACATAACGCATTATATAATTATTAATTGTCGAAAAAGAAACTTAATTTTACAGCTTTGTGATCAAAAAGTCGCTATCGTAATCCCAGACTCCTATATCTCCACCGGATCAACTCCCCAGAAGGTCTTCAATGCAGGAAACATTGAGTTGGCTGGAGTGTTCTCTGGACAAACTACTGATTGTCTCAACAAAAAATGATTGCCAATAAACTCTTTTTTCTTAAAATAAATATATTCAATAATAATAAATTGGTGTTTTATTGAAACTTTATCTAAAAACCTTCGTCGTCAATCATAGCTAAGTGAAACAATGAACTTGAAAATTCCAATTGTCATGCGAATCGTGGATCGAATTTTCGGCTAAAAAAGTAATAGCGGAAACCCGAAACAGCTTCTTTTTCCATCCACAATGGATATAAAAGATGACCGGTGGCACATTATTATCGTTATTAGACCTCCAGTGTTCTCATGGTTTGTTTTCTCATTTTTTCTTATACCTTCCTAGATCTCTCCTATGCAAGCAGCAGCAGTTGCTATTGGGTTGAGTGCTGCCGCCTTGTTGCCTGTAATTTTCGCCGGTTTCTATCTTTACAATGACATCTCCAACTTTTACGAGGGCTCAATAGAAAACCTTGGTCAGTTTAAAACCTATGCTGACGAAGCATGGGACGGAATGCTGCCGACAACAAGACAAGAGAGAGCCGCGTCATTTAATCAGCTGATTGGAAGAAACAGGAGAGGCAACTATGGAGATGACAACGGAAATGGGGGAAGCTGTAGTTGTGGCCCACAGCCAAATGATTGTCCCGTCGGTCCTCCCGGTCCTATTGGAGCTCCTGGTGCTCCTGGAGAAGATGGAAAACCTGGAGATGTTGGAAAACAGGGAGACAAGGGAATGGCAGCTGGATTGAAATATCCCGAAGGAGAGGCATGCTTCAAATGTCCACAAGGTCCACAAGGACCAGCTGGAAAGACAGGATATCCCGGTTATCCTGGCCGTCCTGGCCAACCTGGTGCCCCTGGGCCTAATGGAAACAATGGACAGCCAGGACAATTTGGTCCACCAGGAGATGCTGGCCAGCCTGGATACCCTGGAATGCCTGGACAGCCTGGAACTAAAGGAAAGGATGGCAAGAAGCCGAAGAGCAATCCAGGGCCTTCTGGACCTCCTGGACAGCCGGGAGCTCCCGGAGCACCTGGTCCTATTGGAAATAAGGGAACTGATGGACATCCAGGACCAGAAGGGCCTGCTGGACCGCCTGGAAACCAAGGATCTGATGGATATCCAGGCTATCCTGGAACAGCTGGAGATGGTGGAATGTAAGTTGTGGTTTGTGTAGAAGGAGGAATTGAGTTTAGGCCTGGGCAAGATGCTGCCTACTGTCCCTGTCCGCCCAGAACAATGGCATACAATGAGGATTCCAAACCAGCAGATGACAAATATCCGCATTAAGAAGAGAAGAAATTATCTAAACACGTGCAATATACAAAATAAAAATATTCATCTCATCAGCTATCCAATCCAAACGACTGATCAATGATTTCCCTGCAAGTGTAATCAGCGAATCGAATTACCGAACTTATACATGTCGATGTTTTTTCGCGCATTTCCCGCTAGCCACCCCGACGCTGACGACGAGTTTTTCATGGCCTCAGGTGTCTTTCGCCTATCTCATGTAGCAATCGGTGTTTCGTGTGTAAACGGCCTGAAGCCTACCTATGTATGAACCGGCTACTACTGGCTGTGTGAAGTTCACTGTCACTCTAAAAAACCTGTACCGGGGTCGCTTTTTTCAATCCAATTTTGTAACAGCGTCGGGGCAATAAAAGGAGGTGAAGACGACAGAAATGACAACAGCCACCCGGCGGCCAAATAGAGGTGTGTCTATCCCTTCCGTACTAATTTACTCCCATCTCTCTCTTTTCAGATGCCGAGTACTGTCGCTACCATCGCGGTCTCCCTCAGTGGTCTTGCTCTTCTTCCCATCCTTTTTGGAGGGCTCTATGTCTTCAACGAGATCAACAGTTTCTATGACGATGCTCTCGAAGAGCTCCAACAGTTCAGAACCCATGCTGATGATGCATGGATGGTGATGGTAACCAAGAACGCCAATCGACAAACTTTTGCTCAAATCATTGGTAGAAACAAGAGATCCGGTGGTTCCTGCAACTGTGGACCTCAGCCATCCAATTGCCCTGCTGGACCTCCTGGACCTCCTGGAGCCCCTGGAGACAATGGACAAGATGGAGCCCCCGGACAACCTGGAAACGCAGGAGAACCAGGCACACCATCCGAAGTCAATCCCTATGCCCAACAGGACTGTATCAAGGTAAACTTTTTTGTTGTTTTTCCATGGATTCCAGTGCCCCGCCGGACCTCCTGGTCCTTCTGGAGCTCCTGGACCTGCCGGACCTGCTGGTCCCGATGGACAGCCCGGACAAGCTGGATCTGCTGGAAATCCAGGACAACAAGGATCTCAAGGACCCGCTGGAGATGCTGGATCTCCTGGTCAACCTGGACAAGCCGGACAGCCAGGACAGAAAGGACAAGACGGAAAGAGAGGAAAGGGAGCCCCTGGACCATCTGGAGCCCCTGGACTTCAAGGACCAGCTGGACAGCCTGGATCTAATGGACAACCCGGAGCCGATGGACAACAAGGACCTCAGGGACCACAGGGACCTGCTGGAAACCCTGGACAAGATGGTCAGCCTGGCAGTGACGGACAAGCTGGAGGCCCTGGAGCGTAAGTTTTTCTTCATAATTGAGGGAAGAAATGACATTATAGTCCCGGACCTGATGCCGCCTATTGTCCTTGCCCTCCTCGTTCTCAGGAGATTCCTGTCGAAGCCGCCAAGGAAACCGGAGGCTACCGTCGTCGCGTCGTCAAGAGACGTCGCCTCGTTAAGGCTTTGTAAACCCTTTTTGTACAAAAATGAACATTCATTAACTATTGTCTTGTGAAGAAATCGCAAAGATATCAAGTCCATTGGTCGAAATTGGACGGCCTCCCTATTTTGTAGTTTGGAAATAGTTCATAGTTCACAGCCAATCTACTCCATCTTTGAACCAGATTGACTGCCTCCTCTTTTTATTCGTCAACCATCTATAGGATTACATTGCTTTTTTGTTGACAATTTATTTCAGCAACAGAACACTTGCAATCAACATTAATCAATTTGGATGGTGTAAGAAATGAGATGCGATGTCAAAAGTAAAGGGCATAACCATGATACATTTGTAAACTGGTGAAGTCCTTAATTTTATAATCACTCCAGTGGCGCTTTTCTTCTAGAAGACCTACGTTATGAGTTAGTTATAACGACATCGGCAGAAACATCATAACGAGCAGTCGCATCCATCCTGATTTCTCCTTCAACAAATTTGAAAGTTTTCATCACAACAACGATGAGAAAGATTCCGGTGACGAAAAGAATTGTGGTCAGTGTTATGAGGACCCAAACTGTCTTCTGATAGTACACGGTGATGAACATGAAAAAGCTGGCAGCACTGATGGTATAGCACAAAAACGTCACCCAGAGGATGACACCAAAGCAACGGATACGCGGATGTTTCTTCCAGATCTGTGAATCTTTACATTGTGATTGAAAAGGACTCACATTGCTAATAAGGAGGAGGTAGATACCGAAGATGATAATGAACGCAGCACACAAGACATTGTAGGGAAACAGTTCTTCAATACCATGTGTAGTAGTCATATTAGCAGCCATCTCTCGAAAATGAGACTAACTCTATTATGACGATAGAAAATTATCACCTTCGAGGAGAGGGGTAATCAGCCAGTGTGATTGACTAACTACAATCTGGAGGACAAGGCGAGGAAAAGAAGGACATTTGACTCATGGTTATAATAAAGAACAACCCTTGTATCAACTTTGCAAAATTTAAAAGGGAGAGGGAAACAAGAAATTTTAGACAATGTCTTGTAAAATAATTTATGTGCAGTTAATATATCGTGAGGCACGTTGACAGATCTCTTCGAAGCTGCCCTATAAATTCATTTTCAATATGTTGCGACTCAAAACCCCTCACATTGTAAACTTTACCCTCTATATCAGCGTGTTCCAGGGCTAAGGCAACAAGTGATGCTTGAATTCCTCGATTACACGAGAGATAAGTTGGTTTTGAGGAGTCATAGTTGACAGATCTAAGCACTAAGAAAATAAATTAAAAGAGCTTGAAAAGCCGTCTTACCCATTAGAATATCCTCTTTGTTTTTCATTTTATCTCCTTCAATAACAGATGCGATAGGGACGCTCTTCGATCCTTTAATATGGTAGCCAGTAGCATCTACAAATATTTAAAAAATCATTATTAAGTTTACTTTTAGCTGGATACCCTAAGGGGATTTTTCCATTGAACTGTTCTTCAATTCGCGTGTCTAAAAAGTTAACCTAAAGCAGTAATTTCGATAAAGAGATCTTTTTACTGTTTGAAGCTTGTCAATAAGCGGAGTTCCATTTTCTTGTGACACGAGCTCGTTAAAAGTAATCATTCGGCTAACATCGAAAGGTTCACGGGCTATCCAGCTGCCTTTCTGAAACTCTTATTCTTGGTGACGAAAGAAATGTTATACCTCTGGTTTCTTACAGCCGGAATCAATCGGATTCCCAGCTTTTGTCCACGCATCGAATCCTCCGTTTAAGACACTAACAGCCTTATGACCATAAACCTGAAATGATTTTGTCAAAGTGCTATATAGATCTTAGTTTTCCCTAGCCATTAAACTACTCCGTCGTTAACATACATACGTTTATGTCCCCCACCTCAAAGACGTGATTTTTTCAAAGTTTCTCAACTAGGCAGGTGTTACTCGCTGACGTTTTTAATCAATTACCATGGTAACCATATCGAAAATATCAGTCTCCTCCCAACTTCTGCCCATTGATTGAGGTGCGCCGCAGCACAACTTCATTTGCTTTTCTTGCCACTGCACCACTTGTTCTCGCATACGTAAATAATGAAACTTTTTCAGCTATCTTACATATAGCTCATGAGTTCTTAAATATTATGGAATAATTATTATGGAATTATGAGTCGTCGAGGCTCAATATTTATTGGTGCATCTCTGAATCTACGTCACCCAAATCGGAAAAGAATGGGAAGAAACAGCTAGGTTGAAGGGATAACGTGGACATTTTAGCCTTTAATGGCTTGAAATGAGAAAGCAAGGTAAGAAGAGGAAAAGCCAAGCAACTGATTTTTAGTCTTCATAAAATAAAGATAAAAAATTTCTTTGCCATCCAATACAACGGTTTCGGTTTATTGTTTAACCAGCCATACGACTGACGATTGGATCCTTATTTTTATAGTCACAATGACTTTAATGAATTAGTAGTCTCTAAATAATATAAATTTAATTGGCACACACAAGCAATATTGCGACCCTCGTGATATTTCTCTTAAAATTGGGTGATGGAAAGAAAGGTAAAAAACTAGGAGCGTCAGGAAACAAAAGAGATTTTTAGAATCGTCCTCATCGCCATAGTCATCCTCTCCCTGATCTGCCACAAACTGATTAAGGATCAAAAAAGAGTTTAACTGCATTGTATTTGGCAGCAACTTCTTTGAGAGACTAACCTGGAAATTTTTAAAATTTGTTTTCATTCGTATCCCCACATTCATTCTCAGTAAATATATATTAGCATTGTACAAAAATAAATTTAAATACTGTTTTCTGTAAACTAGCTGACTCTATCGTCAGGATTCCGCGCCTCTGCCTTCTCTTATCTGCCTAATTACTCAATATCATTTAACAGATGGTCGTTCTTTCTCTTTATCCTACCTTTAACATCCACCAGGCTCTTGCTGCGAAGACCATTCCAGCTGCTTTTCCTCTTCCATATATTACAATGTGATCACTGTTATGTACTCCCAACAATTGCATATATTTCTCAAAGATTTTTGGTGGATAGAGATCAAAATAGGAAAACCTAAAAATCACAAGGGGATTAATGGTTGGGTCACAAACTTTCCAGGGTAATTAGCCACGTCAAGATCAAAATGCACTGCTCCCGGTATGTGGGCGTCGAGAAATTCCTTATTAGTCTGCAAAAAGAGATGTAATGGAAAATTAAAAAAATGCAAATTTAGGAGTAAAAACCCACCCTCTCTCGCATTAACTTCTCAAATTGCCCATAATTTTTGGCCATGAACACATTATGATCCGGCTTCATTTGCATTGCATGGGTCGCATCCAAGATTTTTATCTCCTTCTGCAAGTGTTAAACAATTGATACGTAAAAAAACCGGTTACTTGATGTTTTGCCAGCCAATCTTGCTCCACAATAACCGGGACATGGAGCTAAAACATTTTATAGAAGAAAAGGTAACTTACATTGCGAGAAAAAACTGACTTTCCGACAACAAAAGACGAAATTCGAGTGGCAAGCAGGCGCATGATTTTTCACTGCAAAGAACAGGCGGCAAATAAACACCGACGTGACTTTCAAAACAAACGTAGAAAACACGTTCGCTCTTAGGAATATCAAACTGTTTTTGGTAGAGGAAATGATACTAGGTGACAGGTAAATTTTATATTTGTATCCCAACGTTAGGAAAAGGTCTTATTTTATGAACAATGGAGTGATAAGAAGCCAAAAGCTATCAGGTAGTTTCTTGATTCAAAAAATTCAACACGAGGAAAAATACAAATTTTGAAAGTACTGAAAAAAATCTAAATTTATTGCTATCTTTTTGAACTCTGAATTTAATAAAACGTGGTAAGAAAAATGAGACATCTACAGCTATCGTTACAATCCTCTACTGCTCAATCTATTATATCTGTTTAGTCGTGTTACTAAAGTGGCAAATTTTCGGGTAACTGAAGGTAGGATAAAAGTAGTCAAATGAATTTCTTTCAGACAATTATAACACAACATAATTGTTGTGCTCTATTTTAAAGTACATCATCTCCATACTTTTCATCTATTCTCTGAGTCTCTACTATCTATCAGATATTTATTGTACGTTCTTTAATCCTTTAGTCCTTATAGTTATTTTGAATCAATCTATTATTTTAAGGTGAATATTCTAGATAATTTTTTGAGTCGGTTATTTTTATATTTATTACGGAGTCGAGTCAAGTCTCGACCCGTTTAGATTATGTTATTAGTTATATTTGTGTATGGCATTGTATTGTTTCCCGGCCAATAAACGGTCGCTTGCTAATACTCTCTCTCTCCGCACTCGCCTTGCATCACGCCGTACCCGCTCCACAACAGTGGCGATCAGGATTATCAAGAACTAATGGACGCGGAGACGTTGAAAACCATTCTCGACCACACGACCGCTCAATTTGCGTCGCTTCTAGCAAAAGTGACAGAGGATGGAAAGGTGCGCGAAGAAATGCTACGGAAGGAGATCAAGGACCTGAGAGAAGCTATGAACGACAAAGTAGACGACAAGGAACCCGGATGTTTTATCAACAAGTCGACTACGATGGGAACTTTAATGACAAGAATTCCCGAATTCTCATTCGACTTGGCGGATGGGAAATCATTCACCATTTGGAAGAAGCGTTTCGACAATATTGTGGATGGAGACAACGCACTCTCGGATGACGATAAGGCAAGACTGATGGTGGATCGTCTGGACAGCAGTACTTACGCTCGTCTCGCAGATGCAATACTTCCGCGTAGTACCACGGAGATGTCGTACCAAGAAATAACGGAAGTCCTGGAGAAGCTTTTCGGAGAGCACATCACATTAGTTCGTCGACGGTATGAAGCCCTTCGCTGCCAGAAGGATCTCACGGAAAGTTTCCGTCAATTCGCAGGAACGGTGAATCGACGTTGTGATGTAGCCAAGGTCAGCGAGATGTCCTTGGAAGACATAAAATGCCTGATATTCGTGCTGGGATTGGACACGTCCGAGAAGGAGTTTCAACTAAGGCTGATGAAGAAGTTGGAACAGAACTCGTGCAATGATGTGTCCACGTCGTTGGAATCGCTGGTTGCCGAGTGTGAAGTTATTAACAACTTCCGTAAAGATATAGAGGTCATGCATGGTCCACATGTCCAGAAGCTTACGGCCCAGCGAGCTGACCGGAAGGCACCCCAGGGGATGGAGGAACCCCGTAGGTCCGGTCAGTGTTACAATTGTCATCGTGAGGGACACTTCGCTAGAGATTGCCCCGCAGGTCGGAAGAGCAATTGGGAGAACTCAAAGAAGAATAACAGTCGCTCTAAGAGGAGTGGAAAGCAGAAGTGGGAGCCCAAACAGCTTATGGAAAAGCATTGCCAAAGGATTTCAAGCAAGGACAAACGTGTTTCCGTGAACCGAAGATGGATGACGGTGAAACTGTGGACGGAAACCGATGACGAGAGCCTCACAACATTGATGCAGCTGGATACAGGAGCCGATGTGACACTGCTGAGTAAGAAGCGCTGGGTGGAAATGGGATCACCACCGCTGGAACGATGCGTATCAGATGTAAGAACCGCAAATGGCCAGTCTCTAGAGATTCTTGGACGTGTAGCGATGAATTTCGCCTGTCGACAGTATCAAGGGAAAGGATACTGCTATGTCACTACAGAAGATCTCTGTCTTATGGGCATCGACTGGGCCGATCAGATCCCCCCGATGAAAGAAGTCTGGGACAAGCTGTGCAACAAACTTCGCTCCTATGCCGTGTACCCCGAGATCGATACGGAGGAACTGCGAAAGAAGTTCGCCAACGTTTTCCAAGAAGGACTGGGCTGCTGTACAAAAGCAAAAGCCTCACTCAAACTAAAGCCTGAGACTACGCCAATCTTTCGTGCAAAAAGAAGAGTCCCACATGCTGTCACACACATGGTTGAAAAGGAACTGGATCGCCTAATCCAGATGGGAGTACTGTCGCCTGTCGACTACAGTCGTTGGGCGGCTCCGATCGTAGTGGTGAAAAAGAAGGACAAATCCATTCGCGTCTGTGCCGATTTTGCATCAGGACTGAACGAGGCACTGGAATCGAATCAACATCCGTTACCAACAGTCGAAGAGATGTTCACTAAACGGGATGGAGGAACAATTTTCTCAACACTAGACTTATCAGACGCCTATTTACAAATCGAAGTGGAGGAAGCCTCAAAGGAGCTGCTGACGATCAACACACACCGGGGATTGTTCCGTTACAATCGCCTACCGTTTGGAGTCAAGACAGCCCCCGGAATTTTCCAAGGAATCATGGACTCGATGATGACCGGTCTTGAAGGCTGTGCTGCTTATTTGGACGATGTCATAATCTGCGGACGAACCAAAGAAGAACACAATGAGAACCTTCTTCGCCTCCTCTCCCGTATAGATGATTATGGACTGCGAATCAAGTTGGACAAATGCAAATTCGGAGTGCCCCAACTGAAATTTTTGGGTTTCATCCTGGACAAAGACGGAAGAAGACCAGATGCTGCCAAAATCGACGCCCTTTTTCGGATGCCCTACCCATCCGACCGCAAGGAACTAGAGTCCTTCCTTGGAATGGTCACCTATTACTCTGCCTTCGTACCCCACATGAGGAAGTTTCGCTGGAAGTTGGACGAGCTGACGAAGAAGGACGTTACGTTTGTTTGGACCAAGGCTCATTCGGAGGCAGTCGAGGAGCTCAAGAAAATCCTACAATCCGACCTCGTATTGACGCACTACGATCCGAGTAAACCGATCATCGTAGCGGCAGATGCCAGCGACTATGGAATTGGAGGAGTTATCAGCCATGAATGCCCCAACGGAACAGAGAAAGCCGTTTTCCATATAAGCCGAGCACTGACACCGGCAGAAAAGAAGTATAGTCAGGTAGAAAAAGAAGGTCTAGCCCTGACGTTCGCAGTACGGAAGTTCCATCAATACATTTATGGCCGAAGGTTCACACTCTTGACCGACCATAAACCGCTGTTGACCATATTCGGTTCGAAGAAAGGGATTCCCACAGTAACTGCTAACCGACTTCAACGCTGGGCTCTTATTCTGATGGCTTACGACTATGAAATTCAATACCGTAATACGACGTCATTCGGACAAGCGGATGCCCTGTCGAGGCTCATAGCTAGTCAGAGTCAGCCCGACGAAGATGTCGTTATCGCTCGTGTAGAACAAGATATCCAGTTCGTAACGGAAGCACAATTGGACAAATTACCAGTTTCACGAAACGCGATAAGGGAAGAGACCAAGAACGATTCTACTCTGAAGAAGGTGTTTTTGGCTCTGAAGTCTGGAAAGTGGCCGCCTGGTTTGAAAGGCTACAGGAGCTGCCAGAGAGATTTGTGTATTCGAGAGAATGTCTTATTCAATGGAGACCGAGTTGTTGTACCCGATAGGCTACAAAATCGCGTACTGGAGATGCTGCATGAAGGACACCCAGGATCAACACGGATGAAGATGCTTGCCAGGTCACATGTCTACTGGCCCCGCATCGACGCCCATATTGAAGTCGCAGTCCGAAATTGTGAGGGATGTCAACTAGCAGCGAAAAATCCTACAAAGAATGAGCTACAACCATGGCCAGCAGCACGAAGCCCATGGGAAAGGATCCATGCCGATTTCGCTGGCCCACTGGATGGAAAAATGTACTTGGTCCTGGTGGATGCATACTCCAAGTGGCCAGAAATTGTTGAGATGAAAAGTACGACTACTACTTCACTGTGTAACGTTCTGGAAAACGTTTTCTGCAGTTTCGGATACCCGCAGACTATGGTGACGGATAATGGAACCCAGTTTACTTCTCAATCGTTCGATGTTTTCTGCAAGGAACGCGGAATAAGGCATCTCAAATCACCTCCATTCCACCCGCAATCTAATGGCCAGGCCGAAAGGTTCGTGGATATATTCAAAAGGACCACAAGCAAGCTAAAAGCTTGTCAAACAGTAACCGATACGCTGGCTATATTCCTCAGGACGTTCCGGTCAACCCCGTCCACGGCAACGCCCGGAAACGTCTCGCCAGCGGAACTATTCCTTGGCAGAAAGATGCGAACAAAACTTTCTATGCTGACGTCGGATGTGAAAAATATCTATGTGGACAAGATGAGGGCTCAATTCAATCGACACCATGGGGCGAAGAAGAGAATATTTCATATGAACCAAGCCGTGTACGTCCGGGACTATCGCGCACCAGCAAAGCCAAGTTGGAATCAGGGCATAATTAAAAGGAGATTGGGCTCGACCATATATGAGGTACTAGTTGACGGAATCCGATGGAGAAGACACGCCAACCAACTAAGGAACCGAGCAGATCTCGCAACTTCGGAAGGACTACTCGAAGCTGAACTTAGGCTGAAAAAAGGAAAAGAAAAACGGAACCCACCAAAAGATAGCTTACACAAAGAGAAAACAACAGGTCGTCACCCTCGGCGATATAGGAAACCAAGGATGCCTATTCAAATCGATCCTACCCTCAAGAAATATCATTTCGTCTAAGAAACGTGGGAGATATTACGGAGTCGAGTCAAGTCTCGACCCGTTTAGATTATGTTATTAGTTATATTTGTGTATGGCATTGTATTGTTTCCCGGCCAATAAACGGTCGCTTGCTAATACTCTCTCTCTCCGCACTCGCCTTGCATCACGCCGTACCCGCTCCACAACAATATTGGAGGTTAAGTGCGCTATTGTAGGCATTCTTTTTATGAATATCAATTTTTCCCCATTTAGTTTAAACCCGATATCCTTTATTTTTCTCAAAAACTATAAAACATGTACCTAACATGGTTCATCTTCAAGTCATAATTGTCGGTTTGATTATATTTTACGAAAGAGATTAACTGGGAAAAAGAGGATGGACTCAGCTAATATGTTTTATTAATTAGTGATGGGTATTTAAAGACGGGAGAATATAACTCCAAGAATTATGGAGAGTAGGTCTAGTAAGTTCTTTGGGTTTTTTTAAATTGTATAGATTTGCTTACTTGAATTCTATAGGACAAAACAACTTTCTTCAGAGATGATGATCAATCTCACTACATTTTTCTTGATCCAAGGAATAAACACCTTCTTGGCCATTATTTTCAACCTTTTCCTCGTCTACTTGGCCCTTTTCCACAACCGCAGTCAACATAGCTCCTACCAGCTTATCGTCATAGTCTACGCTCTTTTTGAGGCTGTCTATGCGGTTATCACTTTCATTGGAATGCCTGTAAGTTTGAGCGAACCATTACTTTTCCAGCTTTTCTCTTTTAATATGAATATCAAAACATATCTTTTCACTTCACAGGTTCACTTTGTCTCAAAAGGAACTTGGATAGTCTTCAATAATCTTGGCTTTCTTGCCGGTACAAACTTCTCTTTCCTTGGTCCTTCTCTATTTTGTATATTCTATCAAATATGGATTGTCCTCATCGTCTCCCACTTCGTCTGTCGCTATATCTGTGTCTGCAAGTAAGGATTCAACTTTCCAATTACTACAATTGTTTCTAGGCCACATTTGGCAGCCAGAATAAAGAACAATGATCTCCTGAAACATTGCATTCTGTTCTTTCTTGCGTTCATGACACTGTTCGCACTGACATGTGGATTGTTTTTCTGTACGAGACTAGTAATATTCCCGGTACTTAAAATACAATTCTGCAAAAGGAAACTTTTTTAGGAGGAGTACGAGGCTGTGATCACAGACTACAATCTACCAAGGGATACGAATGCTAAACCTTTCGGCTATATTTTGCTTCGACCAAAGGTTAGAAAATATGACGATAATTCAGGTTATAGGAATCAGACGGTAGTATTTCGATAATCGGACTGACAACAATTCTGAATCATTATGCCCTCGTGTCTCTTTCCTTTGTCATTATCAGCTTTTGTACAATTTGTGTCTTGAGAGAAGTAAGAAAACTGAAGAAGATGGGATCAAGCAGAAGGAAGAAGGAAGCGACTACCCAGACACATATATTGATTTCCTTAATGATTCAGGTAAGCAGACAGATTTAAAGAATAATCGACTACCTTGTAGACAGCCGTTCCCTTCATTTTTTGTCACATACCTTCAGTCATTTTTCTTGTGTTTCCTTTTCTGGAATCCGACTTCTCCTTCGGACAATATTCCCTCATTTTCACCTGGACCACGACCGCTGTCAAGTTCATAGATCCGCTTATCGTGCTTACTCAAGTCCCGGATTACAGAAAGGCCGCTCTACGTTTTCTTAGATGTATGACAGAGTTCATTGATCAACATATGCTATTTTCAGTGAGAGCTGACGATAGTACGTCTATTGTTCCTACGAGTTATCATAGCTCGACACAGGCAAGAACCGCTGGGACCGGAGGAGGAACTAACTAGTCGACTATATAATGTGATTAGATTGACTCAAATTGTGTATACAACAATATGGACATATGAACGAAGGGGAAATATTACTATAAAGCGTTTTGATCTTCTAGCTATTGCTTTTTAAGCGATTTAATCTCAAAAGTCGTAGTTACATTTCAATGGAGATCACATCTCTCCAACTGAGAAAAAGTATAAAAAAATCTGAAAAGAAGATGAGAACAATTGGTGAAGAAGAGGAAGCTTAACAAACTAAGCCAGCCTTAAAAAGTAATGATGATATGTTATACGAAGCCGAAAAAAATCTAAAAAAAAAAAACGATAGTTCATCTCTTTCTCTTTCGTCACTCAAATCTGACAAGACATGATCAACTGTTTCGGAAGCATAATTCTTTAACAGGGACTTTGTATCTGTTTGCTTTAATTTGTAAAATAAACATTTAAAGAAATGTTGCGGAACTAGAGCATTTCATAATGAACTTATCGGTGGTTTGTATCCGTCTCAACCTACCTCTCAACCGACTTAAATGGTAAGTATTAGAGTCAATGATGAATCCTCTAGAAATTGGTCATCTACTCATAGTCTGCTTGGCATACTTATACGAAAGATTTCATGTTGATTTCTCTCAATCATTCATCAAGCGATTATTAAGTATTTACTGAAGCCAGTAATGACTTTTGTTACACCTGCTCTTTCTTCATCTATTTCTTGATAGGAAATAGCAATAACTAATGGAATCCAGTTCAATTAGTTCAATCTATATATAAATATACCCTGGATTAGAACTGTAAATGCTGTGGACGGTAAACACCTTTATAATGTCATAGGGCGAATAAAATGTATTTCATTCCCTTGATAACACACCAAGAAGTCTTTCAATTATTTCTTTTCTTTCTGAACTTTTGTCGAGGATCCGTATTCCATTTATCCGATATCAATATCTTCTACCTGATGATCATAGACAACTCTTATTGGCTCATCATCTATTTCATCGTTTTAAGAGAAAGTAAGGCATAGTGATGACGAATAAAAAAAGATTGTTATTACTGTATAGATTTATTATCTCCACTCCTTTTCAATCTGTATCCGTCATAGAAATGAAAAGTTCACAATGTATGTTTCAGATATATCGTATATATAACATATATATCTGACGATAACAAAAGGGCAAAGAAACGTAAACAACCTCACCGTCGATATTGTTGTTTTTCAGCGAGGCCAAAAGAGCATCGAGAGCCCTATAAATACGACTGTTTTGCCATCCACTATTTATACCCTTCTTCAGTCCGAAAGACCAGTCACTTCTTTCATATTCTCTTCTCATCTTTCTCTCTCCTTTCCAGATGTATAACGCTTTGGTTACTGGTAGCAATCGTGGAATTGGACTTGGTCTTGTTCGCGAACTGTTAAAATGTGACAAGCTGGAACATCTTTTCGCTACTTGTAGAGATCCCGACCATGCTAATGTGAACCCTTTCCCTTACTCTTTATTCATTTTTTAGGAATTGAAGCAGATAGAGAAGGAACATCATAAGGTCATCGTCTTGCAGCTAGATGTGGAGTGTGACAAATCCATTCAACAGTGTTACAACGAGGTGAACTTTTAGAGATATTAACTGGTTTTTCTAGGTAGAAAAGATTTGTGGGGAATCTGGACTAGCTCTATTGATTAACAATGCTGGAATAATGCTGGAGTATTTAACGGATGAACAGCCAGAGCACTCGGTTGTCATGAAACAGCTGGACTGTAATGTCATTTCTCCATGTATTGTTACTCAGGTAACCTACGTTTATTTGCTATGGAAATATAATCACATTTTGTTGACGTTTTTCAATAACTTTGGTAACCGCGGTGTGAAACGTGAAAAAAAAATCTAACATCCAATAATTTCATAACTTTCTTGTTGCCTCTCTTAAATATCTACTTTTAAGAAATTTCTTCCACTTTTGAAGAGGGCTGGTCAATCCTCTACTGGCTGTAAGGTCATCCACATTTCTTCTGATCTCGGATCCTGCAGCGAGCCAGCTGCTAACAAAGGAAGTCAGCCTCAGGGATCACTAGCTTACAGGATGAGCAAAGTAAGTTTTTTTTTTAATTTAAAGGACATTAAGGCCGCCATGAACGCGATGACAAAATGTATGGCAGCAGACCTGGCTTCTAATGGAATTGTCTTAGCTTCCTTCCATCCTGGATGGGTTTTGACTAGAATGGGAGGTCCGGAAGCTCCTACAACGGTGAGAAGCAAGGCAGTAGATTAAAATCACAAAAGTTCAGGTTGAGGAGTCGGCTACTGATCTGATTCGTTGCTTCGAGCAGCTTAAGAGTGAGCAGTCGGGAGGATATTTCGATCGTCATTTTCATGCCATGGCCTATTAATTTCTCTTCAGTGAATATTCTATAATAAAAGAGGACTTCAATAGACTGACCACTTGAGGGAAAGAAGCTGTCATGAGGTCAGAATTTCTCTGTCCCACCAGGTGGTCATTCTTAGTCGAGCCCTCATTAATTTAAAAGCTTCACATTAAAAATTCACGATTACGCCTAGACTATGTTGTTCTCTCTTTGTCAATTTCTAAAACAGCCTCTCCGAAACCTCTCCCCAGAGACAAAAGGCAAATTAGTCTCTATGAGAAACAGCAGGAATTACTGCCCTTCATTTGTCATGGCTAATCCCGGTTGTCGCTGTCTTCTGATGACTTTTTCAGTTTAGTTTCGGCTTGAATTTCAGCCAGAGAAAAGGTTATTTATACAAGGTGTCGATTCGCAGTCCGTCCCGTGGGAAGTGGAATCAAATTCCGGGTTCATTTCCACTTCGGAGAGACCCCCGTATAAAATTTTTTTAAAATTATTATTCAAATACGTCTTCGATGAAAATCAAAATCAAAATTTAGGAAGGAACAGATTTCAGGGGTTCAGAACACTCATTTTTTGGACGAATGGACAATGTTTCTCTTCCTAAAGACATCGTAATAATCTCAACAACACAGCCTCCATACTTACCTGTCGATCCCCCAACTTATAAAAAACATTGAAATCCCGCGTTCAAAATATTTGTTGTTCGGGGCAAGCAATTGATGTTTTCCGTGTTGATTATGAACTAGTCATCTGGATAAATACAGCTGTTTTCCAAACAAAGAATATATCTTTTGCTCAAACTTCAATTACTTGTCCGTAAGTGCGTCAAAGCCTGCAATCACGCCAAGCCAATTATGGTCTTGCTCGCCCTCCGGGCACGTACTAATTGACCGGACAACTTTTCTTCGTTTTTTCCTTACTTTTTGACATTGTTCGACATGGCGTAAAATATGTAAATTTGCACACCAGCCATAGAAAAAGGCTTCTGAAGCTTCGTGTGTGTCTGCTTATTGATTCTTGGCCAGTTGCCAATAAAAAGCCGCAGCGCAACCGCTGGGCCAGCGCCTCTTCCAATTCTGAAGATATGGTTTCAGCTATCTCTCGTTTGATTTCCTGTATTTGCCTAACGCCGTTGACTTTATTCTTCCTCGTTGGAAAAAGGAAATATCGATCTATTTTCCTCTTTCTCTTTTCTCCCTCTACTCGCTCCTAATCAGCTTATTTATGCTAATGTTTCAAAAACGACCTCTATTCACTCTACGTAGCCAGTTTAATTGCTTCCGTAGAGCTATTTTCAAGATTGAGAGATAAAGAGAGAGTGGGGGGAAATTACATGGGAGCTGAACTGAAAGCAAAATTTAATGACAACTCTTTGCTTGCAATGATTATTTTGCCATCCTTTTTAGGTCTGGGAAAGTACGGTAACATTACTTCTTGCTGATGATTCAAATCTTCTTTGTTCATAGCGCCTGACCCATTAATTAAGTTTAACAGATCTGTTCTATTGTCGGCAAAAAGGAAAAGGAGTTTGAAATTTAATATATGTCTTTCCCATTAAAGGATATCTTTTTCTCCCTTCTATGTATATCTACAGTCCATGAAGATAATACTTAAGATTAGAATAGCCGAAAAAGCAGTTGAAAGCTGTTTTTTGTCTAGTCTCCGCATTCTTACTGTTTCGTGCTTTTTTTGGCCCATTACTTTGCTGTCCACAGTTCGCGTGTTGGTAGAAACCTCAAATAGGAAAACATCAATCCTTTTCTATAAACAGCTTTATCCCTTGGCTTATTGTCTGTAAACATTCTTCCTTTTTGAAGTCGCTTTTTTTTCTGACGAACTTCGACCTTTTCAAATCTCTCTTCATCCCTCCTAAAGTTGCCTCCAGACACGTCCCTCGTCTCCTTTTTTTCATTTCCCAAAATGGTCATGTCTATGAGCTTTTGACTAGTCATAAATCTTCCTATCCCCGTTGGCCGACGCTCCCGACGACAAGGAACCAACCGGCCGAATATGTATATTTTCGATTAATCAATGCTGCGATTTAATTAATTTTTATAAAAGAGAATGAAAGTCATGAGAAATTATGAGATTTTCTTCAATTCTCCGCTGACTTATTTTCTTTTGAAGTATTCTCTGAAGTTAAGGTCAGCTATATTCGCTCGATTATGAGAATAGAGTAAAGTTCAACGAGCCAACTAATTTTCCTAATGTACCCACAATTCTCTAACTCTCTTTTTCTTCCCACGTAAGCGAGACGTCGTTCCTAATCGGTATTCAGCCGGTCCATCAAGATTATTTGTCTTGGTCGTATCACTGGTTGTTGTGGGTTGTGAATGCATACAGACATGACAGTTTCCTAGTCAAAACGGATATAGCTCAAGGGGTGACCTACTAAATTGTATACATAAAAAAGTTTTAAAAGTTAATGCTTTTATACGTAAAACTTTTTCTAGTAGGTGAAGCGGTTATTCTCCATTTCTACTCTTCTCGCGTTCACTCCTTTGCTTCTATATTCTCTATTTTTATTCATTCATTCCCAATCTCCCAGACTCTAATTCATTTTGTCCTCGCGTAAATGACGTCTTCCTGTCCGTATTCGACCTCATTTCTCCTCATAGAAATCTGTTGTATCTGATTCATGTTTTCATTCCCTTAATCTCCGACCCAACTAATCCTCCAATGTCATCTCCAGCTCCTCGATAATTGTTCATTGTCGTTTCTCGTAGCGACACAAAACGAGGGAGAAACCTCACTTGCGTATTTTATTATTTATGAGCAATTGCCTATGTGCATGGGTGTAAGCCATTACGAACTTTCTTCTCCTCCTTCTTTTCTTCCCTTTAATTTTTATTCTTTCCAGATGTTAGGTGCCAGTAGTAGTGAAGATGATGACGATGACTATGTGAATGAAGATGAGGTGGGTTTGTCGGTGAAATTGACACTTCAAGCCGTATTTGTCTTTCGAGGGGGAAGCTGTGGGAGAGGAGGGGGAAGAAAAATTCCAAAGACTTTGTTGGGGGATAAATCATGAGAAATTATAGAGGGACCCTTTTTCAATAAAGCTTTCAGATGTAAATAAAATATACGGAGTTATTGGAAACCATTCCGTAAACTACCGTAATAAAAATCCTAGCCAATTGCTATTAGCTTTAAAAAAAACTTAAGAACGAACAAAAAAAATCCATTGTTCAATTTTTTTCTCCTTCTCACGGCTCCTTTACCTCATTTTCACACATTGATTTTAGAAAAGCATAGCATTAGCAGTCATTAAATTATTGAATTAGCCAGCGTGTAGCCAAAGTACGTATCGGGTTACGTTGTTTGCACTGGGGTCTTGTTAACATGGTCTCTGGGGAATAGAAGAGGGATTCAAAAACCTTATCATCTTCTGTTTTTTTCAGGTTCAATTACCTCTCCCGGGTAAGAAGAAATCCCTCTTGGGAGGCACCTACTCTCCCCGTTCAAATTCTCCGGCTCCGTCGGACTCTGTCAGTCAGACGAATAGCTTGAAGAGAAATAATAGTAGCAGCACATATGGACGGAAGGATTCCGTCGCTGCCCATACTCCAAGTAGAAACGTAAGATCATTTTAAAATAAGAATAGGAATTGTAGAAGAACATTCCACAGAGGCCGGTGTTCCAGTCATCACAGGATATTTCTGATCAGGAAGAAGATGACGGAGCATCGACAGCTCAAGCTAGTGGAGGAGATCAAGGAGTAACAATCAGCAAAGAAGAACAGGAACGGATACGGTAGACTGCTTTTATCAAATGATACGGAATTCAGAGCGGAGAAAGAAGAAGAAGATCATAAGAAAAACCTACAACATTATGTCTTTCTCTCGCGGTGCATAGCCTATCATTTCAACGCGAAATTGCCTTCAGATATGGCCAGACGACAACTGAAAGTCACAAAACAAGAGTTAAATAGACTAAGGGAACGGTTAGCTATTTTTCTTATGATCTTCAAAACAATTGATCCAGATGTCAAGCCTTCCTCCGAGGCGAGACAGGCATTCCAGCTGATGAAGCATTAAACAAAGCCATCCAGAGTTATTTAGAAGTCTTTCTAAAGTCCGAACGGGTATCGAAAGTCGTCAGTGCGGGCGGATTTTCTATGCATGACTTTCGAGAGGTAAGCAGAAGACGTAGAAGGGAATAACGAAGAACATTCAGGTCTTTCGATTAAATGTAGAAAAAAGAATACGTAGTTTGCCAGAGATAGAGGGCTTGAGCAAGGAGACTGTGCTGAACTCATGGATGGCAAAGTTTGATGCTATCACGAAGACTGAGGAGGACACTAAAACGGCCAGGTACATTTATTAGTATATATTTTACATCGTTTCTTTAAATTATATCTTTTAAATAAGGAATAAAAACATTTGTTTTTTTACAGTTGAACTTTCAGATCCCGTCGAAACCAGCAGAACAAACAAGGCGAACTCCCTTCCGACGGTGTCATGACAAAAGAGCAACTGTATGATATGTTCCAACAGATCCTCGGCATCAAGAAGTTTGAGCATCAAATAATCTACAACGCGCTACAAGTAAGCCCCCTTTCACTGTGTTAATTCACGTGTCCTCAGCTGGAAAATCCGGATGAGCAGACGGCGTCGATTAGAAGAGAAGTCAGTATGAGAGAGGATCTCATCAAAGATCACGCCAAGGTTTGCAAGAAAACCTTCGGTAAATAGGGAATTTTTAGTTGAAAAGGTTGATGCCGAAATTCGTAGTGAAAGATATGGAGACGTTGTTTGTCGATGAATACCGCCAGGCTACAAGTATGCTCGTCACGAATCTGGAATCCGTTCCGGTTGTCAAAGCCGGAGCAGCAGGCCCAGGAAAACGGAAAGAGAAGAGTCGGTGAGAGATTAAGCCATTCTCCTTTTTTAATATATAAAAATACACCAAAGATCCTATCAATGAGTTTTCTCACTTTCAAGTCCATTTTTTGTTTTTCAGTAATCCGCCAAAGAACAAAACTAAGCGGTAAGTTTTGCACCCGAAACAGGTTATGAAAGCATTCCTTTCCACTTCTACTGCCTATCTCATACCCCCCAAAGGAAATAAAATTAGTACAGCAATAAAAAATATAAATGTGATGGTTAAAGCGTTATAGCGTCCCCAGCTCAGTATTTTAATAACTGACTAAATAATGACAATCTTTGAATAAAATTGTCTAAATGTATGTCATTTATTGCATACTTTTCGATTTTGCTAAATGCTTTAGAGTTGGAAATGGTTCAAATCAGAAAAACCAGCAATACTAAACAATTAATAGAGTTCCCACTTCCCTTTCGAACTTCGATGCTACTTAATGACTTGTAAAGCATTAACAGTTGGCAATAACCCCCCTAACAATAACATGACAATAGAGAATGTCTCTTGGACTGCCAATTTCTCACCTATCTCTAATTTTCTTCTCTAAACTAACAAAAGAATCCCCTTCTCCTTCTTCTTTTTCTTCGTCAAGCGAACGTTTCACTTTTAGATCCAGAAGCATTGAGGATCTGTCCCTCTTTAACAGGTTTGCGAAGTGTCTTTGACTTCTGTTTTTGATCTCCACTGCACCGAGTCCTCGTTCTCCATTCTTTCCTTTTTAAAATACTTCGTGTAGTGGAGATTCTATTTATAATGCCAAGGCTTATACGAGTTTTTCTTGCTTCACTTCTCTTCTTTCTATCCTATATCGCATGATATGCATTTTCTAACAGCAGAATGCTTGAGGCTGTCTGCCGATTAACAAGAAATTTGTCTTGTGGTTTGTCTCTCGGGAAAGCATGATTCGCAGATTCTAACAAATGAACTTTCTGGCAAGAAAGTATCACACGGGAACGGAGATTATGCTAGCACTACACCTCCGTCGCATGACCTTAATAAATTCATTTCAGTTTGAAAAGAAGATCCAGTTCCGGGAGTTTGGCCAAGGCAGAAAGTGAAGATCAGGATATCATCCTGAGTAAGAGCGATGTTATCCTTACACTAAATATGGATGTTGTGGTCATGGAAGTTCAAGGACTCAAATCCCTTCCTCCCAATCGGATAGTCTATTGTACCATGGAAGTAGATGGACATAAACTGCAAACAGATCATGCAGAAGCCTCCAAGCCAAGGTAATCTTTTTTTTCCGAGATAAAATGCTTTTTTTCCAGATGGGATACCTTGGCAGAATTCACCACAAAGAACGTCCTTCCTGTTGTTAAAATTAAATTGTTTTCGGAAGTTAAAAGTATTGTAGCCTTTGAGGATAAAGAACTAGGAAAAGTGAGTCTATTCGTCCCTAAAAAAGAAAGCTTCAGGTAGTAATTCAGCCGACTCCAAACTGCTCTCGGAATCCCGAATGGTATACAATGACAGTGCCAAAAAATAGTCAAGACCAAATTTTAAAAATAAGGATAGCTATACGGTATGCTCTTTTTTTTGTAATTGAGACCTTCTTTCAGGGTAGAAAAGCCGCTCAATTTAAAATATTGTGGTTATTGTTTTTGTATGGGTAAATCAGTTTGGAAAAAGTGGAAACGACGGTTTCTAGTTCTAGTTCAAGTGAGACCATTCTTTCTTCCCTTTTATTATTCTCTAGGTATCTCAATATACCTTCGCAGTGTGTAGTTATCGTGAGAAAAAAGCAGAACCGACGGAATTTCAACAACTCGACGGCTTGACAATCGATTATAAACCAGCAGTACAAGGTATCAAGCCTCTTCCTTCTCCATTTTCATTTCCTTTTTTTCAGAATTAGCCTCTCAAGGAGGAAAACACTTTTTCAGCGGAATCAAAGAAGGAGATGAGTTGGTTTTTGCTACGGATGATGAAAACGAGAGGCACCTATGGGTTCAGGTGAGGGTCATCATTTAATCTGTTATAAATTTCTTAGGCTCTTTGTCGAGCTACGGGTCAATCTTACAAACCTGTTCCGCCAAAACATTCGGCGGTTGCTTCGAAGACACAAGGATTCCAAGACAAGGCCTCGAAATACGGTCTCGAAGAGATCATCCAGTCAGATCCAATTATGAATGACCATCAACATTCTTTCGAAGACATTCAAAAACATGTCTTACAGTTTCGGATTAACGAAAATGTTTGCTCCTTGGTATTTTTCTCATACTTTCTATGACTCTTCTAGGGCTGGTTCTCCCCCTCCCAAGTCTTTACGCTCGACGAATACTGTGCCAGGTATATGGTTCGAGGCTGTTATCGACACATCTCCCTTCTCCGAGCATTATTAGAAAAAGCAGATGAAGGTCATCTAATTGATCCAACACTAATGCATTACTCCTTTGCCTTCTGTGCAAGTCATGTTCATGGAAATCGATCGGCAGCAGAGCAACAGTAGGAGTTATGAAAGGATATAAAAAACGAGTTTAGTCCTGCAATAGCTGGAACAGAGAATTATAAGCCGGAAGGAGTAGGAACAGTGACACAGGAAGAGAAAGAGAAGTTTCAAGAAATCAAGGATCGGTTGAGGGTGTTGTTGGAGAAACAGATCACAAATTTTCGGTGAGTATATTTATGATAGGGCTAAATGAGATTGACCCCTCTAAAAAGAGTAGTAGTGAAAGCCTGATATCGAAAGTCTGAATTGAGATGTGCACAAAAATAAACAACAAAATCAGTGTCGCTCAGCCTCATAATGTGGAAATAAATTTCAATAAAAAAAAAGATAATTGATTGCAGTTTCTGTTTCCCCTTTGGTCGACCGGAAGGTGCCTTGAAGGGCACATTGTCCCTTCTGGAACGAGTCCTAATGAAAGATGTCGTCTCTCCAGTTCCGCCGGAAGAAGTGCGAGCTGTGATAAGGAAATGTCTCGAAGATGCTGCCCTTGTCAATTATACCCGGATATGTAATGAGGCAAAGATTGAACGTATGTAATTGTCAGTCGATGTTAGAAAACATTGCAGCTACAGAGCGAATGGGACAAGACATCTCGGCGAGTCAGAGGATCGAAGACATGGTCCGAGTGACGGAATTGTGTATTGACCTGTTGAAAGAGAATGAGGAGCATCATGGAGAGGTAAGCAACCTTTCTCTTTCTTAAGATAGATATCTTTTTTAATCTCTTTAGCAACTTCGAATGGTATGTGTTCATCTT
Source organism: Oscheius sp. DF5120 (assembly GCA_932521415.1). Classification (NCBI taxonomy): domain Eukaryota; kingdom Metazoa; phylum Nematoda; class Chromadorea; order Rhabditida; family Rhabditidae; genus Oscheius; species Oscheius sp. DF5120. The sequence goes on from OW051464.1 coordinate 5,883,854, forward strand.
TCCTATATAGGTAAAGGATCACCCGGTTATCCGAGTGGTCCTGGCTTTGGTGTTTTGCTTCAATATCATATACTTAACGATATAGTTTCGAATCAATAGGTATACGGTGTTTGCTGTGGCTTTCCCTTCACTTTTTATAGAGGACGTCGTTCCTTTTCACATTCCTTTCCTCAGTTCGTGGGTGCACTTTGAACATTAGAGTGTTTTTCTTCTTTCTTCAACAGAATGACAACTACTTTTTAGGCCTTCGCATGGTTTTCTGATCTTCTCGTCGATCATTCGGAGATCTTTTGGTCCCTCTACTCTGTCGACCTCGATGCTGCTCTTGAAGTGCAACCCCATGACAGTTGGGACGCCTTCCAATTATTCACAATGCTCAATGACTTTCTCATGTCTGAACGTACTACTTCTTTTTTTTCAAAAACAATTTGTATAGCTCATCTGAAACACGGGATCTTCCACAACAAACTAACCCAACAGTTCCAACCAATGGTTGTCCGATATTCCGACCTAATGGAACATGCAGTCGCTCAAGCGATTGAAAAAGGATTCACGAAGGAGAAATGGGAACCAAGAAAGTAAAAAAAACACTCTTCCGGAATAACGGGCCTTCAGAGACGGATGTCCAACTTCGGAGGACATTTTTTGGAAACTTGACGCGCTGCATGAATTTGTTATGGATTTAAATTGGCCGGAAGAAGAGTTTCGTAAATATCTACATCTGAGAATGAGGAGTTTGACATCGGAAATGATTTCTAAAGTCGCCAATAGGTGAGGGAATTTAGAACTTCTCTGGACAGAAAGAACTTATATCGATATCTCATTATCGGTTTTCAGTACTTACCAACAATTCGACATTTGGATGCAAAAGGCTCGAAAGTCAACTGACTACATTCTACCCACCGAGATCTGTGTCATGATCAACGTCATTTTCTCTAGCAAAACCCGGGCAATCCGACTGGCAGTAGATACAGCGGATGTAAGCATTTGCTGTTCTTTTGATTTCTTTACAGTACAAATATCAGAACAAACTAGACGAGACATTGGAGTTGATGTTAAAAGATATGGATTCTTCTATCCAGGAGAAGCTTATTGGTGTATTGGAAGGAGTATTGCAGAAATTGGCCAGATATGATGAAGGAAATCCGCTGGGGACTATCTTATCTATGGCGGTGAGTTGCTGAGATTATTCTGATGATGTCCCTTTTAGCCGAAGACAACCTCTCTGTTCAACAAGATGAAAACAATGGTTGGAGAGCAGGGGATCAACATTCCTGGCGGCGCCACGCCAAATGCAAATTCCAATTCTGTAAATTCTTATTTTCATATGTCTTCTTTAACTAGATTGTTAGACATTGACATTACTTTATTCTATTTTACAACTTAATTATTTTCAGAAGACTCCTGTCACCCAGCAGCAGTCTGCTGGTCATATCGGTAATCAGTATGTGACATTCATGCGTGGATGCACAGAACAACTACGACAAATCGTCACCGACGAGGTCTGGGTTAACAAAATATTCGAGGTAGGTATTCTGAAGGTGTTTACTGAATTGATGAGATAATCAAAAGGTGAAAGAATCAAAAACTTCTTTCAGCGCTGGTACGAGACGCAAATGAAGATGATCAACGAATGGTTAACAGAGCGTCTGCAACAGTCTCTGAGTCTCTATCAATTTCAGAGTCTCAGCTTTATTGTGAAGGTACGCCTGTTTACTGGCTCCTGTGTTTTAGAACTGTCTGTGGGTTGGGGGGGGGGGGGGGACTCAGTGATCTCTGTGTTTGGATCAAACATCCTCTGTCAAACGTGTCTATCTGTGTGCTTGTTGTTTGCCTTGTTTCATTCTATTTTGCGTCCTTTGTTTTTTAGTTTTATAAAAGAAGAAGTGGGTCACTTGCTATTTTAGAAGGTTCATTCGGATTTTGAACTCCATGGAATCGATGATGAAAAGCTCAATGGACGATATTATCTATCGATTAACAAACGAATGCAACTGGAAGAAACCAACGTGGCTCTCCATGATCATGGTAGTTCCTCTTTCCTTTTCAAACTGTCATTTAGGAAACGGCTCAGCCTCCGGCTCGGGCTTCCCGACTTCACTGGGCAATGCGACGGCTGCCGTATCGAACGTGTCCTCACTGGTTGAAGGTGCCGGGTCAAAAGTGTTTTCCTTTTTTAAATAGGCCTATCCCCCTAATGGTAACTTTTACTATCCTTCCTTTGTCAACAATTGCCTTTTTATGTTGCCTCCGTCTTTCTGATATTGAGATTTCTACCCCCTTCCGTTATTATTAGAATTCATCTGTTGACAAATTATTATTATGATTTCACTTACAACATGCTCTGCTTTATAAGCTGGATGTTTATGCTTGCCTTTCAAGTGTACAAGTAATAAATATTTATTACGATGAGAAAATGATGGAATCTCACAAGGAAAAATATACCCATTTCTTGAATTTTCCGATATCACTCGACTCATACGGAAGGCCGCTTTCTTGGTCAGAAAATTTGGTATTTGCAATCTGACACTATGCCATTTCATAAGAACAAGAAGTATCGCTCTCAATCTTTCATTAGCAACGCCAATTTTTATTAGTGGAGATCGGTAGGCGCAAGTATGAGGCAGTTTCGATTGTGCAGCGTCGGTTGTGCGATGTGGGGGCGTGTTGTCGTGGAGAAGAATTGAGCCTTTTCTGTTGATCAAAGCTGGACGCATTTTCTGGTTCATTTTTTTAATTTGTTGGACATACTTTGCTCCTGTAATTGGTTCATCCGGAATCAGGAAGCTGTGAAGTGTGTGAAGCAGAAACAAAAAATAGAATGTATTTTATACTTTTGAGAGATTCGAAATCCATAACTGACGAAGTTCAAAATTTGTAAAATATATTCAATTGGAGGCTCAGAAAAAAGATTTATTACTGTCAGTTAGCCAAAATTTCACACTTAATCATTTTTGCAGCAGTATTTCATCAAAAATTCCCCTGTACAATGGCCTTTGCAGCACATATTGAGTAGGCTTATTCCTATTCCTTCTGAGAGAGGCGGTTTTACGCATCCTCTGTGAAATATTAAATTTTCAATGGGATACCTACCCACAAAGAGAGTGTAGTGACTGGAGCATACGTGATCCACAGATTCTTATCCTTGAATCTCCTAGGTTCGATGAAATCAAGAGAAAGAAAATGAAAAAACGTAGCATGTCAACTGAGAGAAAAGTCAAGACACGATATTTAAAGGGTAGATAATCAAGACGGGGAAAAAACGAGACAGATGGCTTTGTTTTCAAGAACTCTACTTCCTGAAATCCAACAGACTTGGTGCCTGACAAATTATTTTTATTGATTTCTTAAAGGAAGAAGAACTTTATCCATACTTTACTTTAACAGCAGATTGTCTTCAGATATTCAATGGTGCATCCATTTCTGCAACATTGGAAACCCAAAGTTCCTCTTTTCATCCTCAGGCCTTCTTGACAATCTCTGAAAATCATGGAGAGACAAATAGATTCCTACAAGCAAATCTGCTTCAGGGTGCTGACTAAACGCGATCCACATAATTTTATTTTTGAATAGTATTTCCTGGTACTATTTTCATTGGAAGTTGTTCCAGCAGCAGAAGAAATAAAAAGGAAGAAAATAAAAAGACGAATGCTTAGCATGTTGCTTGAAGAAAAATTGGCGGAGGATATTTAAAGAATGGATGACTAATACGGCGACTAAAAAACGAAACATATGCCTTTGTTTTCGATGTTTCCCGAAACTAGCAACTGACCTGGTTCCTTTGATATCAAAAAATCTGGATTTCTGGGAGGACAACATCCTCTGAGTAAAGAGAAGAAAAACAAAAACCCTTTATTATGTCTGGCTCGTCAAACTATCGTCCGTTTATCTATTTTAACACAGATAACACGATTTGGGACAATATTGTTTTCTTTGAGCCGGAGTATAGTAGGAGCTCGTACAAAAGCCGTTTTTCACCCAAAGAGCACAACTAAATATTCGTATTATTTGTCAAATATACTTACTTGGTATCATTATCCTTGCATGGGGGAACTGTAGGTGCTGGAACTGCTGCAGCTGCTGCAACTACTGCTGGTGTTCCACAATAGCCACAAGATCGGGCACAAGACTGGCGAATCTCATCAACTGTATAGTATTTTCCCGAACAGAAACCATTCTTCACCCAGAGAGCGCAGCTATAGTTTTTGATTATAGGTATGAGGAAGGATCTACTCTTTTCCCATATCGACACAAGCTATACAATAACCACAGGAGAAGGGACACTGCTTCCTCATCAGGTCTCTATGGGTAGCCGTCTGACACAGACTCGTTTGCTGACTACAGGTTGTAAGAAGATCCGAACATCCTTGAAGGGCCATGGCATATGAATCGGATGCTTTTTTAATAAAAAATGTGCCGAGCAATTTTACCTGCAGATGCAGGACCGGTACAGTAGCCACAAGTTCTTGGGCAGATCACCGCCATTTGATCTTTATATTGTCCAGAACAAAGATTTGGGTTGCAACAAGCTAGAACATCCACACAGGGTCCCTTAACTAAATAAAAAAGATAAGAAAGTGATTACGGTGTGGACATATGGGGCTGGAGCAGGTGGAGCGGCTGGGGCAATTGTTGGGCATGGACTTTTTGTTGTTGGAGGAGCAACAGTGACGGGAGGAGGAACACCTGGAAAAATATTCGGGATACTGTAGGAAAAGTTTCTTTTCATGAGTAACGTATTGCAAAAGAAAAGGGCGACGTACAGCAATAGACGATATTGTCGGCGTCCATGTAGCACTGTTCTCCTGGAGCATCCACACAAACTCCCAATGTTACATCCTGTGGATTACACGCTAAAACTCTTCTACTTCATAATTATGTCCCTTACGAGAATAGGCATAGGTACATAGTGGTTGAGCTTCCGTCAGCCGAATGGTGAAACTTAAAAGAACAAGGAGTAGCATCGACGGAAGCGGAAGCGAACAATGACTTTTTCACGGTGAATCTCCCCTCGGCATGCCTGGATAAACATTACACCTTTTTCATAAAGCTCGCGACATAGATAGGAGGTCAGGCAGCCGATTAATGCTTTGGTTTTTGACATCTAATCAAAAATGTTATGAAATATGTAGTGGGTACACGTCTTACTGATGTTTAATATAAGATTTGGTTATAAGAACATTTCAAATTTTGTTATTTAATATTATTACAAAACAGAATCATGTTACATTTTTTTCTTTCATTTCCAGGTGAAGGCGTTGTCGTTGAAAATAGCTTTTTGATCAGCAGATGTTCAAGCATGTAATATATCGAACAATGAGGAATCAGTTTTGCCGATTGGAAAATGTCGATGTTCTCGAGTAAATAAAACAGTCGAAAAAAAATTCGAAAGGTTTCCCTGTCTAAAAGTTTATGATCGAAAAAAATACCTCTCCTTTTCATAAAAATCTGTTTTTTTTCCAATTCAAAATCTTTTCCCAGATTACCCATATATAGGAAAACCCCCACCCCCCTTGAAACACAACAATCTTCCTCATTTTTTGAAGCCCTGGATATCCTCACGTGAGACAACTCGTTGTGTCATTTCTCTAGCATCTTATTCATGTTCTCCCCCTTCTTCCTTCCCATGAATATTAATTGTCTACAATCGTCTTACTTGATACCCATCCCATTAAAATCCCATCTTGGTTAATCTATTTATCTAGATTTCTCTTCTATTTTTGTCTTTTCTTCATCAATTGTTTAATTACTTCTTATCAATTTTAATGAATAGTCTGTTTACGTAGGAACCGGAGAGGGGGGAGATGTATCAATAACCAAAAGACTTAATGAATTAGGAAGAGGGGACTATTCTATGTAATGGAAGTTGTGCAGCGATGAAAGATTCATAGAAGTCAGCTGTTTTAATGAGATGATAATTTGAAAGAAGAACGAATAAGAAATAGGTAAACGGAAAATTACTTGCCAAAGCGATGAGGGAGATCAATGAATTTTTGAAGGTTTTTACTTCATTTGCCATTCAGTATCCTCAGACTCTTTTTTCATATTTTTATTAACTTATTAATTAGTATTATTAATTTATTATTAAAACAATTCTTCTGCATTCCCTACGCTTTGTGGATCTTTAATTAATCTTCTATGTAGACCACATTGTCATCTGATGTAAATTAGTTTTAGCCCTAATTATCCTTGGTAGGCTGTCGATGGCGTCTAATGAAATTTTAACCATCCTAAATAAGCCACACAGCTACATGAATTCTTAGAATTGTAAGTATCAGTCTCGCCTCGACGTTTGGTGTGACATAATAAATTTTTTTGCTTGAGAACTTCCTCCGCAAAGAATTATGTCCAAGCGCTATAATTGAATACATGCTTTTATCAAAATGATCATCGATGAAGATTGATGAAGATTTTCAGAAAACTGTTTTGTCTCGGCTAAAATTTATACTCTATCGATATAATCAATATTATTTTTCACATATTAGATTCGATACAAAATAGGCCAAATAGACTAACTGCTCTTCCTTCATAATGTCATCATAATCACAGTCAAAAGTAAAATTCGTACCAGGCTACGTAGCATCCAAAAATGTTTGATACCTCCTCCTCATTAAATTACGAAAACGACGCGTATTATGCTTGACATGCTCTTTTTTTCCATTACATCCCAAGTCAAATGCTTTCCTTCTCTGTGCATTCATTCTAAACTCTCCTATATATCCCTTTTCTTATCTTCCTTTCCCTTTCTTGAAAACATTCCTTGACCCCGCCCCTAGATTATTCGCAGACGTCGTTGATGATGGCTTTTAATAACCTTCCGGATCCTGAAGACATCAAACTGTTGAGGAATGTTTTGAAAACGGAGAATCGGACGAAAATGTTAATGGAATTGCGAAGGAAATTGGAGGAGTTGAACTTCATGAAGCAGGTGGGTGAGAGGGGGGAGAACATTAGGAAACCTTTTTCTGATGCAAGTAACAGAATTAATGACCATTTTGGGAAATAAACGATGTTCATCGTTTGCTGTTTAAGTAAAGATAAAAAACAAAACAAGAACAGCGAGAGGATGTTGACATACAAAAAGTCAGAGAGCGTGACCAGAACTTAAAAAAAACTAACGCCTTAAAAATCTCTATAAAGTCAAAGTTATCTGAATAAAAGACAGATCACAGAAATCGTTACAAAAAATTCAGATCATGTTGAAACACAGTAATACTACCTCTCTTATCATCTTTAGATTCTTTTAAGCGTTTAACCATTTCATTTTCGAACATTTATTCTCTTTCCCAGAGATCAGACGTATATGGCGACAATTCAATTGTCTTAACAGCTTGTTGGTGTGACCTTATATCTTGGTTTCTTGACCTCTGACTAATTCTCCTCTTCCGCTTGTGAAATTGAATTTTAGCCGGTTCCTTTCCTTTCTTAGGTTCTTATGATTAATTAATCTACATCTACAGTAGATCTTGATAATGTTAACATCTTAATTTTCACGCGGTCGGTAAGATCACGAAAATGTGATAATTACACCAGAAAATGTGAGAAAGAAAGCAGAACTTCCGACTAATAAGAGAGATTTTTTGAGAGAGGAAGAAGAAAATTTGCACGCTTCATTAACCTAAGCATCTGTTGAAGAAGTCAAGTATACACTTTATACTCAAAAATTTGATGATTTCTGAACGGAGGAAGATTGCACGACGTATCCTGGAAAGCTCAAAATGCAGCTTTCTCCTATACTTACTCGTGTCTCCTTACTTTTATTTTGAAATTGTTGAAATATTTTAATATCAGCTAGGGCTAATAATATTGGTCGATTATATATAGAAAATAGAAATTATGCCCTCTAGTAGACTTCTTGTCCTTTGTCGACCATACATCATGCTCCATCTTCTCTGGCCGAGTTGGGGGGGGGGGGGGGGGTGGTGGGCTATTCCAATATATGAACTATTCATCCGCCGGATGGGAATTCTTACGAAGTCTACGGTAATATGTTAACACAAAACACAAAGTGCATGAGCCTGCCACTAACAGGATCATCAGAGAACAGAAATCCTCCCAGGAGAACTTGGTTCAGCATTTCTCAAGATATTTCAAGTAAACTAGAACATTAAATTTAACATAATTACTAAATTCAAATCAAGTTTTACAGTCGAAAAATATCATACATCCTGCTGGTCAACGCCATTTCGAGTTGACGTGATTAGGTTGTTAGCGCGCGGCAATCCTCCTCAATTCAAAGATTCCTTTTGATCTCTTGGCTCTTTTTGGAGAGGGTATACTGATCGAAAACAACCTACTTGCATCATGGATTTAATCTTTTGTGTTTTAACTTGTTTGTTCTCAATAGAACACATAGCAAAAAAACCTTTCCCTACTTATTCATGCTTTTTTTGTATCAAAATAGTTCGCGTGCTTCACATGATATGATACCTATTTTCCATATCTAAACGTTGGCCATGCTTTGAAGTTTTTTAATACATCAACTCATTGATAGCAATATCCTCACCTTTTTAGGCTAACCTAAAAACATTATGTCTGTGTTTTGTGCCTTTCTCCTCTTCCTGGTTTTTTTTGTACTCATTAATGGCTGGTTGATTTTATTTCCTGCAATGATTTCGCTCTCATTACGGGTATTCCTTTTCTCTTCTTCACAATTGACAACAAACGTCTCCACGTCCATTCCCTTTTCCTCCAAAGGAAGAAAAAATATTCTTGCTCTTTTTGGTAATCTCTTTTGAGAGGGAATTACCTGAAGAAGCCAGCACGGCAGGGTATTTTGCGATCTTCTAAATAAAAAAATTCTTGCGTATGTTAATCCAGCGATGATAAGAAGGATTTGTGAGATCCTGGTTGGGAAAATAGGTGGCATAAAATGGCCCTGAATGGCTCGCATGGGCCACATTCTTGTTTTAGCTTGATTGTAAGAAGCCTGAATTATTTATGTTATTGACTGAAACTTGAAATGTTATTGATGTTACACTTTGCATAAATAATAATAGAGGTCTTTGTTTTGCAGGAATGCGATCTTATTCTTTTTTTGAGCTACTGAGGCTATTGTCTTCCTCTTCCTCTCTTCGTAAATATCTATATGTCATTAGAAGAATTGCTAAGAAAAATGTTTAAGTTTCCGTTTTTTATGCACATTAAAGTATTTACTACTTTCAAATAAGAATAAGAGATTTTTTTTTAAATTTCCTGAAAGGGTTGGAAAATATTTTGAGCGAACCACCTGTCCCTCTTTCCATGATTTCTAGGATAGGCATATGCGGAGTACATGCCTATCCTAGAAACACATTTATACGCTATTAGACTCGATTCAGGAACTTCCTCAATCTTGCCGTCGCTGTTGACACGTATATCAATTGAATTTTATAAAATTCCTTCCCAGATGTAGATGTCATCTTGGAGTAAAATATGGAGTAAAAAAATGATACTTTTATAGGTATCATTTTTAATAACGAAAAAGGTATCGAAGAGTGGTTCTTTAATAAAGAGATGTTTTTTTGTTATTTTCATTTTTTATGTAGTTACTTTGTATTCGAAACTACTATTTTGCAAACAAAGACTTACTAAAGCTAAAAAAAAAGTAACCACACACAAAATTAAAGTAATATAAGAACAAATCTCTTTATTACAGATCCGCGCTTTGAGACCTTTTTCGTTACTGTAGTTTTTTTATCTATAAAATGGTATATCACTTTTTTAGGACAGACTATAGCAATATCATGTCATTCTTCAATATGTCATCCAGTTTCTTTCAACAATTTATATTTACAGTATTCTCGTTGATTCTTGAATCCCTTAACTAAAAGACTTGTTTAATTAATCAGTTAGAGAGTAATGGGTTCAATGAACAGTAGTCTCTCAATACCCAGTATTCTTGAGGTGGTGTAACGGGAAAATTAACCAATTTGAAGCTTGTATATTATTTCCGGGTTCACTACTCCTTCATGAAATATCCATTTGGTTGGTCAACAAAACTAGCGTAGCTCTTTGGTCACAGGCCTTTTGGTCTTTTCTCTCTTTCGGAGATGCTATGGGTATATTCTTCACCCGATCACAGGTCTCTTCGTCTACAATTCACACATAAAAATCCAGGATAACAGCCTCAATTGCTAACAGAAATCACTGCTGTTGAATATATTTCATTTCTGCTCTTTTGCATTCGTTTTTACTTTTTTTTATTTTTCCGACACCAGCAAGTCTCCTATTAGTCGTCTCCTTTGTTAAAGTTGCTTTTCAACTTCTTCCAATTTTTCCAGACGTCAACACATATATTGTAAGCTCACTTGTTAACAAGTAAATCTTTGACGTTCACCTGTTGTCCATTAGTTGTAAGAAACCGCTCAAGATCAGAATATGAAAATATGTTGACATCCATAATATTCCTTGAACTTTAGAGTTTACGCTTGCACGGTCTTCTGCCATTTTGGAAACCGGAAAACGAAAACATTTTGCTCGGATTTCTAGGAATTAATTATTATAATCTTTGAAATCATAAACATCGGAGCCTAAGCGAGACATCAAGATACGTTTCTTCTACTGCTTGAACGATAAAGAATAGACTCACTTAGTCCTCAGGAAACCACAGCACGCATAGTAAACGTTATGTAGTTTCCGGGTGGGCTGTTCCGTGTCTAGAGTGTGCTTATTGCTTCGTTTTGTATCGTTCTTTTTTTATTCGGGTCAAATTCAGCAACCTTGTGGCTTTGCCTAGGCTTTGGAGACGGTATATTATAGATACTCGAGAGTCTGTTGCACAAGAGTGTTATGACCATCAAACTTGATTCTGTGCTATATTATCAAATTTTTTATGCCTTCTTTTCGCATAGCGAGGTAATTCTGTTGTTCATAGGTTCAATTAAGCCTGACAGGGTGTCATTCAAAGAGTTCTTTAACCATTTCTAGTGCAATCAACAAATTGAGAAAAAAGCTGATAATCCTCCCTAAGAGTCATGAACATCGTTCAACCAAGAACAAATGACTTTTTTCGTTTTGTACAAGTTACATATCCAACTCTAACTAACTTCTTTATTAATCTCTTATTAACTCTCTTCAGATCATACCAGTTGTTGATTCAAAGTCTTATTATCTTTCTGACAAATGCATTATTATCCTATGTAATTACAAGTTATTCTTATCTGTATAATTAGTCAGCTATGAAGACAATGTCACATAAACTTCCGCGATCTAGTTTATGATTTTGTTGTGCAGCGATCAGACGATTATTTTCTTTTTTCTGAAGGTCAGTCAAGCAGGAAGAATGACTGCACTTTTTAGTTCCTCCCTTTCTCACTCGTCCAGGTTCTTCATAAATTGTTTAATCGTTGACCCTTTCTCTCCACTGTCATTCACTCTTTCTTTTTAATTGACACGACTGTCAGTCTTCTATCTTCTTATTCCCCAGATGCTGTTCCGTGCAACGTCTGAATGTAATCTGATCTTTTCGTCTCTGAAACATGGTTTCCTTTATACATACAAGTCTTTCCGCATTAAGAGGGTCTGATTAAAGATTTGTTCATGACAGAAAATTTTATTTTCTTTAAACAGATTAATTGAAAAAATTCTGCTGTGACTTGAATAAGTGACATTATCAACTAATCTTTTTTCGCATGAACAATGTTTTTATGGAAACTTCCTCGTAAATCCTCTTTCGTAGGATAATCTCATCATTTTTTCCCTGCTTTATTTCAAATTGTGGTATATCCCGATTTCTTTTCAACTACTGTAGTTCGTAAAATATCCTTAACCATCTTCTCATCGTGCTAAGTGACAGAAATGCAATCATTAGGCTCTGAAATATTTTCTCGCAGATTAAACAAAAATCTTCACATTGTCTCAAATATTCAGAACAAATACCTTTTGTCTAAAGATCATACAATTTCCATAATATACGTGAAAATATGGAGATGTTAGTCCTAATTGCTATTTCTATTATCATTTTTTGGAAAAGACTACCAGTTTCTCCCATTGTCTTATATATTAGACACTTTGAAGCACTAGTTAACTTATTTTAACTTGTTAAAATTGCATGTCTAATAGACTTGCCAGTAGGCGTATCCGTTTTCAGTTTTTTTCTCTAATTTTACCCCCTCCCCCCCCATTCTTTGTGTTTTTTTTCTAGCAACTCCCGTCCCTCCCTAAACCTCAATGATCTTTAACTCACCCTTCAAAATGTTCATTATGTGTCTAGCTAGACTCGTAGAATTTATTTCCATTTTAATATCTAGCCACCGAAAGATCGGATGAAGATGTTGGATCCCTTCAAATATTCATTCCACTGCAACTGGGATTTCTTCGAACTATCGTGAAATATCAATGCATTTATTATGCTTTCACGGCTGTTTTTAATGATATTCAATGCAACCTAAACATCCAACTCATGAATTAATTCGTTTCTTAATGTTTTATTTTCTAGTTGAAAGAAATACAATGAAGCTTGACACCTTTACCAGTTCCCATTTTCCAGTTGATAACAAAAATTCACTCTGAACACCATGATTCTAGTTCAAGCCATAGTTTGCACACAATTAGAATTTCATCGTAGTTCATTTGCCTGATCATTTTTTCATGAAAAGCAAACAAGTGACGATAAACGAGATGGAGGTGAGCCTGATATCTGGCAGTTCGATTTTTTCTAGCAACAGAGAGAAACTCCTTCCTTATTTTGATGTGATTAGGGGAAGTTTTAATCCTTTTTGCAAACTATAATTAACTTTAACTAACTATAATTCCTTTTCTTGCATTATTTGCTATTAGTTTGGTTTTTCACCCTCCTTATGTTTATGCTTCCCTTCATAAAGTTTTAAGATGTCCCTAATTATATTCGTCATTTCCTTCCTTCATGTCAAAGTATCATATTTCCTCTTTTCTCGCCCTTACGGTTGTTTACGATATTCCCTGAACATCCCAGTTCAATCAGGTTCATGTTTTGTTGTTCCCGTATTTTCCATCACAAATCATCAAATTTGATTACTTCTTGGAGGGAGGAGGAGAAAAACTTCGTCCTTTGTGTCGTCAGTTTCTCTGAACCACGCCCTCAAATCAAGTTCAAATATTTTTTACTTTTCCCAGTTTTTCAGTAGCAAGAGGCTACTATTTCAAGAATATTCTTGTAATTCATAACTTTTTGTTATTTGCAGATGACCAGAGAAGAAGGAGGATGCGTCCGTTACATCGACGAGCATCCAGATCTTACAAACAATCTCTTTGTCATGAGTCTGTTCGGATTTTTATACCTTCATATCTTCATTATGGGTCTTATCGGCAACATAGCCATTCTGTAAGTCTTAAAAATACGGAGTACTTCTCGGAATGGAGAGGTCACGCACTTCCTCATTGTGAGAGACACTCAGAAACTTCTTCTGGATAAATTAAGATACTTCAGGTGGCTCACATTGAGGAATAGACATCTTCAAACTGTTCAAAATATATTCATTTTGAACTTGGCCATTGGAGACGTCTTAATGTGTTTTACATCCCTACCCATCACTCCAATTACCAACATCTACAAAACGTGGTTCTTTGCTTCACCCGTTTGCAAACTAATTCCTCTTGTTCAGGTTTGTAAATCTTTTATGTTTTTCTGTAAACATTTCAAAAATAGCTCTTTCCTATTCAATTAATCTCCTGTTTCAGGGTTCCTCTGTGCTCGTCTCCACCTTTTCCTTATGCGCTATCGCTCTCGACAGGTATCTCTTTTTACGGATCAAGCACCTGCTATTTTCAGATACAATCTGGTTGTCCGACCCCATAAGCATCCATTGAATCCTAGACGAGCTTCTTTGGTCGCTCTCTTCCTCTGGATAACTTCCGTCATTGTATGCATGCCCTATGGATGGTACATGGATGTGGTGGAAATAAGCGGACTCTGTGGAGAGGTAGCTATCTGTCTACTCCAAAATAAATACAACTTGCAGTACTGTACAGAAAAATGGCCATTGCACGAAGTTCGAAAAGGTTATGCCATTGCCGTCCTTCTCCTCCAATTTGTTCTTCCCTTTGCAATTATGGCCATTTGTTACTATACAATATTTTCTCGGCTTCGAGAAAGGTGGGAGAGATGATTTGCCCTTTTGATTCAGGAGTTCAGGACTGATGCAAAGTTAAAGAAGTTGAATGAAAGAAGTCAATTATTAGAACATAGTACGATGAATGGGGGATTGACTACAGTAGGAAAATATCAGACTCAGATAATGATCTTTTAGGACGATGACTCAAAAACCTCGACGTTGGAGGATAAACAAAGGTCTAATGTTATAGCCCAGCAGAGGAGGACTACCGTAATTCTGGCTTCAATGGTTTGATAACAACAGTAAAACAGATGTTATTAATGGCTTTAGGTGTTCATCTTCGGTATTACATGGCTACCACATAATGTTATCACACTTATCATCGAATATAATGAGGGATTCTTCCATGATGAACATATGGATCATACATATCTTGCATCTATGATTGTCCATCTGTAAGTGTAAACTAGTAAATATAGTTTGAAATGGAAATTGTGACTAAAACCGTGACTCTTATACTATTTTACAGAATTTCAATGACCACCAACGTTGTGAATCCAATTCTCTATGCCTGGCTCAATCCCTCTTTCAAAGAGATCCTTCTAAAGACAATCCGTCGAAAATCGCCATCCAAAGTCCAATCGAAACAGTCGATGAACACCGTTCTTCGAGTAAGTTTCTTCCTCTTCTTCATAATATACTATTCATATTCAGATAGCTCCTCCCGGTCAGATCGAAAGAAGTATTTAACCACTCTGTCTCCTTTTTTGCTCAAAATCTTCTGCCTTTAAAGATTAAATTGATATAAAATGAATAAATTGTTTCTGAGAAATTTGGTGGTCAATTAATGATCGAGCATTCTGGGTTGTAATTAAAAAAGGACACGTGATGTAAACACATTGCTCCTTAGAGGGAGCTATCGGAGAAGGAAAGGGATGAGTCAGACAGGTTTCAAGGTCGCCTAATAACGCCTCATAAGGCACGGGGGGGGGGGGGGGTTATTTATGATTGCTCTTCTTCACTTAAAATTTTCCTCCTACACATTGATCTCTCATTTCTTATCAACGTAAACGAAGTTTTCGCTTTATCTATTTCACCGCATTTCGCCATGGCACCCGCAACGGTTCTCGTTACTGGAGCAAACAGAGGAATCGGCCTTGGACTTGTGAAGAAGTTTCTTGAGAATAAGGACATCAAGAAAGTTATTGCAACGGCCAGGAAACCGGAAGAAGCAACTGTAAGATAAAATCATAACCCGCTAGCAAATTTTAGAAGCTCAAAGCCATTTCCGATGATCGTTTGACAATCCTTTCGCTCGAAGTCACGTGTGATAAGTCAATAAAAGCACTATATGCCGAGGTGTGTTAAAATAATCCAAATATATGGGGCAATTCTAGGTGGAGAAGATAGTTGGAGACGATGGATTGACTCTTCTAGTCAATAATGCTGGTATTTTTGTATCCTACGATGTCAAAAAAGAAATTGAGAGGTCTGAAATAGCCAAGGCAATTGATACGAATACCATCTCTCCCGTCATCATCACTCAAGTATTCATGATTGAGTAGTATATGTTCTAGGTATTCCTCCCACTCCTTTTGAAAGCTGCTTCTCATCATCCCGATTCCCCTCTCAGTACTTCTCGAGCTGCCATTATTAATATCTCCTCCACCGCCGGGTCAATCGCATCCAATGATCCCGAAGTTCGTCGAAAAGTGCTGGAAGCCAGAGGAAAAAAGCCTTTACCAGAAACCTTTACCGCCAAGATGCTT
The DNA here is from genome assembly GCA_932521415.1 of Oscheius sp. DF5120. Taxonomy (NCBI): domain Eukaryota; kingdom Metazoa; phylum Nematoda; class Chromadorea; order Rhabditida; family Rhabditidae; genus Oscheius; species Oscheius sp. DF5120. The sequence goes on from OW051464.1 coordinate 5,899,635, forward strand.
GCATATCGTGTCAGCAAGGTATGACTTCTGTAACTTTTTGACAGTATAGAGTGGACTGAACTGTATAACGAAGCACTGTGGCAATGAATTGAGACCTGATGGCATTTTGGCTGCCTGTTTCTGTCCCGGATGGGTACAAACTGACATGGGAGGCGAAACTGCTTTGCTAACAGTGAGGTGTAATTTGGAGACGTATTTTTAGGTGGAAGAGTCAACTGACAGCCTTGTCAAAGTGATTTATAACTTGAAAGAAGAACAGACAGGAGGTTACTTCAATCACAAAGGAGAAGTTATTCCATATTAGAACTAATGTTTTTTATTTAATAATGAAGGTTTCTCATATCGTTTCACATAATTAGTAACAGAAAAAACAGAAAATAAAAATATTATTGTCTCTTTTCAAATATTTTGATAGTCTCATGAAGCTCCCTATCCTCCCATTTGACCATTTGGTTATCTCACCATATAAAATTCTTTATTCGAAATGAACTACTATTGCTTTATTATGCTTTCTAGAAGCTTCAAAACCAGTATCAGGGTTCAATTCTAATCCTAATCGTTGTAAAAATTCAAGAATAAACATTCATGTAGAAATTATGTAGAAATCAGATGGAAAACGACGGCGACATATACATAGAGAGGAATCATCTAATTATTTTATAGTTTATTGACGGGTCATAAAGAGGACGAAATAGTACAAACAAGAAGAATGGAAATCATAGAGCATCATCAATAGCTGTCTGAAATGTTGGATATAAATGTATTCTGCAGAGAATGTACCTCGATGACAGATTCCTTTCGCAGAGAATTCTTTCTAGAGTCATCAATCGACATGTGTGCCATTCTGTGGGCAATATCGGAATGATAACCGATCTGAATCAGTTGTGAAATATTTTTTTGAATGTATATGACATTGGCGCAAACCGATTAGTGGGTATTAAAAACTTGTATTCTTAACAAAAAAATGTTTTGCTTTGAAGAGAAGGAAAAAAAGAAAAAAAAGTACATACTTTGATTTTTTTCATAACATCCCGTAGCAGAAAACGCCAGAGGATGATGACAGCATCGATTTCACTGTCAGGAAATTTCCTAGCCGAACTCAAATGTTTTCTGATGTTATAAATGGTACACTCGAGAAATGTCGACCAATAGTACGTCCTAAATATTTCCTTCAATTAATTTTCGATAGCCCACCGAAATTTCCCATTAACCTCTAATTTTCCATGTCTCCTGCCCAGATTATCTAGAATAGCATCCAATGATTCCAGGTTGTCCAAAGCATTTATAGCTCCTTCTACTACCTTAAATAACTCTTCGTTACTAGAAAAAAAAATAAAAATACCTGTATGAATCGTAGAGCTTGAAAGCTGAACTCGTTTTGTTTCCTGTCTGGTTTTGAGTTATGAAATTTCATTTTTGGAAAGAGCCTTCTAGCCTCAGGGCACTAGAATGTTTTTTTTTATAAATAGAGGAGGATAGTCACCTGATTGAATATCATCTCATATATATCGCTGCCAATAGTTTGCTTACTGGATTCTAGGATCTTCCATGACTTCTTCAACTGGTTCTTTTCTTCCACGGTGAAGCAGTACCATTCCATTTCGGGCACTGAAAAGATGAAAAAATGTATGATAATTTAAAAATTTCCATAAGTTTTGATCTTTTCATTGTATGAGAAGTCCTTTTTTGTTGTAAAGGCGACTAAAATGAGGAGAAAAGTTCACAAGTTTTCTCTTCGTTGCCCTTTAAGTACTCCTCGTCTTTCTATTTTTTGTTGTTTTAACTCTGTCTTAACCAAAAATAGAAAAATGCCTTGATTACTCTAGAAAGTCTGCACAGAGTTCGTCAGGCGCAGATGTTCAAGAGATGGCTGGAAAAACATGGCCTTAATCTAGTTAATGAGAATACAACGAGGAGGAATTCATTTTGAGACGTTTTGATAATGAAAAATGAATTAAAAACAGGCCAAGGAAAAGCAAAAAACATTCTCACAGACTAATTTGTAAAATGGGAATTCTAATTGTTTTCTACTGTTTCAATTTAAGTCAAAAAATATTATGAATGACTATGAAAGAAAGCATTTTTTATTTTCTATTCACATCATTGTTTCGATTGCAATTTATCAAAAATCAAAAACAAACCATCACTGAAGACTTCATCAGAAGAGCTCATTCTTCAGAACAAAGGGGAAATGAAGATGCGCGTGAAACAGACACACTCAATGTTGCAGCTAATCCTTAAAGTTTCGCCAAGGAGAGGCAGCTTAGCATGAAAGAAGTCGAGAAGAAATGCTGATCATTCGATACTTTACTGTCAACCGCAATATTTTAAAAGAGAGTGAGGACATCAAGGAAATGCTTATCGGAAGTCCGACATCTAGAAGGATGACGCATATGAAAGACTTCACCGGATTAATATAAACAATACTGGACAATGAACAAGATACTCTCTTTGTTGAAATGGAACCCCTTCTTCCGCAACGTGTGTCCGTGAACAAAGAAGACGTGTCATCAGTCTGCACTCGACAGGGTATTCTCCAATTAATAAAGAAAGATATCTGGGAAGGGAATTCGAAGAGGGGGAAGTCCTGATTAAATTAAACAAGAAGGGAGAAATCCTGCAAAACATTACAAGGATTCATATTTCAGGACGTTGCATGAGGTCAGTTTTGAAATACGGGAAGATTGAGCAGAATCAACAAATATCCCCCCCCCCCCCCCCCCATCGTTTTCATAATATAAATGACTGCTATATTTTAGCAACAATATATATATCACTAGAAGAATATAGATTTGCTTATATGTCGAGCAATATATATAGAACGCAATCATTCGTAGGTAACTTCAAAAATTTTAAACATCAAAAACTGCTACCGTGTTTAACGACAACAATTACGTGTAAAAGTTTTCAATCTATCGAAGTAAACATGAAACGTGAGTTTACTAAAGACAAGCTAACAAAGCTAACAATGACTGCTCTAAGTACCCGAATCTGCAGAATTTGCCACTGTTCATTTAACTTTTCAGTTCAATGAGCACATATGGCACCCAGACAGACACATAGAATTAAAAATTAGGCAATATAAAAAGAGCTGTTTTTGTGTCTACTCGTCTAGATTTTGCAGCTATAATCAACTCCCGAAGAACGGGGAGAATTACGGCGAGTACGTGGGAAACAGCATGGGAGTTGCAGGAGTCTCAAAAATGAAATCTTTGTGAACCATCTATTAAGTGCAGAAGTCATTAAAGTCCACTGCCCCGGGTGAGTAGATCAAGAATATCTATGTCCCTGCCTTCGCTTACCTTCATAAAGTGATCTTTGGCTAACAAGAGACTTCGAATTTGACATTTTGGGAGGCTGGAGGGGGAAATGAATTGACGGCTTTAAAGAGCGAGGAAGGGAAATTAAGGTCTGGCAGTCGTCTATCTGATTCGACGTCTTGTTGATGACATTTTGCTAGCTTGACTGGTCCAGATCGAAACATCTAAAAAGTTGAAAGTTCAAAAGAATAGAAAAAAGGTTTATTTTTCGCAAAGCACTTCCCAATCGGAAGTTATCTATCATACGAGTTACCTTTTCGGGTTGGGCTCTTTTTTAGTGTATAGTACACCTATTGGAGTGCCTTCCTCGTTTACGCCTTGGCTCGAATTTCAGCCATCATGACCGTTGAAACTGTCCCCCAGCAGCGGTCTTTAATTCGCAGAAAATGGCTTTTAACCCTTCAACTCTTTAATTTTCTTCTGATTGTTGGACTCTATAGCCACGCCCATTTCAAACTCTTGGTATGTTAGGCATGTTCAGACAATATTTCAGTGAGACAATAAAAGATGGAATAGTTTTTTGAGAATGCTGTCATTTCCATAAATTATTCTAATGAAATTTCACTAGATAACTAATTTTAGACCTTTGAATGTGGCACATGCAATCGTGGAGTTCGAAGTAAACGTTCGACGATCAAAGTCAAAGACCTTCCCGGCGACTTCAATGACTTCACTGTCATTATCGGAGAAGACACCATCATTCCAGTATCGCTTTCGATGAGACCAAATCTTTTTCTTAGCGAAATGTTTTGGAAAAGTCCTGTGACAAAATCCATCGTCATTGTGCCGAATCAAGCATGAAGTTGATGGGATTCCAAGGACCAAGAGGTGATCGAGGTATCCCTGGCTCCATTGGTCCTCCTGGAAAACGAGGACCACAGGGTCTTCTGGGTCCAGTTGGGCTTGTTGGTGATGCGGGGGAGGTTGGACCACCTGGACGCACTGGAAGGTGTAACTGTTCCTTCCCAGATATGTATATTCATCGTGTACCCGTCCCCGGTCCTCCAGTTATCAAGGTATTGCTTTTACTTGGTTAAAGTCTCCAGATAGAAGAGAAACTGGTTCCAGTACCTGTGGTGGTCGTCAAAGAAGTAGAAGTAACGAAGCTGGTTCCCTTTGAACCGACTCCACCGGGCTTTGGGCCGCCTCCAGGATGGGCTCCGGGAATGGCAAAACCGGGAAGGACTCGAAAGTTGCCTCGATTCTCCACAGTCTCCCCATTGTCTACGACAAAACGAAGGAGAACTACTGTTCCCTCAAGCGGTCCTATTGCTCCTGATGACAATTCAACATTTTTTGATTGGGGTAACTATACAAATGTCACCACACCAGAGCCATATACTGGTCCACCAACTTTGGGATACAACAGAAGAGGTTTGTGGAGAGTACAGACTGTTTCAGACAGTTTTTAGAATGTATGTTAGCCGCCGTGGGAATTCCAGTCCTTCACGCTGAATCGCAATATGGAAAAGTTGGAAGTTGGATGAGAGATTCTCGTCCAGTCGATAAGATAATGAGCGAGAAAAGATGGGTTACAGATGGATTCGCCTCACCGGTTTTATATGAATATGAGAATGAAAGGCAAATGATGAATAAGGTCCAGAAAATCAAGCAAGTTATTAAATTATAGGAAACTAATCTTCTTCCTTCAGATACTATGTGGATTATCTTGCCTCTGGTACAGGAAACCTTATCTACAATGGTTCTTACTACTACCATAAACATGGAACCATTAATCTCGTCCGCTACGAGCTTGAGTCGAGTCACCAAATCGAAGGAGAACTCCCTGAGATGGCATTTGTTGACTGTGGTCGTCTTCCTGATCACACATTCGAAGAATGTAATGAGACTGACAGACATCCATGGCTCTACAACCGACCTCACAATTTTGTGGATTTCGCTGTCGACGAGAATGGCCTTTGGGTCATTTATATGAAGGAGGAGAATAATACATTAATGGTTAGCAAAATCGATGAGGTTGGATGAAATGAGGGTCGATGAAGTTCAGGATTTTGCCATAGTTAGAACATGGGAACTGGAAGGAACAAACGGAACAGAATTGGCAGATGCGTTTATAATGTGTGGTGTTCTCTATGGATTGGAGAATGCGAACATGAGAGATTCTGTCATAACATATGCTTATGATCTATTTAGGTAGATCGATTGATAGGATATTGATGATGATTATATATTCTTATTATTTAGAAACGACACCATTCCGGGACAAGTCAAATGGTACAATCCATACAGCGGACTGACAATGCTTCACTACAATCCCATCGACAATCGTCTATACTTCTTCGATGATCGTCGTCTACTTTCTGTCAATGTCAGAATTGAGGAGGAAGAATTAGAATATGAGGAGTGAAACATCTGTTCTCTTTGAAAATATAAAAACTACAAATAAGTTGTACTGATTGCTTCAATAACGGAGATTTTTATCAGGTTTTTTTTGCGTCAGATTACTAAATAAGCTGTCCTCTATTAAATACAAGTACTTATAAATTTTTTTCAAAAATGTTACTTTTTTCGAAAATGGGACATGGAAAATTGGCTTTCTTATTTGAAATATATGCAGAATGGAATTGTGATTTTGCAATCTCTGCACGTGATTAAATCCGGAAAGTTTGCAAGATTACTTCATTCCATTCATTGCATTGTAGTCCTTTGAAATATTTGCTGGACATGACCTCATAACTTTCTGGATTTTAATCATCTCTAACAATTTCAAGAGTTAGGATCAGAAGAATTTATTCATTACTATCTCTGCTTTTTGAGGCTTTTATCACAACGACATTAGTAGGAATCGAACTGTTCTTTTTCCTTATCAGTATAAAAATAAATTCAAGGAAATAATGCCTGTATGGCTTCATCATGATAATTGTAACAAAAGCAGTGATTACAGGATAAGAATTCATGGAACACATCCAAATATCCCAGCTGATTGGTGAAAACGTGTTACAATTAGCCACAGCTAAGATAATTGGAAGTGTGGTGGTTCCACAGATAAGAAACATGGATAAAGGAACAAATCCCTGAAAAATAAATAGAAACAAAAAGGAAATATACATGTATAAGAAGCATAAGAGATATCTTTCTTTGTTGTTGATTAGTTGAGTGACTTTGGGATTTTTCAAAATGTGTCTTTAGTTTTCGAAGTGTCAGTATACTAAGAATGACTATTAATATAGTGAACATGAAAATATGAGCTGCTAAAGTTAATCCTAAAAAAATAAGAAGTGTTATAAATAATGCGAACCTAATGGCATCATATATTTTGAACAAAAATTTATTCCTATATAAATGACATTCTCTAGCTTGGCATAGATGTCAATTAGTTCGTTCTTTTTTGCAAATTCATAAATTTCCTAGAAAAAATAGATCTATCTCCTATTAATTACCTGTTGATTAAATATGATTAATGGGTGACATATCATAAAAACCACGAATAAAAAAACAATCACTGCAATTTGAATAATAGCGAGTCTAAAACTAATGAATTGAACAATTATTACCTCTGCGGAATGATCAGACTAGTTTCACACCATTTTCGAAGCGGTTGTATATTGTAAAATGTAAGAAATCGTAATGTACACATTTGAACATATCCAAGAAGTGACATAAGATATAATATCACTTGTAGACATATCTAAAGAAAAAAAAGTCTGTAAAAATAAATCTTAACCCCGATGAAACCTCCATGCTCGCCAAGAAGTTTATAATATCCATAAATTTGAAAAACTGGAAGAGGATATATATAACGCATTGCTAGTCCAAGAGCGCAGACACTTGTCAGTATATCCATAATCTAAGGATTCAGCTGTAAGATTGCTCATACTGTGTTTGAAAATAACATAGGTTTTATGTTGTTCATTTTGGGGGAAGTTCGTTTGGTAATAGCTAGGAGGAGAAAAGATGACTGTAAAATTGATAAATAACCAATACAGTTAAAAGCAACTAGCATTCCAGACATTGGATCACGAATAAATGTAGCCGTCACATCGTTTCACCTGCATTTCCATTAACAGGTGAAAACTATGTATTCATAATCCAAATGTTATTAAGAATTAAAAAGTATTAGGTTGTTCGGAAATTAATGCAGGATTTTAACCTGTATCTTTAGAAAGGCTTGTCTCAGCGCAGAGTAAACTTTATCAATCAAAATAAGAACCATTAGAATTTACACTTTTGCCAACGAGAAACAAGGGTTTTTATACCGGTGGCATAAAACTCTGGTGTTCTGGACGCGATAAAGTCATGGAAGGCAGTTTCCACATGAATTTGATTTCGAAAACATTTCTCTCTTAAGAAGTTGCTGAGATGTTTGAAAAAGTGGTAGTCGGTAGGCGCAAGGTCCGGTGAATATGGTGGATGAGGCAGAGTTTCGTAGCCAAGCTCGTTCAGCTTCTGCTGCGTCGGTTGTGCGATGTGGGGGCGCGCGTTGTCGTGGAGAAGAATTGGACCTTTTCTGTTGACCAAAGCTGGGTACAGACGTTGCAGTTTCTGGTGCATTTCTTCAATTTGCTGGACATACTTTGCCCCTGTAATTGTTTCACCTGGAATCAGGAAGCTGTGATGGATTAAACCAGCTGAACACCACCAAACAGTCACCATGACCTTCTTTTGATGGAATTTCGGCTTGGGAAAGTGTTGCGGAGCTTCACCATAGTTCAGCCACTGAGCTGATCGTTGTCGATTGTCATATAAGATCCATTTCTCGTCGCAGGTCACAATACGGTCGAGAAACGGATCGTTCTTGTTGCACAAAAGCAATGCCGACGCCACTTCAAAACGACGATTTTTCTGATTTTCATTCAACTCGTGTGGTACCCATTTATCGAGCTTTTTTGACTTTCCAATTTTCTTTAAATGCTCCGAAACAGTTGAAATACTTACTCCAAGTTCTTCTGCAAGTTCTCTAACAGTAGTGCGGGTATTTGCTTCCACCAAAGCCTTCAATTCATCGTCGTCAATAGTTGAATGGCGTCCGCGCCCTTCCTCATCTTCAAGATCAAATTCACCGCGGCGAAATTTTTGAAACCAACGGTCGACTGTGCATTCGTTAACACTCCCTTGGCCCCATACTTCGTTAATATTTCGAGCAGTTTGCGATGCACTATGACCGAGTTTGAATTCATAGAAATACATTTGGCGAAATTGTTGTTTTGACATTTTCAATTCAAATCTATAAAATTTGTCATAAATACAACTAAAATAAAAATTCAATTATACAGAGATAAAGAGCGTAAGATAAGCTTTCTTTTGATGTATAATAGTACATCATTCGAAAAAAATAATGGTACCAAACTCTTAAGAAAAAAAATTAAAAATCCTGCATTAATTTCCGAACAACCTAATAATATTTATCATCTATATATTTGAATAGCTTATTAAGTTTTGACCATTTATACGAATTTTTTTTGTTAATAATTTATTTCGAAAGCTACCAAATTAATATTGAAGAATGCTGCTTAACAATAATCCCTTTGCTTGCTGTGAGGTATAAGCGGCGACGAATGGCGGCACATCTGTAAATTTAATGTTAATACCAAATGGAATTTTCTTATAAATACTCTAGTCGCAGTTAATTCTTTAAAAAAAACTTGCTCTATGAATTAGTGGTGACTACACCAGCAGAAACAACATAGCGAACAGCTGTCTCGGTGATTTCTCTCCCCACAGACCGGTAAATCTTTCTAGCAAATGTAATAAGAAAGATTCCAATGAAGGAGAGAGCCATGGCTATCGCAATAAGGAACCAAATCGTCTTGTGGAAGTAGTAGATGGCGGTGAACATGTAAATGTTGGTAACAGCTAGGGCGTAGCTCATAATCACCACCCAGAGAGAGATACCGTAGACACGGACACGGGAATGTTTTTTCCAAATCTAATTGGATTTATACAGCAAATTTAAAACAATTTACATTGCTTGACATTAGAAGAAAGATACCAATCACGAGAATAATGATGGAGGTGAAGATATTGTGAGGATATACGTTGGAAAATTCATCCACGATGCTCATATTAGCAGCCATCTCTTGACAATGAAACGATTTCTGAAAATTATCGCCTTTAAGGAAAGGTGAAATCAGCCAGTGTGACCGACTAACTACAATCTGAAAAGAAATATGAGACTGAGTCATGATGGTTACAATATAAAACATTCCTAGAACTGCAAACTTTGAAGAATGCATGCAGAGAAATAGGAGATATACAGTATAATTCAAAAATTATATTTTTTGGGTTACTTGCAGTATAATGAGAGAAATGATCGTGGTTTTACAAGTCTTTTTTTTAAATTGCTATGATCGTAGAAACAGAATAGAAGAGAGATAAGCCAATTGAATATTATCGATGTTATCCCAGAGTTTCAATTTCAGTATTCCGATTTGGTTTTCTTTTCCATTGACTTTTTGCATATGTCTTTTTACCTTTCATAACTCGCCTTCAACAGTGTTTATAATATCAGGGATTTCATATTTGGCAATTGGCTTATTAGGCTAGTATCGATAATGATCTTCAAACTATTCGGATTATGGCTCCAATATAAGTGAATGTATTTAAGGAAGTGAAACTAGAAAATATGTTTAAATTAAATTCCCTTTTTTTAAAGAACTATTAAAAAGAAAAGCTAAAAAACGATTTTGGCCAATTTTTATTCTACCAATTTATAAGTAAAATTCTTCAGGAGCACCACCCTTCTGCTTCAGGAGAACATTTTTGACGGCCGTCTCAAAATCCTCCGTCATGACGACTTTTCTCTGAGCTCGTAATGCTAGCATACCGGCCTCGGTGCAGATAGCCTTGATCTCCGCGCCAGAGATGCTCTTCTCCTTTCCAAGAATCGTATCATACGTCAGTCCTTCAGCGATATTCATTGACGATGTGTGAATCTGAATAGATTTAGATAGAATTGAGGGAACACCTGAAATATTTTGAGTTTTGACATTCCATCCGGCTTAGGGAATTCGATCTTTCTGTCGATTCGACCGGGACGAATAAGAGCAGGATCAAGGGAGCCGATTCGATTTGTTGCCATGATGACCTTCACATCTCCGCGACTTTCAAAGCCATCTAGCTGGTTCAGTAGCTCTAGAAGTGTTCGTTGAACTTCTTGTTCTCCTCGGCTCGAAGAGTCGAATCGTTTTGTTCCAACTGCGTCGATTTCATCGAGGAAGATGATACTCGGTGCCGATTCCTTGGCGAATTTAAAAAGTTCTCTTACGAGTTTTGATCCATCGCCCGAATTTTTTCTAACGAGATCGGCGCCCGTAGCACGGATGAATGTAGCCGAAGTGGCATTGGCGACAGCCTTGGCGAGAAGTGTCTTCCCTGTGCCTGGTTCTCCATAGAGAATGACTCCCTTCGGCGCCGTGATTCCCATATCTTCATAGTATTCTGGATGAATGAGTGGCAGCTCAACAGATTCCTTCAGTTCTTGAATCTGTGACTCACAACCTCCCACATCGTCAAATGTCTCCTTTGGCGCTTTTTCCACTTTATATCCGGAAGCATTCGAATCGACGGAGTCGCTTAGAACACCAACCACGGCGGTCGGTACATTCTTGAATATTCCACTTGCTTTGACTATGACAAGGGCATTCAGTCGGATGAGATCTTTGTCGACGATTGAAAGGATTGGTACATACCTAGAGATACTCTTATTAGAAATGAAAACTGACCATTCTCTCTTGGATCCTTCGACAACAACAACGGCATGTTGTTCATCTTGGAAAAGTTCGTGGACACGGGCCAGTGTCGTCGGTGTTCCTCGCAACTGTTGAATGAGTTTTCTCTCCTGTCGACGTTGTATTTCAAGTGGACGATGAACATTCTGACGACAGATGAATTCCTTTTCGAGGAGGAGATAGTCATGAATGCGATTCTGCTTCAAAAGACGCAGCAGACATTGTTTTTTCGGAATAACGGTTGGTAGTTTATTTGCATTTTCAACGCCTTTTGTCTTCTGCTTCATCGCTACTTTTAACGGTGCATGTTCTGGCTTCTCACGACGACGAGATGGCGCCCCCATTCGATTACCCATGATTCTGAAGAAGAGAATTACATATTGATGTAATTTACAGTTAGTTGAAGTTAGTGGATGGTACAGACGACCAGCTGATGAGGCCGAGCTGGTTCCAAATGACAGTGAGAGTGGCAGAATTGGGCATATTAGTGCTTGACAAGTCTGTTCTGGTTAGAGTACCATACTGAACAAAAGAAAAGCTCGCAACGAGAATAGAAAAAAAAATAGCTTAAATATATTTATTGTCTCTCTGTACCCGTTAATTTCACTTTCTTTTTTTCCAATTATTCCATTTCGAAACCGAGATAATTACAGAGCTTCTTGAACTCAATTATATCGATATTTTGCATCTCTTCTCGAATCGCCGGATCCGTCAGAAGATGTTTTATGGCTGCGAAAACATCTTCCTCTTTCGTCGGTGTGAGCCATTCTGGCTCACGATTCGAACACGGCAAGTATTTAAGCTAAAAGAATTATTAGATGCTTTTGTAGTTTAAACTACCGCTTGATTGATTTCAAAAAGATACTCTGTTGGATCTTGTGCTATGTGAGGATCTTTTACTGATGAGATTTTTCCAATCTGTTCTCAAAATTGGAAGAAAACCATAGCAAACTTACATATTTTTCAAGGGGAAGGAAATCCCAGATGGCTTTGTTGCCGTTTGATGCTTCCCAAAATCGATAAATGAAGACGGGAAGATTATTAACCAATCTGGCGAAACCACTATTAGTCAGAAAATACTCGTCGACCTCTGATGGGTCGCTTATTATCATCTGAAGGCTCTGCAAATCAATTAGTCGCTTACAGCCAATGTATTTATTGGTCCTTTCGAGTTCTGTCCAACTTCAACGATGAAAGTAGGAACTGGAGGAGGAACGACCTTACACCGATTGGTATTCACTAATCCTAGGTCGGTCGATCCCTCTTTGATTTCTTTGCTAAACAATTAGCATTTAAAAAACAAGTAGACCCACTATATATCGAAGGTAACCCATTGGCCAAGAATATGATTACTTTCTGGCATGAGATAGAGCTTGTTGTCTTTCAGACTAACCACAGTCCCTTTTCCAAATTTGAGAACAACAGGACCAATATTTTTGTAATAGGGAGCATCTAAACGAAAATGGATAAATGAAGGAAGGAGACTGACCTGGTTCCTTGTAAACTACCGGACAAAAATGTTTTTCATTGAAGTTTGGAGATTTGGATGACATGATATCTGGAAAGTGATGAACAAAAAAAAAGAAACAGAAAGATATGACCATTGAATCATGGGACAAGTGCAACATTAAAATAGAATTCTTAAGTTTTTTAATGTTTATGATTTTAATTTATGGTTTTATATAAATTAAGTTATGATAAAAATAATAAAATAACTCTAACATTAACCCTATTATTACAATTATCACATGACGAATAATATCCAAGAGATCATTATGTTCTGTAGGACGAGTAATACTCGAAGAGAAGACGGCCAATGTCAGGATAGTGTCTATTCACCTCCTGACGGAAAGACTCATTTTTATAAAAATTATAGAAATGCTCGAGGCCTTGACTGAGATCTGATTTGCTTTGATGCTTAGTTTTCTAAAGAAATAAGAGAAAAGTATTGAACTTGAACAAACCTGGCTGACGATGACCCAAACAGGTTCTCTAAATTCTGGTAATGTCATCCTACTGAGAACAACATTACAGCTGAGTTGATTGGCGACATTGTTAAAGTCAATCTGTAACAATATCTTTTTATAGAAAGAAATTGACTGACTATATCTCCTAACATGGGAGCTTTGAAAATAACAAGATTGTTCCATTGTCTATCAAAAACTACATTGACTTTAAGTCGCATCTCCTTGTTATTGGTCAGCCAGCCATCAACAATGTTAGCAATATCGTAGTCAAATTCAACGCAGACCTAAAGGAAAACAATATAATAAGAATAAATAAAAAATATTTTTCTATAGTATTCGAATGTAGCCTTACAATTTCATCATTGAAGTATTTAAATTTTCCAACAAAAGAGGAGCCGAGGTTATGATTTCTAAAATCTCTTATTTTTCTTTAGATATAAAATATACAGTCTCTTCGTCATTTTAGCCGTTTTAAATGTCTCCGTCAGCCAAACCAAAACATTTTCTGAAGTTTCAGCATCGATCTCAATAACAAATGCTTTCTGTAACAGTTCCAATGCAATGAAAATATTATCGTCTTCACCTCGATCCATATTTCGTCTATTTTTCTCCTGACTCCATGAGAATTATATCGCGAACCACAGATTTTTGTCTCGATCATTTTTATTACTTGTGGTTTTTTGGAAGATGGTCTTGTATAGCAACTCGAGAATGTATTTTCTGCTTTTGTCGAAAGTATTTGGATAGTAGATGGCTCGACGCGACAAACTATCAAGCATCTTCTGTCTTCGGCCTTCCTTTGGCTTTTGGCTGTGCACAGTACCGTCACATTGCATTTCTCACCTATACAAAGTGTTTTCTCACAAAAAATATCTGCATACCTAGATGCTGCTTCAACAACCCCTTTTCGTCATCAATAAGCCCTAATGGATCGTATAGCAAATCCTCCGTGTCGTCCATATATTCAGGAATGATGATACCCTCCAGGAGAATCTCTACACCGCGTGAATTAGCTTTTGTGTAATAGGGAGCCGGGATTTTTGTAACTTCTTGAAAATAACAGAAGCCATTTGGTTTGAAAAAGTTAGCCCTATTATCAATGAGTTAAAAAGATAAAGGAGACTTACGAATATTCAAAGGAGAACCAGTCACCTAATTGAAGAGGAGGACTGCTCTCCTCCGGCAGTTGAAGAATGCATTCTCCCTGAACTGATAAGTCAGGTGTCCAAAAATTATAAATCTTGAAAGATTGCTGTGTGATTGGAGAAGATGTTACAAGCCCGATTCGGTCCTGAAAGAGACTGGGTAAACTAAAGGGAGAGAAATACCTGTAGTTGGAGAAATGCAACTGGACTTTGATCAGTGCTGCTAGTCTGAGTCTCCTCATCCGAATCATATATCTCTATGGTTTGTTTTTGTCGAGGAGCAAGTGTGGAATGGACACTGTATTGGGGAGAAGAATTAATAGACGAAGATGGCTCCATTGTCTTTTTTTCAGTAAGAGAAAAGGGATCTAATGAATAAATAACATCAATATTTGGCTCACCGATCTTTTTCTTCTGATTCGGATCCTCCACATACCAATATGCATTGATACCCGGTGCGTGATATTTAATTCTATCAAGAGGATCTGTTCTAAATGAAAAGATAAGTAATAAGAAGGCCTACCTCCTGATTCGTAGTCTTCCCCCATAAGTGTTGAATTTCTCTCCAGCGAAACCGCGAGCACAGGTAATTTTACCAAAGCCATAAGAATCACCTATCCAGAGTTGTAATGATAAGTTCTGAATGAACATTCCAGGCTCAAAATCTTCATAGATCTGGAGAGAATAAAAGTCAATCAATCGACCTACCGTCCATTCTTCGTCGATGACTTCTCCATCCATCCATTCATCTCTATCCAAGAACTCTACATTTGTCACGACATCGTCCAAAATTGTCAGATTTACCCAGGATCCAAGTCTTGTTCCTTGTGGAAACAAATGCTTCGGAATACAATGTTCGTCGTTTTTCCTTCAAAAAACAATGCCCAAATAAACAAAAACCCACTCGGCGATAAGATAATTAGGATGGAGATCCTTGAGAACAATACCGATCACTTGAACAACGTCATCCTCCTCCATGAAAAAAAATATTTGAAGCTAGAAGATGACAGAATGGAAGAGAGGTGGGAGAATAGAAATTTTTCCAAGTGTCGTGAGAGCAAAAACGTTCTCTGTGCGTACGGAAATTTCGTTTTCAAAAAGCTGTACAGAAAGAGTGAACCACAAGAAAAAATACGTTATGGAAACTTGTATATAAAAACTAAGATGAACAATGATATATTGGATGTATAATGTCAAAAAGCTATGAAATATGTTAGATTTGGAAAAGAGAATTATGTTAGTCATATGATGTTATACAGATGATACCGACCATATATGAGCTGTTTTTTGGTTGGGTGTTTCCTCTATTCAGTGCCTATCTTAATATTTTAGCAACTGTGGACAACAGATCTGAGAGATAATTCCTTAGCTTTTATAATGAAAAAGAAAATCTACTTTGGCAATTCATAAATATTTAATTTATTAATCACAAGCCATAGTATGTTTTAATTTGATGTTGCTCCAATTTGCAGAAATATTTAGCTATCTTTTTTTTTTTTAGACAAAATCAAGTTTTCTGGAACTTTTCTAGTAGATGCAGTAATAGCTTTTGTATGCACAAAAAGGATGTGAATAGATCACCCATTTTCACCTGCTTTCCGTTATTCAATGTCGATAGACTTCATCGTTACTACCTTCTATGGTATATTGTCTCTAATCGTCTATTTACTCGTCTTCTATGTGATATTTGCTAACTGGAAGACATATAACAGCTTTTATTTCAAGCTGTACATCTTTAGTTCAATTATTGTAAGATATTTGGAAAGACAAAATAAGCCGTTTAGAATGTGGTTAGCTATTTAAACTCCTGGCCAGTACTTCGTCTGCCCAATGTGACATGCAAAGAATGTTTCTTTGCCCCACTTTTCCAAATGAAAACGTTCTTCGGACTAGACTTCATGCGTTTTCTCTATATCCACTGTCCCTATATTCAATGTTTTAGCATCTTGGCAATGTCATTGAATAGAATGACTGCTATGACTCTCCCAACAAAATACAAGAAAGTAACCTGAAATGCTAGGCACAACTTTTTAGCTGTGGAAGATCATCCTTCCCTATGTATTATTGGCCGTCCTCTTTTGCCCCATGTTAGCCACATATCCTTCTCTCATCACTCCGTCTTGGTTTTACTATGATGAGCAGCGGCAAATGTATGCATCAAAATCTAGTGAGGTGAGTCTGGAAGAACTATTTTTAATTATAATTCTAATCGCTATGTATAGAGAATATTTTCAGGATCCAGTCCGTCGTTTGTCTCTACTAATAACTACCAGTGCCATCGGATGTATTGTTGTGTGCATTCTAACAGTTGTTTCTCTTTGGGCTGCCTATCAAATGCCGACTAAAAATTTGGAAGTTAAATTTGTCATTCATAACTGTATAAACTTTCTTGCTCTTTTGAGCAGCACATTACTGATTGTAAGTCATTTCATCAACAAAAATTCCCTTCCAGTCGGGCTACTTCGTCAATATCTTTCCGTCGATTCAGAAACTGATTCCTTATGTCTGTGACGCTCTTACGTTTACTTCCCCATACTCATTAATCTGGTGTTGCTCGGATTTACAGAAACATCTAGTCATTTTATTAAGACTCAATAGAATCAAAATTGTACACATTGTGCCAATTAGCAGATAAAAAACAAGATTATAATTTCTTCTGTTCACTGACGTAGTTATTGCTTTGTTGATTCCTTATTATCTTCTTCTTTAGCATACTAACGATAGTAGAAAAAGTTGAAACCAACGAAGACGTAAATAGTTATAAGAGAACGACCGGTTTTTTATAGCCATAAGGGTTCGGAGAGAAGAATACGATGGCTTGACAAACTTGTAAATAAAATAATGAACTATAAAGATAATGAGTATCTATATTATAATTTGCTAACATAAATGCATTCTATAAAGAAGAGCCTTTTTTTATATTTAGCTCGGTTGATGGGTTCTCGAATCAAAGGAAAAGACAAGAGAGATGTATTTCCGTAAATTATGAATCTTTCACTATTGGTTCATAAATTTGTATTATCCAATCTAAAAACTCATCAATCGTTCTGGGCAATTTGGAGTACACGTACGCCAAATATGTAAAAAGCGTACGTGTTTCACATTTATTGGAGAACACGTACGTTTTTGTAGAACACGTAATTGGAGAACACGTACGCGGTTACTACTATTTTTTTATTTTTTTTTCTCGGTTTTCTTTGGTTCATAGGGTGTGCCTATTAGTTTATATTTTATTTAGAATCCGATTTAAACTTTGTCACTACACTTTTCATTTTCAACCGTTTTTGGACTATACGCCACATATATGTTTCACTGGCAAATGTCAAAAAGGTCTTTTCTTGTCATACGAGTCAGAGATCATTCTTTATAGTGGAAATAATAAAACCATAATAAACATTATTTACAAAAGGAACACAATAATTGAATTTTTCTTCTTCTCTTCCAGATGCGACTCTCAATTTTCTTTCATAAAGAGACTCTAAATCCTCCTGAAGTAGGGATAATGCTAAGAGTCTGTTCTTTTCATCGCATTTTGTGATAAGTGCAATCCTAACACATAACAAATACAGAAAAAGTTTACTTATGAGCGCAAATAATATCTCTGCATTCATGACACTTGAACAAATTAACATCTAGATGAATAACAGCACATTTAGTTTCACATTGCACTAAATGTTGATCTTTAATAATAGATGGATTTACAACCATCTTTTTTGAATCATTAAATAGCTTATTTTTTGATTCCGTTGATCTCCCTAAAGAAATAATAAGAAGCTAGTTTTAATATACCATTAAAGATCCAAGACGGAATTGTATCGATAGAATTTCCAATTTGTCTTTGAAAGGCTGACTTCAGCCCAAACTTTTCAGCAATTTTTTCTTTATCTTCTTTAGCTAAAGTTCTAGCTATTTTCGCATCAACGCCATTCATAATCGGAAAATAATCACAAAATTTTCCAAAAATTGACAAAATCAGAGCATTTTCTTCCTCTTAATTAAATTTAAACTAGAAAATGAACTAGTTACCGGTATCATGTGAAATTAGTTTCACAGCTAATTTTTGAAGAGACATTTTTTTAGGGCCTAGAATAAGTATAAAGTTTCCAACTTGAATCTATTACTACTCTTTTGAATATGTCTATGTTATCTAATTCAACAACTCCTTGTGGCCCACGAGTAGCTTCCGATTGACGTTTAGCATCGTAAATCTGTAAATTAGTATTGTATTAAACACATATACCTGCATTCGCGAAAAATTTGAATCATATTCTTCACTTAGCATTCGAGCTACTTCCTTAGGCTTACGAGTAGTTAATAGTTGCCTGGCATATTGTTTCTGCATTGTCGTCATTCGTTCCTGAAGGCTATTTCTCGGAATAATACCACCTTCATACGAAAAGGTAATTAATACATCAGTAAATAGAATACCATTAAGTAAATTGTGTGTCTCATAAAAAGTGAAAATCTAAAAAAATATGATGACAATCATAGCAGTTACCGAATAAAGCGTTTTCCGGATGCTTCATCTTAGATATCATGAGAACATACGGTTCTCCACTTGATATAACCTTCTGCTTGCTACGATACGGTGATTTTTTCTTCTCGCCCGTGTCAGATAGTGCATAATATTTACAAGTAGTATACGAGACTAAGCATGATAAAATTATAATGAATCAGCTGACCTCCTGTTTTGTTCCAAGGTGAGTAGGAATCCATTGTCAACATTGTTATATCCTTTATAGAGATTTTTCTCATTATGTAGAAAAAATGAACTTGCTCATCCTTTTATTTGTTTTTCAGATCTTGTAAATTTGCATCTACAATATAAACAGCTTCATAAAAAACTAACCTTCGCAAAAAAATTTTATCGATGGCGAATTCAATGGTTACAGGATTCGGCATTATATGAACATTTATATCGTTCATATTTACTAAAAACAAATTATTAATAATAATAAACTACAAATATAAGTACAAGTACAAATACAAAAGACCTTTTTGACATTTGCCAGTGAAACATATATGTGGCGTATAGTCCAAAAACGGTTGAAAATGAAAAGTGTAGTGACAAAGTTTAAATCGGATTCTAAATAAAATATAAACTAATAGGCACACCCTATGAACCAAAGAAAACCGAGAAAAAAAAATAAAAAAATAGTAGTAACCGCGTACGTGTTCTACAAAAACGTACGTGTTCTCCAATAAATGTGAAACACGTACGCTTTTTACATATTTGGCGTACGTGTACTCCAAATTGCCATCGTTCTGTTGTCTCCAGTCGCAATCATTAACTTATTTATCACACGTAACTTATTTTTCCTCACACGCTTTGAACTGAAATTATTTTCATTTTTATTTTAATTTCCGACTACCACCTTTTTCAGAATGAATTGGGATCCAGGAGTATGTTGATTTGTGTCCACTTTGATGATTTTTATAGTCCAATGAACTGTCTCCCTGGCTAAATGGAGTTGTTAATGGATCCATTCCAGATACTCTATTTGTTTTTATATTCAAAGTTGAAATCTCTGGAATTCTGCGTGACAATGTAAGTATTAAGTATGGGGACTTTGTTTCTGTAAAAATTCGGTAATTTTTGACTGTTTTTAAAAACCAATATTCTATAGAAAAAAAAGACATATTAATCCTGAATGGAGATCGCATCATATAGTCGAAGAATGTGTTCTCACGAAGGCGGGACCGAGTGTTCTTGACTTATCATTAAAAAATAATGTGTTTGTAGGTTTTTATACTATTTTGCGTATGATGCATTAGATTCGCTGCCAAGTATACATAGAGAGATTAGAAAATGGCCTAGTTACCTGTTACGATGACTATTTGGGTGAGTCCTTCTTTCTACATAGAATATCTTTCCAGGTAGACTATATGACAACCAATGTCTCATTCCTAAATCAGCTCATCAACCGTCTACTTTAGTTGAAGTTGACGTACTTGTTAAGAGAGACAATCGGGAGAAATATAGAGGGATACTTGAGATTGTCAAATTCCACAAAATGGTCGAAAAACCAAAAAATGAATATATTGGCTGCATAATAACCCAAAATGAAAAATTTGCTTGGATATGGTGCAAAGAGTCGAAAAATGATCTCCAAATTGATAAACCCATGATGTAAGTATAAATTATATGTGTCTACATTCCTTTCAGTCAACATATCCGAAATCCATTGGGTCAATGGGTTATATTCCGTGGCTTTTCGCGTACTGAAAAAAATTGTTCTGCCCATGGACCAATTCAACTTTTAGAGGAGCCAGTCTACCCTACGAGGTTCTATCTGGACTTTCCTGAAGTATATCTTCTTTTCATTTTAAACTTTTCAAAAACTATTTAGTTCTTAGTGACTTGTATAAGAAGCGGGGATAAAGACAATGGAGCGCCTGTACTTGTTACGGAAGAAGTTGGAGAGATTGTAGATTGTATGTACCAATTAAGAGGTATAACTGGATTAAAATTGTAAGTGACAATCGACAATTTTAATCTTTTTCAGTCCTTTCCAAATTTGGGCAGTTAAACACAATGCGGAGTATCGCTGTCGATGGAAAGTATCTAAATCAAATAAAAGTGACATGATCGTTTCTAACTCATATCCGCTAGTCAACACACTAGAGAAAAAAAAACCTGAAGTGAGTTTATTTGGTTTCTGTTTACGTTCCTGGGATAAACAAAGATATATTGGATGTATAATGTCAAAAAACCATGAGACATGTTGGATTTGGAATAAAGAACTATGTCAGTCACATGATATTATTGCTGGCATAGAGAGTATGTGAGTGTCCTACTAAGTTTGGAGAAAGATTTTGCAGTCAGCACATCGACTCACCATTAGGTAAATGGGTTTTAATGGACAATGTTCAAATTAATGGAGAAAGGATTAGAGCCAGAGGACCGATTGAAGTCGTTAGGGATATCCCAATAAAAACCAGAGTGAAATACACAACTGCGGAGGTGGGAGGCTATTTTTTATCATACCTTTTTTAGTTTGAAGTTTTTTGTGTTGATAGAAAGCAAAGCAACGACGGAGATATTTATTGGTCTGACGAAGTTGGAGAGATAATCGATATGCAGAACACTGCGGCTCATATGAAACTGTTTGTTTAGTTTCCTGACTGAAAACATAATTCTGTAGACCGTTTACTGCCTGGGTTGTTCGTGTAAAGGGGAACATACGCTGGAAGATGTCGGGTACCAATATCTTTTCTGTGAAATATGAAGTCAAACCAGAATCCTCTAAAACCAAACAGGTAACATCTCTTTAAATTTTAATTTGTTCACCATAGGATCACCAATGGGATACTTTGGATAGTACGAGATCCGATTTAAGTGATCCGTCGACTTCAAATATTAATTTTCCAAATAATAATGAACGACAGCCGAAAAGAAACATAGGTTTCAACGCAATCATTGTGAAACCGGAGACAGCCGAAAAAAAGGTTTATCATCTGTTGCTATTTATTTATATAGGAGCCCCGTTTTGGAGAATCAAAATGGGTCAGTAGTCCCTCGATTTGCAGTCCCACTCCTCAGCAATTAAATAAAAAATCTCTGCCAACAATATCCTATGATCAGGTAGTTATTTTTATCTCATAGATTAGCTTCTTCAGGACTCGTTGTTAGATGTATGTCAAGCACTGGTAGATGATGTGGATATTGCGAAGGCTTTTCAGCAAATTGATCCATTGCTTTATAACGCCTTCTGCAACAAAATCTTTATGGGAGATGAATAGTGTTCAGATATTTACTCTTTCTTGTGATTTTACCGGTTTTCTTCAAATATATAATTTAGTCTTTGAAATTTTTCGTGAGCTTAATATAAACTGTTAAATATGTTAATTATTGCTATAAGGAACATTCCAAATTACTTCTGTTTCCAATAGAAGTGTCCTTTAAATCAAATTTTTACAGACAAAGAAACACCTTATATTTATTTACTCGATTGTTTCTTCTTTGATCGCTTGTAATATTTTCTGCAACGAGTATTTTTACTTTTTCTATATCATCTTAAATATCATTCCGTTAAAAATGGTAAGACTTTATATTTTAATTAGATTCATCTAGAGTAATTTTGAACTCATTGGTTGCATTATAACAATGAATGACAATAAAGCATGGATCTGGTGCAAGGGGACGACAAATGATGTTATAGCTGAAAAGCGCATGGTGTAAGCGAAGTTATGAAGAGTTGTTGATTCATTCAGTCAACATATCTCGACTCCAATTGGGCAATGGGTCAAGTTCCGCCGCTTCTCAGGTGATGGAATCCAGTGGACAACTCATGGTCCGATTGAAGCAGTGGACGATGTTTATCCCACTAGGATCTACCTGAACTTTCCGGAAGTATTCCGTCGTTATATATTTTTTATTTTTTTTTGAGATCGAAGTCACATGTATTGACAACGCGAATCCTGACACCCATGGAGCTACTGTCCTCAAAACAGAAGAAGTAGGGGAAGTTGTGGATTGTATGAATATGCTCATTGACATAAAGGGATTGAAATTGTATGGAGTCATTCTTAAACTCATTCTATTTAGTCCTTTCAAGATATGGGTAGCCAAACACAATGCGGAGTATCGCTGTAGGTGGAAAGTGTCAAAGTCAAACGTCAAAGCTGATATTATTATTTCTAGGTCCAAGCTTTCTCTCACCCAAACTCTCAAACAAAAGTCTGATGAGCAGACAAAAAGAAAAGTAGATGATAAATACTTTTTTTTTTTAAATTCGTTTTTAGACCAATGAAATATTCATCGGTTTCATTGTAACACAGAATGAAAGAAACGTTTGGATTTGGTGCAGAGAATCGCCGGAAAATATCGTAGTAAATAAGCTGATGACGTAAGTTTCTTCTGAAGCCTTGGATCAACAGTCATCTATGAATTTTACAGCTTACTTAACGTTTCAGCAAGCACATTCCTGAGCCACATGGAAAATGGGTAACATTTGGAGGTTTTGCAAAAACCGGCGACAAGTTAACAGCATTTGGCCCAATAATGGAATTGGAAAAGCCATATTGTCCTACCAGAATTAATCAAGATGTTCCACAGGTATTTTATGTTTTTAAATTGTATTTCAGCCTTTTTTAGATCCAAGTCACGTGTATTGACAATGGTCAGAACGATTTCAAAGATGCCGCCGTTATATTGACTGCAGAAATTGGAGAAATAGTTGATTCTTCGTATGTTCTCACAGGAATTACTGGGTTGAAGTTGTGAGTATTAATGAATCCGCTAATTTTTTGATTTAGCCCATTCAAAGTTTGGGCCGTGAAGCAAAAGACAACCACTGGTTATCGATGTGGATGGAAGGTATCTATCAATAACTGTCGAGCGGATATCATTACATCTAGTCTGATGATAAAGGAAGAGAAAAAGCATATATACATTGGATGCATCATGGTCAAAAGGCATGGAACATACTATATTTGGAACAAGGAGCTTTGTCAAATATATGACGTTACAATCGCCGAAGAGTTTCTGTTAGTTTTCTATTAAAATCAAGAGTGAATTTTATAGCCAACACATCGACTTTCCCATCGGAAAATGGATTTCGATGAGTAATATGATAGAGTTCGAGAATAATATAAGTGCTAGAGCGCCTATTGAAGTCGTCAAGGAAGAACCGATTAAAACCAGAGTGGTTGATAACGTGACAGAAGTAAGCGATTGTTCCGCTTCACAGGAAGCTGAAGAGAACAAGTTTTTATGAGAAGTTTTTTCAGTTTCAAGTAAAGTGTCTCCATAGAAAGAATGTTAATGGTGATGATATCTACTTGTCGGAGGAAGTTGGAAAAATAGTGGATACAACTAATGTGGCGGAGCATTTGGAATTGTAAATATTCGCTCATTTCTTCTTCTAATCAAGTAAATACAGACCATTCTATGCCTGGATTCTTCGGGATAATGAAAAAAATGAGGTTGTTTGGAAGTTATCCAAGAACAATGACTTCTTTAATAGACCAAGTTGTTCCCATAGACAACAGGTTATTATACCATCTCTCCGCTAACTTTATAGGAATATCAACATGAAAGAGGTTCTTTCGATGAGCAATCACTTTCTTCCACTCCAGTCAGTGGAATAAGTAGCAGACAATCAGTATGGAAATTCAATATAAGACAGTCTAGAACTATTGATAAGGTACGTTGTTAAATAATTGGTGAACCATTTCAGGAGCCACAATATGGAGGATTTGTTGAACGTTCTAGCAGCTTATCAAGTACCGGATCTGAAAGAAATTCAACATCTGTTGAGCAGTATCATAAAGTAAAATCATTTCTCCATTGAGATCCGTTACAGAATTCATTGTTGGATATCTGTCAAGCTATTATGGACAATATCCAAATTGGGATAGCTTTTAAGGAGATTGATCCTGAACTCTATGATGCGTTCTGTAACCGAGTGCTAACATCGAATGACTAATGTAATAATTATAAACTGAATAATGAACAAAAAACAATCTCGTAGAAGTTTTTTCGCTCTCACAGTTTTCTTGTTTCATTTGATATTAAGAAGAATTCCGTCAAATATATTCCCCTTTTTCATCACAAAGTAACATTCTTCCTCCATTTCATCGTTTTCTATGTCATCGTCCTCCCCCATAGTTCATACTCCATTTAATTTCATGGACTTTACTCCATTAATCTGCAGGCAGATCAATATACGGCAGAGCCGCAGGTATTTTCATTCAATTCGTTTATCCGTTGTATGTTGCAATATGGATAGGAACCCTTCTGCCTTCCGTAACTCGCTCAATAGTGCCTTCCACAGGGTAGTCGGATCCTCCTCGAGTTTAAAAGATTCTTTATCACCATCCGAACGTCATATAGGCTGTATTGTAACTATCAATGAATTTCATGCATGGATCTGGTGTAATGATTTCAACAAAGATATCAAGGTGGATCGCCAGTTTTTGTGAGGAATGGGAATGTGACAATAATATGGTTATTTCAGTGCCCATATTACTAATCCTTTGGCAAAATGGGTCTCTTTTGGAGAAGTGCTTTTTAGGAAGTCGAATAAAGTAGAAACTAGAACGATACTGACCGTCATTCCAGATATGTTTGAAGCGAGAAATGACGATGGACTGGTCAAGGTAAGGAAAAATTAAAACACTTGACACTTGACAGCATCACATTTTTCTATAAAACTATTTTTTTCAGTTTCTAGTTACCTGTATTGGTGAGGCTAAAAGCGAAAACGACGGCTCTGCTGTTCTCATCACTTCTCAAGTAGGAGAAGTAGTAGACTCTCTACGTATTTTGAGAAAAGTTATTGGTCTCAAATTGTAGGAAATCTCCTTCCCCTTTCATTAATCGATTATAGTCCGTTTGATCTGTGGGTAAAAAAGCATAAGAGGCACATTCACGGTCATCGCTGTCGTTTCTCCGTGTCTAAAAATAACGATATTTCGAAGATGGCTGAGTCATCGAAGAAAGCGAACCTTGATCAATTATATTTTCTGACTTCTGACAGCAATTCTTTATTAGGCAGCAGCACAGATGAAGTATCTAATGTAAACCACTTTTCGGTTGGCAGCAGAATATGCCATACTAATTTTAACTTTAGAGTATTCAGACTTCGTATAAGCTTCATACAGGAATCATAGTAACTATAGGATCAACATCATGGTTCGTAACGTCTCTTGATTTTAATCGAAATCTATATATATTGAAGACAGACTTGTAAAAAAAAAGGATATGGATGCGAATTTTTTAGACCAACCGTTTGTTACGATTACATCGGGAAATGGATCCTTTTTCCGACTGTCTTGTTAGGACACCAAATCCAATCAGCTCGACTCATTGATCCGGTATTGAAGACTCGCGTTGCCAACAAAAAAGTGGAAGTATTTGTTACCTGTGAACGGGCTACCAGAGAGAAAGACTATAATATCCTTCATAATCCAATCATCGGAAAAATCTGTGATGTTCGTGGTATACTGTTTCTTGGAAAGATCCCATTGTTAGTCCCTGGATTGTTTACTGTGTTTTTAGTCCTATCTCTTTCTGGGCGGTGTATTGCCGAGACAAAACAGACAAGCCAAAATGGAAGATTTCGTCGTGTGTTGAGAACAAAAAAGTTTTCCTGGCGAATTGTCAGAAGAATTGGAGTTATGTAGAACCACCAGAAAGGCAGGAATGGCAGATGGATCAGCTAGCAGCCAAGATGGAGCAGGTAGTTTTCATCACTTCATGACAATTATCATATAGGCCAGTATTTCCTCTGGCTTCCGATGAATATATGAGAGTATATTCATCCAACATCCTTTAATTATTCTTCAGAAATGACCTCTGTCAAGAAATTCTTGATAATTCAGGTTACCAAAAAGTTCAAAAATTTAGATCTCTTCAATGCTCCAGTGCTTTTTTTATTTAATAGATTTCATGACGATCAATAATAAATATGTTTTTATTTGTGTTAAAAGACGCCGAATTAAAAGACAAAACACGTTAGGGGTCATGACCCTTAATATCCAGGACACATCTGACGTTATTTACCTCTTATCTGTTTACTTTGTGTATTTTACTGCAGTGTTGAGTTTGAATTTTAAGTGTAAAATCTTTTATAAAAGTTTTACAGGGATGGATCATCACGATGATAAGTAATCTGATTCATTAAAGAGATGGTGAACATTGTGGTCAGATAAACGCTCCCCTACTGGACGGGAAAAAGGGCAGATTCGACTGTATCACATAATTAGATATCTCCCTTTTTATTACATCGTATTTAAGAATGAACTTCTTTATCCTTTATTTTTTTTACCTTCTTATTTTTATCGATTCTAATTTAAATTTTCTTAGGATTCAGCTACTGAAATATAATGAATAATCAACAGGTCTGTATGTTTTCAATCTTTTATTCTAATCCTCTTTCTTTTCAATTTTCGCTATTTCAGAAAACTTCTCTTTCATCTGTCTCTTCCAATACCGTTCACCAGGTTATCAAGAGGGGTAGTTCTTCGAACTGCATTTGTTCATCCCAATCCGGACTTTCGACAGTCCTTTTGGAAAAGGACATTAAATTGGAAAAAAATTAGGAAAATGGTGATACTTTTAGAAGAAAAGAGGGTAAATCCTTCTTGAAACAGTAGTAAAACATTCAGAAAGAAATGAATAACAAGGCCCTATCTCACAACAATTGTCAGGATCCAGAGCTTTTCAACTATCTTAGTGAAGTTCTTGATACCGTGGAGGTATCCAAAATACTGGCTGAAACGAACCCTGAGGCATATAGATACTTGATTAACTATGTGTACAAATAGCTTTTTGTACAAGTACATATACCAACATGATATATTATAAATATCATGCTTTAGCATCTCTGTTATCTAGCCATTGGGACAGGAGAACAGAAATTAGCTCTTTTTTTTACCTTAAACTGCATTACATTACATCGTTTTTTTATCCAGTTGGTATTCGTCTTTAAGTTGGTTGAAAAAAACAACTTCTGTTCATCGTTTGTCTTCCACTTTTCCTCTATATTTGTCTGTGACTATAAAATATCTCGATTGTCCCCCCGCCCTTTATTTGCTCTTACACTCTATTTTTCTAAACGTTCTTTTGAATTCCTTTTTTATCTTCCATTCTTTATTAAAATGAGACCTTGAAAAAAGTCGTGCCATACCAAAAAAAATAGTAAAATGATTTATTATTGTTTGACTCCAAGCTCCTAGATAATAATTATACGACGATTCGATCATAAGCAAGTTCGAACTATTAATGTACCATTCAAAAATTATAAATAGGCAGATATTAAGCATGTTTTAATAGCGAAAGAATTGATACGATTTTTTTAAATGGAACAACAAATTGAAAAGGGTAGCAGTTGATGAGTAGGAGTGTTATGGCTGGAATTCCTATATAAATATAACCTCTAATTGTTTATACAAGTCTTTTGCTGAGAACTTTTACGTATAAGTAAAACGTGTAGCAGGAGGGCGCGTATTGTCGATATAACCATAATGAGTATGTAGCAAAGTGTGATAAGAGAGGGACGGAGCGGCCTATGAAGGTACATAGGAGAGTGTATATAAATAGAGAGATTCTGGTTGTATCTAGATTATTGTATACGTCACCTTTATTTTCATCCTACAACAAGAGAGGATTAACTGATTTGTAACAACTTCCTACTTATCTTATTGCTTTTATCAGTTGTTTTGTCTCGGAGTTGCTCCATCTTTTCATTTTACTATTTTACTTCACTCCAAATGGCTCAAAACAATGAAGAAGAAGATTATAAAATGGAGTTATATGAAGTGCGACAAGAAAATGCTGAGTTACGTAGAAAATTGGAAGAGAAAAAGACAAATGATTCCATTGGTGAGAAATTTCTTATTATTCTTAAATTATACTAAATTAGCTTTAAAAAATCCTTCTGATACAGGCACAAATAGTTCGGAGATTTCGTTGTCATCGAGTATGTCATCTTTAAGGGACCAAGTAACCACCGCGTTAGCAATCATTACCCAAAAAATGAACGATAATTTTAAAGAGTTGTCAGCAAGAGGTCTTTTTTTTCTATTTATTAAAATATTTTTAGTGGAGGAGACATCGAAAAATTATCAACAATCTCAAGCATGGATGGAAGAAAGAAGTGGGTAAAAGAGATTGCCTTTAACATAATATTTAGTTAGAGACAATAATGACGTTATGAAAGACATGGAACTGATAATAAAAGCAATGACAAATGAAACGAATGTACAGAATACACTTTATAACAGTGTGAACTGTTTAGTAAAAGAGAACATTGAAGCTTCAAAAATCTTAAAAAATAAAATTAATATAATTTTGGAGAAACGAATACAGGTAATTGGTACACTACTTCACTACAAAAGATTACAGATTTTAGTAATAGGTGGAGTTGATGATAGTAATAATTTTTGTTCTAATATTTTTCTACTGGATTATAATGATAAAACATGGAAACGAGTGTCAATAGAACTGCCTTATAAGCTATCAGATAATGGAACTGCAATACTGAATGATGAACTTTACATTATTGGTGGACGTAAAGATGGAACTGTGTGCAATATTTTATATCGCTTAAACAAGCTAATGGAATGGGAAAAGTTAACAGATATGCAACTAGGGAGAGCGTACATAACAAACAGCTGCGTTTCGCATAACGGATGCATTTGGGTCATTGGAGGGTTATCTAATTCTAGTGTATATACTAATACAATAGAAAAATATGATCCTTCAACAAATCGATGGGAGAATAAACCGTAAGAAATAATTAGACTAGAAGTAGTTTTTTTAAGAGCTATGAAATTTCAGCGAGGATATGCTGCTGCTGCTATAATTAAAAAGAAAATCTATGTTTGTGGAGGTTATAATGGAGCCTTTTTGAATTGTGTGGAAGTTTTTGACATAAACTCTGAAGTATGGAATGTTTTTTTTACTTTGCCGGAACTGAGAGGTCAATTGTCAATAATAGTGAATGGAACGAACATATTTTTGATTGGTGGATACAATAAGGGAAAAGAAAATACAGTTTGGAAGATGGATGTAGAAGAAACAAACAAAAAATGGGAAAATTTATCACCACTGAATGAAGGTCGATTCAATTTTTCAGCAGTTAGACTCGAAACAGGATGCATACTCGCTTTTGGTGGCTATACCAGTAAATCAGTGAACTCCGTGGAAATAATCTCTGGTGAAAAGTGGGAGTCCTTCACTCCGCTTCCACAGCCACGATCTTCTCATTCTTCAGTGGTTCTTACTCCAGCAATGATAGCTGCTTTTCACTCACATGTAATCTAAAAATAAAATCTTTCATTCTTTTTTTTGTTTTATTCTGAATCAACTTTTTTACTTTGAACGCTTTATATGAAAAACGTTCTTTTTTTTTGGAAAATTCTACTGAGAAATATAATGTGTGTATGTGACACTTCTTATTATGAACTTTAACCTCACCCCTCCTTTTTTCTTCCCGTGGGTGCAACTCTGCGTGTCTGATTAACGAGCATACTTCAGTTCATTTGCGGAGCTTCTTCCTTTTGCAGACTATAGTGAACATTTGCCTATTTTTATGACTACTTTTCAAACACAAGGGATTAGATTCAGGGCAGCATAATTGTATGCGCAGACGGGACAATTCATTAAGAGGGCGGCTAACGACTCGGAGATTCTAACAGAAGAGAAGAGAGTGGCTAATGAGCGGAAGAAGGAACACGTGGGAGAGATGAAGTGACCACAATTGGCAAAGAGGAGCGGAGGGAATTGAAGGAAGAGAATGAGAACACAGAATATAACGGAAGAGAAGAATTTCTTGTTGGTTTTCTGAGAATCTTTTATGTTTCTCTTACTCAAGGAAGGCTGAAAAAGTCCAGGAACTTTTAGATCAAGTAAGTACGGTTTCTAAAAAAAATCTTCTAGTGGCGCTCTAGAGAGAACATGTAACCTCAGAAGCATCTTCTCTCAACTTATATCCTCTCCCCTATGTATCTTCATATGCCGCTCCGTCCGACTCTTATCATGCTTCGTTACTTCCACCTGAAAGTACTGTAGATATTCTAACCAGCTAGAAGACAAAACTGACTCAACCGGCAGTAATCTGACCCCCTATCTAAAGGCAATCTTCTCCTCCTCCTAAAAAGGCTGACTCGCCGTCGGAAATACCCTTTGGCTGTTTGTAATGTCTCCCCTTACTCTGCTCTCTATCCTTTTCCTCCCCAGTCTGTTCCCATAATGGAGCCTTCTCCTCCTCGGGAAGGCTCCGCCCTCCGTTGATTGTGCCACCTTTTCCTAATCTGCGAGTGGCCGTCGCCTCGTCCTCAAATGATCAATAGACGGCACTAGGAGCAGGAGCATGAGCAAGTGAGTTCGTTTCATGAAAAGAATGCTGGTCTCTGGGGACTATCGGGTAGGGAGGAACGGCAAATGCTTCAAAGCAAAGAGAAGAAAAGAGAGTTCGATTCCATTTGCTGACAGCCGTGAATAATTCACCTGGGCTCTCGGGTTTCCGCTCTCTCCCACCTCATTCTCCCTTCATTGATTTGCCTTCCAAAACTTTTGTCAAACAACATTACGATGACGACTGCTAAGCTCCTTAATTGTGTTTCCTCTTGTTTTTTGACATGTTGATTAAATCGCTGGTCTTTCTTTGTTCGAAGTCAGTCATGAATACTCGAGCAGCCAACTCTCTGTCGTCGTTACTTCCATTTTTAATGGGCCATATGTTGACTGATAAATGGACCTATAGCCCATATAGCAACGTCATAAATGGGCAAATTTTAGCTGAGAGGAGATTGAGAAGGGATATACAAGGATATATATGGTAACCGGGTTCGAATCAATTTGTGTCAGATGCGTTGCGCTATTTTCAAATATCATTAATTCTAGAAAATGTTAGAAGAGAAAATTAAAAATTTATCTAAGTAGAACGACGTTCATCGATCAAACAAAAAAATTCTTTCATTCAACTCCTAGCGCTGCAGCTCATAAATTTTTGGAATGTTAATAGCCTCCTGGCAGTTGAAGTTTCTGTTTTTCCTCCAGTTGCGGCTTGGCTATTAGTATTATTTCTTTTGAAAAATCCAAAACTTAAAACAATGATTAGATTGAATTCTCTCTTCCGTGATTTCCTCGTAAATTTACCTCTCGTGTCGTTTCTATCCCACCTGCCCTGAATCTTTAAGTATTTATCCCCAATCTCCTCTCCTCTTTTTCTTGCCAGCTTCCTTCTCCTTTTGATACTTCATCTAATTTCGTATCGCCATCCCTTTTCGCCCTTTGATCTATTAGCTTCATTAGGCTACTGGCACACGCGCGATAGAAATGTCTGCCTTTTCACGCAGAGCCAGGATTAGAAACTCGATCCCTCTCGATCAAAAACGCGAGAGAAGGGAAAGGCTTGTAATAAAAATAAAAGCGTCTCTTTGTTCTGTGAGTACTCGAGTGTCCTTTCTCTAACCCACTCGGCACCTAATAAAGAAGCCTATACAGCCACGGGGGCTGTATAGAATCGATTTGTTTTCCTCCGGCTCACCTGAAAGCGGATTTGCTCAAGAGGGGATAGAGAGGTAGGATTGTTTGTCTCACAAGACAGATGAGAATTGTGATCAGATGAATAGAGATTAGAGAGAGGCTAATAAAGGAATCGGGATCATCTTGTGTGTGTGTGTGTGTCACGAGTGTGAAATATTTTTGTTGGATTCATAGTATCATGCTTTTTAGAAATTTACAAAAATCTATTGCATAAAATCCATTACATTCCTCGCATATACGCATACTGTGGAGGCTGTTAAAAATCCATGAAATATCACCTTTCTCTTTTACATCCATGGAAAGAAGAATCTTTTGAATATTATCAGAAAACTCCAACCGTACCTCACATTATAGTCTCTTCAAGACATTTTGTTCACAACTTTCCTTGATCTACTTTCTTCTTCCTTCTTCACACCTGTTCTCAACAAGAATCGGAAGCACTTTAATCAAGTAGCTGCTCTGGCCGTCCATTAGATGTATATTTTCATAACGGTGCCAGGTGTCATACACGCATAGGCTGTCATATTCAGAGGGGTCTTTCTCCTTCTTCTCCTTATCCATCTTCTTCATATAATTATTCTTGAAAACAGAAAGATAATTGCTGCCTTCTCATACCATATTACTCGCCAAGAATCCGCCCTAATCTCTCAGCAGACGCAGTTTGAAGAGCGGCTAATGGTCGCGCATCCTTAACACATCCATCGATCTCTCCATTTCTCTTACCTTGTCTATTTCTATGTTAATCATCCAGGCTCGTCTATCGCAGCCCGCGGCGGTTTCTCCGCTTGCGGAGCAGCAGTCGATGATCGCTTTCTTCAGGAAATGGCGCAGGTATATATAGTAATCTTTATGGGTCGTATCGGGATGCAAATTGCTCGGTTCTGATAGTAATAGGCTCTAATAATATGTTTGGACTGATTACTAGCTGATCAGGGGAAGCACATTTATGCAGTCAATGCTTCAATACTTCTTCTCTAGGAACAAGTCGCTGCTCCGCTCTTCATCGGGACCATGCTATCCATATCCTCGATCACATTCCACCGTCATGGTTGTCCCATCTGTTCGTGCTCTTCCAACAGAAGATCAGGAGAAGAAAAAGCCACAGGTCGGTCAGTCGTTGACAGCTTTTGATTGACATTCCGGACTCCCCGGAGGAGTGAAATAAGAGATTTCCGACATGTTTTTGAGGGAAAGAGTTTTCAGCCGAAACGACGACCACCATTGAACAGAGCCATTCCACCGATTCCTGAATCAAAAAGCAACGAAAGCATCATGTCACACGCATCACGGGTTTCCGCTGATCCAACAGCAACAACAGCGACAACGGACTGTGTTATCATTGAGAACAGGAGTGCGGTGGAAAGATTGCCACCAGTTAAGGTAAGATAATTGGGAAAAAATATTTTGGGATTGGTGTATGTCTAAAAACTTCTAAAAACGCGTTTGATTTTAATGACAGCAACTAGTAAAATTTCTAAGTACCTCATCTCTCTCATTATATATTCTTCCCGCCACATTAGACACACTACAAATGGCCCAACCCATCCTTCATCAATTTACATCTGGTTATGTTTCGAGATCGATTAGTCGGGGGGTCATGTTTGGAAAAAAAAACGAGGGACATGAGTATTCTTTCAAGATTGTCTAATAATGTATCCCACAATTAAGCCTATTTCGATGATAGTTTCTTATCTGTATATGGATGCATTTTTTTTTTGGAATGTTGTTTTTTTGTGACAAGACTCATTATTGTTGAAGCAACTTTGAAAAACAACAGACTCGTTGTTCTTTAATTGAAATCGTTGGGACACCAAAATATCCTTTCTAGCATCTTCTGTGTGAACAGAATTGTTTATTGTGATGGCAGATGAAAAGAAAGCGACTTAAGATTTATTCCTATGAGGACTCGTATTCAAAATATTTGTCATTTTTTTCATTCAAGAGCTTGTATTTGACACTCTTTCCCGTATTAATTGGATCTTCCTGCGAGAGCCACTAATTTACGGAAAACGAGTATACAGCACGCAAATAGAGGAATATTGGCTGATGTTCCTACGACAAGAGCTACCTTTTCAGACTTGCCTCATTATCTCTGCAATAGAATTTTTTAGAATTTATATTAGGCTTTATTTAACATTTATTTAGCATGTAGTTGATTTCAGACTCTATCAATTTCATTTTTTCAAGAACATATATAGAGTTTTTGATATTTACATCCCTGTGTTAAAGTGTTATCCCTGTCGAATCACTAAAATTCGAGGCGTAGCTGTCTAACAACATGTTGAGCAATTTATATCCGGCTATTGGAGCATTTGACACACGACGTCATTTCTATTCGAATTCCTTTGGGGGAAGCCGGAGGGGGCTCTGACTCGTAGCAGTCTCCATGGTTTCCGGAGTGTCTCCTCCACGCGTTCTCTCAGTTCATCGAGGCGTTCTCCATAATTGTTGATTTCTCCTTCCCTAACTATATTTAGGATGTCTTTCCTGTCCCCAGCCATATCAGTTGCAAATCTCAGTTTCTACCCCTCGGGAGTTCGTCGCGCTTATAAATGTGTGTGCCGGTCGAGTCACAAATCCCCCCCTTCTACTGCGTTTTGCTTTTTGAGACCTTAGATTAGAAGACATTCTTTGGATTATTTACGGGAGAAGACCGCACTTCCTTCTGTGGTATATTGAAAAGAAAAATTCTTCCAGGCAAAATCTAAGTCCCTAATTAAAAGCCGTCGATTGAATTGTCTTGATTGTTTCATTTCAGCATCGGGACGACGTGGGTATGCGCCGACACGAAGTCAAAGAAAAGACTACTCCGAGGAGTCCACTCCTCTCGGTGGCGCATACAATGAGGGAGAAACTTTCGAAACTGACCAGAAGAAAGTCTCCTGGCGTTAAAAACTCTCAAAGTTTCTCAGGGTAAGTCACTTTAAAGCTAAATAAAGATAGCTTAGATTCCGAGGAGCTCCTCCGCCTCCCTCGACAGTCGATGAAAACTCTAACCGTGTCATCAAGTCCTCATCCATGGAAGCGTCCTTGATATCCGAGCGACCGTCCACCTCGAAAGTCGTCATTCCTCAACTACCTGAACCTTTGTGTTCAGATGAGCTGTCGGAGACTTCAGGTCGGTACAATTTCCGGTCTAATGCCCTCGGGGAGAATGAAAAACGTCCTCGTCAAAATTGATCAAAGTTATGCGACGACATTTGTCAAACGAAAAATGACACTGCTTTTTGGAAAGCTAAAATCGGAAACAGGCTTTGCAGGATCCTTTGGAAGGCTTCCAGATTTCTTAATGTTCTGCTATTGACTGAATATAAACTATATCTAGTGTGAAAGACGAGATAATAATAGGACCCTGCTGGTCGCTTTCGACAGCTCGAACCTTTCAATTAAGAGCCTGCACTTTATTGTTTGCCGTTCCTTTTTCTCATTAGTCGTCCTTTCTCCCCGTTCCTCTGGACCAACTCAATTGTCTTCCCTTCTCCTTCCTTTCGTAAAGCATATTCATTCTATGGTGTTCCCATAAAACCCAGCTCGGCCTATAATTCCTGGCTTATCTTCGTCGACTCCACCTCTCTTTCAGACCTGCCGTCGACTGATCCCGTCGTACGTGTCTCTATGAAGGCTGACTTACTGACAGTGACGGAAGTAACCAAGATGGAACAGCCGGCTGTCCCCGAAGAGACTCCTGTCCTTCAAACAGACAGGAAAGAAGAGATCTCCGAGGCGACAAACACCGGGTATGTGTCTTCCTCTCTTCTGATGATCGATAGGTCCCACGACAAAAGAAGATAACGCTCTTTTAGACATTGCACGACAACAGTGATTGTCACTGAGCGGCCCAGAGAGCTTCCCGTCACTGTCGTCTATCAGCCAGAAGTTGTCGAAGTCAAGAAAGAAGTTACGGTGACAGAGATCAAGAAGGAAGAAAATAAGGAGAACAGCTGGCCAGAGACGAAGGTGGGTAATTGGCAATTAACAAATAAGAGCAAAATAAAAGCTAAAATTATTTTGTGGGTCGAATTTTTGTTTTCAGAACGTCACCACAGTTATTAGTATAACAACAAAGAAGGTGGAAGATATCCGTCCTCGAAAATCTTCCAGCCCAACCAAATCGAAATCCCCCGAACGCTACGTAATGACTGTTAAAACCCCCGAAGCTCAACGAAAGCATCGTGCTTTTGTCGTTGGCGAGCGTCCTCCTGAGCCGATAGTAGAGGAACTTATAGAACAACGTCACGTCGAAGAGATCAAAACCGAGCCAATATCTCGACGAGAAGAGACAAAAAGTCCAGAGAAATATATCCTAACTGTCAAAAGTCCTGAGCCTCAACGAAAACATCGAGTTTTCTTAGTCGGTGCCAAGTCCTTCGATGCTGAAACAGT
This sequence comes from Oscheius sp. DF5120, assembly GCA_932521415.1. Classification (NCBI taxonomy): domain Eukaryota; kingdom Metazoa; phylum Nematoda; class Chromadorea; order Rhabditida; family Rhabditidae; genus Oscheius; species Oscheius sp. DF5120. Next base: position 5,936,136 of record OW051464.1, read on the forward strand.
TGTTGAAGAGAAGAAATCCACAAAACTGAAGAAGTCAAAGACGATGGAATCTAGGGAATCATCCAAAAGCCCTGAAAGATATATTCTAAGTGTTAAGACCCCGGAGACATTGCGAAAACATCGTGTACTAACTATCATGGATTGTCCGGAAAAGAAGATAACAAGGTCCAGAAGCGAAGAGAGACAACCATTGAAAATTTGGACAAGTTTACGAAAGTCATTGGCCCTTCGAAGGACGCAAACATTTAGCAATGCAGATTTAAGTCAGCGAACTCCATCAGAGGAGAAAAAGAGCAGGTCATCGTCAGCGGAAAAACGAAAAAAAGAAGATGAGGAAAAACTGAAGGAGAAGTTCATCATTGTCGTGAAAACACCACAGGTGAGATAGTTTCTTTACAAGCTTTTTTTTTTAATTAAAATTTTGATTAATATTAATTACTATATTGTGTTCAAAATTTTCTTATTCATCTTATATATCCAGATCCTTCGTCGCCACCACACCTTCATGGTTGGAGAACGTTCTCGAACACCTGACATGCCATGGATTGAAGAAGGAGAAATAACCGAGCCAATTGCCACTATTGGTCCTTCCGCTCAACGAGCTCAAAAACTCAAAGAGAAGAGAACTCGCTCTGAAGAACCACGAAGAGATAAGGAAGATATTCCAGAAAGGTAGAATCCTATATGCTATGGAACCAGTTTGTAGATTTATCATGACTGCTAGAACTCCATTGGCCATGAGAAAGTATCAGACATTTATAGTCGAGCCGAAAGAAAAAAAATCTATGCCGACTTCCATGTCAGCTGATGTAGGAGAGGTCAAAAGAAGGGGTGATGAACTGTTGCGGGAGTTGGATGCGATATATCCGACATCATCGAAGATGGATTCCAGAGAATTTTCCAGCAGCAAGGAGCTTTCTCTTTTCTCACAGGTGAGATATCTGTCATATTGATTGGTATTAAAATAAGCTATCCCTTTTGCCTATAAGGCAGTAGATAAAATATTTCATTTTTCTATTTGATCTGAAATTTTTCAGGAATCTCCTCATCGAATGACAATGAACGAAATGTATTCCATAACCACCACCACTCCCCAACTTCGTCGACGGGAAGACGTTGCCTCTCCGACACTCTTCATCCTCAATAAGCGGTCTGAGAGGCCGTTGGATGAAAGACTAGAGGCTGTAAAGGAGGTTAGCCATAGCGATAAAGCCGAGCTACGGAGTCCTTCAATGGTTGGTCGTTCATTTGTTTTGCATCGATTCTCATTCTTATTAAAGGATCGTATGTCATAGAGCTTATCTTCGTCTTCTCATTCCTTTCACTTATTTCTTTCAGGACGACTTGACTTCTCTGGAAGACGATCTTCCGATGGATACGAGTACTGATGAGAAAGTCCGACCGGTGGTGAATGTCCTTCCCTTGCAATCTCGACCTGTTGTATCTCCGAAAACGACAAGAAAGAAGAAGAAAGTCACTCTAGGTAGCCGGTCAGGCCAGTCTCAAAGCCAAAGAGCTGCTGATCATAGGCTGCTGAGGGGTCTACGCACAGCGGGACGTCTATTTTCGCCTGGATTCCTGAATAAGAAACGAGTAAGTAATAGGAGACTTATTAAAGGAAGGGGATTGGGTGGCGGTCAATCATTGTAGTAACTAAAGTTTCAAGGAGGCAACTTGCTCCTTGTCCCTTATTTAACAAAATTGTTGGAACATCGCTCTGAGTTTCATTTTATTCGGCGAGGCCTAATGACACGAGTCTCATTATCTTTTCTGGCCATCTATAGGCTTTCAATTTGCTCCCTGAGTGGGGTGTCTGTCCATAAACCCTTCTCCCCATGGAGTTATTTCAGCCAGCTCCCGTCTCTTCAACTCTCCCTCGTACCGTCCTCCACACCGAAATTAGCGATATTCGTGCTCCATTAGCTCAAGTAGAGTCCTCTGTCGTAGCCAACTCTCCGTTGGTCGAAAATCTCCCAATCGAAGCGTGGAATACTCCGCGCCCACGGTGAGAATTAGGTTCGACGGAAGATTTGATTTCAGTTGCCCACCGCCTAGAGCATTTGCTGCTCTAATACGAGAGGAAGTTCACGACGCGAACGGCAATCCACAAGAACAGTGTCCCTCGTCACCTCAACTTCTTCATCCAGGACTCATTGACGACGAAATATTGTAAGCGAAGATGATGGAAAGTATTAAAAGACGATTTAGAGATCAGCCGATGCTCGTCGGAGATTCTTTTTCGCATTCGGAAAGTAGCGATCATCTGTCAGAGAGAGCCATGCCCGAACAACAGCAGTAAGTGACATTTTACGGATGGGGTGGAAGAAGGACGAATGGCCAATTGATGGATAGTTTGAGGACGGAGGGAAGGCGCTTTTGGTCGAGAAGGGAAGGGATAAAATTTCTTTCTCCATATTGTATTTCTACTTATTATGCGCTCTTTAGATTTCTCCTAATCTTTTTTTCTTATCCATTTCGTATAGTCCTTCTCTTTTTTGTACGGGGGGTCGTCGTAAAGGTCTACGCTGATAACTCACTATCATTAGCTTCCGTCTCTCAGCACTCTGTCCAAACAATTAGATCTAATCCCATCGACACTGCCGAAACAGGATGTCGGTTCTCGCCTTGCGTGTGTGTTTTCCTCGGGCGTCGACCGATGGAAAGTCTCTCCGCGAAAAATTTCATTCGCTCATCGCCGGTTTGTCGCTATGTAAACGATGGCCGACTGCATCCTTGGCGTACTTTTACGTACCTTCAGGTATCTCTTTTTATTTGTAATGTCTTCTGCCCTGGAACACGTGCGCCCTCCCCATTGCTTATCAGTGTGCGAATGTTCGCCTGTTTGCGGCGCGCCTCTTCACCCTCCCCATCCGTCAAAGACGCTTATAAGCCGTGTACAAGCAGCTCTTCTTTCAGACAACGACGAGCTGACGTCGCTCCAACTCAGCATATTCCTCCCGTCATCCAGTAAGTCTTTTTCTTTCTTTTTCTTATCTTTCTCTTAGAAATGATACATTTTTTGATCAAGGCCTTGTCCAAGTCCAGGATTTAAAACATCAGCTGAAAGAACTTCAGACAATCATCAACGATCATGCACATGTAAGTTGGAACTCTTCGTCCACGTTTGCATAGTGCGCGAGAGGAGTTTGGATTACAGCCGGATCTCGATTGATTCAAGTTGAGAAACCTGTAAATTAGGGTCAGAGAAAATCAGATAGCCTTGAACATGTGGCGGAACAGTCAGAGGGGAGGAGAACTAAACAAGGCGTGACTCAACGTTTTGCGACGAATTGGCTCATTTTGCGCGAAAAATAGGGGGTGGTATTGTTTGTCAAGAAAGGAAATCAATAGAGATACAATTTGAAATTGTAATACCAATGAAGGATTTGTATTGGAAGTTATATTGAAGCAAACACTTGTTGTTGATATTAACAAAAGAGATCAAAACAATAAGTTGAACTACTAAATCGATAATATAATCAACAAGTTCATCTATAGGCCATTTATCAAACCAAAGTGTTTTTCCACATTCCAATACTCCTTCTCAGGTGACTCTCTCTTATTTCCATTCCATTCTTTTTTTCAAGAACAGAAAATGTCTTTCGCCGCGTTACATTTCACTCCAGTCTTTTTCCTTTTACCAATCCATCGTCTAATGTGTCAAATGCCCGTCGTGGTATTTCCAGTCCCCCACGCCGTAGTCTACAAAACAGTCCATTAATCCGCCGTCTCTCCCCGGTTGATATCCACTACCGCGACACTGTTGTTGTTGTCGCTCCATTTACGCGTCGTGAAAGGGAAACCATTTTACAGGAGACGACGCTGGATGCTGCGGCATTGGCGAGAGAGAACGATTGTCTTCGACGACAGTTACAAGAAAGGGATCAACTGATACTGCAGTTGAGACAACAGTTGGCCCAACTTCGACCTCTACCGGTTACATGAGATGTGATACTCACACAACATTATTAGTCACAATTCCGATTGAAAATTGGAGTAAATAATTTTTCCAAATTTGATTATTCAATGAATCGAAAGATGCTTAAGAAGATTTCAATATTGCACTTCACAAAGTTTCTACTTCTTTTTGAGATATTAAAAGTCCCTCACTGTCTTTTCACAAAATGCGTTCAAAAGCACAATAAGAAAAAAAGAGAACATATAGATTGACCCCAAATTTATTTGGATCTAAGCGTTGTATTCGATGGGGAGATTCTTGCGACGAACCATTCCATCTCCTTGGAACCATTCGCGACGGAACTGCTTAGCGGCCCCATCAGGAGTATTAGTCCATTCGACGGTGATGCGGTCGTTGTTGGTGTCTTCCTGTCCGTAGGCAAAAGCATCACAAGAAACAGCCATCAGGGTTCCTTCCTTGGGATCGAGGACTCCACAGGCTGGGTCCACACCGAGACGTTTCATGTTCGTCGTCTTGATAGCCCATCCGATGCGGCGAGCCGACGAGTTGATAATCTTGATGTGGTAGGTGTGCTTGTCGTCGTAGGGAGCATTGAAGACGATCTTGCTGCCAGGTTGGGTGACGATGTCGCCGGGAGGAATGCTCTGAGCCATGATGATAATGACCAGAAATTATGGGGAAACGATGGGGAACCGGACCTTATATACTCATTTTTGTCGAGGTGGTCAAGACAAGAGCATGGGAAGACGGAGGTAGCAGACTTGTCAAGTCTCGACAAGCAGATGACAACACATAGAATTTATGAGCTAGAGCAAAAGAGTAGGTATCCAGCTAACAATAGATCTAATAGAATATGTTTTATTAACAAATTAATAAACCTTAATCATCACCATGTTGTTTAAGCAACGAAATTTCATAATTTGAAACTATCATTAAACAATTTGTAAGGAGATGTGAGTGCATCTATCTAATGGATTACAGCGTTTTTATCCGACAAAAAACCCTCTTTCCTTCGGCATCTGGACAGGTTGAATTTGGCAGAATATCCATGCAGAACGTGAAACTGCATACTACGGTGATGCGCGACAGCCAGCCTTATCAGGCCGTGGATCTCGCTCGACCTTCCGCAGACCGCGCGACTGCCTCCTATCACCCAGCGAAACTATGAGGCTTTTCCTCTTTTTCTATTTCCCTGTGGTCAGTTGTATACCTAACCTTACTCTTCTTTAGGCAGTCGTCGGCGGTACGATTGGCTCCGTAACGCGTTCTTTCCACCGGCCTGACTTTCTCCTTTCGACTACTTGTCCCCCGCCGTGTGAACAGCTCTTTCGCGCCAGGGAAAATGCAACTCTGCCACACTGTGGATGTGACTGTTCACCGGAAGCACCTGTGTTTTTACACACAGCTGGACAATGTGTGGAGAAGCTTGGTAAGTTGAAGAGGAAAAACCATTCTAAAATATTATTTATTTACTTTGATTTGAAAAATATTCTTTTCAGAAGAGTGTCAGTTAAATATACGCTTTTCAACGGAAGGCAATCAGTCTTCCTTCATCCCCGTGGCAGTGCTCCCAGCAAAAAACGGCGTTCTTCTTCCCAAATGGCAACTCGTTTGGTCAGGTGAGAATAATAAATAAAAAAAAGCGAAAGTTGCTTTCTGTTGGACTTTTTTTATTATTAAGAGCTGTCACGTTTGTTTCCTAAACCTACCTTAGATTTCTACTACTTCCCTTTTCAGAAGCTGGAATTCTCGAAAAGAATGGTCATGTCAACTGTTCCGTCAATTCCATATTTTTTGAAAATGCCATTCACCGGTGGAAAGCTACCTCCAGAAAGTTATTTACTCTGATGCCGTCGAGAAATCGCAGTTCTATTACTGTAAGTGTTTACAGGTGCTAATGGGATTACTGGCAACAGAATTATTTTGCGTTTGAAAGAACATTTAAGAGCATTTGTGTGATTTTTAGTTTCGTGGTTCTGATGCCGACTCCTTCCTCCTCCTCGGCTCCGTCGTCCAGTTGAAGCTTTCTTGTCAAGGTATTCCTGATGATTCCATCTGCATTGCTTTTCGGATTGATGGAACGTCTGGCCACATGCCTGACCTTTTGCCGAAAATAAGATGGGAGGTAAGTCGTAGAACTTGTTCTTCTGTAGCCCCTATGCCGCAACTTACCCAGCCCTATGAAGTAATTTTTAAACAAAATGAAACTAAGTGGATGATTTGAATACAAATAAAATATAATACAATCACAATTAAACAATTTTACTCCGATCATGCATTGGAAAAATACCTTTTTTGCGGCTGAAACTTTTATTCCTATTCCAGATAATCCTCGCCTGTATCTGTTGCTTCCTTCTTCTAACCCTCTTAGCCACATTCTATGTCGGATTTCTTTGCTGGCGAATGGAAAAAAGAAAACTGATAAGCCAAATCCAAATGCAAATATTATGTGACTATCGACGACAACAAGAAGCCCATCAAGCTCATTTAGGAGCTCTGGAAATGGGAGAAGGACCATACAAGTCGATGTTGCTGCCAAAACGTCGTCTGCTCTTTCATGCGGGTTAGTGGACAAACGGATACTGAATTTTTTTTAGAATTCCTAGAGCGAGAATACCTGGAGAATCCACCGGAAGATGCTGAACTCTTCCTTGTTCAACTTCGCCGAATGGTCGACGCAGCTAGGGAACGAATTCGAATGCGTCGATTCGTCCCAATGTTGATCACCATTCCAGAAATGGATGAAGACGAAGAAGACAGTCCTCCCTCTTCTCCACAGAGTTTAAAGTCTGTCGATAGCGGAAGGGACAGTCGATCAGAAGGATCGGAAGATTCTTCCAGCAGTCCAAAGCCATCGAGACCATCAAAGTTACCACTTCCCAAAACGATAGTGTCTATGCCGGTGATAGTTCCTCTAAGAGCACCGGCACCTTCACGAATACCAACTCCCGTAGGAGCAGCAAGTCCAAGAATGACGGCGAAAGGACTGACTATGTCGATGAAAAGGTACATTTCCAAACATATAACCATTTGCCATCTAAAATAGAAATATCAATTATAACCAGTAATAATGTACCCATCCTTCAGTTATCGAGAACGAAAAGGCTACGCGGTCTTCCCGGTGGATCCAATGCTCAACAAGTCTCTTCCTCGACGAAAAAGAAACTCCATTCCTCCTCCTATCCCTCCAAAGCCAGTCCTTTGACTTCTCCTCGGTCTCAATTTCAATCATGTCATCAGACAATACGGGTCATTTCTCTATTTCTATTTCTAAAAAAAAATCTATTTCTGTGTGCAAATTGAGCTCTTAATTAAATATCCGCACCGTTATATTTGGTTGAACGGACAAAGTTGAGTCAGAGATTAGAGAGGAAACAAAGGTGGACGGCGTCATTGAAGAAGGGCATTCGAAGAAAAAAACATTAACTAATGTAATAGGGGAGATAAACAAGATTTGATAAGGATAATGAAAATGAAAATGACAGAAGTAAATAACGATTTGTGGTTTACTTTATAAGAAAAAGGACAATTAGAACCACTTTTGGCCGAAGATTTCATGAGAAAATCGAACCGAGTTTTCTGTTGCAAATTATTCTGAAAAATGCTATGGATATCAGTAAGTTTCCATTGATTTCCTTTTTCTGTCAAGTGTGTTGTCATCTGCTTGTCGAGACTTGACAAGTCTGCTACCTCCGTCTTCCCATGCTCTTGTCTTGACCACCTCGACAAAAATGAGTATATAAGGTCCGGTTCCCCATCGTTTCCCCATAATTTCTGGTCATTATCATCATGGCTCAGAGCATTCCTCCCGGCGACATCGTCACCCAACCTGGCAGCAAGATCGTCTTCAATGCTCCCTACGACGACAAGCACACCTACCACATCAAGATTATCAACTCGTCGGCTCGCCGCATCGGATGGGCTATCAAGACGACGAACATGAAACGTCTCGGTGTGGACCCAGCCTGTGGAGTCCTCGATCCCAAGGAAGGAACCCTGATGGCTGTTTCTTGTGATGCTTTTGCCTACGGACAGGAAGACACCAACAACGACCGCATCACCGTCGAATGGACTAATACTCCTGATGGGGCCGCTAAGCAGTTCCGTCGCGAATGGTTCCAAGGAGATGGAATGGTTCGTCGCAAGAATCTCCCCATCGAATACAACGCTTAGATCCAAATAAATTTGGGGTCAATCTATATGTTCTCTTTTTTTCTTATTGTGCTTTTGAACGCATTTTGTGAAAAGACAGTGAGGGACTTTTAATATCTCAAAAAGAAGTAGAAACTTTGTGAAGTGCAATATTGAAATCTTCTTAAGCATAGTTTCTGTTCTTTGCCCTTTGTACAAAATGACTAATATTCTGCGAATTGTTCCTTTTTTGGTTCTTGCTAATCTTGGAATGATTATCTTTCCTTGACATCTACTAATTTTTCAAATATTAACAGCGAAGTCTGGACTAATACATTTTTTCCGGAAATAGGATGTGCTTAGCAACTCTTTGTAAACAATTTTTGAGTGAATATTTATCCGTTGTCGGACTGATCTGTATTATCCCTCGGTCTATCTTCTGCCAAAAGGCTTTCTGACATTGCTGGCCTTCTTCTGTTCGTTTCGTCACAATCCTCTCTTCTTCTAAAGTCTAAAAGGGGCGTGTTACGTTGTCTCTTCAAAGGTTTCCCAGGAAAATTGACATTTCATGGGGGGAAGATGAAAAAGAAGACCTTCAGGAATGATGATGGTGGAGAGAGTCAACAGTCATCTACCGTAATCCTTTAAAATACGTCAGTCTCTCTGTGACGCACAGTGAACTCTTCCTAACCTTTTCCTCCGTCCATTGTTGTCTCTTTTTCGCTCTAATTTTCCCCCACAATCAGTATCTGATGTCGTCAGCAAATCCTCAACTACCTGGCGGATTATCTCGTCGCATAGCTCATTAGCTCCGCCCCTTTTCCAAAGCCATATATATTGAGATGTCCAAAGGTAGTAGCACTTCGATGATGGACAACTTCGACAATTTCCCCATGCTACCTGCTCCTAAGGCAAAGAAACCAAGTAAGTTTTCTCTGTATTTTTACCCAAAAGGAAGGAACTTGAGGGGCAATTCAACTCTCGATCAAGAATTTTTAGTAATTTTTTCCAACAAAGATGATTTAAGTATTCTACTGTAAAACACTCGAAGAAACGCTATGGTGGGAAAATAAATATGTTCATTTGAGGTAGATAGCTACCAAATTTTGAATGTTTTCCGCTGTCCTTTTGATAATACGTTTTCAAGCAGTGAATACTGTAGACCTACAGTATTAGAAATTTGGAAAAAAAATAAACCAGCTCTAATGGCTTCTTTCTGCGACCGAAGATTTCCAAGTCCTTTTCTTATAAAAGTTTTCGTAATCTGATCCACACAATCCGTTTTATAACACCTCGCTGGCTCATCCTTTTTATGATTTCCCCCCCCCCCCCCCCCCCTTCCTTCCTCTATTGTGATAAATGTTCTCTTTTCAGTGAAACGTCTTACGTGTCGGAAATGCGAGGGACATGGAATCATCTCCATTCTGAAGGGACATGCCTCCCTCTGTCAATTTAACGACTGTCAGTGTGAGACATGTAAGACGGTCATGTCCCTACGGGCTAACGCTTTGATTCGTCGTTTTCGACATCGACAACCAGGACAGAATCATGCCATTCTAAGGACGATTCGATCGAAAAATGGAAACACCCGGTTACGAATTTTACCCAAGGCGGCCACGACGGATGATGGAACCGGAACAACAATCGTCTACCCCGATGATGATCAGCCTCTCATCTCTCCTCCTCTTCTCAGCTCTGGAAACACCTCTCCCAGCTCCATCTCGATGAGCGTCTCTCCTGTTCCTAGTCCGGATATCAAAGTATTCGAATGTCTTCAGCAAATTTTGGCCAATCAGATGGTCTCCCAACTCCTTCAACCGCTACTTCCACAGGTATTCAATTCTCTTATATTCTGAACAAAGGCTCAATTTTAGCCATCTATTTCCCAACTGTTGATTCCTTTTTTGTCGACGGATCTTCTCCTCCCGTCGATGTCCATTTAACTGTCCATGTTCGGACATAACTACCGTATCCCCAATGGGGTCTTGTGTGATCTCTCTTGTATTTGTGCTAGTTGTACATGAAATATTTATTGTACTTCTTTCACAAAAAGTCAGTAGTTCTAGAGATTTATACAATAATGGCAAAGAAACTCGTATATTGACTAATAGATTCTTATTGTAGTTTGCACTCAGTCTCCTTCGTACTAGAAGTAAAAAGTGGAGACTTTGGTCCGAAAATATCGATGATTTGGGAAAAGTGACGACCGTTGAGGATGAAGTCAACCATTACCTGAAAACATTAGAACATTAGGTCATTAACTTTGAAAACTATTACTAGAGAAACTCAAAAATTTTCTAAAGTTTTTGTCTAACAGAATGTCCTTTCTTTCTAGAGTAAAAAGTACGGTGGGACAAAAATGTCTTCCCTTCACCTTTATTTAATGGTTGATCTCCCTTAAATCAGATGATCCCATTTCTCTGTTTATTTGTTTCAAGATGTTTCAGAGATTTAGTCATTTTCTTCGAGCAATTCCCAGGAACAAAGAGGGTTCAGAAAGGTTGGAAAATATGTTTACGACGACGAGAGAATAAGAAAGATTTTCTGAAGAAATGTGGGGATCTTTACACAACGAGTTGAACTTGGGTAACTTTCTTTTTGATTACAGAACAGTTCGAACATTCAAACCCAATAGTGAAATAGAAACCAATTATTTTACCTTGGTCAGATAGGTGGCAGTGTTGGCTTTCATGGCGAGATTTTCGAGTTTATAGAAAGGTGTTAAATCCTCCTTGTCGGCTATTCCCTGCTCTTCTGCATATATTGCGAACGCTTTTCGGATCAACTGAAACTTTCTTTTTTCTCCTTCTCGACCTACCAGATCACAGTCGATGCGCATCCCCCCGAAGCTGACTTCCGGATTCCTTTCAACGATTGTTGCAATGATACAAAGTAGCTGAAAGTATACAAATCAGAAGAAAAAACAAGACGATTAGTCTACTAGTTCCTTTTAATTTCCTGAAGGTAATTGAACATATTTATAGAAAAGTCGTATCGACGAGTCTCCCATGGACTATGGGAGTTTTTCTAAAAGAAAAAGGACAACTGAATGACCAGCGGACACGAGGTTGTTCCCAGGAATGTTTTGGCTACAAACGGTTTATCAAGCAGTAAGAGAAATTTAAAAGATGGAATTCGTTTCAAAAAATCAAGCTATTGACAGTCTTTGGGCTAAATATGAACATCAAAAATTAGAAGGTTCAACTCTATTGTCGTTTACTGCAAAAAGTTGACTCATAGTCGTTTAATGCTTCTCAAAAAAAGCTTCTTGATCTCACGAATAATATAAATAGGTGTTCAGAAGCCTGTTTATTTCAGGGGATGTCATTTCCTGGATCAAATGGCTTCAAAAGGAGTGAAAAATATGTGAAATTTGTAGGAAACTCGTCATTTCATATTGTAAGACTTTTCAGAATAATGAATAATAAAATAACAAGGTACAGATTACCTAGTATATTACTAACAGTTTTCATAGATATATTTGCCCAATAAGTCACTGACAATTAGAACCTGCCGTTCTTTTTGTCTATTGACTACCTTTATCTAGTAATTTCCTTCTTTTTTTCTCCAACCGGATCCTCTTTTTTCACTGTGGTTACTTTAGTGTCAAAAACATGATTTTGAAGAAAAGCTGCGATTAATATACGTAGTGACAACTAGAAGAAGACTTTCTATAATCGGCTTGTGACGGATTCAAATCCGATCTTAGCATTTGACAAATACGGTCAAATTAAATGGTAAAAGCCTTATTAGAAGCCCTATGGAAATACCTCGATAGTCAGCTGACGATATTCCGGCTGGCTGATTCGACTGAGAATTTCTTCAATACGATAGGAGAAGGTTAGCTCGAATTCCGTCATGTCACTCAGAGTCGGTTGCTGAAAAATTTTTTTGAATTATTGAAAAGAGAGGGAATTTTTTTCTAAGCATCTGTGCAAAAAAGTTTTAAGAAGATTACAATGGTCAGTCCGTCTCATCCCCGTGACGTAGTAGGAAATCTTTAAAGCCAGTTGGATAAAACATGGAGATTGGATGTTGAAAAGGTTTGGAAGCTGGATTTTACTTCTGCTTGAATATACTGAAAAATTTCGCAATACCCCCCCCCCCTAAGAACTTCAAAAAAACTAGCTAATATCAACTGTTTTGAATGCAACAAAAATTAATCTTATTTTTGCATTTCCTCTTTCCGTCGTTGAGTCATCATCGCATTTCCCCCTCTGAACACGTTTGTTTTTCAATCAGAACGTTAATTATCATATCTCGCAATCTCGCTCATCGCACACTTTTCCCTCTGTCGACGTATTAAAGTTTCTGTTGATTAATTAACACATGACTCTGTTTTGATGGAAAAAGGACAAGGATTAGGAAAAGAGCAATAACACTAGTCGAACCCACCTGGGGAAGGTATTGACCAGCGATAACCATTCCCGCATGGGCACGCTCCAAGATGGACCATACACGATTGTAGAAGTGAATGGGCATTCGGTTCAAGGCTCCATTCAGATGTCGAGTCTGCAGCGGACTACTGAAAAGAAAAAATAAACCTGTTATTTGATCTCAAGCATTTATAAAACTTTTATGAACACGGTGATGTGTTCTTTCTTTTCAGGAAAACTCACAGCAAGTCCCAGTCTTTACATGTCATTAAAGCATTGAGCGCCTCTTTGATGGCGGTCGGAGACAGATCATATATCGACGACTTCTTCGCCTCCGCTACCAGCTTATCCGTACCACTCGCTCTCCTCGGTCGAACATCTTTCAAAAACGCCAGAAGAAGGTCAATAGCATCCATGAGCCATGCTACCCGAATAGTCAAAACGCCTTCGAAGGCACTTGGATTGTGGGTCATCTATGAAAAAGTATTTGTAGAGAAAAAAAGATTTACCAAATCAGAGCAGGCGATGATGAGTTCTTGTTGCATGACAGCGACTTGGGGTTCCCTCTTGGGATTACAGTCGAAGACCATCTTGGATAGATCGGAAGGAGCGAGAGGACGACTGATACACTCTTCTGACGTTCCTCGCATACCGACGGTTACCTAGAAATATTTTTGTCACCACTATCGTTAGTGAGCGCTGGAATAAATTTGTTAACGTAATTTGCAAAACAAGAATCTGTTGATGTGTTGATCTGATTTATTATTTTCCATATGGATTTCAATACATGCCATTTTATTTTTATTTAATGCTGTTATCAGCTCGATTATTTTTGTCATGAATTTGCTTTTCTCATTACTATAGCCTACCTGTTTCCCTCTGACCAGCATATTGGTAATCGCCGGCGAAAGACTGTTGATTGTCTTCCCAAGGAAACCGGCACAGAAACGAACAATCCACCACAATCTCAGTTGACAAGCTCTTCGATACAGTCTTTCAAGTCGCTCCCGAACAGTCTCTATACATTCCTATTCACAAATAAGAGTTTTCATACGCTCATAAATAGCCATCTCAGGTGATTTTCTATTCCATAACGTTGTTAAAGCGAAGGCTAGTGCTCTTGGCCGATCTATCTCGTCTTTTGAACAGATATCTATCAACTCATGGTCTGATTTAGCCTCAATTTCCGTCTGAAACAATAATTGCTATTGAGCGCCTTTACCATCTTTGTTATTTCATCATCCGCCGTGTCTTTCAGACTCAACCTAGATAGAATAGCATGGTTTCCATCCGTCTCTTCCAATTTCTCAATGTCGAAACTTACATCGTCGCTGTCGCAGAAGTCGACATGTTCGATACAGCTGGTATTTAGAAGTTGCTGAACATTTTTTCCTTTTTCATTCAACTTACATGAACTCTTCCCATTCGTACTCGAACCCCATTCACAAATCCATTTTTTAGTTGAATCAGAAGATCTAGCACATGATTAAAGTACTCGCCGGCCAGATTTTCTTCTCGAAGGACAAGACACATGGTTGGACGACCGGCAAGTTTCCATCGACGGGATACGAATTCAATGTCTCTCTAAAGAGAAATGGATTCACAGAAGTACGTTACCTTGATATCATCAATGAGAACAGGAGGATCGGAACTGATGTAGAAGTCTTTCACTTCAAAAAGAAGAGGATAGCAGATGACGGTGTCGCCGAAGACGCGGTAAACCTGAACAAAATCTTCATGTCAGATAAAAATGTGGAAATACTGCGACCAGTATTCTTATAATTGCGCCACATTTCAAAGATCCAAATATCACATATGTTTATCTTACTTTTGATGTACTCAGCGGTCCAAAAGGTCTCAGTGGTCGTCCATTTAGTCCCAGCTTCTCGTCTTTTCCCAAACTTTCGAATACCTAAAATTATTTGCACTTCCTTCATTAATCTTTACCTTGACCATTCTCCAACTTGGCCATATTTGTATCGGCTCCACTTCATGTGGAGTTTGGGAGGATATTCCATACGTCGACAACATCATCTGAAGTCGTGTTGATTCGGCAATCAAGGCGATTTGGACAACTGGATCGCCTTCCATTGAACCCTAAATCTTCTATTCTTCCATTGAAAATATTTTACCTGGAAAGCCGAGTGTCGATTGAAAGCTTTCGGTCTTTGACTGGCTGGAAGACGTCGATTGATAGGATCCAAGTCGGCTGCATGGATCAATCCTTCTCCTGAAGATTCTATGTGCTTTTTCTTTTTAATACATACGGATTAATTTGACGATTAAAAAAATGGCATTACTCCACAAGTGATGACCGAAGTCGCTATGGCACAAAGGATAAAATTCTGTCGAATTTGGCTCCCTCCTCTCCCTTTCCATGTATATTTCATCAACACTGTAGCATTCGGGCATAACCTGTCCACCCGGAATGTCTTCGTCTGTCACTAAAGTGAGCTGTAACTTGTTCCAATACTCGTCGGCTAGAGCTTGATCTCCTCGAAGATGAGCTGGAGAAGAAAGAATGAAAAATAAAGGAGAGAAGCAAACCCGTGATGCAGATGTAAGCGAAGAAAATGGGGAATTGACATTCTATTCCATCAAACCGAGAGGTCTCATGTTCTTCGTAGAACATTCGGGTGTTGTCTTCCAACTCTGTTCGATAGCCGTCTCTCAAGAACCTAAACTCTGGAATATATTTTCCATAAAAGGAACAACCGTCGGACGCCGTATCTCCCTTGTAAGCGTCGAACACACTTCTTCACTGTCTTTTCGAACAAATTTTCATCGTGAGTAGCAAACGCCGGCCATCCAACTGTCATTAGTAGAGATGCATCAGTGTTCTGAACAATTTTCTATCTCCTCATTGGAAATGATCACTTTTGAGTTACTTTCCCTCGGAAGAATTGTCTCAAATGTCGTTCTATTTCGATTATGCCCATCGATATCCACATAAATAACCGAAGAGCTGCCTCCTGAACTTCCAAAAAGATTGCACCCGTTGATCGCTTCCAAGGCAGCCTAGTGTTAATTTGTTAGTCTCCTTTTTCCTTACTTTAACCATTCCTAAACTACTTGCATGAAGTTCCGGTTTCCCATTGTTGTATCGTGTTCCACGCTCCCACATTCCAAAATCTGGAGTTCGATAAGTCCTTTCAATATAGAAGACTAGATTTTGAATGAAGTTTACTTCATGATGCGTATAAATAACCTGTAAATACGTTTTGCTGTACAAAGTCAACAGAAACTCACCCGTGCCCCATCAGAAACCATTTGAACGAGTGCCAGAACATACAGAGCCACAAGGTCCATCTGAAGATGACCATAGGCTTCAGGTGTCTTAAGACACATTCCTGTTTGTAGATCGAATCTCGCATGGAGAGCATATTCCGCACTGTTGTTAGATTTGAAAAGATCCAACTTAAAAAAAGAATATCTGAAAAATAAAAAAAAGTACGTTTTCAGTCTGTTGCATCCACGAGAATAAAATCCCCCTCATTGTTTTAACCGCAGACTGTCTTAATTCGGTCTGTCGCCCTCGTTCGTCATCCATTCTTCTAAATCAAAAAATGTATAATGCTGTCCCAATTACTTGTAAGCTAAAGAACAAGCCCAACATGCCATGGCACAGTAAATACTGTCTTTCACATAACCAACAGCAGTTTCTTTTGAATATCTTGGAAATAACCCTGTAGTCACACTTTGATGTTTCATTATCAAATGTTGTGCTGAAACACATTTGTAATTCTAATTTTTAAAGGAACTTGCCAATTTCGTAGACGTGATCCAATCTACCACAACTTTTGTGAGCGGAAAGATCTTTATATGGTGTTAAATAAGCTTGTGTTAGCCTTCGAAGCCTATTACTTCCCATTGTCGACTGTTGTCCTTGGAGTCGACGGCGTGACATCTACAAACATCCAAACAAAAGAATAAAAAAATAAAATTGTTTGCACCAATTCATTAAATTGTCCCCTTTTCGCTTTCAAGTTTTCCTCTGCTTACATGAAACAAATAAATAGAAAATCAATAAATTATGAAAGAACATGACATTAATTCAAAATATAAATATAAATCTTTATAAAATTAAAATTACCCGTATAAAACTATTGTGAATTAAAGGTTACATGCAGTATTAATATTGTATAACGGAAACCTCTAGTTATCCGTTAAGTACACGGTTTGCAAAAGCAAAGTAGAGTTTACGATTATATTTCTCCATTATTTTGCAAAGTTCTTTATTTTCTAGGATTAATTGAGACAATTCGAGCAATGATTTCTAAAATACAAGTAGAAATAAAAAAAAAGATCGACTTACTCCGTTATAAAGAGAAGATGTTTGTGACTGAACATCTTGCTCATTTATTGCCATAGACTGCCTAAGCGCTGTTACTAAATCAGCTTCTGGGGTGTCATGGAAAGAAGTCGAGGAAAACGTGCTGCTTGATGCCAATCCAACTTCCTATATCAAAGAAAAAATGATAAAAAAATGAACAAGAACTTCTTTAGTACTTGATTCAATGTCTTCGTCGGAGTACTTTCCCCCGTCATCAATTGGCATAAGTTCGGCATAATCTATCTTCTTCGGTTTTGGCTGATCATTTAGCTTTTGCCAAGTCGGCATGTCTAATCCAGATGGAGGTAAAATATTCGAGCCACTTAATCGTTGTGGCTCCTCTTTCCAGTCGTTTCTTTTGGAAATTTGCCAAGAACAAATTGGATGACCATTAAATTTGAAAATCCAAGCATTGAAAGGCCTGAAAACTATTCAACTATTTATAAACACTTACAGCTCTAAACTGTAAGGAACGACGTCAGCAACATCAGCAATAGCACCTATATCGTCAGAGCAATATATAGTGTAGTCATCAGAAATGTCTTCACTCATGATAGTTGTTTTTACCTAAAAAGAATTTTAAAAAACTAAATTATTGTCCGACTTCAACTCGATCACCGATTATTCTTGTCTGGAGATAATTTTCAATAAATACATGATTGCTAATTCGTTTTTCATCATTTTCTTGTATCCAGCTCGTAAATTCAACGCATTTTCCTAAGATGTTGTCAGTGTATTTATCCCATAATATTAAGTCTTCTTTAAATTCGGGACACCATACATAATATTTCCGTTTTTCTGTATCACTATAGATAATAATACCTTTGTATGTGTGTAAAGGATTAGAAGCTTTACCAAACGGATACTAAAAAAGATGCAAAATGAGTTTACAGTCACCTTTGAAGTACTTGATGGTGAAATTACTTCCAAATCATCAACGTCATTTTTAAATGTATTCGTATGAGAAATAATCCAGGCTACACCTTTTTGACAAGGACTTAGCCACAACAAACATGGGCTTAAAGATTATATACCGGGTATCTAGAAAAAATCATACAAAGTGAGCTTTGAGGGGAGCAACTCATGCTTATCTTCAACCTCAACTTCTATTTCTCCAATTTTGGCCCATAGATAGCGATCATTCCCAAATGTGTCTCCGCAAGATGGTCGACACATAGCATAAATCTACAACATGATTAAACGAGAAGCATAGACTTACCTCTGTCGAGCCGTTGCAGATAGTAGTCTTAACATAATCCTCAATAAATTTGGCTTTGTAAATGATTCCATTAGATTGATCATAAAAACTAATCCACCTTCCGATGAGTTTATTGTCAACATTAACCTTGTCAGTACTATAAATAAAAAAGTAAAAGTTCCGCACTTACATGGCATTCACCGGAAGGCCAAGCATATTATTAAATAAATTACACCAGACATGGTAAATCTTATTTTCATAATGTCGAATTATGCCAACATACATACTACTATGAGGGCTAGATTGTTTAGACCTAACGGATTGACTAGAGGAGACCTCCTGGAAAAAAATTATTGTCAAAAACGTTTATATTAAATTCCCTCAATAGAGTAAAAAAGTTATATATAATCTATTTCCAGCGGAAAAAATCGGCCCGCAAGACCTATTGCGCGTTTTCCTTTTATTTTTCGAGATACTGCCTCTTTTTACTCTTTAGTTTTTTTTTCGTTATTTTCTATTGTAAAATTTTTTATCTTGTGCTATCGATTAAAAGTCGATACAGTGAATGTGCGTTATGAAAATATCTTTCAGGGAAAATTATAAAGAGTAAAAAGAGGCAGTATCTCGAAAAATTAAAGGACAACGCGCAATGAGTCTTGCGGGCCTATTTTTTCTGTTGGAAATAGACTATATGTGAGAATGCACGAGCAATTTCAAAATTAGTCTTTTGCAGTAATACAAATACTGTAACTTGAACTTGAAAGAATTCTCCTAGTATATAAGAAATTTCCTAAGGAAGCCAATTCAGGCGCGAAAAATTTACATAAAGTACGTAAATCGTAACTTTAGTGTTAAGGAAAAAACGACAAATGTCGCTAATTTTACATGTTTTAATTTTATCCCTGGTATTGATTCTGATCATTTTAAAAGTATAGAAACTTACTTCAAGGAATTTGACAACACAAAAAACGTTCTGTTTCTCGGCTTTGAGCTTGATCATAACTTCGACAAGTATCTTATTTTGTGGTTGGATTACACTTCTAGGGATTTTACTTTTAAAATCATGAATTTCCCCTGAAAATGAAAATGAAAGTGGAAAACATACCAATGAAATCATTTATCAAGATAGGATAAGATTCATTAGACGTGACCACCGCTTCGAGTTTTATCTAAAAGTTTCGTTACATGTTATTATTATTATAATTAGTATAAATAATGAATTGAAGTTTATTATAAGCATAATAAACTTACAATTCCTCCTAGTTTTAGATTTTCCACATAGCATTGTATTATGGAAGAAGGAATATCTGCTTTTGAAAGTAGTTCCGTTTCGATTACTTCATGCTTACTATTTACATTTTCATCAACATTAGGAATTCGCCCGAAAAAAGTAAGAATATCATTTAAAACACCTAACCTTATACGAACTTTTAGAAAATCACCAACACTGAATTGAAAGGACTTCTCAAACGTTATGGCACTGACTCTGTATTTCCATATGTAAACAAAAACATTAATTCCACTCTTTGCATTGACAAATGCTGTCAGCCATGGTGAAAGTGTGGTTCCCTAAAGTAAGAAATAAGTGTTTACAAAAGGAGTTTACCTCCGGATTAAATTCCTCTGCTTCCATCTCTTGATGACAAATCTATTAAAAAAGCTTGTTAGAAAAGAGCATAATAAGGAGAAACAAATTGAAGGGAATTCCTTTGTGTAATACAGAAATTGATACATATTTTAATATTTTATGGAAAACAGAATTCTAAAGAAGGACATTAAAAACCGAGATTAAAAATTTTTTTTTAAGAATATTTACTAAATAGCTTGTTAGAAAAGAGCATAATAAGTAGTTCTAATTTTCGCGTTGAAAACCTTTCTAATAAGTTTACTTTCGACGATTCTTTCATCATTCAGTTGCTCCTTGCAGAGATCCAAATGAAGCCTAATTCCCGTGGTTTTCGAGCGATAATCATGATATGCTTATAATATCTCACTGATGATCTCTACAGCTCAATTGTTTGCTACAATGGTTAGTTATCGAGGAACTGTAAAATTTGTCTTTTTTCAAATCCCTTACACATAGCCTATATTGATTATCTGACCACCACACAGCTGTTTCCAGTTCAAGCGACGAAGAAAAAGTCTGTGACTTAGCAGACAGACAGAAAACAATAAAGAAAATATTAGGTTGAGTTAGCTATTGAGTTATTCGGATCAAAGTTGAGGAACAAAAACAGAATCAGTAGTGGTAGTGTGAGAAGATTCACTCTAACACTGTAATCTAAAAGAAATGCCAACCAAAATTATAACCGGTTAATTAGATTAGATATGGTAGGAATGTAAGGAAGATAGTTTTTAGAAATCAAGTCTAGCAGTATGTAGCCTTAAAGAAGGCATCATATAACTCCGAATCTTGGTCTCTAATGAAGTTAGATAACTTGGAATTAGTCAACATCAATCGACAGATCTCCTTAAGTGACTTCTGCGATGAAAATTGTGCAAACTATGTAAGCGCATTCACCTCTTTTAAGTTCCTTGATGTTGAAAAGGCGAAGCTGTTTGATTGTTCACTGGTAACGGAGGGGGATTTACTGCAACCATTACTGTTTCCATTGTTGATTGCAGAGTGATTGATCGTATGAGTGGCACAGTTTTTGGGATAAATTTCGTCAAGATTATTGAACTCCGATATCTTCCAATGTGATTTTATAATAGGCGTCTTATGTCGCTTAACCCAACAAGAAAATGGTCTGAAGAAAAGTAAATAGGGTTAGGCAGGATCACCGACCTATTCACCGTCACATTCTTCAAGATATGCTGATGATCAACGATATATCCAAACAGATCGGATCGGAATACTTTTCTATTATCAATCATTTTGTCTTCAATTCCATTGATCTCGATGAGTATCTGGAAGAAGATAAAGAAACGAGGCTTTTTACCTCTAGTTGGTCCTTCTTTATTCTAAAGGGACATCTTATTTCTTCAACTCCGACGACTTTCACAATTCTCGGTCCTTTCATTTCTTCTACTGACTCTGAGAATCGTAGCCATTGTCCCACCATGTTAATTCCGTTAGATAAAAAGGGTCTTCTAAAAGAATTTGAAAGTATTAAAAAGAATTACATGAGTTGCTTCTTACACATAAATTCCCTGCAAAGCTCAAGACAAAACAACCAGCATAGGTCAATAGTTTCATTGAGTATCACAGCAGTGTAGACATTGTGCTGTTCAATAATGACTTCCTTTTTGTTTAGAGCCTTCCAACTAGATTTATGACCATGTTTTTGATATTTTAGAGCCCATATTTTGAATTCGCTGTAAAAACTATAAATGGAAAAGAGGAAACTAACTCTTGCGGGTTCGGATAGTACCCATGAACATCACAAACATCGTTAAACTCTCTTGTTTTGAAAACGACTGAACCATCGGCTTCGTTCCCTGCAATTGCAAAACAAGTTACTTCGACCTGGAAAAAAAATTAAGAATAGATGTTAATAACCGCTGGATGCTGTCCAACGATGAGTGTCGGAAGAATATCTCTTCCTAGCAGTTCGACAGGTCCCATAGACGTCCACTTATTTTGCTTCCAGTAAACGTTTTGAATTACTATCCATTTACCGACAGGATTTGTGATATGTCTGCTAAAAGAGAAGTGATACGTAGGAGGAAATTTACACAATTTCAAAGGCGATGAAGATTTCACGGTCGAGTTTTATGTTCCAGATCCAACAGTTCTGTTCGTGTACTCCGACGATAAGTCCTTCTAATTCATCATAGACCTTTTTTCCATTTCTTTCAGTCATCCAGATATGATCATTTGTTTTTTCAGCAGGTCCCTAGAGGAAAAAGAGTAAAGCACATAAGATTCTTACCTCACGTTGACATGAGATCTTCCATCGATATTTGTTCCCGTAGTCTCTTTCTATCCACAGCTTCTGTCTTCTGAAAATCATTCAATGATTTTGACTTACATTCCAATGTTCGTATCCCATAGAATATTGTCGTTATCGATAACATGACCAAACTTCTCCGTTTCAAAAATTTTAGGCTCCTCTAATCTCAAGGAAGTGCATTCTACCCATATCTAAACATGTAAATAACTTAGTGTTAATTAATTACCTGAACTTTTCCATCAACAACTTTTGTTGGAAAGGCTTCAAGAATTCTCTCAACTCCACTAACAATGGCATATGTCCCATCATTTTCATTGTTATGAACAACTTTGAAAGATATCCACGTTCCTATAGGAGAATGGATGTCATGACTGGAAAAAAAGAAAATGAGTTAAGAATCTCGCACTTACAATAGAAAGGGACGGGCTTTGAGTTCTTCTTTATAATCAGGACTCCACACATAGAATAGTCCTCTATCTTCCCTTATCAATAGACCTATAGACGCTTTTGTGATCTGCAAATAGCGATCCAATTGGAAAAACGCTGTACTCACCATTGAATCACTTCTAGGCATATTTTTGCCCTTTTATTTATTGAGTTCTTCACATATGAGTTGAAAAGGCAAAAGCAAAAAGATGAAAAAGAGAATAATCAAATAATAGTTTGTTCATTGTTTGTTGACGCAATATTGCGGACAACTTTCGAACGCGAGTTCTCCAATAAAGAATAAAATTTAATTTTATTCTCTGCTGAAATTGTAACATTCCTTTAAAAAAAAAGAAAGAGGATAAAGATATATTGATAATGGAATAGAGAAGATTACGAAATTTTCAAGCCATTTTCGGCTTTCTCATGAAAGGATACATAAAAGTCAGGATTTTTATGCTAGATGATCATGGAGAGTTTATAATTTTGGATGATGCACATGGCCAACTCAAGCAGGGACTTTTAGGAAGTAATAGATACTTAAAGAAAAATATCATGTGTTCAATTTCTGTATATTCTTCCATCTGTCTCAAAAACACAGGCCGTCTACGTTCCCGCTACTTTTTCATGTAGATGAAAGCGGATGAAACCCGCTAGGGGTCATCTTTTTCTCATCAGGGCAAAAGAGTATTACAGCCGAGGGGGGTTGGTATAAAGGTCTCCCGATGATCAGTAGAAAACAACAACGATTTCCTTTCCTTAAGGTAGCCCCCTATTCTTTTGAATATATTCCAGGATGCTTCGTTCGGTCGTCGGACTCGCTTCCGTCGCCTCTGGTCTGGTCTTCCTCGTGGCTCTTGGAGTTGTTGGCTACCTCTTCAATGATATCAACAATTTCTATGACTCTTCTTTGAATGAACTGGCTGATTTCAAGATGACTGCTGACGGAGCATGGGATACGATCCTTGAATCTACTGGAGTAACCATGATGCGTGTTGAAAGAAGTATCTTCCAACGAGAGAAACGAGGAACATGTGGTTGTTCTAGTGGAGCTAATAATTGTCCAGCCGGTCCTCCTGGTCCTCCTGGACCACCTGGACAGCCGGGAGAAGATGGAGAGCCTGGAGAAGCTGGCAAAGCTGGAAACACTGGAATGTCTGTTGGTGCCTCCTCTGGTTCCGACTCCAATTGTATTCAATGCCCAGCTGGACCACCTGGACCCAAAGGACCTGATGGACCACAAGGATCTCCGGGAGCACCTGGAAACGATGGACAGGCTGGATCACCTGGAAAAGATGGTCAACCCGGTCAAGCTGGACCTGTGGGCGATGCCGGATCACCTGGTAATGATGGAACCCCCGGTCAGCCTGGAGCTCCTGGACAGAATGGAAAACGAGGAAAGGGAAAACAAGGGCCTACTGGGCCAGCTGGGCCTCCAGGACAGGCTGGACAGAAAGGACAAGATGGGGAGAAGGGACAAGACGGCCAGCCTGGACAAGAAGGACCCGCTGGAGCACCAGGAAACGATGGACAGCCTGGATCTAATGGAGAGCCAGGAGCTAATGGACAGGCTGGAGCACCAGGGACCGATGCTGCATATTGGTAAGAGAACTTTTTCTATGCAATACTCTTTCAGCCCATGTCCTCCTCGTACAGGAGCTGTTGAGAAGGTTCCAGAAGAGAAAGTTGAGCCAGCCACTGTAGACAACTACGCTCCTGCTGTTGGACCGACTGACAACACCGAAGAGTACCGCAAACGACGTGGCAGCAACAAGAAGAAGCTCCACCGAAACCGCCACGCTACTCAATAAGCATTTCTATCTGTACATAACCGAAAATGAATGCTAATATTCGATGTCATATCACTTTATTATATTTTTTTTCGCTCGCTACTCTCAACTATTCAAAAATCGTGATGTCGAAGAGATGATTTCGAACGTGATTTGATCTCTTTGACGTCACGATTATTGGCTGAACATCACTTCGATGGGGGGCAATCCCGGTAAAACCCGTTCATGCAACCCGTCCTCTTTCTCTCTGTTGCAGAGACTTTACAATCTCATAATGTGCATACCGAAGAGATTACTAATCACCGGTTGTGAAGAGATAATGGAGGCGGTGAAAATGAAAGGAGTGAGTCGTATTTATTTTAAGACCAGCTGTGAGACAATGACAAGAAGGTTTGAACACAACTTGAACAAGTGTGATGAATAAGGGAAAAGACTTCTTAAAGTCTTCCTGAAGTTCAGATTTCTTTTTTTACCTATTGGTAATCGTTAACTCTTCAAAGAATCCTGTTGTATCACGCATGGAACATCTGACTCACAGCCTAGCGGCCCAGGGGTTGGGCGTGACACAAGCAAGGTCAGTTCAATTCTTTCCTCGCGCAGTCTACTCCTTCAATTTAAGTCTTGAGAGCCAAATATTTGGAGAAGCTTTTGAGGCCCCCCTGTCGCAGTCTTATCACACAATGCCGGCGAAAGTTCGCTTCGATCTCAACTTTTCGGATGGTGAAGTAGCCGAGACAACTAAGACCGAGAGCTATGCTGTCACTTTTGGATCTCATTTCACATTAAACTGTGTGGCTGATGATATTCAAGAATTTACCGACGTCGAGATTCATCATAAGGGTGACTTAAAAGCTAAAAAGTACGTTTTTATTCCATTATTTTTTTTCTTAGTAATTTGCCATATTTTTTAAAATATTTTCTTTTTTTTCATTCTTTCTTCCCTATAGCAAACATTAATGTGCCTGATCCAAAACTTGTGGCTTAAAGCCTCCTTTTCATCTTGCTCATAATTTTTACAGCATTTCTTGTTTCAGAACATTTTTCTTCTTCTGACATTTTTTTTTAATTCCTTTACACTTGATTACCCTCCGAAAACATTCCTTACGTCATAGATGTCATCAAGTGTCGGGTTTTCTTTGATTCGCGTCCAATACAAACACTTCAGTCATCGGCTTATGTTTCCCATTTAGTGATTTCATTCGTCATCTGTGTAAACCTATAGTACTCCTGATGCAAATTCAGACGGAAGCTTTCGAAATGCTTTTTTTTTGTTGAGAAGATCAAGGTTTCGAGTTTTTTCGCAGTCTTTTGTCATTCGTATTTGTCCTTCACGGGTTTCGTCTTTAAAAGTTAAAAGGAAAAAGAGCAAGAGGGAATGATCAAGAAGTCAAGGAAATAGTTATGAATCACTCGTGGCTTCTAAATTATTCTAGATTCTGAAGAATCCTCCCTTTCATTCCTTTTCTTTTCTTCATTCCGGCGTTCTCTTTCCACCCACCTCATTCTCTTAAATTTCTTTCCCTGTCAGCTGACGCCTTTTTATCCGCCCGTCAAACCACAGATAATTGTCTTATGGGCACAAAGCTTATCAGGTTATTGCACAAAAACGAGAAAGAAAAGAGGAAGACATTTTGTTTGTTTCAGATCTTCCTTAGTCATTGAAGAATTCCGCGATAAAGATGCTGGACTCTATACATGTATTGCTGAAAGAGGAAAACAACTATATGATCGACGGGTTCATATATCTCCAGTTGGAAAATCCACCTATCCAAAATGTACACCGGAGCAGAATGCATGTCTACCTGGAGTGGAGTGTGCCATTATCGGAGGAAAACCCACATGTTTGTGAGTCATTTTTACTTGCAAGGGTGTAGGCAAATAGTATCGAAAAGTGTCCGAAATAAAATTGAAAACCTTGAGAGATTTTAAGGGAAAAATTTTTTTAAAGCAAAATTAATGTTTCAGTTGGCCGGTAGCTAATCTAACAGAGGAAGGGTGAGTAGGGTATCGTTTTCGTGTTGACCTCTGTTGGTTTCTATGAAACGTAACTCTCCTAGACACTCATTTTCATTATAATCTTCATCTATTTCAGCTGTCCTTTTGGCTTCACCGGCGAGCAATGTTTGGAAAACGTCGTCAAGGACTACTATCTTAGTACGTCGATCATTCTGCCTATACGTAAGATCCCGCATGCTACTCGTCTAACATCTAGCTTTATTATCTAATATATATTTATGAAAATATATAACGGAAGTAAGATTTTTCAGAAGACACCGTTTATGTCGGGATGGTAGGCGGATCGGCCGGGGTCACGGCTCTGGTTAGCGTCATCATCATTTTTGGATTTTTATTCCTAAGGGAGAAGTGAGTGGAAAAAGTTTGATATGGTAGTTTAATCGTTCAATAATAATTTAACTACCTAATGATTCTTAATAACTGTTTACTCTAGATTTACGACTTTCCCATTCTAAACCGACAGAACAAATAGATTTAAGATGACTCTCTTCTCTGCTATTTTGACCATTATGTTTTTTTCAGAAGAAAGACACAACGGTTCCTAACAGTTTTCGGCCCGTTGCCATCCGCCGACTTCCAACTGAATGCTTATGGAGAGCCAATGTTTGAAAATCCATATAAGAAGATATCAGTGGATACTTATAGAGAAACCAAGCGAGAGGATTCGTTAAGGAACGCCTTTCGAATACCTAAAATACAACGAGAGATAAATATAGATAGTCCAGTAGCTCCCCTAGTGGATATGTCTAAACTTCCTTCAATATCTTGATATTTATTCTAAAATGTTATAATAATCCAAAAGCTTTAAGTCATATATTATTGTTCTCGTTGTTTCATCTCTGGTACAAAAAGAATGAAGATGCTCACTTGTTAAATTATTTATATCAATGGAAGATAGCTCCTACGCGACTAAAATAAACAACCTCGTATTTCTCGCTCAAATTACTCCCGCCGCAGCCACTTGTTGGTGTGAAGTCAAAAGGAGAAAATCAGGAGATTTTCGATCTTTCATTCCATTTTGGTTAAACCTTTGAAACAACGAAGTCGTCGGTTTAGTTGTTTGTCTTTTTATCAGCTGATTTTCTGTTTCCAGTTTCGTCAAATCAAAACATAGATTATCCAAAAACAGAATTACTTTTTTATTTTATAGTAACATCAACTGTTTTTCCTGATTTCAAAATTTGCAATATCAAAAATATATTTAGCACTCTGAATCTTATTTGAATTGGCCACATATTACGCTTCTTTCTTTTCTTCTTACCACTTATCACTGGCATTCTATCATTCCCTGAAGACTAAATGTACCCCCCGTTCATTGTCCACGGAAAGAGCAAACATCAAGTTTGACGCGGCCTGACAAGTTTCTCCTTCGTCCTCTTTCCTGACTGCGAAATCTGCGTAATCCGATAATCGTTGAGCTCCCTGATTAGCCGATTTATGCTCGGATGTGGATAAAAAAGAGCCGCCCAGAAAAGCTTTTCATTTAGCACTTAAACAAGCCTATGTAATGTTGAATTTTTTTGTTTGAATACTTTATTGTTTTTTAAATTTTCTGTTACCTTTTTTTTGATAACTAAAAATTTAGAGAAAATGTCGCTGGAAGAGTTCGAAATTGTTCGAGGAAAACTAGAAGATCACGCAGAGGTACTTCAATTTTTATGTGATCATTTTCTCTATGAAGAAACGATGAATGTGGTGAGTCTTTCTGCAAATAAAAGATCCATAGCCGAAGCATAATTTTTAAAAAATGGGAAAAAGTAGCGTGACAAAGCATCTCTTTCAATTTACCTGAAATTTATTAAATATTAGCGGAAGCAAATAATTTTAGACTCTCCGCCTAACGAAAGAAGAGTTTGTACCCTTTGTTTCCGACTTAATAGCAGATTGTTTGGCATCCGGATATACCATCTACGCCCGTGAAAAAGGTACTCCTCTTCCTGTCTAATTTAACAAATTGGTTCATTCAGCTACTGGTAAAATGACAGGTATTATATTGAATAATGTCTGGAGACGAAAGGATCCACATGGAACTAGTTTCACAAGACATCCGAATCCAACACCGGCACAAGTTATAGGTTGAAATATTATTTATGCAACTCTATTCATAGAGCTCTTCCTCGTAACTTTTTCTGATGCTTTTTGGAATCTAGTACCGCCAAATGTTGAAGCTGTTTTACATCGGTAAGTCATTATTCTTTTGTTCTTGAAGATCGTTTAGCGAAATTCTTTCTGTAGGTGTTCCATGGCAGAGGAGGGGCCTTGGATCACTGCTTATTGACTCCGGCTATACTTTGGCAGAATTAAAGGCGGAAGGGATAACAGGATTCGCCTCCAAAACATCTTCACTGGCTAATCAAAAGCTTATGGCCAAAAAGGGATATGAGGTGAAGAAGTATTGAACTAGCTTCGAAAAGCTTATAATAGGTGGTACCACTATATTTTAGTCTACGTTAGCTAATAACACTTGATAAGTTGCCTCCCTTCCACTGCTGCCATTCACTTTTCTCTTCGAATTTTATCCTGATTGTTTTTGCCTTTACAAATCACTTGTTCACTCAACCATACCATCTCTTTTAGCCGGTTCTTTTCCAGAAATATCGGATTTTGCCCTAGCGGTAGTCATCAGATACGCGGCTACGTGTTCAGAGAATCAAAGTGTACAGCAGAACACAAAAGAGGGATCGTCTTTTCTATACATGTTTAAGATTAGTGTTTCTAGCTCAAAATAAGACGCACTGTCCCCTTCCAATATTCATCTAGAAATTTTCAGGAGCTGATGTCTATTCCTTTCTCGACGATTCGTGACGTCGATGGTCGCCCATTGGTCTCCCCAATGGACGGAACCTCTCGAAACATCCTTCTTTGGAAGAATATTATATAGGTTGCAATAAATGTGAAGGGAAACGGAGATTGGATCTTGATTAGACGGCAACAAAAACGAAATGTCGATCCCTCATTCCTATTCGTTTTCGTTTGCCAAAGGAAGGGGGAGATAGTATCTACAGGAAACAATGGGTGACTGTTGACACTTTCTAGATAAACTGATCGAAAATCACAAGCACGATGGGTCAAAGTTAATTAATCTGAATAAAAGAATGACCAGAGTTTTGACATATCTGATGAAAGGGAAGAGGTAAACGATGGATTGTAAAACAAAAAGAGTATAGATGCCTATCCAATATAAAGATTTCAAGGCCTCTGGCGGAAATGATTTAGTACATAAAACCTTGCCTTTACAGTATTCAGCACCTGATTTTCCGGCCCATTAAGCCATTAAGGAAACAAGGAATTTGTTGAAATTTTTTTCCACGTCAAGATTTGAATCCCGAGCCTTTAATTCCCTTTTTTGTCTTTTACTGATTGACCACTGCTGCTGCTAAGGCATCTCTTCGATGAATATCTTTACTAGTTCTTCCTTCTCTGACACAGACTTAGCCGCAATCGAGTCCGGGAAGGACGGACAGGCTGACCGGAGGGCGGCATCCGCAGGCTTAGGCTATATCCCAAATCGCGATCTGCTGCTACACAAGCTTGCCGCTCTGTTGACTTCTTCTCCATGACGCTTGCCTTCACCACACATATTCAGGCTAGTATTCCAGTTTTTCTTATCAACTATAAGTCATGAATCTGTACCTATCAGGATATTAACAATATATTTATCATTTTACTCTTATGCGCAAACTATTTTAGAGGCTTAAAAGTTTCATTTCCTAATCTGTATGGTATGCATTTTTGATATTTTAATCTTTTGTTTTCCATCCTTTCCCTGTTCATCATCATCCTAATACATTCTTCATGTTTTATTTACACTCTAAAAACACTCTTCACCACACATTTTCTCTAAAAAATCTGAAATAAAGTATCGAATTTTGAACAAACCTTTTACATAATGGCTAGTTAGTCGTGCGTTAATGGGCGAACCCGTTTGTTTAAGCCTTCGGCTGTTTTATCGGGTTCCGAAATTGCAATTGCCGAAATACAACTCAACTATTTTTTCATTCACAGAATGCCATATAGTCAAAGGTTAGACTGTGAATTGATTGCCTTTCCCAGGAAGGAATAGAAGTTTTACCAGAACCTTATGGATAAAAAAAATAGTTACAACTATGCTTATGATTGCGTGTTTTTACTCATACATTTTGTTTACCAATTCTTGAAAAAATCCAACTTTCTTGTGTTTTGTTCTACTACTATTTTCTAATTTAATTTTTTCACCTTTCAACTTGCTTATCTGTTAGGTTTAATGTTTTCTAAATCTCTCGTTTTATAAACTATTATTTCCCTTTTAAAATATATGCATATCTTATATTGCAAAAAAAAATTTTTTTATTGTCTAGCAGAAAGCCAGAATAATCATCTTTCTCTATCTCCTCGTGCGTTAGTGTTTCTAGCTTGCAACAAAAGAAAGCCCATCTTGATAGTCTTCAGGACGAATATAAGCCATTACGAAAACGAAATTTCCTGTTAGGAAGAATATTCTTTTAGGTGTGGATATGGAGGTGGCGGAATGGAGGTTACTCTCAGAGCAGACTCCCCTGTTTTGTTTTGTTTCTCCTTGCTATTTTTACGGTTCAACAAATACAATATCGAACAGGTATCGAGCTTATACCCTTTCTACCGACGGACCAGTCGGGGTTTGAGTAAGTCAACTATCCTATTGGTTATCTATCTTTTCAAGTGTATATTCAGAAGATCTTCTAACTAATGTAGACGTTTCTGTGGCCGCAGAAGCCCAAACTAGGAAAGGACAACTTTTATGTTGGGTCATGACGACCTCCGCCTTTCACAAAACAAGAGTTCCTGCTGTTAATGGAACATGGATGACCAAATGTGATGCTTCTCATTTGTTAACTGATGGACACAAATTTTTAAATGAGGTAAGGCAAAGTCAGGAGTTGATAGAGTGATGATTTTCAGAGAACATCATATCATACAGTGTTTCAAAACCTGCCAACGAGTTATTTTAAGCTATTTTGGAAGACAAGACTAGCTCTATATTATATTTATAAAAATATTTCGTCGGAATTTGATTGGTAAGTAAAATATTGGGAGCACTAATATGTGAAATATGAAAAGTACTGCGTCATAGAGCACAGTTGAATTGTTTAGATTAGAGTTATCGAAAGTAGAGTTAGCTTGAAGCACCACCAACGCTATTTTGTCTTCCATAGCTATAAATATATTTTTTTATCACGCAGAGTAAATAATTTCTTCCATTTTTCCTTTCGAAGGCTCCATCTCTTAAACTGAACTGTTTATTAAGTGATAGCCATATCTTTATTTCTTATATATCTCACTCTTTGTTTTTTTTTGTAATTTCTACCCTTCTTATAGGCCAGGCCTTTGATAGTGAACTCCGCCTTTGTGTGATTATCAAAAGAAACCTAATTCCAGGTACTACAAAGCCGACGACGACACATACGCAATAGTAGAGAATCTCCGTGATTTTCTCAGTGAATACGATCCTGATGAGCCTTATTATTTTGGCTATCGCTTACGAAGGAGAGCGGTAATCCTTTTCCTTTTTCTTTATTACAAGACTTTTTATAGCCAAGTCACGGATATAACGCCGGTGGCAGCGGGTATGTCCTCTCTCGAGGAGCCATGAAACTCTTCGCTGAAGAACTATTCAACGATCCTCTTGCTTGTCCATATCACGAGTGGGAGGATTATGCCATCGCCCGATGTCTCTGGTCTAGAGGAATCTTTGCTCAGTGACTTTCAGTTTTTCTGTAAACCAAGTTATAGAGATACAAGGGACTCACAAGGACGACAGAGGTTTCTTCCCTGGCGACCTGAACAACATTTTCATGGAGACTTGACGAAGAGCTTTATAATGGACCCATTGACACATCGAGGACCATCAATATATCACTCAAACTTGATAGCGATGCATCACTTGGTTCCGGATGAAATCCGGTTGATTCACGGAATGTTATACGGGGTAGCACCTGCTCTCCATCGACGACGGCGGAGGAGAGACAGGTTCAATAATAAAAGAAGATTATACTATTGTTCTTTTCATTTCTTGTATTCTTTTGTCTTCGGATGGCTTGTCGTCTTTTTTTTCATAAAAAAGGATTCAGAACAGACAGCTGATAGTTTCGGCAGAGAATATAGCGAGTGAAGAATACAAGTTCAACTTCCGTTCATTTTTCGATATCCACAGACCAATAGATCACTTCGATTAACTGCCAGCGAGGCTCTCTTTTATTGTTTTATTACTTTTTTCGTCAGAAAGATAATTGTCTGCTGCGTCATTGTGACTCGAACAATGTCAAAGAATTTATTATGTTCATATCCCGTATTGTTGTCAGCCGTTCCCTATACAGTTATCCTTCATGCCAGACTTGCTCTCTTTAACTTCCTTATCAGTTGAATCCGTCTGAACATTGTCGGTGGAGGCATTTGAAAGGATTGTAGGGAGATGTCGTTTTGTTCCAAAAGGGTCAACTGTTGGTCCACGCGGTCGGTACATGATTCTCCCAGTCGATAGTCTGCCCAAATTTGACGAAGACGTACCTGAAACCGTATAGTTTGTAAGTTCGACTACGAATAACGGGAGGGGAGAACTTTTTTTGTACGACGGTTGGATTTCAGGAAGACTCTAACAACAAACTAAACAAAGAAGACTGCTAAGAATCTAGAAAACTCTTGCAAAAAAATCATATGAATGGATGTCTCACCTGTAGATCCCATTCCAATCGGTCAATGAAGTGAGGAGGAGCACAATCGAAAGCTGGAGGATGGAGGAGAAGTCTCAATGAGGCAGGAAGATTCAAAAGGATAAGTCTGGTCTTCTTCTGTTGGTCCTTACAATCCCCATTTGGATCTCTTTCCTTCCAAATGGCCATTATCCTTTTTTGTGCTCTATAGGGAAGAGCTCGAAGGATTTCTGGTGCCTATAATCAATAGAAGTAGAGCAAAGAACCTTACCTTACACTCCTTTGGGCCGGCTTTCCCTCTTTGTTCAAGGGGAACTTGAAGAAGAAAATTTCTCGTCCTCGCCATTTCTACCCAACAATCTCCATCTTTATAGTCTTTCCAAATTTCTTCAATTTTCTCTCGTGTTTCTAGAGGAAGCCTCGAAATGAATGGAGGAGGAATACAGGGAACAGAATCCGATAAAGGAGAGTCCATTGCCCTTGCCTCAAAAGGCTTTTTCTATAAATTTCTTAAAAACCCCGCGCGCACTGACTCACCCGTGAAATTCCTTTAGAATTGATGAATGGGAGGAGCATAAGAAGGTAGAGAAGCATTCTAAACAGTCAAGGTGACTAATCGAACACCGGTGGAAGGTCAGAATTAAACGTGATGGGATCTTTAGATAAGAAAGCACGCGGAACTTTAAGGAAAACGACCACAAAAACAGACGGACAGGGTAGTTTGAAGTAGTCTA
Organism: Oscheius sp. DF5120; assembly: GCA_932521415.1. NCBI lineage: Eukaryota > Metazoa > Nematoda > Chromadorea > Rhabditida > Rhabditidae > Oscheius > Oscheius sp. DF5120. The sequence continues at coordinate 5,969,620 of OW051464.1, forward strand.
TTAAAAGGAGGGAGTCTCTCACTTATGGAGGACGCCTCGTAAGGATCATTCCCGAATGTGATCAACAAGGACAGGCGCATGTCTGCTGACTAACAGAAAGTCGCGGGAGATGAAAGTTCGATTTTTGGAAATTATATTGGGTAGATTCATTTTTTCTGGAAATAATAGACTAACTGCCTAGTAATAGAACGGAAGAAAATAAAGTTAGAACTAGGTATGTGAATCCATTTTTTTCGAAAAGATATTCTCAACATAATTAATAGGTAATGGTCAAATAAAGAACAGATCTACGAGGAAGTAAAGTAGAAAGTTAGGAGACACAATTAACAACGGTTCACCGCCACGGCAATCCCACAGTTGCGTGAGAAAAAGTATGGTGGCAGTCGTAAAAGTCAGGTTTTGTTTCGACTGGGAATTGCCGAAGGTCTGGAGAGATGACCAGGGGAGGGTGAAGTGGCGACAATGACGGCCAGACACGCCACGGGTACTCGACGCCTTTTTGTGACAGAAAGATGGTATCGCGTGAAGCGGAATATGTCAGAGGAGTACTCAAAGGGAGTGACCTCGGTTAGAAACGAATACAAATGATTGTGAAATTCCAAAAATTCCAGTCAAACCGTCTACCTTTTTGAATGCGTTATTGAAAAAGGTATACTAATTTCCGATGGAATACATGATCTACTGTAATATGTAGTCTGTCACAAACAACATAAAAGCGGAGAAAGGAAGAGGCAGAGAGATGTAAGTCAAGGACTGGAACAAAGCCAAGAAGGTAACGCGAAGAGTCGATATTAGTGAACATCTCTCGGGAATCGAAGATCGCTTAAAAGCCGGTAGTTCTTTTTTCACGTGAGAACGGACAAATCATCTAATTATAAGGGAAAATGTTTACATTTTCGGAACGTTCCAGGATATTACAAGACGTTATGAAGTTCTCTGGAGTGGATATCAAGATTTCAGCCAGTACATATACATTCTTCCTGAAATTTTTTTAACGAAATACAACACAATTAAATGTTCCGATGCTTGCCAAGAGTAGAATCAATCCAGAGACAAGGTATTGAGAAGGTGATCAGTAGATAGGAATTTTCAGAGAAATCAGGTCTGAACTATTCCCCAAATCTGAAAATCACATAATCAATAAGTAAATAGTTTTTATAAGATTTAAAATTTACAGGACCCTTACTCTCAAAATTAACGCCTAAAAAAAGACTGTCACATATACAACAGTTCCTATGAAAACAGAAACAAAAACCAATAAAAGGACAGTTGCAAGCACTGAAGATGACTTGTAAGAAAAACCTTCTTCTTTCTGTTTCTCAATTTCTTCTTTGAAAAAAGATACTGTTGTCTTCATTGAAGGAACGAAGATCAGCTTCACTACTCGATAAATAATGTATATCATAACAGTATCACGTCCCATATAGTAAACACGATTCATTTGGATCTCTCGTCTCCCTGAATTAATAAATGAAGAAGTAAAAAACATACGGTTATCAAAATCAAAGTCAGATATTTCCCAGATGTCGTTGAAGATTTCAATGGATAGAATAATGGTTTGGAAGAGGATGATCAACATAAACGCATAAATAAATAAGGTGGTAATCAAAAGTTGTATATGGTGTTTCCCAAAGACGAAAAAGCCGTGAATAATCATCCATGTCAAGGAGACTGGAAGCTGAATCCCAGTTTCTTTCATAGATTGCTTACTAAGATCAGAATTCCTGTGTTGTAGAATGCACATACGATAGTAATAACGTACAAAAAAGGCAAGAGAGTTTTTACAACGCTCTGAAAATATATTATGAAATGAGATGCATACTTGAGCAGGGAACTTAAAAGTTTTCTTGATTCCAACTACATCCAAAGAGAAGGACATGAAAGGATCATTCCAATATTCCGGAAGCCACAGGAATGATTTCAGTAGAGTCATTAATCTGTATAATTAAATAATGATAAGGACAGATTGATCGAAAACAAACGAAGGAAGCTGGAGGGTCGGAGTAAACTTGACAAAAAAGCAGAGCGATGGCTAACACCTGACTCCAGTGAGATAGATGCGTGGAGACCAATCTCATGTGTTCAACAAGGAAAATGATGTACAATTTCTCTTTTAGAGGAAAGGTGGCTTACTTATTTACTTACGTACTATAAAAAGTTGCAGCAAAGATTTCTTTAACGGAATGAAATAAAAGATTCTTCCTGTCTAAATGTATTAAAAGAGTCAAGTATTCAATAATTTATTATGTTATGGAGAGTAATAATTAAATTTATAGACGTTGGTAATAGGAGACTATTATAAGGTATTATACTTATTAGTTATGTGTTGTTCAGACTTGGAGAACAGATGAGTCAAAATATTAAGCTATTTAATTTCTTCGAATTTTTTTTCCCAATCAGACGAGAAAAAGTAATCATAGTTCATTGTTATGTGCTAGTCTGATTGCGATTTAAAAATTCACAACATTTATATATATCTCCACCTCCATCTGAAATTTAATCAGAATTGATTACGCTAATCTCAAGCTAATGTCAAGTTGTTTTTTTTTTGCAGTCTGCCTTCTCCCTTTCCCATAATTTTTTTTCCTTTAATAAAATGATATCATCGGTCAAATTCCACTGATTATTGACTCATAGTATTATTGTGTTCACCACGTGAGTCTCTCAAAAATCTTAACTATAAATGGAAAAAGAACTGAAGCATAGCAGAATGTTCATCGTCTGCAAACCTAGACTAGCTGATTCAGATATCCGCACGGACTTTGATCATGATAGGGGGAGCTTCAGAAAATTAAAAAGAGTCATTCCAATTTCCGACGAGTCAGCAGTCGGATATGAATAAACTAGAAATATGCTTCGTGTCGACAGCTTTTCTTTATTTATAGTGATATAAAAACTTTGCTATTCGTTTTCCTATGTTGTGTATCTGGAACTTCTTATATGAAATATGAGATCAACTGCGAACATCAAAATGTACACTAGGAATGGAATTATCTTATCCTATTAGGCCATTTCGAGAAGAAAAGAAATTCATACCTCAATACTTCTCTTTCTTTTTCATCCCCCATACTTAAATTATACTATTGGCTGTTTGGTACATGAGGGAACTGGAAATCTGCCGTTAAAGTGAATAGCTGAATAATTATTCTATATGGGTTATTTATCGCGCTTTACTCCATGTGCTGAATACTGTGATGAATAGCAGGAAATTTGAGCCGAAAATTTAAAAATTTATTTCTAAACCTTGGCTTTTAATTTCAGATTTTATACTCGTTCTATATTAGTCTGATGCTATTTTTGTTGAATTTCCAACAGAAATTTCTTAACACTTATTAGTCTTATGACCTTGAGTTATAGGTTTTGGTTTTGTATTCTTTTTCCCTTCTTACCCTTTAAATATTTGTGTCTTCACAAAAATGTTTTTCGTATCATACTAGAAGGAAAAGAGCAAAACATCGACTATTTTGATATATGTTCTTAACGATTAATAACCTGCTGTTCGAGCACGATATTACGTGAACTTTTCGCTGAGTTCACTCGTGTCTCGTACTAGTCGTTTATTTATTATTGGATATTACAAGACCAACAACTATCCTACAATCTACATTAGTTTACGGCAAATCATGGATGTTTGAGAAAAAGTCTTTCTCTCTCTTTCCCTCTCATTTTGTAGGTTTTCCGTTCACAAACTTCCTCTTCTCACTTTCTAATTTATATTTCCTCCTTTTCAGAGATCATTAGAGATCATAGTGTCTCTCCATAAATCAACACTCATTCACGCGTTTTAGAAAAGGTATTCATCATATATAGACATCTTTTGTGCTTCGTGTTCCATGTCCACTACATACTTTTTTTTCAATCATACATGATATTTTCTGATCTTTCTTGGTTGTCATGACACTCCGAGGCATACATTTCCCTTAACATCCTGGTGTTAACTGAAAATCTCTTGTTTGTTTACAGAAGAAAAGTTCTTAAAATCCAGTAACCTTGACGACGAACATCAACAGTTTACCACAGGAACTTTATTCAGCTTCAACTAGCTGCCAGTATGTCTCTAATACGGTTGATTAACCGTAGTTCAATGACTGTTTTGCCAGAATATAAGCTATTCATACTCTTCATATCGTGCTAATAAATTGCGTTCTTATTCTGTGGTTCATTAGATACATATAATACTGTTCCGCTCGAAGGAACTAGTCACATGTTCTCTATATTGGAGATATCTTTTTTAAACAGCTGCAATTTTAACTGTCCATTGTTAGAATTTCTCTACATTTATTCTTTTTTTCAGACATGATAAAAAATGATGAAGGCCAAGTGTGTCAAGTGTGTGGAAGACAATGGGCTCGCTTCAACTATAAGGCTGTCGTCTGCGAGTAAGTTATCTCCCACTCAAATCATCTCTTTCAGTAACTGTCGAGTTTTCTTCTTCCGTAAAATTACTCTCAATCGACAATATCGATGTCAAAATGGCAACAAATGCAGCATCTCATCGAGTAGGTGTCGACTGAGATCATAAAAATTTTTCAGAAGTGCGTGTGAACTGCTCCGCTTGCAGATTTCAACGATGTTTGGATGCTAAAATGGATCCAGAGGGTGAGAATATTACGATATTTTTCAATCTTTCTTACATCATAGCATTTTTTTTCCCAGTGACCTTTCAAATTTCCTTACTTTTTAAAAGTTCAAAAAATCTTCATACACAAATTTGTATTTGTAATTTATTTTATTTAGAAGTCGGGAAGCGTTTCGACAAGCGTCCAGTTGTTCAAACCTTTTCCAAGAAATGCGTGAAGATGAATATCACTCAACTCCATGAGCCTCTGGTAGCCTATGGGTGTAAGATACTCCCTCTCATTGGAAGCACCACATCCGCTTGGGAATACATTCAAATAATGATTGAATTCGAAAGGTAAAACAATGTTGATACTGTAGCTGTCTAGATTTACAAACAATTACACGGGAGAATCTCCTCAAAATGCAACAGCGAGGATGGATATCAGTTTAGGAGAGGCGATAAATAATCCTTCTCTTTGCTGTAAACGGGATACGGTTTATCTTAATTCCCGTTCATTATCCACTACTTCTTTTAGGCAGCCTTTTCTGATGTCGGAAGTCTTCCAAATCTATCGAAGATACACTTTTGGAAGATATTCTGTCGGACATTGACAGCATACTTGGATTTTATTTCAGGAATAGAGGAACTACAGAAACTTGATGCATTGGACAGGGTAAGAAAGATAGAATGAGAAGTTGAATGAGAGAATTTCAGATTAAAATCTGCCAGTATAACGTGCTCGACTTCGTAAAATATAACCTCTGTTATCTACAATTCGACAGTAAAAGGAAGCATTATCCATTCACAGGAATTTCAAATTTTATACTGGAAGGAGCGCCGGACAACTTGTAAGTTTAGTACATGCTGCAAATATATTTTATTTCTTATTATTTATATAAACTGAAAAAAAATTTTCAGCTGGGACTCATATCCATCCGGATATATGAACAGTCACCGAGCAATCGTCAATTTTTTTGCAGAGTTGGACATAACACAAGAAGAAACAATGTTTCTTAAAATCCTTGGGATGCTTTCAGCCCGTAAGTCGTTGGAATATCTCTAATAAAAACTTTGTCTAGCTCCGGACCTCTCAGAAAAAGGACAATTGATTATCATTCAAGCCAAAGAGCGATATTCTGTTTTATTGGGAGAATTGATAAGAGAACGGAAGAAGGGATCTACCAAATATGAGATTCTAACAAGAGTGAGAAGATTATTGACTATCATCAGTCTAGTCAAGGTTTGTTTAGAACTTGAAAGAAAAGAAAGTTTTAAGGAAAACTCCATCATAGGAGCACAAAAACAAGCAGAGATGGTAATAAATGGATACGGAAATATGGGGAATCAACTGGCGTTTGATATCCATATAAGGAACTATTAATAATATATAAAAAAATAATGTGACGATGAACATTCATGTAAGGATCTGTTGTTTAGAACCAATTCGAGTTCTTTGACCGGTCAAGACAATTTTGGAGTCAAAGTCTGCAATTTAACAAAAGAATTACTGTTGTTCATAAGCTTGAACCAAAAATAGGAAAAAATTGAATCATTTCAAAGTCACCTCCACGTATAATAAACCCTTTATGAAGATTCAATTTTCTTTATTTTGTCGCGGTTTCCTGGCATTTGATCTCTTATCGGTCTCCTCGTCAGTTCCCTAACCACAACCCTCTTTTTAATCGTCAGCTCATTGTCAAAAAAAAAGCCATTCGCCTTCAATGTTTACTTTCCTACGGCAAGTGCAAAGACTGCGCGGAACTTGTTGCCAATGTCTCTGGCGGAAAGGACGCAGAGGACCCGACTCAAAATGCGGTCGGCCGGGACCCGGCTGTATTCTATTACGTCAGAACATTTGACCCATTTCGAAAGCAGCTCATTCATCTGTTCTATTCTCAGGTCATTTCGTAATCTCCGGCACACTTACGTGCCAGTAGCATTGCAAAATTTTTTTCCTTCTTCTATTAGCGCACGCTGTCAGCACCCTGCTTAATTGACGACTTTGTTATTAGATTCCTTTTGTTTCACAACCAAATTCTCTATATACAAATTATTTTAAAAAGCATGATGTAGAGCTTTGAGAAACGATAAAATTCAGTTGGTTTTTCTGTTTATTAGGTTAAATTAGATACAATAGCAGCCTCTTTTTCTCTGATATCAACAAATATACACTTTCCATTCTTTTCATTATGAAATTAGCTAAAAATATAAATTTGTTCTAGACATAATTAAATCTTCATACATTTTTTAAACATTCCCCCCTATCTTTCTTTTTTATTTGAGCACAATGTCCTGTTCATAGGTAGCGTTCTTGCTCATACTCCGTTTTGTAGTTGATCAAAGGTGTCAAAATTCTATTATACAACCTATTATTCAACCCTAACTATTTTTGTTTCATGATTCTTGATTTTTTTTCCTTCGCGTAGGTTGGCTAATCTTAAGAAGCACTTGGTCTTGAAGCACTTGGATCTTGAAAGTTACCGCGGAGGGCAGATGACTCTCCCGTACAGTGGGCGACTTTATTTATTTCCCATGCTCTCTCCTTTCATAAAAACAAAGAGACTGGAGAGGTGTCTGCAAATATTTTGGTGCAATATCGCTCTTTTCGTTCCATTTTCCTTGTTTATAAATTTGCCAAAAAAAATCACAATTCTAATCCTCGGTTAAAAAATATATATTATCCATCACTCCCTGCAAATCCTTTTGAAAATAGTTTCTGTTCTCTTTTCCTTCTCACTTGGTTTTGCAAATTAGCTAAAAACGTTGACAACACGCGTGACTCAACCGATTCTTCCTTCCGCCGTTCGACGAACTCCTGAGGAAGCATATATTAATCAATATCTTGACTCAGACCTCAGCTGTTCTTTAGGGCGGGATGAGCCCACGAAAGATGAGAATGGTTTCACTTTACTCGTTTCCTTGATGAGAGAGGGCTCTATTCTCCAAGAGACTATTTTTAGATTTATTAGTGTATGAGGAGCTGGCTATAAACGGGATAGTTAGTGTCCATGGATGGAGATGAGTATCTAACAAGATTCCTCTTCTTACATTCTTCTTAGTGAATGTGATTGAATAGCTGTAACATTTGTTTCTCGAAAAATCTTTTCTCCCTCTATAAATATCATCTATAATACTCATTTCTTTCTGAAGCTGTTTCTCATCCTCCCTCTCCTCTTGTTCAAAGGTAATACCAACGAATCTGTTCCTTCTTATTTCTCCGCCCGTCTCTCCCTTCTTGTCTGTTTCACTTTTTTCCTCTCGAACTGTGTATCATCACCTGGAGTCAATAGTTTGATTCATTTGCGGATTTCTATGTGTGCGGGTGTGATCGATCGACTGCCCTGTTGTGTGTATCGGGTGAGAGTGTGTGTCTGATAAGTCGACCTACAACCTGTATCTCATTGTTCTACTATTGCCAAATCCAAGCGGATAAATGTTAATTGACCGGAAGTTTTGGTTTTTTTCCATTTTCAGTAGCTATTTGATACAGTAAGCCGAAGAATAGAGAAGGGGTTATTCCCTCTAGACTCCTCTTCTATCCAATTATCCCTAGAATTCCTCCGAAGACACAAACTTGTTTTTTAGACGATAACATGATCATTTTTCATAGACAACGAGAGAGCACATTTACAAAATAAAAAAAAAAAAGAAATTACTGCATTGCTGCCAGCTAGTCCTGTTTCAATAGATTCACTTGAATAAATTGTTCGAAAAACTTCTTTTCCGAACATGAGCTTATAGAGTTTTCTACAATGTTCTTGCTTTGTTTCCTTTCCTATTATGCTTTAGCTTCTTCAGCTGCCAGGGTTACGGGTTCCTCATATAACATTCCTTTTGTCTTATCTTTATTCAACGCGAATATTAAGTTGCGCAAAATGAAAACTATTGTTTGTTTGTTGTTTCTTTTTTATGATTTTTTTTACGAAAAAAAGTAACTGAGGCAATAGGCCACGTAGACGAAAGCGAACATGCTTTGACGTCAAAGACTGCCTTTTCATCACAATCGTTTCACTTTCAACACTGTCCTGTGACGCAATGGAACTTTTAAATTTTATTAAGACACCTGGCAAAAGTAGTAAAACGATTCATTTACTTTATGCCTCATTTGAAAGTTACCCAAAACTACTTATACTCTATCTTTTGAAGACACTGCCCTAGACCTCTTAAAATCTGTTTATTATCCTAGTTTGTCTTAAACAGCCAGTGTAGCGCCTCGCCGGCATTCGCTATTCCTTCCTTGTCTCTTTCTCCTATTGATCGATCGAATGTTCGCTTATCTCCCTTCATTCGTCTTCGTCCTTCACGTCATCTCTGGCCACATTTCAACTGACTCACCCTTCTTTTACTGTTCTTTTCTATTCTCTTTCCTGCCAGTCATATTTATCCAGGTGTTCATTTCAGAATGCATGTTGATGATGTCAAAAATGGCAATCTACCAGATCAGGACTTCGATCGTTCACGGTTTCACCAGATAGAAATCACAGTGAGTCATTTCGGTGTAACACAGACCATTAGCGTCAAAAATGGGGGAAGACACGAGGTCGATGGGAACAGATGGTTTTCATTAGACGAAAATAAAGAAAACAAAACAATTTCAAACAACGGAGAGAGGGTTTTATGGGCTGGAAAAGCGCAGATAATTTTCAGAATAATAGAAATCCGTTACAGCTTTTTTTTAAGTGTATTCAATGTAAAATAAGAATGTGAAACAACGAATTGCGGGGAGGGCGACTAAATGGAGAAATCCGAAATGGACACGGCAAAAAAGAAATTAGCATAATACATATGATTCAAAAAAAACACGGCGCGGAATGACAAAGATTCTATTTCACTCTTTCCTTTCTATTATTTTCTTTGTTTTGAAAAGTAGTATAATTAGAAAAGAAAAGAAAGGGGTAAAACAGAATATTTGTCATTAAGGGTTTCAAAGAATAATATGTATTACGTACAAATTCGGCCGAAATGGATCAGTTCCATTTTGGAATTTTCCAAAACGGCCAATATCTTTTTGGGCCGTTTCCACAGTTGCGTTTGGCCGTATTTGCCCGTTTCCATTATTTCCCTTGGCCATTTAGTGGCCGTCCCGAATTGCGATGTTAATCTTAAACCGCACAGCAACAGAATGGTGGAGAGAGCCTAGAATTAAAAACAGTTCCTTGTCTACTTTGCCTATAAAAAATATTCAGTGAGATTAATAACAAAAAGGAATTCAACCGATATCAATCTAATTGGAATATTCTTAAAGAATTATAGGAAATCTATATGAATACCATTTCTCACCAACTGAATTGTTATGAAATTAGTTTTCATAGATGAAATTAAATTTTACTATAGTTCAGATTATCTTTTCAGGACACTCATAGCAGGTCTATGCGATCCTTCACTATCCCCCATCGTTATACAAATCTTCAATTTTTAAATTCTGGAGCTCAAGGAACAGTAGTGTGGGTTTCATTTATCCTACCCAATATGTACACGTCTTTAGAGTAGCAGATGACAGCGTAACTGGGCAGCAAGTAGCTATAAAGAAGATGCAACAACCTTTTATCATGCCCATATCGGCCAAACGAGCCTATAGGGAGTTTGTCCTCATGAACAGTGTCCGGCATCCGAATGTTATCCAATTATTGAATGCCTTTACTCCTCAAACTTCTATTCACAACTTCACAGAGGTCTATCTCGTCATGGAACTGATGAAGCATAATTTGCACGAAGTACTCCATCGGATACGGTAAAAAAAATAGCCATTTTCTTTAATCTATAGAGTAGATTGGACCACAAAACGCTATCGTTCTTCGTATATCAAATGCTCTGTGCCATCAAACATCTTCACAATTCTGGTGTCATCCACCGCGATTTGAAGCCGTCGAATATCGTTGTTAATGAACGATGTGACCTCAAAGTATTGGACTTCGGTCTTGCTCGGAAGAAGAACATGGATACGGCAATGAGGATGAGTGACTACGTTGTGACGAGATACTACCGGGCACCGGAAGTTATTCTCGGTCTTCCGTATTCGGAAAAAGGTAAATCCTCTATTTGTGAGGATAGTATAAGAAATTTTCAGTGGATATCTGGTCAATTGGCTGTATTTTTGGAGAAATGATTACTCACAATGTCCTTTTTCCGGGTAAAGACAGGTGAGTCGACCGATAAGATAAGCAGAGCTGTAGAAAAATAAATGAGTGGAAGATAACGATGTTTCAGAGGATAGGTTTAGAAAACAAACTACAAATGAAGAGTTCTGACTGATACAAAGGCAGAATAAGAATAATTTGTTAAAACTTACCATTGTTATTACCATTTCAGAGTAGACCAATGGACAAAAATTGTAAACATAATGGGAACACCTTCGGACGATTTCATCTCCCGATTAAGCCACAGCACAGCGATGTATGTTCGGTCACTTGCCCGAAAGTCTCCTCGTCCATTAGATGAAATTATCCCTGATTCTGCCTTCCTCACAGAAACTGCCAATGAAAGGGTTCATTTAACAGGTAACCACCCTTTTTTTGGCAGAAGGTGAAATGTTTTCAGCGGTACAAGCTCGTGATCTTCTTGGAAAAATGATTAAAATCAATCCAGATGAGAGATATGCCGTAGATGATGCACTTCGTCATCCATACGTAAAACTTTGGTTCCGCGAAGAAGAAGTTAACTGTCCTCCATCTATCAATCGGTATAATCAGGATATAGACTATATGGAAAAACCACTGTCAGAATGGAAAGGTAGTTAAATTTAATTATAAACCTTCCTTCAGAGCTGATCTTCAACGAAGTTAAAAAATATCAGGAGACTCATGACGTCTTTGGAAGGTTATAGCAGACATTAGGCAGCATCCACCTCACAACGTCACGAAATGTACAATTGTTATTGTTGCTGTGATGTTTTCAAACACGTGTACAAGAGGAAAGGAAAGAAAAAAAAAGAAATAATAAAAATTAAAGAAAAACATCTTTGCTTCCGGCCAGATCCACTTTTTATTTCCTGCGCGTTGTCCTATTCAAGTAGACGAAAATTAGTTTCGCTTTTTCTATAATAGACCTCCGTTTCTTTCTTCCTACGCCAATTCACGGTTACGAATTAGATCACGAAGCGTATCGGATTTGTGTTTCGATCTAAAGAGGCGTGTAGTTTAAAAATCTAGGTTTTTCGAATATCTGCTATCATTTTCTTCCAAAATTCGCTGCGATCCAAATTTTTTGACCTGAAGTATCATTATCGAATTAAACGATAAGGTCAGAGAGGATTGCTTGCCCTATTATCTGGCTGTGCGAAGTCTGTATTAATGATATCTCTTATCCTCAAGATGATCAGGTTTTGCGTGCTTTGTTCCTGAAAAAGGCAGCTACGGGCAAATATTTCTCACACTCCACTTCCTTTCACTATTCACTTCCAAGTGTCCCGACTTTGCTAACTTTTTGTCTGATTTATCACACTCATGAGGTAAACAATCCCAAGTAAAAGGAAAAAAAAAGTGTTCAATAGATAAATAATATTCTCAAAAGAGGCACCGCGATTTGTTTGTCTCTCATCAAAAAGTGTTCAGGTCAAAATTCTTCCTGTTTTTCTCTCTCTCTCTCTCTCGCTAATGACTCTTCTATTAGGCATCTCCTGTTTTCAATCTATATGCTTATAATTCATAGGCGAAAGAGACAAAGAGGTCAGATGAATCCGGCAGATACTCCGCAAGCTAGTGGCTAATTTATTATGTGTTAACTCCTTATGGAAGTTACGGGGTCGAGTGGAGTAACCACCGTTCCTATTCTTACTTTCTCCTTCGCGGCATGATTGCTCTGTACTTTTTTCTGTCTTTCACTCATCATCCGTCAGTAAAGCAAGTTACAAATTCTTGACCTATTCTCACGGTCAACTTTGAAAGTTATTTATGAAAAAACTCGGTTATGGATGGATGGACTAGGATTAAGTCAGTGGTTTAAGACTTCTGTCCTATGTTTATTCCTATGATCTCTGTATAGCATATTACAAATTTGTTTCTTTTTTAAAAACTTTTTCCCTGATTTTTCCCCTTTTCTCGCTAACAATATTTATATTGAATGTCGTCTCTTGTTGTCCTGTTTTATTGAACTCTCTATTCATCTCTTCTAAATTGTTCCGATGACAATCTTTAAGTGGAGAGATGCCCAACTGTGCCCGAAAGTGCTTACATTATCCATTGTGTAACCTACTTACCTCCAATTCACTTTTATCGCCTTTCTCTTCAGCTAGGCGATATTTAAATTGTCATAATTAAGTTCACTGAGGAATAGAAGGCAAGATTTAAAAAAAACAATTGTGAAGAAACATTTTGTGCTTTCTTTTGTCTATTTAACAATTATATCGTAAATTATCTCCGCCTATGTCCTCCGTCATCAGTTCTCTTTCTCTTTCTCTACCTTCCGCGGTAATCCCATCCGAAGAGAGAGAGAGCGAAAGTCACATTGTCCAAATTTCGTCGTCCTGTCCTCTCTCTTCTTCCCGGACATAATATGCCAAAACCTGACACTTTTTTCTGTCATGCGTAAACTTCCCAGTTGTTCCTCTATTATCCGGCCAGGCTACACCTATTTGACCGGTCTGAGGGGTCAGTCAGTCGACGGCCCATCTTTAGTCCTCTCCCGATCTTTTCCTATAATTACACAAATTACACCGGATTGTGGCAGATCGCATGGTTCTCATCTTTTCACCTTTGATAGTTGACTCCCTCCATTTGTAGCAAAGCGAGTAGATAATGAAACATTTTCTCCCACATTTCCCTTTCTGTTTTCTTCACTTTTCCATCTTCCTGCCCGGTTCCGTATCACTTTTTCTACAATTTTCATATCCTTTTCGAGTCCTCGCATGTCTCTTGAACTGCTTGTTCGCGCCGTCAACTTTAAGCAAAATGTTTCTCAAACATTAGATCCGTTGGAGGAGATAGGCAATATGTGAGAAGAGTGTAAAAACAAACTTTTTTTATTTTTGTTCAAAGAAAGAGGAGATAATATGGTGCAACGATCCTACATGTGGAAGGTCAATTTCTCTTTTAATCTCTTTATTTAGTTTCTGGGCATCCGCATTTAAAACATTTCTATTCCCTCGAAATAGTCTAGAAGCAGTAAAAGCAGCTATCCCCTGCCGGAATACCTCGACACTTTTACAGCCTTTGCTAACAGAACTAGCATGAAGCCTCATTGTCTCCCAGTAGGTACCGGATTTAAGGGATATAAAGCTGGCGCATACTTGTCTGGTAAGCCTGACCATTGGCTGGCTCACTAAGATCGAAGAATCGGTTCCTCGTCGACCTTCGTCCTTCGTTCTTCGCTGCCAATCGAGTAAATACACTCAACCCCCTTTGAAACAACTTTTCATAGTCTGCCCTATATCTTCTTTACCTCCTCCCTTCCTTTATTGTTCGTAATGTCCTTAATTTAATTTTAAAATCTAAATGTTTTTGATGGAACAAGAGATAGGGCAAGGATCGTGTCCGTGAGGCTAGTTGTCCAAAGAGGCGAGAACAAAAAGCAACGACACGTTCCTATGCCAATCTCGATTTTCGTATACCCGCCCTGGATCGGCAGTCCATTTTATCCTTCTTCTTGATTCTCTCTAAACTCTTTCTATCTTTTTAAAACGAGGTTAACAATCCAAAGCGTTTTTTACGATCTTGTTGCGAAGTTGTTCCAGGAGGAGACTTGGGAGGATGAAAGTTTTCTCATAGCCCAGCATCTTTTTTTGCTTTCTAAGTGCTCGATAATATTTTTTTTTAATTTTAGAGAGTAATTTATTAATTTTCGCTTTGGTAAGAGAAGATCCTGGTATAAGAAACTGGAATCCAATTAGCTGCCTCTTGCTTGTCCTCGTGATATCGCAACCACGCTAATGATCAATCTTTTCACTGATCGGGATCCTGTATTCATGCAGTTTAATGATACATGTAACAGGCGTTCCTTTTTCTCCATCCGCAACATATTTGTAAAACGGCGTGTCGTTTGCACTCCCTGGAATGACCTATGTCCTCTTGACTATGACCCTCACGCTTACCGACTATTTTGATCTTTCTGTTCCATTGACACTATTTTCTGTATATTATCTTTTCATTCGGATAAGAAGAGATGGCAAAGGTGGACAAGATCGAGTTTTCTCGAGACCTGTTTGACTTAAAAAAGCTAATTGACGGTATCAAAAGACAGGACAAATACGTTGGGTATTATCTTTTGCCCTTTGGTTTAGTTTTGCGTTATCCCTCTTATTTGTTTCTAATCAAATAGACATATTCCCAAATTTTCCCGTTTATGGGTCTTTTTTTTCACTTTGATCTGTTGCATCCTGAATGTTTTAGAATGAGACTGTTCCTCCTCTCTGCAGTCTGTTTTGTTCAAGTGCTAGCAGATCGGCGAATATTGAAGAATTATGAGAGGAAGTTGAACGAGAAGGAGGGTCAGATCGTCGGCGGGATGGTGAAAAGGTTGGTTTCAAAGTACAAGCTCTCTCTTCCTCAATAAGACAAAACCGAACAATTATGTTTTACTTGGGAGTAGAAACCAAAAGAAATAATGATAACTTTGCAAGAATTCCTTTTAGATATCGTTGTATCGAGGAATACGTTCCGATCGAGGAGGCAACCGACCACGGAATAACTCTTTCTTCATTGAAAAAGAAAAAGCTTCATGGAGTGAAGATGTCCAAATCGGATGCGGTGAGTTGGTGGCAGGGAAAGTAATCGTGTGGTGCTTCTGGCTAACCCCTTCCGGACATCTTTTGTTTCGATATTGATAATCCCTAAAAAGAGAATAGAGTTGGCTAAAGGACGATTCCATCGACTCAAATACCTTCGACTTTTTCAAAATACCATTCAAATATTCATTTGAGGTGAGAGATTAGCAGAATGGGGAGAAAGGAATACAGACTTGATACCAACAGATAGAGGCATAAGATGAGTTTTAGATTAAACCGAGAAACATGAACACAAATGATGTCGAAGCACTCTTAAACGTCAAAACACCAGATCAAAAGAGTGACTCGGAAATAGAAAAAATGCTTGCAGAAGACGCTAAATCATCGGGAGAGGATATAGCTCATAAAAACGTGATCAGACCTCAAAAGTAAGTAATAAGCCATTCTATAAATCGATTAGGCATCGAGAAAACGAGTTATTTGATCATGAATTGAGTAGAGGTGTTCCAATTTCACAGCTCTCGAGAGATGGATTGAGGAAACGACCACGGCCAGGACGGCAGTTCTATGTTTATGACTTTGATGAGAACGAAGAGTACGAGGAAGAGGAGTATTACGACGAAAGACCAAGAAAAAGATTTGGAATGAGGAGACGCTTCTCACCGGCCATGCGGAGAAATCCATTCTACTATTCTCAGGTAAGGGCCACTCAAAAAATATACGGAGATAGTATCAGTCATACTTTTATATCATCCCTGTTTTCAGCGTCTCCCCTACCATCCTGATATTCGCCAATCTTCTCGTCAATATCTCCCTCCCGTTATTCCCCAACAATATCGTCCAATCCAATCTCAGCCATACCTTCAACATCGTCCGGCCAATCTTCAGCCCGTTGCCGTCGTTCAGCAACCTCTTCCTTTTACCCGTCCGGACACATTAAACCCGCCAGTTTTGATGGAAAAGGCCGAGAGAGTCGATCCCTCGAAGGCTCCTCCTTTCCGTCCTGTTCATCGTCTCAAGATGAACCCTCTCCCAAAGTCTGGTACAGGCACCGTTCCTCTTCCACCCCAGCCATTACCCGGAGCCGTCCCAAATTTTTCAAAAGGACAATTAGAGGTGAAAAATTAAGCATGGGGGAGTGAGATGCTTTCTTATAATCATCTCGCAACGGAGTCATCGTTAAAAGTCAAAAAAATGATTGTATATTTCAGGATGCCAGCCCGGAGAATTGTAAGAAGATAACCCAATTCGCGAGTCAATTCGGAATAGGAGATGTTTCAAAATGGAGTCACAATAACTGTGGGACGATGCAGATGTTTGTCCCTGGAGCCACCTGTCAACAGCTATGGCATTTTGTGGACTCTTGTCACAAGAGGAGATTCTTTTGAATTCCTTCGCTTCTCCCTCGCCTAAATACGGTCCTTTGTCTCGTGTATCATGACTTTAGCTTTCCAAGTAGAGCATTCCAAACCAGCTCAAATCGTCTTCCTTTTTGTAATCGAAATAGAGTCAGGAACTTTTTCGATTGGTTTTTGTCATTTCTTGTGTGCAATTATTTGTGATATTTATTTATATAATAAATTAAGCATATTATGGAATTCTAAGAGAAGTAGAAAAATTCTAGCACATTTAGTGGAAGAGACCAAAATCCAGTAGTTGAAAAACAGCAGAATGACCATCTTTTCGTTCGATTGGACTCGACTCTTTCCCCAGTTTAGTCAATATTTGTTCGTGAGAGCTTTGATGCCCCGTGTTATGACAAGGTGCTGCAACAAACCTTTAAAACTACAAAATAAACTATTACTTCAAATTGATGAATCTTTATGGCTTTGTAAAATTTATAGTAAGATAGGAGACAGTTGGAAAGCACTGCATTACTTCGTAAATATACTTCTAACAATGGTGTTCTTGGGCGATACTTTTGTACCATTCTTCTCTTGCTTACTCATTTCTATTATCTCAGCTGGGCCTCTTACGTCTAACCATTGTCCACGAACGTCATCGCGCTGGCAGAAACTGTCTATTGAGTATTTTTTTGTCATAAAGGCTGTACAAATTGAAGGTTCTAAATATCTATAGTTTGTTATACAGAGACAAAGATATTTGTTTTTCGGAATTCTATACAATACTGAAAGTTCTTTTGAAAATGATTTTAAAGAAGTCAAAATAAAGCCAACCCATACTCATTCAGTATTGCCCCGACGGATTGCATGCAGAATTTAAATGGTGCTAGAGCACATTGTCCGTCCAGCAGGCCAGATAAATTCAGCATTCTCACCGTGGAGGGCGATGAGTACAGGAGTATAGGAATCGATAGGAGGTGCGAACCGGTTGGCGAGGTGTGTCGTTCCCCCCTTTGACTGGCCCGAAGGCAATAGATTTATGAAAAAAAAGAGGAGAAAAGAGAGGATTGATGGTTGTGCACGGCGTGTGATATGACGGGTCGGCTGAACAAACAGGCCAGTCTGTATCAGCTCGATTGGCGCCCGGAGGAAGGTTATTAGTTCAGGAGGTAGTTGTACAAATAAACCAGCTTTATCGAAAACGCTGCTGCTAGATAAGGAGAATCGATTGAGAGAGAAACACCGGCCGAGCCCCTCCTCTAAGACACTATCGTCATGGTTACCAAGGGACTCAGGTGGAGTGACAACTTCTCTAGAAATAACAATCGGACCACCCAGGCAGACCACAGCTGGACAACTGAAGGCCATAAACACAGGCGCATGCTTACCTGGTCAAAAGCTCCGCCCAGAACTGCGAGATTACGCCGACGTTTGAACTGGTTACAGAACAAATAGTCATAAAAATGAAGAAACACGGGGGTAGATGGGGGAGTAGAAAATTTAAGCTACGACCAAATAACAAAAGAGATACGTCGAAACAAGATGTTTGGAGTTCATATAGAGAGAAACAAAGGCGAGAATAATGAACTGCTACAATTAGTAAATAGTTATTCAGGAAGAAGCCAGTATCGATTCTTTTAGAGCTTTAAAAGACTGCACTGATAAGTAGCTTCAATTTCTTTATAAATGACTCTTATCTAATGGATTTTACTGTGTTTACTATTCTTGTTTTGTCACTCGGGATATCTGCTTTCCAACAGAAACGGGTGTTTCAAGTTGCTTCGTAATAATTTATCAGACTGAAGTCAAACCGAAAACTAGTGATAAACAGAGCTAATCGTTTATTCAAAAAGATCTTTTCCCCTAGTATGTATTATCTATTTAAAAAGGCAATCAAGCCTCGACTCTTCTCATTAGACTATGAAAATTGGGAGATACGCTAGGGACCGGGTTCATTATTCGAAATTTTAGATTGAAATAAGCACCCAATACCATAGTATCCAGGACGTTTTAAGCTGTCTTCAAAACAATTTTGGAAGAATTAGGAATCTTTTGGCCAATCATAGAATCGTTCGAGTTCTCTCTGCGGCTGACGAATTATCCTGTGTCCGCATCTGCCTAATATGTCCAGATTACGTGTACCAGGTGTCCTGTAGCTAATCCTCTCTTTCTTTCTCCCTCCAGCCGACTCTCCCCCTTATTAGTCGTTCCGGAAGGACGCGTCACCTGGCTATTACCTGCAGCTGGCGCCATTTGCATATTGTGACGTCTCTGTCTATGGTGACGACCATGGCGACTCGTTAGGGAGATAGCAGTCTATTCTTGAACAAATCGTATCGTGCGAATGGGAATTGGTGAGCGACGACAGCCAGGCACGAAGGGAATAAAGGAGCCGCCAATGGAGACAGACGAGAATCGTAAAAGGAACCGCCGACGGGAACTGTATAATAATGTGTGAGAGCCGGACAAGAGAACTTTTGAAGCACCGCTCAATGGGGATACAGCGACCGGGACAATCTCCATATTATGTTAAAAAGGAAATGAAGAAAAATATTGGGAAGACACTCAATTCATTAGCAACAGATTATACAAAAAGAACAAAAGACTACACATTGAATAGGAAAAAGAATCATTAGCTATTGGACCAATACCGTTGGGGCCATCAGAATCTAGCCAGATAGAAGATTTCGTATTGAAAAACAGCTTGCCTCCAATTGATAAATCTGTATCAAAAGATATAGTCACGTTGAATACGTGAAACAGCCACAAACTACTTCCATTAATTAATCTAAAATCGTTAAAAAATTGACAGGTTTTCTACTTGATAGGCAGATCAGAATAGAAGAAACTGAATGTACTATCAGTTACTACGGATGTCACTTCAATATCGAGGGGATCATCTATTCTGTAATATTATAAATCAAAGAAGGGATAACTTGTATAGAATGACCAGATAAGTTGATGCGGTAAAAGCGGACTACCGTAGTTTGGTGTAACAATAACAGTAGACATGAGTGGATACAGTTCTTGAAGAACTAAATAAGTATCAGCATAGGTAATGAACTCGATTTACCAGGTATAATAGAATATTGAATATAGAAACATACACTTCCATTGAAAATGACGAAGCTATTCCCGCCAGATGGAACAAAAATATTTTTGAGAGGAATGGCATTATTGTCGACATCGAAAGAGGTTATCATATCAGGATCAGCATATTGTGGCGCGCCTGGGTACCAGACCATTGTTGCTGTTGAGTCCTGAAAAAAGAAGTGTGGATATGAAGTTTCTAGACTTACAAAACAATAAGTATCCTCAATTAGAAAAGGAGAACCAAAGATATAAGCAGATGGAGCATTGAAACTGCTCGTGAGACTTATCTGAAACTATAAAACTGTTTTAATGTTGCTTACACTATAATCGTCGAATGTTGAATAATATATATAAAATTCGTACTGGTCTACGTCTAAAATATTCACATTACATTAGTCTCTCAACCTACTTGACTTCAATGTCAGCAAAATATTGTACGAATTGTCATCCACATAAGGTGGGATAATATCGTAATGAATAATGGTTAGAACAAATATGGTTTCCTGAGGAGCTGAGACATTTAGAAGCCCATGAGTCCAAAACTGACTGATTCTGGAAAAATTATACATCGACATGAGATATAACCTTCCAATATAAGAGGAATTCAAATAGTCACCTCCCATAAAAAAGAACGTTGAAGACTCATAGGGATTGTAGTAAATGTGATTCGAACTGAAGGCAAGAACGAACTGAAACAGAAAAAGCTATGTATCAATATAAATATAGTCAAATAAATTAGGGTAGAGAGGCAAGGAACTCACTGGATCTTTGCTGTCGATCTGAACTACATTTGTCATATTTAAGTTAGCAAATGATAGAGTCTGAAGTCTGTAAATGCCATTGTTCACTATAATGGTCGATAAATTTGGTATCTCAGTAAATGCAGCATACGAGAAGAACAGCGTCCCATTCTCATAGATCGAAGAACTATTTAAAATCATCGTAAAGCTTTCAACTGCAATGAAGCTTTGATTGAATTTCCTAAAATACGTATGAGCTCTTTCTCGACTATTACTCTATATTCCAATAGAGACCAGTTTCATCAGTAATCAACAAATCATCGCCGGTATTTGGATTAAAAGATACAGTCATCACCACATATTGTTGTCGCATTATAATTATCTGACAATTTTGATTTGTATATATGAGGATACTTCTTACCTTGAAAGTGCAACTGGAATTTGTCGGATAGGTGATATTGACACTACCATTTGACAAATCAGCCTGAGTAGAGTTTGTTTCAAATGAAAATGGGCTAGTGCAATCTACAGATGAATATTATTTAAGGAAGTATCACTTACTGTCATAATGAAGCACCTGACAGAATGTAATAACTAGAAGATTCAACAAAATCAAAAGAAAACCCATGACGTGTTAACGAAGAAACTTATCGGCTTATGATAAAGTGTTGTGAAGATAAAGAGATGAATATTGAAGGTGTACAATGTATATGCTAAGGCTTACGCAGTCAAAAAATATTCATCGTGTCCAGCTTTCATTACCTCAAACTTATCTTATCACATACATGATACGAATGGTATGAAGTTTTAACTATTCAACTTTTGCAAAAAAATTATTTATTGTCATAACCCGATATATTAGAAAATTACAGTCAAATAAAGTGATTTGCAGATTTTTATTCATCAGACTATATTGCGTGAATGATACGAAAAACGTCGTGCTAATGTTATAAAGCCGGTTGAAAAGAATTTAAACGATTCAGTACTTTCTTTTCCGCCGATTTTATTACGATATTCAATATTCTGCAACCTTTTCTTCCAGGGAGACGACCTTGTCGAAAAAGATGTTTCTCATTCCGCTAAATCTTTGAAAAGATATCTATCTTTTAGTTTGAATATTGCAGGATCGACCAGTTCTACGGTAAATCCTTTTTCAATGCTCTTACTATTTTCAAATAATCGTAATCACTCAAAACAAAATTTTATTAATTTCATCTTACACGACAGACTTTCAGTATTCTTTTGACGAATAAGTCGAAAAAATTACAAAGCAGACATGGATCAGTACAACCAATATACTATATGTTCTTCGTTGAAAATGAAGTTTGTTCTAACAAATGATAGTGTTTCAAAAGAATCGCAAATAAAAAATAAATAAAAAAAAAAGGTACTCGTTATAATAGAACTTCTCCCTTCTAAAGCTGTGGGTATAAGTCCTGAGGGAATAGCCGGTATCATGGATGATAAACTGGTTGAAAATCATCCTTCCCCCCATCCCTGGAACTAAATATTTTACAGTAAAACAGCTAATATGGTTCAGAGTGTCGTTATACTGGAGTTTAAATAATGTTAAAACGTGATAGAATAAAACATACACAGCTGTTGCATTGATATGATAGTTATTTGCATCATAGTTGATTAAAAAGTTTCCACCGAAACAGTCTAATATTTTGAAGGAGACATCAATTGAGATTCCACTGCAAAATGACCATTCGATAGAATGATTAGAGGTGTTAGTTGACGGCTGGTTGTACAAAGGGGTGACTAATAACGCCTTAGAGTCGGGGAAATTCAAAATCATAGGTACTAAAGAATTGATTACAATTTAAGGAGGTAATCACTAGGATAAGTTGCACTCTCTCGGATAGTGTTACATTTCCATAGACTTTGAACGTGTTGACTGACCAAGGGATGAACACCGGAATATTTTCGAAATCACTGTTCGTATCACTAACAATAAATGATTGAGATAAATCAGACATCTAACCTGAAGATATCGACGTATTCAGTTTCATAATCCACCGCTGGGTACCAATAAAACTGCGACTTTTCTCCCTATCCTATAAATTACAAATTTGTTAATTTTCATACTGATAATTGAGCATTGTTGATGTAGAAAGATGATTGAAAAATATATGCTGACGGTTTATTGGTTCCATTCTGGATAAGGGTTATTTCATTAGGAACAGTTTGCAAATAGGTATAAGCGGAATACTGATTCATATCTGAAAGATGAGAAGAATTATAGATGTAGTACCTACTGTCATAAGTAGTAACGAGAACATTGTATGTTGTGTTACTCCATCCATAAGAAGGATAAATATATTTTGCATCTGACAGAATAGTCAATGTATATGGTGGTTCAGTGATGAATAGTTTTTTTCCTTGATAGGTGTAGAATCTGGAATAATTTACAAAACTGCATGTAATTTATATGAAGTTCATTATTGGTTTATCTGATATTGTATATAAGATAACTCACGATCCGATATAATTCTCCTCTATCATTATATCGTGATAGAAAAACGTGGAGCTATCTGATAAATTATACCAAACGTCCAATGGAAATGTCAAAACAAACTGAAACATCCCTCATATCTTTTCATAAATACCGGATTTTTGGAAGTTATGACCTTTTGTCCTTCAAAAGAATTGGATATGACAATTTGTTGATAGCCTATTTCAAACGAAAAAATATCTGTCCAGAATTTACAGGCCATGTTTCGTATTTTAAATAGAGAGTTCCGCCAGCATAAGAAGTTAACATGATGGTTGTATTCACGGCAAATGTGTATCGAAGGGACGACGAACTGAAAGATTATAATCCAACAGAAACTTACGGAACAACATTATAATCCAGTCCTTTTTCATCATATATCCGTAGACTGTCGTCCTTTCCTGGATTATATTTACCTGCCAGATTCACTAAATTCCCAAAACTAATATTGAACTGAAAATATGTAGAATTTTTATGAGTTTGATGACACAAGATGGTGGATAATCGGTTAAGTTGTTGTTCGTTGGGTAACTCCCATTATTATCAGTGTTGATAACTGATGTGCTGTTGCAGGCTGTAAATACGATGAAAACGACTTACTGATAATTAGTTTTTCTTACCCCACTGATAATCAGCTGAAGTGAAGAAAATCAAATAGGACAAGCAATGAATAAGTCGACAGAGCATTAGAACGAACAAAGCCGATTATCAGCTGGTCAAAAAGATATGACGTTAACCCGTTTATTCTGTAGTGACGGTAAATGAGTAACTATATCAAAGTTTTAAGATTTCATCTACAGTCTCATCGTTATTCATCGTCAGATATCCATAATATTCGGAGGAATTAGAGAGCATTTCGTGGAGATCGAGGCGAAGTTCTTCGATCGTCGGTCGATCATGAGTATTCCATTGCCAACATCTTGTCATCAGAATATACCTGAATGGATTCAATGTGAGGAAGAAAGACTTACATTTCGTCGGGGATTGATTCTAATTGTTCGAGTCTTTTTCCATCTTCTAAGACATCCAGCATTGCGCCACCATTAATGGAATTGAAGGGAGATTCGCCGAGGGTAAATGTTTCCCAGAGAACGACGCCGAAGGACCAGACGTCTGTGGAAAATGAAAAGATATATTCGCTAAGAGACTCGGGAGCCATCCATTTGACAGGTAATCGTCCTCCTTTGGATATGTAGATCGACGAGGCATCTGTAACTTTCGGCTGGCGACACAGACCAAAATCAGAGATCTAAAACTGTCTTCTTATAACTTAAATTGAATACCTTGGCTGTTAAATCAATTGTTAGAAGGATATTTCGAGCCGCTAAATCACGATGGATGAGATCGAGAGCCTTCAGATAACATAACCCATCACTGATTTGCCATGAGATGGAGAGAAGTTCCTTCGATCGACCATCTCCCTGTTGGAAATTCTCTCGATTATAATGAAGAAAGTGTAGAAGATCTCCCTGTTCACAGAACTGCATTACGATCATTGGTGTCTCCGTCGTGGTCACACATCCGATCATTCCCAGGATATGTGCATGATAACCGAGTTTCTTTAGAAACTTTATCTCTTCCTCAAAGTCGTGTCGCGCACTGGCATCTGCATGACGAGGAGGTCTTTTCACCGCGACCTTAAGGCTCTTTGTTTTAAAAAGAATTTCAATCACCCCCACCTCATCTGTCAGTTCTGATTTTAACTGTACCGATTGAATGATCTCATCGACCGGTCTCTTTCCCTTCAGTCGTCCCTTATATACCATTGCAAAAGCTCCTGATCCAAGTGATTGTGTCATGAAGACTTCCAAATTGTTAGGATAGATCTCCCAGTCATCATTTGCCTTCTTCTCTGTCGTCATGTAATCGTTCGGTTGAGGAGTTTGTCTTTTCGCCAATGCGTCATATGCTTCTTTGTATCTGGGTAGTTTTTGGCAAATGAGAACGATATATATGCAAATGAGAAATATCAGAAGGGCAATATTGGTCGAGAGAGTCAATCCAATCTCTACGAAATTATTGAAGCCATAATATTACTCACCGAGACTGGAAATGGTTTGGTAATTCGTATTGGAAGGACAAAGATTATCATCTGGATATCCTTGAAAGAACTTACAATTTCCATTTAAACATTGTTGAAACAGACTAGTAGAACATTTGGAAGCTCTTCCGTCAGATATAGTATATATCTTGACTTGATACTTCAACCGATTTAATGTATTGATGAATAGCCCTTGATAGTCCAATAACTTTGCCGATTGACAGGCATCGGAACATTCAATATCAAAGAATAAATAGGCTATTCCTCCGCTGGAAAGGGCTGGATGTTGGCTGGTACAGTTTGTCTGTGAATGAGTAGAAGAAGATAAAGATAGGCTAACTACTTCTAGGAGCATATCTGCAAAGTCGTCACCAGTATAATTGGAATTTTTCTCAATTGGATAATTTGTAGCTTGAGTCATATAGTAACCTTTAGTTAACTAAAAAACTAATTAGTCAGTTGAGTAAGCCTATACGTTTTCTAAAGAGCATGAGGCGGAAGTCTTGAATTTCTGGAAATTCATAAAATAGGAATGCGAAATGGAAGAATTGCAATTACCGGTTACCTGAAAAAGTTTCATTCCTCGGAGATATCAAGTCTTCTCAAATGTCTTTAACTCACATTGTCCATGCTCCATAGAAATTTCTGATAGTTCCCAGCATCATTTGTGGCCACTACGGTGATGATATTCCACCCAAATGAACAATCAGATCCTTCATCTGACAATCAACTCTAATAATTAATACAGCTGACTTACTGCAATTCGTAGTATAGCTAGTAGTATCAAATACAACGCCTATACATTGATAATCAGTTGAAAGGACCGGATAGAAAAGATAGAAGGCGAGGAAGAACATTCTGAGTCGCTTATCAATTCCGCGGATTTGATGGTATTATTCAATAGTGACGAGGCGATTTCTCTTTGGGGAACTTCAAAAACCATTCATCAGCAATAATGAACTCAAAATTAAACTTTTCCTAACTTTTTTTTTGCTTACTCCATCTACCGTGGAAAGTTGTCAGAGAATCGGTATTCCCTCATTTTGAGGATAAAAGCATAGTCTTTTGATTCTATATTTAAACAAATTATATTTTTTAGATACAACTTTTTATGTATATTCCAGAAATCAGTACAATTGAACTTATTACTTGTAAAACTTTTTGAAACTCTACGATTCCTTCTACTGGGTGTTGACGGCCAATAATCACTTTCTTCTCATTTTGTTTATTATTTAGATTTTTTAAATATATATAAGGAAATAGAAAATAAAATTTTTTATTATAGTTTGTCCCAAAAATCAGACTTGTAAAAAAATAACAGATAAAATAATTATTTTTTTTGGGATAGACTATACCCTGTTTTCCCAAAATTCAGTGTATAACTCAGAACAACAAGAATAAAATCAAAATCAAAATGAAGTCATTCCTTTCGTGTCCTACAACCGAAACAGATGGAGGAACTGTCGGATAAAATACAGCTCCTGCCTCCACCACATCATATCGTAGAATTCCTCCCGATCCATTAACTGATGAATATCGAAAATTGAAGATCGAAATGTTCGGGACGATTTGATAGTTACTTTTTCGTCTATAAATATGTGTGAATACATGAAGAAACTCACAAAGTTGTATTCCAGTTCTCGTCTTCCTGGGACACTAGATTCACCTCGAAAAAGCCTTGATCATCGCAATCTTCGACAAAGAGAACCAGATCATAGTATTCCGTTGATCCTAAAGTTTGTAGAATCAAGAATTCAAATGAAATTTATATTTTGAAACTGTTATTTACTTTTTCTATAAGACAGTCTCGAAGGAACTCCTCCATTTAGATTCGAATCCTGGTAGAATGCCGAAGAAAAGACAGCTGATCCAATACCGGAGAAGTTAGTATGAGTTCCAGCAACCGGTTGGACCAGAGAGATAGTCACTGGTCCTCCAGTCACGACGAAGGTATTCACGAATGGTGACAGATATTGAGTTAAATTGTGAAGAGTATTGTTTAGAGAGCTGTAAACAATGAAAAGATAAAACTTGAAGATACCTGAAAGTAACCAGGGCAGGGAATGGATATGTCTTGACTGCAGGAAAGAGTTCTAATAGAGTATTATTATTCTTGAAGAAAGAATTTGTCACTAATAAAAACCCACTAAAAATAGAATTTCCATCAACCAGAATCCACTGAAGGAGGCGACAGTAAGAGCAGAAGGTTTGATCTTTTCTTCGATGATTAGCTAAAATCCTTAATTATTTTTCGCGGAGACATATCTATTAAAATCGAATTGTTTTTTTTATGTATTTCCATCAAAACTTACCCGCTTACTTGGAGAATGTGAATTGACAGGAGAGAAAAAGGAATAAGATCCAAAGTCGGCAATATCTTACAAGTTCTGTGAAAGCTGTCTTGCTTCCATTCACTCACCTGCCGTTGTTCTTCCCAACAAGGTGAAACTGACTTCATAGGTACTATATTTGAAGATGGTCACTCGATAAGGAGGATCGTTTATTTGAATACTACCAGATGATTCAAGAGTATGCAGTCTGGTATATAGATTTAGAAAAGAGCGAGAGAGATACCTTCCAAGGTAGTCATCTCCTCCAAAATCACCATGGATTGCGAACAAGTTTATGGAGTAGGTGTATCCCTCAATGAAAATCATAGAGAACTGAAAATTATAATTTCCAAATAACTTTCAACATCTTTTGTTTATAACATTTCACTAGAACATATTTTTTCAGCTCGCTCATCAAAGGCTTGACTCACCGGTTCATCACACATCACTGTCACTGGATTTAAGTCCAGACCATTATCTGTCGCATATACATAATTCCCCGACTGAAGTGTCAGCACGATCGGCTCCTTTTCGGCTTCTGTTTCTGGAAATTGATAACTTATCAGGGTATTGGCGGCGTGATTAATGGCTTTTATTAATGAACGTACCACCTCGAGTATGATAAAAAATAGAAAGATGGGCCCCTGAAAAATTGGCAGAACGGAAGACGAGTTTGGTTGTGATGTAGAACCACAAGTTGGAAGAGTAGCTAGAAGATAAAGATTTAAATTAAAATTTTTTTAGAAATACAATTGATTAAATGAGAACATTTTTAGCCCAAATATATGAACAACGCAGTATAAAACAGATGCTATAGCTACAGCCGAATTAATCGAACATTTTAGATCTGATATCAATGGACATAAATTATTGCTTGAGATATCACAGTACAAATCATATGACTATGAACCGTACTCCTTCATAAAGTCTAAACAGATAAAAAAAAAGTTCACTTAGTCTGTCCGTTCGGCAGAATGGATACATTGAATCCAGTATAATCATTCATCAACAGGGTGTCTCCTTTGTTCGCATCAATGCTATACTCTATCCAATGAGTTATAAGGGAAGAATTGACCGGAAACTGAAGAAACTTCTGCTTTTTGAATAGCATTTACCGTGATTTCACAAGTCTCATGAACATTCAATGTAATATTCAGTTCAGCTGAGTCAGTTTCGTCTACAAAAATCGGTTGAGAACAGTCTAAAAATCTAGGCAAATATAATGAGGAAGGGATTACCAACATATTCTTTGAGTGAAAAAGAAGTAGTTAGGAATAAAGAGAGGAAGAAGAAACGGAGCATACTAGTGAAGGAATGCCTTATCGGACAGCAGGTAATCAATCCCTAGACCCAATAAAAGTGAGGAATTCCTTAGATCATTTAAAAGATTGAGGAAAGTAAAAAAAATTTCGTTATTCAAAACATAAAATTTAACAACAAAACAACTATAAATAAGGGTATGGCTCTGCTCAGCGGAGAATTCATATCTGAAAAGGCTTGTTTCTTTTTATTGGAGAACATTCATGATATCTATACTGTTAATTATTATCCACAGATCATCAATACTATTATATTTCAACAAACCTTTTGTACTACTTCTATTCTCTAACATAGTGGAGTTTTTGACAGAGAACACCACCCTTCCTCCAGCTCCAAACTGACTATTATATAAAAGTGAAAATGAATCGATCATGAACATTTCAATCGAATCTTCCTCGGCTAGACTAAATCTCAATAATTTTCATATGCAGGATCTCACCTTAAGTTAACAATATTATGAAAGATAAAATTCGTGCCATTGGGACATTCTGAAACTTTCAACTTTAAATCGCTCGATCTGTCTAAATTCAACTATAAACTTTATCTATCTTTTTACTCAGTATATACTGAACATATGTTGATTTGGAATAGACGTTGAACGAAGTGTGAGAATCATAGTTACTTGTTACAAGGAAGCCGTCGGAAGAAGAAACAGGATCAATGTGTTCTGAATAATACGTTGCAACATGAATGTCCTAACGGGTGATGAAGTTGTTGATGTCCTTTCTCAGCTGATAGGCAAAAATGTCGACGGTTCCATTGATGACTACCAGACTATTTACCATGCCCAAAATGGATTGGGGGACACGAGAAAGAGAGGCAGTATTGTTCCTTCTGCAAAAAAATTGGGTACAACTATTCCCTCATGTTCAAACTTTCTTCTGTGATTACTCGGCTGAATCATCAACTCTAATTGCTGTTTACTAGACTAAGGGGTACAGCGTGACAGATATCCACTCTAGTCTTCCTGATTTGTGAGTTAGTTCCTGTGGCGATCACTTTCTCACCAATGTTCGCACAGATAGTCTTTCTCATTCGATCAAGGCCTATCGATTTGCGGTGCATTACTCACGTTAATAAATTTTCGTGCGAACGGCACGCAAATCGCCTCATTTAAATCAGCTTTCCTTTTTTCCCGTTATCGACTTCTATTCTATTCGATTAATTTCAGATTAAAATGTTTAAAAAAAAATGAACAGTCAGGAACTTTTGCAAGTACTTCTTCAAAGCTGCTCCAGCGACAATTTGCCCTTTGAATCTAAAAATACGGTAAGGAAGAAAGACGAAAATCCTATCTCAAAACAGGTGAGTGTTAGAGAGCTTGCTATTATGTTTTAGGCTCCTAATGCTATACAAAAGAAAGGAAGAAAAGCAAAAACAATTGATGCGGAAGGACAACAGTTTCAAGGGATTTTTAAAAGATCGAAGAGAGGAGGACAAACAATAGTCTACAGGTAGGATAATAACAAAAAGATAAAAGATTTTAAAAAGATCTGATTACATCATAACATTTGCTACATTTGGCTGCCAATAATGTAATAATAATGTGGCTCGAAATATTTGATTGATAATAAATTTCCCTTCGAAATCCAAAAAAAATTTGAAGATATAAAAGTCGTTCCAATAGAAACACACCTGTTTGTATTCCAGAATTGGCGAGAAAGAATGTTACGACTTCACGAGACAAAGAGTAAACACGAACTTTTCTATCTACGCATGTTCAGGCTGTAAAGTAGCAAAGAAACATCTTACTGTTAGAGTAAGAACTCCCTTTTTCCTTCCCATTTCATTATTCTAGGTAATTGGTGACAAATTCCTCGCGGATCCCGCTCAATTAGGTCATTTCTGTACTCCAATGAACTATCACAAGCTTATGGCACAGGGAGAAGGATATCGAGCGGTACAAGACATCAAGGCTAATATGCTCGGATATGTGAGACCAAGTGAAGCTATTCAGGAGACAATTCGAGGAATTGGTGAAAAAGTGAAGGGAGCGGGTAAATAAATAATAGGAGTTTAAATGGTTTCTAGATGCTGAAGAGATTACGAAATATTTTGGAAAGGCTGAAAAACATAGATCTGCGTTCTCTAGGGCCATTAATAGTAACAGGTATGGACAGGAAATAAGCCAAAAAATAACTCGGCTGAATCACCAACTGGAGAGCCAAATAGAGGCTCAATTATAAAGAATTATTAAAGTATTCATTTTTTCAGAAAAGCCATTCAATTTGACTCAATAATTACGGATCTATTAGACGAACCGAATGATGAATCAGTCGACAATTTAAATGCTAGTGGAAATTTGCAAGAATCTGTTGAATAAAACAGCTGAACAATCTACGTTCATATTTTAACTATTCCCTTTTTGTACCCTATCAATAACGTATTAACCCACGTGAATGAATATATACACGGCGTATATTCTGGTTCTGGTCCATCTGTCTCTGTATACCAATTCAGCATTGTCTTATCATCGGAAAATGTCATCTTATTAAAGGCGAAATCTTCCAAGAATACAGCTGCGGCGGGAGCGGAAGAACCGTTGAGTCTTATCTGAACTAATAATTTTGAACAAAACACAGCATGCCTTTGGCGGGAGTTCAGGAGTATGATAAAGAGAGTAAGAAGAGTAAGTAGAGATATCTAGAAATTTATATAGTCAGGGATGTTCCATCTACCATCCCAATACTTGATCATAATATTTCTTATAGCCGTGACATTTCCTCCCCAAGAATTGGAGATCATGGTCACCGTATACGGTTCCCTATCAACCAATAAAATTCCCTTCTTCTGAAGAGTATAATATCTACCTAGATATGGTCCTGTAACTTCTTTTCCATGAAAGAAGAAAGTATCGATGTCGATAGCTGGATTGCTATATTGAAACAGGATTGTAATCTATAAGGCTATTTGAGATTAGAGAGAACATACTGCCTTTGTCCCTTGAATATACCAGTCGAAAGAATTATAAGTGAGAATGACCCGGTAGTCATTTTCATAAGCGTCTATTGTGCGGAAAGAACCACTGCTTACTGAAAGAAAATAATATTTTACACCAACTTACAATTCTTATAATGCCAAATCATTGTCAAAGATCCTTGAGATGTTGACCGCAAGTTGACCGTGAAATTAGTGACAAAGGAATACGTGAATAACTGATTGTCTCGGGAATCACTGACATCTATTCATTTTATTCTTCACTTACTCTATGAGCCGTTCATAACCGTAGTTGTCATAAACAAATAGCTTGTCCCCTTTTTGAGGAGCAAAAACAATTTTTAACTGGTAGTAGGCATTGGGTGCAGTGGTGAACTGTCTGTTGATTAAAAGAATGAAGGAACCTACAAGGAAGTAGCAATTAACATTCGGTTGATATTGAGAAGAGTCTGTTAAGGGAGGATATTGAACTGTTGTCATGTCCATCAGCATCTGTGTATTATTCAAGCAATCTACAGCAAAAAATAGTTAGTTAAAATGTCCTACTGAAGCCATAAATAACAGGAAAATAAACAAAGAAGAAAATGATCCGACTCATGCTGGAGGTGTCTCTCACAAGGCGCTAATTCCTTTATCACTTGACTGCGTATGTTTCTTGCTTTCCTCTTCTTATTCGCTCTGTCGACTAGAGCAACTACAAGCAATCAGTGTATCAATAACAATGTTCTCAGCTGCCCAGGAAGTGGGAAACCTTATTGTAGTGAGTTTCTCATCTATTCATACACATCCAGGTCTGGGAGAACAATGTAAGCATAACTGGAGAAATATTATCATTGTCGCATCAAATTCTTCTGATTCCTATTCACGTATACTAATTGATATACCAACAGTAAATTATTTCTACCGTTTCATTTGAAAAACTTTTAGATCACTAACGATTGTAAGTCCAAAGACAAAATTCTTTTTATCTCACAATCAACCTGGAGGATCAAACAAAGCTGCGACTTCGTTCCAGTGGGTTCATTTTGAGTTTCATTTTCGGATCAATGATTATAGTTGGATAACCATTTCTTTTCCGACATCATGACTAACTATCCCTTCTCTGAGGAAGACAAATCAACCGACGGTGACACTTTAGCTGACATGATGAAATTTGCAGTAACTATTATCATTCTTTTAGTTTCTTGTAGACGGATTGTGTTCGAAGCAGTACCCTTCCACACGGAGCAGGTGGCTTCGCCCTGATCTATACCGATCTCGATTGTATTTCTCTTTGTACTAACAAATTGCTAAACTATCAGGAATTATTCATCAATACTCTGGGATCATCAAATTATCATATAAGGATTGTGGCAACGGAAGGGAACTATCCTCAAGGTGAGATAGATTTCAATGGAAATATAAGTTTGTAGATTGTATTCGTAATGAATTCAATGGCTGTACTTCTGACTGTAATTGCATCTTTTTTGGATATGGTATTAATTCGTCAACAGTGTCCTCCTGCACAAAAAAGATTAAAGCAGACAATTCGACATCCGCCAGTGAGTTTATATGCTCGACACTTTTTGTTTTGCTTTGAAGAATCCAACGGTTGACTCAAAATGTATTGAGTGGATAGAATAGATGTTTTCAGTGAGTAATTTTATGCTGCCCCTAGAATGTGTTCCTTTGATCATCGTTTTTATCTATCTCTTTCTTCGTCGCTATAAACGACAGATACTCAGTGAAGCAACAAAAAAAACAATGAAGATTCTTCACAAAGATACTCAACCAGACAGAGAAACAGATGAATGGGAAATCGATCCATCTAACTTGGATATCAACCTTGAATCTCCTTTGGGATCTGGAGCTTTTGCTATTGTTTTCAAAGGGACACTCAATGGTGAGTTCCCCGTCAATAAGATCCATCCTAACCTACGACTACAGAACTACAGGACCAATAAAGTGAGTTGATGTGTAAGAGAGACAGGAATCTTCCAGGTAGCCGTAAAGAAGCCTCCTCCTTACTCTGACCATTTGGCTATGCAAGACTTCTTGGAAGAGATTAATTTCATGAAAAAGCTAGGCTCCCATGCTCATATCCTCGGGATGATTGGTTGTATCACAATTGATTCTTGTCTTATTGTGCTAGAACTCTGTGATCGTGGGGATCTGTTGATGTTTTTGAGAATACAACGAGAGACATTTGGGAAAGAAATGATTGGAGCCATTGGAATGAAGGACGTTTTGTCAATTTCGTGGCAGATCAGTGATGGATTGGTAAGGAAGAATGAAAAAAGTAAATAGAAACTTTCAGTGTTACCTGAAGTCTATTGGCTTGATTCATCGTGATTTGGCATGCAGAAACGTTTTGCTGACGGCGGATCTCACAGCAAAGGTAAGTCATAAAGAAAGATTTGATGAAATAATTAAAAATATCTAGATATCCGACTTCGGTCTCTGTCGCCAGCCAGCCACTAACTATTCCAACGTCTATATTTCTCGTGGTGGACGTCTTCCAGTTAAGTGGATGGCTCCTGAGTCACTTCGAGACTACATCTTTTCCTTCAGTTCTGACGTGTATGCTCTTTTTTTCTGATAGATCTCTTTTTTTTTTCAGTTGGTCCTTTGGAGTAGTCCTCTGGGAAATATATACCATGGGAGATGAACCTTGGAAAAATATAATAGCAGCCGGGGTGATGGAATTGTTGGATACAGGGAGACAGCTAGAACAAAAGGATCACATTACTGACGAATTGTATGGGTTTATTAGATTCTTTAATGTTTAGGTATGGAATAATGTTACAGTGTTGGAAAAAGAAACCCGAAGAGAGAATTGAAGTGGAAGAAATCAGGGAGTTCTTCTCGAGCTCTTTAACAGAAGCCTCCACCTCATACGGATATCTTTCACTGACTACACAGTTGTCGCAAGAAGCAACAGAATGCCTAGTCACAACGAATGATATTGTGTTAGAGTACAATCCAGATAGAGAAGTATTGATATGAAATGTTTTTTTTTTTTAATTTTTTGTCTTGACTCATGACTAATCTATTAACAACGCTTGTGTATAAAAATGACGTGAAAAAGTAGATTACTTATCTCCCTATCAGAGGAGTCGCTTCCCTACCCGGGTCTTGTTCTTCTGCTTTTGCCTTTTTTTCTTTTCAATTTTTATCAATGAATAATAATCAGGCCTGGGTACGTTCTTTTTTCTTCTCACCCTATCTCAGATTGGTCTCATCTTTTTATTCCTTTGGAACTGTTTCACCGAAGTGTACTGTGCCCTCTTTCTAATATGGTATGCAGGTAAATTGAAGAAAAGGCTCAAAAGATTCATTCTAGTAATTGCCGCTATAATTTTCATCGGAGTTATGTCCATTTTCGGTCTCATTGCTATATCTAAGAAGAGTGTCCATCTTATAACTATCTACATGGTCGGAGCTGTGAGTTATTTGAAAATTAGATGTATTAGGTCTATCAACATTTACTTGGCTATTCTTCATGTTTTGAAAGAAACAAGCAATATTATTCTGAGCATTAATATTATCTTATCACCCACATTCTCCTCATGTTCGTCAAAATTTCAGTTGGGCTGTGAAATCCTGACTCTCTGCTCCTTTGGTTGGATCGTCTACAAGTTGACAGAAACATGTTACTACTCTGACTACTATGATTGTAACATTACGGTCAATGCTCAAAATGTTATTTGTGCCGTGCTCGGTGGTTTATCTTTCATCACTTGGCCGATTATGATGTATCTTTTCCACAAGACAAAAAAGAATCTAACAGGCACTGCAAATATTGCTCTACCTTTGATGTAGGTAGACATCAATGCTGAAAAATGATTTTCAGGCCTAACACTGGAATCTTCGTTACCCAGCAGCCACAACAAATGCAATATGTTCAAGCTATGGCTCCTGTTCAAATCGGACAACCTCTACAGCCAATTCAATATGTTCAGGGCACTTCTCAACAACTATATCCCGTAGCTGCAACGGCTGCCACGACGTCATCATAAATAAATCTCAGTTAAAAAAAATAAAAGAGTGACCCACGGGCGAAAACTCATATAAGTGACAAAGCCGTCGATATTCTTCTTCTGCTCTTTTATGATTTTTTGACAAAACTTGGCATCTAGGAACTTCAAATTTGAATTCTTCTTTCTTAATCTTGAAATTCGAACAAGCTAGAGCCCTCCTGTAGAACAAAAATGTTCTCTACAACTTTCATCATATATTTTTAGGTGAGAATGATATTTAAATTGGGAAGTTGAATGAAATAATGTAATAGTGTCAATCAGAGAGTCATATTTTAATGACTATGTTTTATATTTGTAATCTGATTATGAGCCATATAAAATGAATATCCGCCTGTTCCCTCCTTCTCTCTTTTTCGATCAACTGTGCTGATAACCTTGGGCGGTGGCATCGATTTCGCACCGACTAAACGTGTGTGTTACGATACACGAGAGAGGGTTCTCGGCCAAGATAAACACATCAATTTGGCTCTCACAAGAGTTCCGTCTGCAAAACGGAGAGATAATGCAAGTAGTCTTCGATGTGGCCGTAAGTTAAATGAATTGCCTGCTTCCGCACCACTGCACCCTCTTTGATATCATCTTTTCACATTACCCTTTTGTCATTTCATTCTTTGTGCTTCTCTTCAGAAAATATTTGATTAATGTCTTAGCCGCGTCTGCATCCCTGTCAAAATACCCATCTTTTTCCTTTTCTCTCGCTGATTGTAATTTTGGTGCTTTCTTTCTCAGAGTTTATTAGGCTGGGAAAAGAAAAGAGATTTTTCAGCTTTCTTTTTCTGCTTTCAGTCGAAAGGTGTCTTTCCGACCATTGATTGTTATCTTTACTGCCCAACGGATTGTTGTTTGTCCTATTTTGATGTTCACTACAAGATTGAAGGACAAAGAACGACGATGATAAAGTCGTTTGGAGCGTATCAATTGGTTTTTAGTGAGCACGAACTTTTAATATGGTTTTGTAAATCTATCCAATTGTTAAGTTTTAGTTCAGCGGAACAACGGACAGACCAGATTATTCACTGTCACATTCAATATTTCTCTAGGTTCCCTTCATTTCTGCTATCTTGCACTCAACAAGGATTAACCAAATCTTTTAACAGCGGCTGCAACCGTTTCCCATATTCTTTGAACCTTTCTCTCATTCCCTTGTGTGCTTGTGTTTTCTTTCCCTTTTTCCTTTTTTGTTTTCGATCTAACAACCATTTCATTTATAGTATGCTGGTCTGATCGAACAACAAAACAGCTCGGCATCCATTGACCCCACTGGTCGAACAGATCTTCTTCAAATTATTGATCAAGCACAGGTAGGCGGATTTCTGAATCCATGATATGAATCAGACACTAATCGGATTAGAACTTTTTAGGCTGACGGAACACTCAGTTGGCGCTTCGGTAAACCAACGGAGCTCTTTCAACATCGATTGAATCTTGAAAAATTTAGCATCAAAGTTGAGAAACCGACTGGAGAAGTGAGTAGTATTGTATTACATAAATACAAAATACAAAGAAAACGATGAAAAGTTTTAAAAAAAAAGGCATGTTTACTTTTTGTTAGTTTTTCAGTTTTCCCATTAAAAGCTTTCTTTTCATCAGTTCGCTAGAAAATCTTCTTCTTCCTTTGTACTTTTCCTGAGATTCGCTCTAATCCGAAGCCCTTATGGCAATTTTGACGTAACGCGAGTGACGAAAAACACTAATTCATAATCCGAAAGAATAAATGTCCCAATACGAAGAGAAGTAATCACTCATTAAAGTATATTTTTGATATATGTTATCATTCAAATGTAATCTGTGAAATATGAAAAGATTTCTTCTTTATATGGAGTTTCATCCTCTCAATCCAATTGTTCCGCTTCATTTATAACTCTTTTTCCTTGTCTCTGGGGTCTTTTCAATCCTCTATTCTCCCCACTTTTTTTCTCTAAAAGCCCTTCAATCTTCTCTTGCCTCTATTATAATTCAATATCCGCCTGTGAATATATCAGTTATTGAAAGAAATTATCACCTGTCGTAATCAAAGTGCGAAACATCCATCTTAAAATATGCGCATAGCATCGTCAAATCTGGAGCTACACGTCGCTTCCCATCGATTGTGTTTCTTTCTCCCTCGCTCTCTTAAAACTTTGAGGTTAATTCCGTAGATCGATCATCCTGTGTGTTTCTATGGCGATCCTCCAGCTTATCACCCTCTCACACCTCTCTGCTGTCCTTTCTTTGTGTTCCTCTCACTTATTCTAATTGGATGAGAAATCGTCTTCCTTAGTTTTCGAAGTGAAATCTTCCCCCCGAGGGTAGGCAATCATGGCCGGGTGCCCTCTCTCATCGTACTTTACTTCCGTAAAAAAAGAAGAGTTTTAAAGCCGCGGTTCTTCAAAAAAGCTATTTGAGGGCCTCATAAACTTCTTCTATGGTGATAAAGCTAATCGTTGCTTCTTCTCCCTTTTCCTTTTCTTTTAGTTTTCATAATGTTAGACCATAAATCGCCTATCTAAATATTTGAATTTTGACCCTTAACCATAAAACCTTGTTTTGTCTCTTACACTCCACCTTCATAATTATTCAATTTCCAGGTCGAACTCCGCGTGCCTCTTCATCTTATTGCTTCCGTCTGCTACATTGAAGAACAACATTGTCACGTCATATGCATCAGCATTGCGCCAAATGAAAACAATCCCCAAAATAGGGACATTGCTTTATTATTAGCTTCGTCGCAGGTGGGAATTAATCGCCATATTTTTCGACGCTTATTCAGAATGTGGCTGAAGATATCTGTCATTCTTTAAACTCGAAATTTCAACAAGTCTTCCGCGAAGCAGCTGAGCAGAAGATCGGTCACCAGCCACGAGGTCGAGGTAAGGAGAGTAATTACACCAAGGATATCAAGCATGAAAACTCATTACCAGTCGGGTCAGTGGGCTCAGCGAAGATCTTTGTTCGTCATCAAAATACGAAAAAGCAAACTTAGCTTTTTTTCTCTCTCTCCCTCTCTCTCTCTCTCTGCTTCTCCTCATTAGCTCTGGCGAATCCACGCTCTCTTCACGTAATAAATGTGCCGGTGTGGTGTATTTCCCCGGGGCCTCTCTCGCTTTTCTGCTTCCCCCGTAATAACAGCTCGATTTTCAGACTCTGGAGGTATCTCATCCGGCTCTCATAAGCAATCGTAAGTTTCTTTCGAGCTTTTTTTCAAAAGAAAGGAGGATTTCAAACGAGATTCATAACAACCTTCAATAGCAAAACAGGTTTTTTCTGATTTTATGGAGACATCTGCTCTATGCTCAAACAATCTAACTTATCTGTAAATTTCGACCAGCTCATGTAATGGCTGTTCTGTATCTATAATACTGTGGGCAGGAAATTCAACTGTGAAATAATCATTGACCTTCCCATCCTTAAGAAAAACCCTAAAGACGCTAAGGACTCTAACCTATTGACATTGTTTTGTTCTTCGACTGCGACTCCTTGCTACCGTCGAAGAACAGGTTGTCGCAGTATTTTTGCGCTCTGTCTTTCACAAATCGAATCTTCTTTTTTTATATGTCTGTTATGTATTTGGGTGTAATGATTAAAATTCTCACAATAATCCTCTCGTCGACTGTGGCCATCTCTGCCGGCTGTCCGATGTTCGGCTAGCCGGCCGGCAACCCAATTTCGTCCTAGACAAAATCCACTTTCAGTCGTCGTGTCTTAGCGAGTGGAGCAACGGCGACGACAGTCAGAAGTCTTTACACGGATTCAGAAAATTCAGCAGACGATCCAACTTTGGTGAGTCTATTTCTGGCCAGTCGGCCATCTCATAAAATATGTCTTCCCACGTTTCCGCCTAAGTTTTTTTATATTTTACCTTCCTTCTTATCATTAGCTAAATCGGTTAAAATATTTTATGATTTCCCTATAACACGGGCGTATGTATCAGAATCGTGTTATGATCGTAGCCATAATTGACTAACCTGTCGACTAAACCAGGACAATTCGATGGCGGAAACACAAATATTTAAGAGTTGTTACTCCGGGAACTCTTGTATAAGTTGTTACTTTCTTGGCCATTCAATTGGCTGTTTACTTTGGAACTGCTTCAAAATCAAGTTAAAATGTTGATCTTTTATTGTTCAAACATACATTCTCACTATATGACTCCTGCTTTACTTTCCAATAATTGTCAATATGTAATTAAATGATCCATCAGAAGTTGATATCTATGTCCCTATTTATATGGGAACTACTACTTTCACGATATATTGAGTATACAATTTCAGAGAAATTCCTGTATAAACAATTAAAGTGGAGACAGAAATACTTCCTCACCAATGAGATCCAGTAGGCTGTATATTTTCAGCTTTCTTATCTTACTGCCCTTGAGTTTTTTTTCTCATCCCACGTCATTTTGTGCATTTGACCATTCTGGACAAAAAACACAACCGTCCATTTCCACATCCTCTTACGGCTCCAAAACACATTAAATTCTCCCCGTCTGCAGAGGTCTATCATTAGAAAACGACTGCCTTTTGCAGCTGTCAAAATATAACCTCCGGCTTCTCAGTCTCGATCGATTTTACTGGTACACACACGACGTCGTGTTGTTGCCACCCACACTGTCCATTCGCATCAATCATTTCCATCAGGTATTTCGCCGTAAAGTAGCCATTTTTTTGAGACAAATCATTTCCTTCGACTTTTATATTTTTGGTAAGAATCATAATTAGTCTGATCAACAATAATCTCATAAACCTTCTATAGATATAAAAAGGGCAATTGCTTTTTTCTTTCCTTGCAATCTTTAACTTCTTTTCAATCATTATCTCAAGAACAAAACACATTTCTCCCAAAGTATCCTTGTATTTTTATCTGGTCCTCCGGCTTGTAAATATTTTGAGGAAGGTTTTAAACGACAGACCCGTCGTTGATGTACTTTGAGTGTTTGTATTAACGGGACAATAAACAAAATTTGACCAATGTTCCCTTATTTTTCTAGTTGTCTAGCTTTTTTTATTTTTGTTATCTGAAACCCGATGCAAACTGGCAGTTCCTCGATAACAAAGACGATCCCATAGCCTTGAGTCAGCTTCTGATATAGAAAGTGCATCCCGTACACAACACATGTTCTTTCCTCTATTACAAAATGGTTTTTCAGCTTACCGCCGGTCTATCTGATCATGAAGTCCAGGCATTGGTTAGTCTACAAACTTACTATCAGCAAGATATGTTTGGACTTCACGAATTTCTAGAGAAACTGAAGGAACTTTATGGACCTAGTCGAAAGAACACACTAACAAGTAGGTTCCCTATCACATAAAAGATCTTTCTATATTGAAGTATGAGCCATGTTAACATCAATGTATGTTTACACTTTAGCAGCGAGTTTGGTACAAAACAGAACAGATATCAAAGATCGGTCAAAAGTGAAGGGCAAATAAATAATTGAAAAATATTTTACGCTCACCCTCTAATATTTCCTGCGATGCTATTTTTCGATCTTTTGGCAACGAAACTCGTGTTATCGACCATGAGACCTGATTTCAGGTGTTCGTTTTTGCCTGGCTAGACTCCTGGCAGCTAGTCAAGACAGACTGCCGTCATTGTTGTATTACATCCCATCCCCCCCCCCCCCCCTTTGTTGTTTGTGAAAATTTTATTGGCCAATACCAAAGATCTTCACACAGCAGCCAACAGCTGTTTTCACATTATGTCATTATAAAGATATTTTAGAATTGGTACGTCTAATAAAACCGGAACATCATCAGGGTTTCTTCGAATTTCTACGAGTTCATCACATTCATGAAGGCTCTATCAGTCCATCGGTTTTCGTATGGTAACCGAAATTGAAGCTAAGACTTATTCATTTTCAGAGCTGATCTAAACATTTCATCAACACCCTCGTTTTCCCATAAATATTCAACTTTTCCAATTCTTTTTTTACATGGCGTATATACTCGCCGTTTATATTTCATTCTTCCGCAATTTATTTCATCCTTTCTTTTTACTTCCGTTACTTTTTTCTTTAGTATCATCTCTAAATTATAATTCAAGCAGGGAAGGCAAAAAATAATACTCAAGCCTAATCTAAACGCTAACTCCAAAGTTCTACCTTTCCGGATTTTTAAAGAAGAAAAATTAAAAAAGAAAAATATAAACGAACAAAAATTTGCAAACTTAAATTTTTTGACTACTGTATAATGAGCACGTACATACTTTTGATATTGACGCTTTTCCTATTTGGACCCTTCCCAGTTGTGGCTTTTCGTCGCAAACTCTCTCTTTACTTCTATGAATGGTGATTGTTTGTTGCTTATTTCGTTGTTAATTTGGTTTGTTTTTTAGGGAGCCAGGGCAGCATCGGCCGCGACGGGCCAGAATCTACTCAAAAAATGAGCAACTCGGCGAGGCCGGGAAGCGGCTCTGGCGGAATTCGTGGCTTTTTCTCTAAATTGAGAAAGCCGTCAGACCAAATGTATAATGGAAGTCCAACGGTTAGTTTTTATTTATTTTTGTTTTCAAATCCTAAATTTTCGAGGAGTGATATAGCTTGATAGCGATAGCTTGTAGCATATAATTAGTGCTAACTTTTTCCTTCGTAATACGAGATGCATTTGAATAATTTATCGTCTCTCATTTTTTCTGAGATACATTCTCTCCTCATATTTGTTGTAACCATAGTCTATGCTGCGCATACAATCTAATGGGTTCATGGCTTGTCTCATATAGACGTCAACAATCAGCCTATACATATCTCTTCTGGTTGGCGCCGAAAAACAATTTTTGCGCATAGTTAACGGCTCCTCGAGTTTGTCTGTTCCCAGCTGCCGATGACAATATTCTAAACTCATTTATTCAACTGATTCGAAGAGACAGCTGTGTCTCTGTCAGTCATTTTCTCTAAAGCAGCAGCATTCTTATGTGCATATCCTATTTACTCAAAGTATTCAACGTCGTTCAGGTTAGTCAATGTTCATTCTTTGCCTGATTGCACCGTTTCATGCATTTCCCGTGTTCGATTTCCTTTTTTACGAGATTTCTCAACCTATCACTCCACACATTTGAACCAGCTTGTGACTATCACGGTCATTCTTTTCCGCGACAATGCGTGATGTCCCTTTATGTTATTTCTGTCTTGGTTTCCGATTACGCAGCAGTAAGCACACCTTTTAGTAGCATGTGGAACAGTTTATTTTTGTCTTGTTATTTTTACATCTTATTTTGCTGTGAAAGTTTTTCTTCGGAAATTAAATGAGCTATAAAAGAAACCATCCAATAGATTTTAAACTCCCTTAGCAAATCTCGCATCTAGTAAGAGGTGTCTCTGCTAAATTATTGCGGCTCGTTTTGCTCTCTCAGGAAATTAGACGCCTTATTAGGAATGCCGAGTGGCTAGCGTAATTGAGAAAATAATGAGGTCCTAGCGTTACTCTTTTCACTCTTTGACCATAAGCAAGCCAATGTTAGGTACTTTTTTGCAAGTAAGGTGTTGTTTGATCTCTCCACTTGAGTGCAGGGATCCTAAGAAAACGAGGTTACGTTGCACTTTGATTTTAGGAAGCAAAAGGCATTCTCGCATTGCTAAATAACGTTTTGCTAAATAACGATCGCCTGCAGATGGCCCGCCGCGTTTTTAGTTTGCCAGCTGCAGTAAAAGAAATTAACGGACCGTTTTAAAATCAACTTTGGAAATTAAAATAATTTCTTTTCATAATTCGAAAGCCCGTTTGGCATTTAAGTCTGCTCTGAACCATCGTCCTTGTTTTGTGGAAGACAAAATCCATCACTAACCCGGAAGGGTTTCATGGCAAACAATTCATCCTGTTTACATCGTCGCTCTAATTCTTTATTTTCACGTTTTATCATTGAATTGGTTTGAGGAAAATGTCGCTCGCAGATGTTTCGAACATGAAAATGGAAGTGGGCGAGTTTCAGGTTTGTATTTCCCTTCATTTTGTTCATTCTATAGATTACAAGCTTTGTTTCTTTGCTTCGGGGGTTATTTTTGCAAGGTTCTTTAGTCATAAGATGCTCGTGCGTGCCGTTAATTTATCTCTACCTCTTTGTGTTTTGCCATAGAACAGTGCATAAAATTTATTTCTTGCTTAGATAGTTGGTGGCTCTCACTTTCCACCTGTTAGTCTGAGAGTGTCAGTGAACCGACAAGGCACCACCGCGATCGTTTCACGGGCTTGCCAGGGACGCAGAGAGGAGAGTGCCGCCCGCTCTCTTTGCCAAGTTGTTGTCTTTTTGCCCTTGTCTGCCGGGCCTGTGGCCCCCGAACTCGACGATTATCTAATTGTGTGAGACCGACTGCTCTCAACGCTCTTTTAATCCATGTACACCAGCAAGAACAACGCGTTTCTGGTAATTTTTTCTTCACATTTTCTCTTTTTCATGTTTGTTCGAGTGAAATTAAGCTTAGCAAACTGAATATTTAGCAGTAAGGCTTTTTTTGTAGAGTAGTTACAAATCGTTTTGGCTCGTTAAACTAATAGGAAAATTATTTTTTATTTCTGCTTTTTGTATGAATTTGTAATTCGTTATTTTATGCTCTGATTTCAAAATCATTAAAAACATTTATTCTTTCTATAATCAATAATTTCTAGGAAGATCCTCTTTTTCTGAATATTTTCTTATCGGCGAAAATTATTACTAATTTTGTTCTCTCCACAGATCACGAGATAGATGGGACGAAGCACAA
Source organism: Oscheius sp. DF5120 (assembly GCA_932521415.1). Classification (NCBI taxonomy): domain Eukaryota; kingdom Metazoa; phylum Nematoda; class Chromadorea; order Rhabditida; family Rhabditidae; genus Oscheius; species Oscheius sp. DF5120. The sequence goes on from OW051464.1 coordinate 6,013,829, forward strand.
AAAGAAGGGGACCAACGACCAAATATTGTAGAGAGGGTACAAAGATAACTTTCTATACCCTATATAGTAGCACTTTTTTGTTCTTTACCGCAAAGTAATATCGGTTAGTACAGCATAATTATCTATAATCATTATAATCATTATCACTGATTGCAAGTAATTTTGTATCATTAGTGGCACTAGACGGACGGATTCTGAGTAATTCATAAGTCATCACGAGGCTAGTAGTACAGGTGGCCTTGAACCCGAGACTTCCGCTTTCCGAGAGCGCCACTTCACAATGAACATCGGAAACCATGGTCCCCATCTCTTTTGACTACTGCGTGAATGCATTTTCACACTCCCTGCAAAAAGGCAAGCAAGGGGGCCAATTGTTCTTTGACACATGCTGACTGCGGCTTCTTTAGTTCTCCGGGGAGGACTAATGTCCGACGACGAGAATGAAGTATTAATGGCGAGAGAGTCGTTTGTTACCATTTTCCCTCGCAGCATATTAGTCAAGAATAAAGAAATATGATCCGTGTAGTTATTTTTACTTCGTGCACTCGACAGGGATAGTCTTTGTTAGAGAATCAGGAAGTAGCAAAACTTCTTTGTAACATTGCGTTTAATTTAATATCGAGTGGTTAAAATGAAACACTAATTGTCAATTCAAAAATATAGTTTTCTGTAATAACTACTGGATTGCGTCATATGACTCGTAAATTGTTCATGGGTTCAAGGCTGAATGGTTTTAAAGATATCAATAACCTGAATTCGATACAGAAATGATACAAATTGATTTTCTGTGAAGGTCAGTAATTTGTTCATTTTCAGGTACAAGTAGGGAATAGAACATTCGACGTGAGCGAGGTACAAAAAGTTATTCCACAGCTCGAAGAGACTATTGTTCGCAAAGATGCTCAAATTAAACAAGCTCAGGTCTCCATTGATGCTAACGCCAAACGGATCTCTGAGTTAGAGCAAGAAGTTCGAACTTTACAAGTAGGTCTCTGATATTTCAGCATTGATTTTATTGTTTCAGAGAGAATGTGATAAGTTGAGATCCGTACTGGATCAGAAAGCTACGTCTGCGGCAAGTCCAGGTGCTCCGTCATCTCCAACACCGAAAGCAGAGCAATTAGGAAATGATTTAGCACAAGTACGTTTTTAATACATTTATTTGTTTGACTATATGCAATACTATTTTCGGCTTATAGGAAGAACTAAAAGGAGCTGTAATGAAAAAGATGACTTTACAGGGGCCAGAGGTGAAGCCTAGTTTTTTTTACCTTTGTTTTGACTCTGTCAACGTACATAAAAAGTGTCCCCAATGTTTGTGAATATCGCACTGAAATCGTCCTTTTAATCTGTTTTATCGTTAATTATTTTATTTAGAAAGCTGTACTTCCCAATGATAATGCTCAGAGGGCGAAGAAGTTGGCTGTTTCCGCTGAGCCTACGAATTTCGATCAGACAAAGTCTACATCACTTCAGCATCACAGCAAAACAGCAGGGTTTGTTTATTTCAGTCAGCTATGTTAAAAAATTTTAGTTCAAAGCAACTTATTCGAGATGCCGTACAGAAAAATGACTTTCTTAAGCAATTGGCTAAAGAACAAATTATCGAGCTGGTAGAATGCATGTATGAAATGAAAGCCCGTGCTGGTCAATGGGTCATTCAAGAAGGAGAGCCAGGAGATCGACTATTTGTTGTTGCAGGTAGTTGTTAATTCGTTCTCTTGCAATATATTTGTTGCAGAAGGAGAAGTACAAGTTTCTCGGGAAGGAGCGGTGTTAGGAACAGTGAAGCCAGGAACTGTTATGGGCGAGCTAGCTATTCTCTACAACTGTACTCGAACTGCTTCAATTCAAGCAATTTCGGATGTCCAACTTTGGGTATTAGATCGAAGCGTTTTCCAAATGATTACACAAAGGCTTGGAATGGAAAGGCATACTCAACTGATGAATTTCCTTGGCAAAGTATACTCTTTTGTTTTTTATATTATTCCTCAGGTGTCAATTTTCGAAAAACTTACGGAAGATCGTATCTCTAAAATTGCTGATGTATTAGACCAAGACTATTATGCTGGAGGTCACCATATTATTCGACAAGGCGAGAAGGTTTGTATTCTTAATTGAACATTATTCAATTCATAGGGGGATACCTTCTTTATTATCAACAGCGGACAAGTTAAAGTTACCCAACTAATTGAAGGTGAAAGCGAACCACGAGAAATAAGGGTGCTTGGACAAGGAGATTTCTTTGGAGAACGGGCACTTCTTGGTGAAGAGGTTCGCACAGCCAATATTATTGCTCAAGCACCTGGAGTTGAAGTTCTTACATTAGACCGGTATTTTTAACTTATTTTTTCAAATTCTTTTTAGTGATTCCTTTGTCAAATTAATTGGAGATATTGAAGGAGTGAAAAAAGATTATGGAGATAAAGAGCGATTAGCAACAATTGTTCAAGAGCCGCCTAGCCCAGTTAAAGAAGATATTCGTGCTGAATTTAATGACCTAAAATTGTCTAATATTAAACGGATCGCTACTCTAGGCGTTGGAGGTTTTGGTCGTGTCGAGTTGGTCTGTTTAAATAATGATAAAAGCAGAACATTTGCTTTGAAGGCTCTCAAAAAGAAGCATATTGGTAATTTCTCATATTGTTGTTTGCAGTAATAAAATTCTTTTAGTTGATACTCGACAACAGGAGCATATTTTCGCTGAAAGAAATATTATGATGGAGACTAGTTCAGATTGGATTGTTAAGTGGGGATATTTGTTGATTTTTAACTATAATTTTTAGACTTTATAAAACTTTCCGTGACTCAAAATTCGTTTACATGTTGCTTGAAGTTTGTCTAGGGGGAGAATTGTGGACAACACTACGGGATAGAGGCCATTTCGACGATTATACTGCAAGATTTTATGTTGCATGTGTCCTTGAAGGATTAGAATACCTTCATCGAAAAAATATTGTTTACCGTGACTTAAAACCTGAAAATTGTTTACTTACTAATACGGGATATTTGAAACTTGTAAGTTTTCTTTATTTATATTTATTGTACCTTTAGGTTGACTTTGGTTTTGCTAAGAAATTAGCATCAGGTCGTAAAACATGGACATTTTGTGGAACCCCGGAATATGTTTCACCTGAAATTATCCTGAACAAGGGTCATGACCAAGCGGCTGATTATTGGGCTCTTGGAATCTACATATGTGAATTAATGCTGGGACGGCCACCATTTCAAGCCAGTGATCCAATGAAGACATATACATTGATTTTGAAAGGAGTTGACGCTCTTGAAATTCCAAATAGGTTTGATTTCTTCTATGCTCAAATATTTTCTTTGTTACAGAAGAATTGGCAAAACCGCTACAGCACTAGTTAAAAAGTTGTGTCGTGATAATCCAGGAGAACGTTTGGGCTCTGGAAGTGGAGGCGTAAATGATATTAGAAAACATCGTTGGTTTATGGGATTCGATTGGGAAGGTCTTCGATCAAGGACTTTGAAAGCTCCAATTTTACCCAAGGTTTGCCGTATCTTTGTAAGGAAATGTTTTCAGGTCTCTAACCCTGCTGATGTGACAAACTTCGATAATTATCCACCAGATTTGGATACTCCTCCAGATGAGTTTTCTGGATGGGATGAAGGTTTTTAAAGAATACATGTTTGCTACCTGCCAGAATATTCCATTTTCTATCCTGCTATTGACGGTTATTATTATGCTCTCCATTTGATTTTTCATTTTATATCATTTTTATGCTTAATTGTATATAAGCCAGTTTTCTATGTTACATCAATTCTTTTATCCTCCTATGATAATTACTACGCACCATAGCAGTGTGCCAAATTTGCCCCGTCGTGATAATCAGAGTTTATATACTGTAGTATACCGGTGAGATTTTATAGTCCGGATAGATATTAAGCTGTTTTCTTTATCTTTTCAAGTTTTTTGTTATAGCATGTCTAAGCAACAATTTGCCTAATCTTCCGCGAGTAATAAATTCTCCACTGCATTGTTTTAGTATTTGTTTTATGTTTATTAGGTTTTTGCCATTGTTATTATAGTTGCTTCTCTTTTTTCTTCTAATTGAGATTTCACTTTTAAAGCCATGAAAATAACAAAGGTTTGATTTTTATTACAATCTTTTTTGCGTTTTGCTGCTTCTGCTGGGACATTTACAGTAGTTTCCATCGTCTCCTGGGGATCCTGTTTGTCCTTTAGATCCATCGAAGCCAGGAGCTCCAGGTGGGCCCAGTTCTCCAGGTTGGCCAGGTGGTCCTTGATTTCCGGGAATTCCTGGGTTTCCGTTATTTCCAGCAGTTCCCATGAAGCCAGGCTGACCGGGAGTACCACGTTCTCCCGGCTGTCCAGGTGCTCCTTTATTTCCTTTTGTTCCGTCTCGCCCTGCATCACCAGGAGCTCCATTATTGCCAGGGCTTCCGGGTTCTCCAGCAAAACCAGGGTTTCCTGGATGACCAGGATGTCCATCAGGTCCCTTTAATATTTAACAGTCTCTTTTGATTGTGAAAACTAACAGGATGTCCTGGTTGTCCATCAGCTCCGTTCTCTCCGGGAGCTCCCGGTGGTCCTGGAGGACCAGGGTAGCCGGGAGGACCATTAGCACACATGCGACATTGTTGGTGCGCATCCATGTTGATTGATGGATAGTTGCCAGGGAGACCAGGTTGTCCAGGATTACCAGGTGCTCCAGGTGTTCCGTCAAGACCAGGAGTTCCTGGTGTTCCTTTGGGTCCGGGTGGGCAAGCATTGTTACCATTGCATTCTGAATATTGTTGGTGATACTTCATTAAACTTACGGCAGACTCCGGGAGCTGTTGTCTGTCTCTTTTGTCGAACGAACGGAATCATTGATTTTCCATACTTCTCTCCACGCATACCTCTCCAAGCCTCATTTTGAAGGTCTCGAAATTCAACCATATCCTATACCTTTTGTTTTTAAAGCAAAAAAAAGTTCTAACCTTCACAAGATCTTCTGTAATTGTATTAATCTTGTTATACAGAGAGGGTAAAAATAAGGTGACGAGAACGAGACAAACTCCGGAGCAGCTCATAGCCGCATAAGCGGCAACACGAACTGTAGACATGGTATCAAAGACAGTGACAGCATAATGGACAGCCTTTTATACGACTTTATGCCCCGCCTCAAGCGAACTGGATCGGTGGTTTATTACTGTGAGATTGTGTAATGAGGGTGTGGGTTTGAGATAGGGATGTCACTGAAAAATTATAAGAACCACTTTTGTTGTATGTTTACTTTTAAATTATCAAGTATTACCTACCAGTTTTAGTTTATTGCTCACATAAAATTAAATTTACAATTAATATTTCCATCAATATCACTAATTTTCTGTCTCGGGTTTCTAATCTCCTATTTTCGTTATTTTCCTCGCCATTTGAGTCCTTATCTTTTCCGTTAGATCTGATATCTCTTGCCAAACTACTGGCCGCGATGGCGGAACGGCATAGAATAGCGATACCTGCTATCTGCGTAATAGATAATATATATATATAGATTGATGTTGTTTTTATACTTGTGAGAAAAATGAATTTTCCGTTTAACCAACAGCGGCAGTACTTCCGGTCATTGTCGATCGATATGCGAGTCATGTGCGAGCCTTTATCCGATTCTCGCTCCTTTTCACCTAATATTCGCGACATGATTAATTTATTACTATCTTCAGGAATGGAAAACGATTGTCCAAGTAATTATCAGTTTCGGAAGCCAATGGAGGATGAAAGTGAAGATGAGGAGGTTAGTGATTTTCAAGTTATTTTATTTATATATATAAAATTCTTGTTATCTCTATAAACTCTAAACACTTTTTAATTTAAGTATTTTCAGATCAAATTTGATATGAAAAAAGTTTCACGTGTATCTTTGGAATCAGAGCCAGACACAGATAGCACTATAGTGAATAGGTTTTAAATTTTTATATAATTTTACACTGTTTTAGGAAGAAACGACATTTAAGGAAGAAAAAGTCAGTTCTGATGGATATAGATCACATTTCAAAGCCATGTAGTTCAAAATCAGGTAACATTCGTTTAATGTTTACTTTATTTAGATAAAATGGACTTGGATGATGCCGCTGGTTTTGAGTCACAAATTTCTTCAAGTGAGGATGAACGAGGTATTGGAGGAGATTGTGAAGCAGATGATGAGCAAAGTGATTGGGTTGGATATTCAACAAAAGATGCAGAATTCTTTGTATGTCTTTATTTTATTATGACGATTTAATTAGAACCCGGCTGATCGCAAATCAAGAAGAAACAAACAATTAAAACATGAAATGTCACAATTAGAGAAACGACTGGAACGATTTGCCTTGAGCAAAAGTAATGGAGAAATGGGTCTAGAATTCAAAATCAAGGATCGACCAAATTCAGCACATGTAAACTTTTTTTAATTGTTTATTTGCTTATTTAGCTTCATCGTCTTCTGCTACATTATCGTTTAGAAGTTGTAAAAAGACATCGTGGTAATGTTGTTCTTCGGAAAAAAACAAATAACTGTGCTTCTGTTCCCGAATGTGAATAGCTTTAAATTGTATTTTTGTCCACTTAATGACGATAATCATAAATAGCTTTAAAGTGATAAGACAGTTAATCATGCTTTTTAAAATTATAAATTATTTATATAGCTTGGTTTTCCATTTTTGATGTTGTGTCGTTTAGATCTCTAGTTTTATTGTTTCCAGGTTTATTTATTTCTTTCAGGTTATATGGGTAAACCTAGCAAAATCGAAGAAGAATTTGTTCGATTAACTGTAAAAATGTACGTTTCCTTAATCTTTGATCTGCTCCTGAATGGCTTATCAAGTCACGGTGATATTATTGATTTATATAACCAACCCCAAGCTTTTCTTTTTTCATTCAATATATTTAGCGAAATCGGTGATTCCAATTCGTTTTTGGAAAGCGACTTCAATAACTTGGTGAAAGAAGCTGTACGAACAATTTTGGGGACTGTTGGGCCGGATTATAAGGTATGATTGTTGTTATTGTATAACTTTTTTATTGTTCTATGCAATTTTATTGGTTTTTAGGTAGATTATTACGACCCAGAACATAATAAAGGAAGTGTGATAGCTGCTGGTCAAGATATTCAGCAAATTTGGGCAGCACTCTCGATTTTTGGTGTTCTGTTCAACCGTCGTGTAGCAGTTCATTTTAACGCTGTAAGTTCTATTTGATATTTCATTTTTTATGTTCCAGCTAACTGAATATACCGGCGAATTTTAACAATGTCGTTAGTTTATCTTTGGCTTATTCCTATTATTCTCGCCCTAGCTGTTCTTGTCTTCTTTCTTGTTATTTACTTCTCATCACCCTCTAGAAAAAATTTGTATTTTCATAAAAAACATGCACTTATTACCGGTAGGTTTATTTGCTTTTGGTATTTGGTGTATTTCCGGTGGCTCAAAAGGAATTGGCAAAGAACTTGCTAAAGAACTTATCTCTCGTGGCTGTAATGTCTCTATAATTGCTAGAAATAAAGATGATCTTCAAAATGCTTGTGATGAACTGCAAACAATCGCTGATCAACGCAATCAAAGTCAAAAAGTCCACTGGTACTCTGCGGACCTTACTAAAGACTACCAACATGTAAGATGAAGTTGAAGAGAATGAAAGGGATTTTCAGATTGAAGATGTTATTCGTGAATCAGAGGCTAAACTTGGCCCTGTAGAGATTCTCATAAATAATGCTGGACACAGTGTCCAGGCACCTTTTATTGATCTTCCAGTAACTGATTTTGAGGCTCAAATGCGTGTTAATTATCTCAGTGCTGTGAGTTTCTCCCTGTGTTTTTTTATTATTCTACAGGTGTACGCCACCCGAGCAGTTGTTCAAAAGATGAAGGAGAAAAGAGTCGGACATATTTCTTTTGTTTCTTCTGCTGCTGGACAATGCGCCATTTTCGGCTATTCAGCCTATTCTCCTACTAAATTTGCTCTTCGGTATCTGATTTTTTATTAGGCATGGAATAAATTTTAGAGGATTTGCCGATACTCTCCATATGGAACTTCTTCCATACAAAATCAACGTATCCGTCCTCTACCCTCCAAATACCGATACTGAAGGCTTTAAGCTAGAACTAGCTACTATGCCTGAAGAGACAATGCTCATTTCCGACTCTGCAGGTCTCTTCACTCCAGAGGAGGTAGCCAAGATGCATGTCAACGATATGGAGGCTGGAAATTATACAACGACTATTGGATTGGATGGATGGATGCTTGGTAAGTCCTAGAAATATCAAGAAGAGTTTTTGTAGGCGCTTTGACAGCCGGTGCATCTCCAGAAAAAAGTCTTGGCCGTGCCATTATTCAAGTTGTCCTCGGTGGTTTGTTCCGTGGAATCATGCTCTGTTACCTCGGCTATTTTAACGGCATTGTTAAGAAGTGCTATCTTCGAAGGAAATATGCGAAAGAGGAAGAGGAGAGTCAGTCGACGAAGAATGATTAATCTCATTAAATTTATGACTCAACTCGACCTACTTACGAAATGAGCAATTGGTCGGGTGATTCAGTGGATTGCTCTATGGCTTTTATCCTATTTACATAGCATATTAGCTCCTTTTGACCAGTCGAATGATTTATTTCCACTATAAAGAAGACCTTCTATCCCGATGGACAGATAAAGGATACTTCCCGCCTCCATAGTCGCCCTCTTCAATCTGCCTGTCGGCACTAATCTGCCGGCCGTGTTGACAGTCACCCAGTGCTGTGCGCACGTGTTATGTGCCCGAGTCTGCATCGGGCTGTTTGCATTTCATTTTCCTCTGGAGATCGATTCTGGAACTGATACGAACCTTTTTCTTTACGATTTCTATCGTCGTATTGTTGTCATTTCGACGGTTCTTTTGCCGATACGACGGATTGATTTCGAAGTTTCTCAGTCCTATGTTTTAACGACTTTGAGAACTTTTTTCCCATTTCATCTACCTTTTCTTCTCCCAGAATGCCAAAGGAGAAAGACGTCTCGACGAGGCTCATCCGTCCAACTATAGCCAATGTGGATGTCCCTCGGCTGATGCTTTTTGTAGAGAGATGGGATCCCAACTGGGAATTGGATGCTTCTATTCAGGTAGGAATTTGACATGAACAGCTGATCAAATACAAGAAGTGGACAGAGTCGTGCTTCTAGTGATAGGACAAGCAAAAAGATAGGCTGCTCAGCTGCCAGGTGCAGAATTTTTTGAGAGAACAGACAGTGTTATCCCTGGCGGCAGCCTTTCAATTAACAAATAGTAACAGGGCTATTCTACGCGTTATGTGGAGATTTATAGGAGTAATGAGCATGGTGTGGATAGTTGGACTGAGAATAGATAATTGATAAAAAAATAAAGGATTTAAAAAAAAAATGCTACTACCTTCCTAAAAATACTTCATATAAGAAATAAATTGATTTTGTATTGTTCTGTTTTGTTGTAATATTATTCACGAAATGATTTTCAGATCTTCGACGAGGGAATAGCGCAATACATGTTGACAGATGCTGAATCACATTACAAGTATTTGGCTGCACTTGTCCTCGGTAAACCAAGCCTTCGCTGCTGTTTAACACCCATTGAACCTGATGATATTCTCGATGAGAGCGGCAACACGATCACCCTGGTAAGTCAGGTTAACCCGCTGCTTGCGTAAAACAAACGACAAACAGACGAGTATTCACACAACGAATGTTTCCGTGTCAAACTTCTTTCAGGAGAATGCTCACACCCTGTCGATGGAAGAATTGAAACGACTGGAATATCTGAAGAGTATACTTGGAGGACGGGGATTTCGATTCGCCGGCTGATGTCTTGACTGCCTCTTACTGTCTTTCCTCTCAAATTCATCTTGTCATCCGGTTTTGTACAATGAAAGTATTCGATGAAAATTTGGCAAGGACGGGAGACGACGAATGCGCGATCAATTCCGATCTGGGTCAAGCTTAGCGGCATGTTTCGACCGCAGCCTCTTATTCTTCTTTTTTGTATTTTTCTAGTTATTTCAGCGCAATATACACCTTGTAATGGTAAGTTGATTATTGAAAATGTAGTAAGGCTGAGCGAAATACAAGCAATTCATATCCTTGAAAGTCTATGAACACAGGGCGATAGAAAAAAATTTGTTTAAAAGTTTCACTAGTAACTTTGGTAACGATTCCACCCATTTGGGCGGAAACAATTAAACCTCTTTTGGGTATTACAAATTAACTAGATTCATTTTTTTGCATACTGATTCATACATGAAGTAACAAGATAGGATAGCTCTTTAACATAGTACATAATATTCAGATGGTTTTTTCATTGTCGAGAGCAATAATGCTTCTCTTTAGTGAAATATTTCATCCGGTCATTGAATTCTTTTTAGAATAATTTATACGTTGAGAAAAAAAAATAAAAATTGTTTGTGAATCATATATTTTTTCTATCAATCGCCACTCGTTTTTCTCAACCAAACACACTTTCTCCGCTATAAAAAAGGCTTTCGTTTCCGTAAACATTGCCGCAATGAGGACTGGACATAGTTGGTTACAGAACATTATAATCAAGAAACCAAAATAGATGGTTAAGCTTAAATCAGCAACTTTTCGTCTTTTAGGGAAGTCGAAACTCAATGAATCTTGCGACATAACAGAAGACTGTGAGATAAAGGGATCCATTTGTCTTCGTGGTCGATGTCGATGTCATCCTCATTACATCGAAGTGCAGGATTCGAAACTTCGCACGACCACCTGTCAGATTTGTAAATTCTTACAGTCTTCCTTCTTGTATTCTTTCTATCAGTGCCTTCCAAAATCGACGCTTCTTGCGATAGAAAATGCCGAGAACCTCTTTTTTGTCGAAGTGGTCGCTGTCAATGTGTTGCTCGCGGAACGACGAGAATCAGTAATGGAGAATGTGTCACTAGTAGGTGAATTCTTCCTTTCATTTGAAGGAAACCAGGTTCTCGTGTTGGGGACAGATGCAGCCATCACTACGACTGTACCAGTCCCTTTTCCGCCTGTTTGAACTCTCAATGTGTTTGTATCTCTGGAACGATTCAACAAGTTTTTTTTTCTTCTTCATACTTTACATATTCAGGGGACGAAATGTGTAGCCGCAGCTAACTGTCCTCTGGGTGGTTTACCAGGGCAAGGATGTGTTAGGAAGGTTGAGCTTAGCACGGTCGGTTGCTTAATTGTTCTTAAACTGTTCTAGGTATCAAATCTACCTCCTGATCAAGACGACTGTCCAGTTGGTCAGATGTGTATAACAGCTGGTGATAGTCCCATCGGTCATTGTTGTCCCGTAGTCTGTCCTCTTTCTTCCCATGTCGACACTCAGTATTCATGTGATCCGAATGCTACAATCCCTGCGAGATGTCCGTCTGATTCACACTTCTGTCATTTATTATCGGGTAAGTCAAAGTTATGTGATAGAGGAATGCGGTTTTTGGAAGATATAAGAAAGAGATATGAGATGAGTCATGGGAGAAATAAATGATGTAGGAATTGCAAAAAAAAAAACAGTAAGCAAACTACATAATGCATTATTTCTTTTCTTTTCTTTTATATTTTATTCTTTTTATTATGGCACTAACACATCATGAAATGACTAATATGAATTGATAGCTACTAATTCAAAAATTCATAAAGAAAAAATATCTGTAAAAATATAAACCTAATCTTTTCTTAATACAAGAATCACACCACCAATCTCTCTAAATTGTCTTTCTGAATACTATGTGTACTACGTGCTTTTCTTGCAACATTTTGATTCATTGTGTGTTCTTTCCAATCTGTGTCCTTTGTCCTTTTTAAATGGTTCCACCTATGTACTTTTCGTCATTGATAACAAACCCATGAAACGTGCTTTCGCATAAAAGGCTTCCCCAGTGATTTGTCATCGGGTGTGTCTCTGGCGTCATTTTTTAACAAACTACGGTAACTAAGTTAGGATGATAAGAGGCAGTCAGAGTTTCTGAAGAGATTATCTTTATAAATCAATAAATGATTCAACAAAGAAAAAAAAGAAAATTAATGATTTTTACAGATGGAGGATTTTCCCAAGCGGTTTGTTGTCGAAGACCTTGTAATGCTATAGCTCCGAATGCTCTCTACGCAAATAATGCCTGTATTCCTCGCGGACAACTAAACGCCCAATGCACAACAAATGCTCAATGTGGAGGAGGAGAGGGCATGGAGTGTGTCAAAGTAGACGTCAATCAGATGAAGACAGAGAATGTTCAGGGACAATGCCAATGTCTGGAGAACTTCCGACCGAATATTGATGCATTGACGAATCCAATGAAAAATCCCTCACAAACATGCACAAGGACATGTCAAAGTGATGCATTGAGCAGAGACACGAGCTGTATGAAGCCATCGACACTAGGAGGACAGTGCTTTATTCAGAAACAGTGTCCAGATCATGCAGGATGTTATAGAGGACGCTGCTCGTGTAGGTGAGCATGTTTCATATAAATTATAAAATCGACCAGAAAGTGGTATAAGAACAATTTTTTTTTATAGAAGGTATACTTAGCTACAACGATGAAACCAATTGTATGAATTACTTTGAAATTCTAACAACAGAGTTAGGTGTAACTTCAAGCATTATTATGTTTGAATGCAAAAAAAGTTTAAAAAAAAAACAGTGAAACAGTAAGCAACAAAATTCATCCATTATTTTTTTTTCGCAACTAAATGGGGTATTAAAATCAAAAACTTTTTGTTTTACAACTGGTTGACACAAGAGAAAAGAGTGTAATCCAATTAAAAATAATACTATGATCGGATGCCATTTTTGCCTAACTTTCCGGAAATACAACGGTTAGATAAGACTTCCGGAACACCTCCGCAAACGTGATTATTCTGAAATCATCGTCTGAGATTTTGGATAGCAATTGATAAGATGGTTTCTAAAATTTCGTTTTTCATAAATATAAACTTATAAAAAGACAGGTAACTGCTTCTTATTCATTTTACGATCCATCTTTTGTTTGAGGAATACTGTAGAGTAATCTATAATCTACTCGTTATCATCGGAAGAACTTGCAAAAGACGGATATGAAAATTTTTTATTTTAGATGTGGATTTCAAGCAAAGGACAACAAGTGTGTTCCCATTCCAACACCAGCTCCAACGACAGCTAGACCAGATCCAAGTGAGTCAAAATAAATTTTGGGGATTTCTCTACACCTTTTCGGACTGCATGATGGTCCCATTTCAGTTGCAAACATCATCCCACAGGGCACGAATCTCTTCCAACAGTTTCTTAGCCTCCTTAACCCTCCTCCTGGATGACGTTTGTGAGTGAAGTATCTCACAGTCACTGACTTTTTTTGAAGGAATAGTAATTTTTCCATTTTCAGTACCTAATCTCATTCCATCCAACATTGGTAACATTGGTAGTCCTGATTTCCTCAAATCAATTTTATCGATATTTGCTCCACCGACAGGATAAAAAGATTTTTTTGTACATAAATAGTTTGTTCTTATTCGATATTTAGCCAGACGTACATTAGAAGACACCAAGTGAATTATTTTATTATACCCTGAACACTTTTCATTCTGTTTGCTACATGGAGGTTTCTAACTTTTTTTTTACTACTTATAGCCATACGGTCAAGAGTTTATTACAAATGCAATAAACGGCAGAACAGGAAAATGATAGGTTCAGTAAATCCTACAAAATATTCAAGCTTCTGATACCTCAAGTTTTATCAATACAAAGCCCATCCCATGCTCCGTTGTTCTCTCATAAACAAGTTCCGGTATTAGTCAGAGTAACTAGAGTCTCTTCGTATTATACTGAGATAGTAAATAGTAAATGATTTCTAAATAATTCAAAGCTCCTGAAACTATTAAAAATTTGAGAACAGTTTTTTGATTGATTCCTTATGAAGTAGATAGTCGTTTTTGGAATTATGGAATTGCAGTGTTATTTAGAGATCTGGATATCTCCTCCAGAACATTTAAAATACATTTGCTTATGTACATCACTTTATTACAAGCCAATGATATAGAGAACACGAAAAAAATTCCACAAAGCAAGCTTGTGGGCTACCAAATAAATATGAGAGCCGGGATTACAAAAAGAAAAAAGAATCACTAACAAGAATAGTTGCTCGTAACCGACACACACATAGATTGGTGAGGAGGGACCCGTTGGACGAGACTGCTTCGTCTTTTTGACTAAGATTTGTTTGCACACTAATAAATACGAGATTGAGATTATTTGAGGTTTAATTTGATGAGAAGAAGAGATTCGAGAGTTTAGGCATCTACTGGAGTCTGTAAACAGGTGATTACACTCAGATAGAGAGACGGAACATACCCAAGTGTCGCTCCCTTTGGCAATTCTATCGCCACGTCGTTGACGACAAGTACGGGCGGCTACCTTGTTCTTTCCCCGTCTTCGGATCTTCTTGATCAATGACTTTTGTTGTTCCGTCAGACTATCACTCTTCAACATCTTCTGCAGATCGGCGAGAGACATCTCAGCGATTTCTTTTGCGGAGAGAGGTAGATGATTCATTTTGGCCAACTGCTCGTCTTTCGACTGACGACCACGTCTTCGGGGAGCACTCGAGTTCTCCGCATCCTCGGATATCTCTTCTTTCGTGTATTCCGGTTGATTGGGGGCAAGTTTGCCGTAGTATCTGAAAAACAATCTATTATTGAAGGATAATACAGTTGATTCTTGCTACGCTTAGTTCAAAATCTTGACGTCCTAAGCTCCTTTTTGTGGCCGATAGAACAATGGCCTCTGATATGATTTCCTGATAAAAACGAACCTGGAAACTGGAGGCATATTCTCTGCTTCACTTAAGTAGTTAGGACTGCGAGAGGTAGAGGAAGAACAAACGGAAGAGGATTCACTGAAAGATATGGTTATATCTTGTATATAAAAAAAGAAGATTTTCCTTCTCACTAAATATGCCAAATTATTTAACTCACTTATTATAATTGCTCATTCCATTCGGAACATAGTAAGAGTTGTCATAAATTTCGTTGTTCTGTTGGCTGCTGGTGTAGCTGTGATTATAATGTACTCCATTCGAGAGAATGGGAACAGACGATTCATTGTTGAAAATGTTGAAGACAGTGTCATTGGGCCCTGTTGGGAAAACTGAAAGATCAGATATAGGTCAAAGATGTTCAATACTGTGACACCGCCCCGAGTAAACATTGACTCACCCGAAATATAACTATCGGAATAGGGATTATATGCAAGTGGATAGGAACACGGCGTCATTTTTTTGACTCAATGTGGGAGAACCGTAAACGAATTCTTTTAAAGGCTTTTATCTCCCCACATCAACTTAAACCCCGCCCTTGACGATAATGCGAAAAGATCAAAAGAAGGCGGGGACAACGTAGTGCAGCTAGAGAGCTACAAGCTACATGGAAGATAATGCGAAAAGATAAGGAATTCGTTAGTTTCGGGAAAACAACTTGGAAAAAGAGTGAACACTTACTGTCTCCAGGAGCCAGGTTACGTTGAGATGGCCAGGTGGGGGAGTCAAGCGTGCCGTTACTAAAAAGTTCGCCGTCTGGGATGACTGGAGAGCAAGACGAAACCTCGTAGGTGTGAAGCTCGGTAACTGAAAATTGGATTATGAAAGGATTTGTAAGATAGAAATATTTGGAAGAAGTATACGTATGGGATAATAGTAAAGATTTTTGTATTATAGTAGACACCCTACCCTTCCCATATTTTGATCTCTCATCCCTTTTCCCTATCTTCCTTCATCTCTTCAATTATTCGTCATACCAGACTAAATGTCACCAATCTTGTGTTAGTTTTCCCATCCTTCAAAATCTCCTATTGCAGGTGGATAAGATGCACAAGACATGACGTAATTGATGATTATTTCCTGATAAAAAATTGTCTAGGGCCAAGGGCCATGACCTTAGAACCCACGTGGGGAGGACCCTAGCTTGATGTTTAGAGATTTGTAACTGGGTGGAGTCGGAGATGAACTACTCACTATTATTTGTATCGAAGATAATACCCTGACTAAGAGAGACATTGTTTATCAGAGGTCCCTCTGGCTCGAAAAGGCTGCTAGGACAAAGTTGATCCAGCTGGCCTCCTTCCTTTGTTACATCCTCCAAGAGAGCATCAAGGTCTTCCTAAATTCTCACATTCGTCTTCTTTCTCTCAACTTACATCAGTAGGAGTGCTTACTTCACGTCTTAGTTCTACTGGCTCAGGAAGAGGAACACAGTCTGTCTTGCAGTTGGGGAAGAAGAAGTCCTCAAAGAACCCCTTGGCCAAATCCTCGTAACGTGACGCCTCAGAGGTAGTCAATGGCTGAAATTAGAGATTGTAAACTGTCCAGTTCATGCTTCTCGCTCTTTTTGCCGTTGCTTTGCTTTTTCAAGTGGAAGGATATGTTACGCCAGCCAGGATAAAAGTGAGAAATCTTCGAATTACATTTATAAAGCATTCAGGATCGTTATGAGTCTCGCCCAGGGAACCGTGCTGCGAATCTTGATATAAACATTCGACTCCTCGCTGTTTTAAATCTTCAACAGTATGTGAGTTGCTTTGATATTTTTTTTTGCTCTTTACTGCTCTAAAAAAAACAACATGAGTCGTAAAAGTGACTTGTTTAATGCTTACTAGATTAGGCTCACTTTTATAAATGTTCTAGGGTTGGACACTCTATGGCTCATACTGGTACAAGCTATTCGAAATTGATCTAATGTGGGTAGAGGCAGAGAACTTCTGTCGTTCTATGGGATCACATCTAGTCAGTATCAAAGACGAAATGGAGAATCAATTCATTCACAATTTAAGGAAAAGTAAATTTCCTTTCTATTGCTAACAAAAAGTCCAGAAAATAATATCTGGATTGGGTTAAATAAAATCGGCGATCCGCAACAACTCTATAAATGGAGCGATAATTCAACAGCAGACTATTTGAATTGGGATTCTACACAGCCAAATGAGCCGAAGGTAAGGGGTATTTTATACAGAAAGGTTTAGGTGGATTGTGCCTATATGGCATATCATCAGGAACAAAGAGGAACTTGGTTCGACTATGGATGCCGGGAAATGCTGCCACAATACTTTATGTGTAAACTGCCTTCTCCTTGAATGAGTAAAAAGTTTCCCAATCACTTTGTTAGCAATGTTTTTTTCAATGCAAATTTTCCCTTTGCCAACAATAAGTCCATCCATTTAGAACCAACCTCTCTGATGCTCTTTTCTGTTAGAAGTTGTAGATCACGTTCATACTGGTCCGACGGGGCGAACTGTCTCTGTCCTTTCTCGGCCGCGATATCACTTCTCCATAATACGTCAATCAGTTCGATATCCTCCAGACTTGGATCCTGATTGGACGAAGTCGAAGTTGTAGGTGACATTCGCGGAAGCAGATGATTTGAACGAGGTCTTTCTGTTACCAAAGGCATCATTATCTACAATTCATTAAATTTCCTTTAGGCTCTTTAACTAACCACCGGGTCATCTTGATTAAATCCATTCCATTGTTTCTGTATCGAATACTTCATCATCGAGAGATCATCACGATATCTGAAAAATTTCTTTTCTTTTTGGTCTTTTTGGCAAAGATCAAAAATTCAATACGGCTTATGGCTCTTATCTAGCTGTCTTTGGGCAGCGTGTGCTAAATTTTTATTTGTTTTCGAATCAATTGCAAAGGCAATTGATGTGATAAGTTCAAGTGTGTGAATTGGAGCAGGCTATAAGTTAGCTAAAAAAATTTTTTTTAGAAATTGGAAGATCAAAACAAGTCAATGCTTACAAGTAAGGAAGATTATCAAGTCTTTAAAAAACTTTTCTGAAAAATTTTCCTAAGATTTACCTCAAACGTTGTGGCCTCGGTTTGTAGGGGAACTCCATAGGTGCCATTACGTTGTCCAGATTGGTGTTGTCAGTGTTATAGTCGTTCATCGTTGACACAAGATCTGAAAATGGCTTATTTGAATAAACGGCTTAAAAATCAGCGACCACATCACAGACCACCGGTCGGGATGGTAATTCGACACCGGAAATGATGTCATCAAAATGAAAAAATAAATATTAAAAACAAAAAAAAAGGAATAGAGCAGACATTTTCGTAGCGGCCAATCTTCGCGAAAGAACCGTCTCTCTCTCTCTCTCACATCAACTGCGCCCGTGTCGCTTCGCGGCGAAAGATTACAGTTCTTTGTCAGCCAAAGTGACGTCATATGAGAAGTTTTCAGGTAAAAATGATGGCAGATTCTGGATTTTGTTATTTTGAGATGTTTTTGAAAGGTAACAAAGATTTAATAAAGAAAATGAAACAAAATATTTTATAAAATCTTGATCTAATTATTAAAACATCTCTCAAACAATAAAAAGGCGAATACTGACCTGTAGTTGAGAAAACGGAGATTCCAAGTGCTGCTATAAGACTCAAAGTCAGAATAGAACTGGTCTGAAATGAAGCAATTATCAAAGCACAACTTGCTACACAGCGATCAGAAAACGAAACAATTTGGTCTAACTTTCGCAATCGACAAACACGAGTGCGGCGGCAAAGGGTAGGTTTACAGCCTTCTTCCAAAAGGATCAAAAGATGAGATTTAGATAGAAGAAAAAAAAAGGTTGTCAGAAGGGAAGTACTGTAGGTATAGGGGGAGGGGGGGGGGGGGGGAACTGGATGGATTCAATATGAATGAATGTTGACAGGTACAAGATTCATGGAAACAACTACACACTACAGAAACATTTCAAGTAGTGGCAACTTCTGATCTTTCAAGTTTTCCGAAGGGAATAGATTCTTTGCCGAAAATAACAATCAACTGATAACAGTTGTCTTCTCTCTTTTCTTAGAGAAAGTGACATGATTGAACATTGAATATTCTAGTAAACATTTTCTTATAAAGGTTCAACAGCAAAAATATTTGGGAGGAAATGATCTCCATTGAAACGCACAACACATATATCAAGTTTCATCTCTTTCCTATTATCCTTGAAAGCTAAACATGAGCAAGGGATGATGTTTCTTTTCCTATCGCAGGATAAGAATAGACGAGAATGATACAGATATATAGATACAACCTAGACTAATCCAACTACGTAAAAACGGACAAAAACTGTTGAATTCATTCTCCATGGATACGAAACGCCAAGAATCACAAATCTGCACAAAGCACGCGATCTCCCGATCGCTAATAACAAGGTTTGTCGGGAGATTTCTGTTTTAAAAATGAGCTGGAATCGGGAAAGAAAAATCCGGAAAGCAAGAACAAATAATTTTTTTGACGTCCTGATCCAGATGTTACCAATCTACGTGTAAAACTTAAACTTTTTCAGAGGAGAACCCGTTCCGCGATAGACAGATTGAAAATTGCACTTTTTAAATGAGCAAGTGACCTTTTTGTTGACAGAGAGAGAATAAATTGGACTCCTTTTTTTCTCCTCCTTCTAATTGATGGGTCTTCAATGAAACATCCTCGTGATAATCATCACATCACTGATCATTCGCACCCACGGGACACAGCTCATGTTCTCATCTCTACTTTTCTATGTCTCTCACGAGGAGAGTAGGGACAGAAGGTCAATGAAATGCGCCGGGAGAACTATGGTGACAGCGCAAATAGACACCAAGTTGAAGTGGAAAAAAGGGGGATAGGTATATAAAGGCAATTCCGTAAATGTAACTCAGCTGCTAAAGAAATATTTTGTTTCTTGCAAAAACGTGGAGAGATCACTCGAGCTATAGTATGGTTTTTTTAATAGTCTAAATTACAAAAAATTTTTGTAAATAATCATAAATTAGAAGGAAGGAATAAAAATTAAAATAATACTTTCCTCCACCGAACTCTTGAATCGTTTTGTTCCCCCTTTGGCAGAGCAGCAAAAGTGAAAATTACTTTGTTTTTACTATAAAATAAATCTAATTTTTGAGTCACTCCCAAATAAAAACACTTTAGTTACTTGGAAGGAATGGCAGTTTGCGAAAAATAGTCTGCATCATCGAAGTATAGAAATATTTTACATAGATGATAGAAAAGCCTATAGGAAGAAATATTTTGACAATTAGACTCATACTAAAAAAAATAAAAAATGTAAATACCCACCGAATTCTTCTCTTCACTATACGGCGTTCGTGTGTGATGAAAGGATCTCCGCCTTCGTTCCAGAACGTTGTCTTCATTCTCACTGTCGGTTTGATGACTTCGACTTCGTTTCGGCCGTTTTTCAGGGCTTCTCATCGATCGTACCGCTTTAATTCTCTATTAAAATGAAAAAAAAAATCAATTAAAGAGATATAAATGGTTGAGAACCACAGAGACAAGTCATTGATACATGTATAAAGTCGAATCTTTAATAGTAATTTGAAGTATGTGCAGACCCGTGTGGTTACAAAATATACAGGAAGGAAGTGATAAAGTGAGTAGAAAAGGAAACTAGCCTGTGACTCGCATGGCGATCAGTTGGACTTGAGCTGTTTTCAGATTGGCTAGAAACATTTTCATAGCTTTTGTCCATCTCTCCTCGCTGTTCAGAAGCATTTTGGCCGAGTATTCAATGCTCTGATGAATAAGACGGTCTTTGAAGATCTTATATTGCAAACGGAAGTGGGAGTCTTGCGTCTGAAATACAAATAATGATCAGGATGAGTGAATTGAATGTCGAAAATGTTTGGAGATTTTGAAAAACTATGGTCATAGGCTTGATTTCGATTGAATATTGACAAACACTGGGGTAAAGTGTAAAAAGAAAAGCCTACGATTTGCAAACTAGCAAATATCTATTCCAGAGATTACGGACTGGTAACAAAAAGAGGATAGAAAAGGAGACGGAAAGTGTCTGACTATTTAGAATGAGGGTTCAAAACCCGAAACTGAACATCTGGCCTCCGCTTTTACATCAGCGACTATGGTCAATGCGGGCGCGTTGACCACTCGCGTAAAGTCTGGCCGGAGGCCGACTTTTCTATGGCTATACACCGGCCTTTCCCTCCCGCGATCATATAAATTGAAAATATGATGCTAATAAGAAGGGAAAAAGTGAAGAAAAACAGATTTGGAAAGACAAACATGTTCAAATAGCCCGCAAAATGGACAGAGGGGAAGGTCGAGATACTCTCGTTGTCTGGTCCCTAACTCGAGAAACGAGCTGGAAAAACAGACTCATGTGTGCTGCGAGGTGCTGGCTTAAGACGGGTTATCAACAAATAAGAGAAAAAAGTTGAGAGCAGCGTTTTTAGGCAATAATATTTGTGTGATCTCTATGGGGTAAATAGTCAGTAGAACAAAGCTCAAGAAATGATATTTTTTTGAAATATCAAGTGAGGAGACTACAGCTGTCGTTGCACGTGAGAGGATGCACTAAAAATAAGAAAAATAAGGGAGAAGAAAATAGTGCTAAAAGGACAAGGAACTGAAGGAGATTGGACGGGGGAAAGGTAGATGGAGAGGAGATATTGCGCCAGACAGCTTCTATCGGAGATACCAAATGAAACATTCGATTGGCTAATGTATCAAGAAAGGGAATGGTCACAAGGGGAATTGGGTATTGTACCGACTGATGACTCGTTGGATAATGGAAAAATATTAAAATCGGTGATCTTTTCAGAACAGAAGGGCAACTTTACTTTCTGCTGAATAGAAAGTGCTATTAAAATTTGCACTTTTCTTCGTCTGCACTAACAAGGAAAGAAATTATGGAACCAACTATCTTTACGCGGTACAATGGAAATTTCTTTTGAGTATGTGATGCGATTTTTTTTTTACAAAATTTATATGATAAGCAGCTCCTTCTAAGGTTTTTAATATAAAAAAAAACCCACTTGTAGTGTTTGATAAAGTAGCTCAAAGCATCCGAGAAGAGCTGTGATACCTGCATCCATATTATTGTTGCCAAACGGCTTCCAACTGCCAGAACTGAACAACGGCAAAGAACTCAAATCCCCATTTGGCCTTAAATAGTTGGAATAATTTTAAATCACTTACTTTTTGACCTTTATGGAAGAATGACTCCCTTGAGCAACTAATTTATAAATATCTTGTTTGACATTAGCTCGTTGCATGAGAACCTTAAAGAATATTCATTGAATTGGGTGAATAACTCACATCCATGAGGAGGACAACCTGTCCAAAAGCGGCATTTATCTCCAGCCAATCTACCGGCTTGTCTGGCAACCTACCTAGTCGATGACCATTTATTTCAGCTAAATACTTAACTATTCAATGTCATTAGTGGCCTACGAATTGTTCCTGTCTCACTATCAATCCATATATGGAAGGCCAGATCGAGAACATTAGTGCTGACCAATCGGTTGTGCTGTCTCTCGACGTATTTCAACTCGGCATCCACTTGAGCACAACTTTCATTCAGTTCCAAGACACGTCTGTAGGATGTAGAAAAGAAGAAAATAGAGTATACCTCTGTTTGTCTCGGAATTCTCTCCAACATTTTTTCTGCTCCTCACTCTCTTCATAGTGTTTCTTTTTTAGAACTTCGTACTCGTTTTCCAGTTTGTTTTCTTCCCTTTTCATTTCATCCAATTGTTTTTGAAGATTTTGTTGATCAATCTGAAGAAAATGTCAAATAGAAAAGGCAATAAGAAAGGTCATTTGAACGAATTTTTCAGTTAGTAATTGTAGTGTTACTCTTTTTTATATAACAAAAAAAATCAAAAACTCTAAACAAGTGTGGATGATCAAATTTCACACCCAAAAAAAAAGTAACTTTATAAGAGAGCCAAACAATTCTCTCGGTCTAGGTTTAAGACAAGTATTTTTATAGTTCGTTTGTAAAACCTATTATTTCCAACAACTATATTGCCTTGATATTCCTATATATTTTTGTTGATAATTGATAAACGTTTAGAGAGAAAAAATGCTATAATTGATTATTAGAAATCGATCAGTTTTCTGATTGACTATAAATATAAATGAAAGAAATAAATGGTTACCTTCCTAAGTCGAAGTTGCTCTTTTTGAGCATCCAGGTTGCTTGAAGAATAAGAAGCTTTCAAGTCATCTAGCAGTTCCTTATAGGATAAACATTCTTCCTCTCTACTAATCAATTGCTGATGCATATCTGCCATTAGCTCATCCGAACATTCCTAGAATAATAATAGAAATAAAAGATGCTCTGTGAAATACAATATAAAGGAAAAAAAATACTTACTCGACAAATGGGAGCTTGGGAAGGCACCTCAGCGTCTTCTATTACTTTTATCAATTTGACTGATTCACCTCCCAGCCCTTCTTCCATATCATTTGACTAAAAATATTTTTTCCTCTATTCCCAGAAATATACCTTTTTTTTTTCCTCTTCATAATTCCTTGACGTCGGATCAAATTGTAATGCTTTTTGACAAATATGGCAGCTCAAGGAACGTGGTTTGCAGTCTGTCATTCTGATAAAAACAGAAAATTAGAAAAAATAAAAACAAAATGGAATAAAATAAGAAAAAAGGAAGGTAAGAATAGGATGAGAATTGTCTGTTTTCAGATGGACGCAACTACGCAATCAGCCAGCAGGTTCTAGAACGAGTGTTCGCTCTTTCAAAATACTTGGAAATGATGACAAAATAGAATGAACAGAAAGTATAAAGAATAGAAGAAAATAGATTGGAACCAGATGTTAGACATATATGAGGGTCCGATTCAAGTGGCTATTCCAGCCGCTGACGTCTTGTACCACCGTCCGTGTAACTCACAAACAACCCAGTAAACACTTGGACTCATGATAAACAGCTGCAAGGAACAAGGATCAACTGAACGGGAGAATTTAGATGAAAAGTGATTTTCTGCTTCTAATAAATTAATAAGCTCATTCGAATGGGCAATACCTCCACCTGAAAAATCAATAAAGCCACCGTACTGTCAAAGTAAAAGAAAGTATAGTGTTTTCATTTTTTTTTTTTCAAAAGACATGAAAGCCGTTCATTGACGAACCGTAATTTCGCACAGCTAACGCTTTTTGGAGTCAATCTGACCAGTTTCTTATCTGATAAATAGAAGGATTTCTTAATTAGAAATTACACAAAGTTTTTTTATATAGATCTAAAGGGATACTTTAAAGATTTTATTAGTATATTTGGGATCAACAGCATAGATTCTATGAAACGACCAGCTCCCATGTATACAACAGAAAAACGAGAGAAAGAGAACTTCTGCTCATGCAAATATCATGTGAACAATATGAATTAGAAGAAAAAGCCAAGTAGGTTCTTTTTGTCAGCTGTTAATTGAGATTGGAAAACCTTTAAATATTTCAATACTCATTACTGTGCCTAGTTTTCGAATCCTTCTAAAAGTAATCACCAGTAGACGATATCGTATTTTGCCATCATAACCAACTGTGTAGTCTTGACTCATTCTGTCGTCGAACTCTAGTCGATACCCGTCGAATAATGGCCTATATAAGGCAACTGCCTTCATAGAGAGCTCATTTCTGCTGTCTGCGCTGTTGATGGCCCTTAATATCGAACCCGATTCCGCCAACTTTGCCGCGAGTGGTGGAAATGCTATATTCAAGATCGTCAACCAAACCGATGCCCGTCATGCCTTTAAGGTGAAGTCTAGCAACAATGATCATTATCGCGTTCGTCCTGTCTACGGTTTTGTAGAAGGCAAGAATACGGTCGATCTGGAGATTTCTCGCAGTGCCGGACCAGCTAAAGACGATAAGCTCGTCGTCCAATGGGCTGAAGTACCTGCTGAGGAGACGGATCCGCAAGCCCCCTTCAAGGCTCAAGCACAGTCTGGAGAAGTCATCCTCCCCATGAAGGCCTTGTAGACGACTACTCATTCTTCCACGCGTTTGCAAGCGGAAATAAACCTCTAGCAACGCAATTTATGTGTGCTTTTGATATTTTAAAGAGACCTTGATTGACACTAATATAGGCTCGAGAGTAGTTGACGAGATCAGTTTGGATCTAATTGCATAGTTGAGAAACGACTTCCACTATACTTAAGTCGACTAATTTAAAACTAATTGTTGCCATGAACCCTCGGTGGCGGTTGCTATGCCAGCACGAGCCTTTTCTCGTGACAATTAAAAGGTCTTCCGTACTTTCTTAATCAAGAGAAATCTCTAAGAGACTTTGGATAACAAAAATATAGTAGGTATGCAAATTAAGATTACAAGTAAGAACAGAATTTTCTTCTTTGAAAAAAGCGTTCACTTTTTTTTAAGAAAAAAAGATTAACTACGTAGGAATAAAACATAAAAATATTTATTTTCCTTTCAAGGATACCGCGAGACCAAAATATTTCAATAGATCCGGTCTTCCCGTCAATTCGAAGAAGAAGACATTTATGTACAGCGAGGAGAATCGAATCACAGTCAAGGCAACAAGCAATCGTTGTTCAAATATTCTGAACGCTTTTGATTTCTCCATGCCTTTCTCTTACCGTACTCTCGTCTAATTTACAGGAAATGCCGTTTTTTCCCGGCCGTTCATACTCCTATTTGTGCTGGATAGTCGTAGCATCTGCATCTGACGAATGGCCGCTGTCGCATTGAAGGCCTTCTTCCAGTTTCTCTTTGCCATGTTCTTTCGGAGTTGTTGGGCGACAGAGCCATGAATATCAGTAGTGTAGGCAGTGTTTCCACTGATCCTGAGGAAAGTTGGATTATTGAGATGAGAGGGAAACATACCATGGATGCTCAAGAGCCTGTTCACAGGTATATCGCTGCTCTGGATCACAACACATCAGATGAGAAATGAAGTCTTTTGCTGGAAAGACATGGATCTCTCAAGAAAGGAATCTACCAGAGTCAGAGATTTGATCCCAATAAGGGGCGTCGAATTCATATTCTCCTCGGATGATTTGGGCAAAAAGATTGGCATCACTCTCGTCGTAGAAGGGTGGATATCCACAGAGGAGGATGTATGCAATGACGCCGATGGACCAGACGTCGACGGCTTTGCCATAGGGCTTTTGTTGAAGGACTTCAGGAGCCACATAGCTGAAAAAGAGAAGGTCGTGTGGCCTTCCTTTCACTCACCCGGGTGTTCCGCAGGCCGTTGCCATGACTCCAGAATCTTCAGTTTTGCTGAGACCGAAGTCAGAGATCATTATTTTCGACTCTTCATCTGTATTGTAATAGAGCAGATTTTCTGGCTAAAAGGAAGAGATGGGGAAAAAAGAAGGGGACCTACTTTGAGATCACGATGAACTACCCCGTTATCATGCATAAAGGCCACAGCACACAATACCTGAAACATAAACTGAATATGATTTCTCTATTTCTCTCCATCAGAGTCCGTCTCTCCCCTAAATTGAATCCCGGCACGAAACCCGACCCGTTCGGTCTCCGAGGATCTCCATCAAGAGAAATTTGCCCTCAATCTTGCAAAAACTACCATTGTCCTCACGAGGGACAAGACGACTGCCCCTTATATTATCGTCATCATATATGTGTTCACGTTTTTTTTCCAGAAAGGAGATGCTAAATTATTTAAACGGCTCCTTCCACTCTTATTGGTCATTAATTTTTCAAAAGATATCGGAGAAGGTGAGAAAATGGGATCAATGAGCAATGAGAATGAGATGTTTCAAATCTCTAATAAAGCTAGACTGGGCAAGTAAAAATATTAGGATTTATGGAAGTTTGAGATTCTTTCTCACCTGTCTTATTAGATGAGAAGCATCCTTCTCTGTATAAGATCCTTTAGCGACTATCCTGTCGAACAGCTCCCCTCCCGTGACGAGTTCCATCACCAGATAGACACTTCCCTTCTCTTCATATGTGTCATACAATTGAACTATATTCGGATGCCTTAATCTGAATAGAGATAATAAAGATTTCCAGCAAAGAACCAACTTTCTCAATACTTTGATCTCATTTTCGAGACTCTCTTCCTTCCCTTTTAGGGCCTTTTTATCGATACATTTGATGGCAACGACAGAGCCAGGCTGTTCCTTCACATCGGCCAAGTAAACCTGAAGCCAATAACGATGATGGAAAAAGGATTTGTGATTTTATCTGCGTTAATGGGGTTATAATTGACATGCAGATGACTGCGTTGCCAAGGAAAACAAATTCGAATTGTACATTTAGTGACGAAATAACAGACTAATTTTCTTTAAGATATATAAAATTAACAAAACTGCTTTTTCAACTCAGTCCTTCAAAAAGTATTATTTCCTGACCCTATAGAAAAATTCTGAGACTCTGATAATCCGCTTTTAATAATTGGCGACTACAGTTTATTATTTCATTTATTCCCTCGTGTTCTCGAAATAAAAATGTTTTGCTTTCAATCGTCTTCAATCAGGTTTCAATAGTCCCTAATACAAGCCGGAGAGGGATTAGACAAATTGACTCTGCCTCCTCTCGTTTTTTATGCACACATGATTCAACGGAACTCATCTTGTCTCGGCTATCTTCGCTCCATTAGGGACCGCCTCGAGAAGGGCAAAACAAGACCGCCCAGATTGTCAATGTCGGACGAGAGAGAGAAGCGAAATTGACAAGAAAATTGGTCTCATTCCATGTTCAGCCGCCAGTTGCAGCAGAGGAAGAATTAACTGATTATCGGAGAGCAATCAAAGCCAAAGATAGAAGGTCAAACGGGAAATGGCAAGTTAGAAGGATATCAGCAGGTTTTTAATAGGCCATGTGAGTTTATTATTCTATTAACCTTTTCCTTCTATAGTCGGAGAGCAAAGTATCTGGGAGGGGGTGGGACGATTTGAGGGGAAAAGAAGGAGAGATACAAGGGTTTTCATTGAACCTAATATCTAGTTGTTATTCCAATACTCTTTCTTTCGAGTAGTTTCCCCTTCTTGACTGCTGATGTATAGTCCACTAGCTCTTTTGATCAAATAAAGAGAATCCGTAGAAGAAGCATGTTTTTAAACGTTTACCCTGATGAAATGTTGACAGTTTGGTGTTTCTAAACGTTAGAAGCTAGTGATTAGTCACTTTTTTTATAGCGACAAAACACATATTTTTCACCTGGCATTAAACGGAAAATAGCTGTTTTCCCTGAGAAATTCACAATCTTCTAATTATTTCCGATAAAGAGGTAGACTCTTCCAAATTCAAAGAAGAGTTGAACAACGGAAGAAAATGTCTTTTTAAATTAGTTGTCGCCTTTACCAAATTTAGTCGCCAAAAAGTGGTCTTCGAATCGAAATTTGATCTTTGTCGCGACGTTTTAGTTGTTTTTCCTATATGCCACATCATCAACTAAGCGACCGGGACTAATTTGAAATGGCTGGGGAATAAGATAAGGTGCGAAATGACGAATAGGTCACCTGACCTGCAGCGGGGAAGTGATTTAAAAAAAATTAAAAACCAAAGGGATGAAGGGAAAGAAGAGTCAAAAAGACTTACCTTTGAGAAAGCGCCAGTGCCAAGAATCTCCCGAAACTCGTAGCGGTCCCGGATGGAACCGCTCACCCTGCGCTTGAACATCGGCATCTGAGGCAGCCGGCGAGCATCGATCCCCCTCGCCTCTCTCGGTAGGCGGGCTCTCTTCGATATGACACGTCTCTCCTCTACTTCATCAGAATTGTCTCTTCTGATCCAGTCAAGTCACTCTCTCCCTCTCTTGCTAGAGTCAGTTTAATATCTTTCCGGATCTTCAACAATTCATAGAAAAAAGAGAAAGGAGAAAAAGTGGCTAAACAAAAGGACATAAAGATAGACGATAGCGGCCTTTAAACTAAAATGAGCTATTTTGAGAAAATTGTGAAAGATTGGAAATAGTTTTCTAGTAGAACAGAGATTAGCCAAAATGATTAGAAGAAACTGTCAAGTTGTATAAAAAAAGCGTTCCGTCGTAAACCGGGAATGATTTTTTAGGAAAGTTTTATTTCCCTAGACCATTCGATCCTACATTTTCACTGCTTCTGATAAGTGATCTATCGGTCACGAAAATATTAGTCGGAAATGCGATTTACCCCCATATTTAGGCTCCTTTTTGTAAAGTTTCTCTGACTCATTCGTCCTTATTTTTACTTTTTCAAGCTCGTTTTGTTGTGTTAGTCGTCCGGAACAGATAAGTTTTTAAAACACACTGATAAATCCTTCTTCCTTTTTGCAACAAATGCGTCAACGTATTTAATAATAAAGATTGCTTATTACGGAAGGTCCGCAGACTGGAAGTAGACCCGTTTTCATCGTCGTGTGCCGTCCTCGAAAAAGACTCCACCGTCGAGAGCACAATATTTCGGACAGATTCCTCGCTCTCCTTGAGGACCAGATTGTCCGGCTGCTCCGGGATTTCCAGGAGGTCCACTCGGTCCAGGAGCACCGGGTTGTCCGGGTAGACCAGGTGGTCCGGCTTGCCCGGGTTGTCCGTCTCGACCTGGCTGTCCATCTTCTCCAGGCAATCCAGGCGGTCCTATAAGAGTGCATGATCATCAAAGACGACAGGGGTTCAATTGCCGCGGAGCAGATTGAAATGAACCACTCACCAACATCTCCAGGCGCTCCAGCGTCTCCCGGAATCGCGGGGGAACTTGGTGCTGGTCGACCGGGTTCACCTTTTTCTCCATCGTTTCCAGAACTACCGGGAGGACCAGGCGGACCATTGGGCCCCGGTGGTCCTGGTGTTCCTGGCGCACCAGGTCGACCAGGATTACCAGCACGTCCAGAATTTCCAGGACTACCTAGGAAAAGAGGAGTAGGCAATAAAGAGAGAAAAACTCACCAGATGGTCCTGGAGGTCCTGGAGGTCCTGGAGGACATGGATTACATGGAGGAATATCTAACTCCTCGCAGACAATGGGTGGTCGTCCTGGAGTTCCTGGCCTTCCCGGTGCTCCAGGAATACCAGGCTTTCCATTTCTTCCAGGCAATCCCGGCCTTCCTGGATGTCCTGGCTTACAACAACCAGCACATCCCACAGCTTGACGTTTTCCACGAGCTGTGGCATTTCCACTGGCGAAATGTAATGGTTTCTGATGTCCTATCTCGCCCATTATATCTCTCGCTGAGTTCTAAAAAGAGACAGATTGGAGAACAAGGAATGAGGATACCTTGCAAAACTGAAGATCTTTTTTGGTTTGCTGTTGGATACTGTCAACGAAACTATATACAATAGGCATAGATATACAGAGAGAAACAATTGCAACTAGGGAAAATGTCACCGCCGCGTAAGTGACAGCCTTGTAGGCCCTCTCGCGAGGGTCTTCCATCTTCTGAAACAGGGAATACAGTAATTATTTTAAGAAGGAAAAGAATTGAATTGATTTGATTTGAAAGAAAATATGGAGTTAACTTTGAATATAGTAAAATAATATGAAAGTAGTATGAATAAAAGATTCGACAGGAAGCTATGACGTAGCAGAACAACCTTGTAACAAGAATGCCAATGTCAGCAAAGGGGTAACGCAGGCGGGATATGGGTGGCTAGGATGGCGGCGGACCGGACCGCCTTATATAATGTAGCCGGCGGTCGCGGACGCGGAACGAAGCCGCACTAAGAAAGCACTGCCGGCGGAGGTCAAAAAGGACTAACGGAATCGGTAAGTGTCATGGTACTGATTTGAGTCTTATCCTTGATCATTGATCATTCGATTCCTAGCTTGAAGTCTCGTCGTCTTCCGAGTTTAAGACTTCAGTTATGAAATTCCAAAATATATTGACAACCCGTAGTAAAGTGATCATAAACCGAAGCCGAGAAATCCGACACCTTCAAGGTCACATGAACGGTATACCCAAAAGAAAACGGAAAATAGAATAGAATTCTTTATTATGAATCTATGGATTGAATATCGGTTTATCCAATCGTATCCGTGATTGTAACTCTCGAAGATGTGGATTCGTCTTCTGTAAATGTTCCAACCATAATGTACCCGTTTTATTGTCGTTTCTGAAATGTTGAATGTTGTTTAATTACTCAATAAGTGAATGCCTTGCACGCGAATAATCTAGCTAAGACCGGATTTCCTCAAGAGGAAAAACAAAATTACAAGGCGCTCAAAGTGTGAGAGAGACATGCAGAGGGGTCTTATGAACAACCTCATTTTCGAAGAGATCAACGATGAAAAGAAAGCAATTTACGAAAAAAACGGGCAAACCTGTGTAATACTCCTAAAGCTAGAATTGTCTCATGCGGCTGTTCATGGATAGTTCCACTTGCAAAACGTCTTTCGGCATCCCACTCAGAAAACCAGTGAGAAAAATCGTCTTTGTTCTATAAAAAATTATTCAAGAAAGCTTTCCCACTTCTTCCGATTTGAAATCATTTATAGGTGTTTGAGTAGGTTCAGCGGACATTACAATATAGCTAGTTCTCCTATCCATTAAATATACAGGGTAGGGCCCATTGACAAATATCTAAACTATAAATGAAATATCTAAACTATAATGTGTTTGGAAAAAAGTGATTGAAGTAATTAGCATTTTTACCTGTTGTCCTATTTTTAGTTCACGTACTAACCGTTGCTGTGAAGGACTTTGAGCACAAGCAATCCAACCTTTATCCGAAGATTGACTGTCATCAAACTATAAAAATAAAAAAACTATAAAAAAACATTTTTCATACTTTTACTAGTGAAAAAAATGTTCCAGGGTCTCTAGAAATCATTCTTAACGCTAATCCAGCTAAGTCTTCAGGAAGGAGTGATTTTCCTTTAGAAAATGTGCAAAATACTGTTAAAAATACCTTCAATATGTCTTCGATCAAGATATTTATTACTATGTTTTAACTTCGGCATCCAATAAAGCATTCTTTTTATCTTTTTCGTAGCAAAGTTCCATTCTCCAAAAGCATTGACTACAATATCATGGATTTCTTTATCTGGCTGTACTCCATTCCACTCCATTTCGTCCAGTACCTTCACACAACAATTCTGCTGCATAGGGAAATGTAGAAATATTTTCTAAACGATTTAAATTACAAAAATAGCTACTTGAAATGTATTTTGTGGAATCATTTTTCCTTTTGGAAATATATTCAGTAATGCTTTATAAACATCCAAATCTTTATGAACTCCATACGGTTTTAAAAACTTTAGAGCAGAGTTGATAAACTCAACATGATTTCTTGCTTTTCTATCCTTGAAAATAGCTAAAAATGTTGAAAAATAACAGATAAACTAACCTATGGCTGCTAGAAATGCTGTTTTATCTCGTTCATGTTCCGGTACAGATTCAAATTGGTTTTCCATAAATACTAACCTTTTTTCATCTTTATTTTCTTTTTGATACTAAATTTTTTTTATTAAATCCAACAAAACCAACTATATTTGTTCGTGTAGCCATATTTCTTACCGTTGAAGATGAGAGAATTGACATTGAGCATTCTGGATTACATATTAATAGTTTTCCAATAGAGAAGACCAGATTCCTTGTTTTGTTAATACTACGCAGACTGATATTGAGGGGCATGTAACCTTCAAAATAGCAATAACTATAGTAAACAAATGAAATTTAAAGAAAAAATTTTGGTTTGACCGTTGTTTACAGGAACGGGTTTCGAAACGCGATGGGCGTATGGAAAAGATACTGTAGCCACTTTACGCCGGACGCCTAAACATTATGGACCATACACCTCGTACACCTTATGCGTAGTCCTATTTCTTCATTTTTGAAGTTTTCATTTTTTTTATGTGAAGTAATATTGTATTTAGCAATGAATTTTCATTCTCACTAGTAAAAATAGTAAATTTGGTTCGAAATGGCTTTCTTTTCGAAAATTATTAGTATTAACTTTATTTTTTTTTCAGGGTTAAACATGCCGACCAAGGCTCAAGGAGAGATTCTTAAGGAGTATACCGTTATTGGCCGTAAAATCCCGACTGAACATGAGCCAGTAACTCCCATTTGGAAGATGCAGATCTTCGCTTCCAACCATGTTATTGCCAAGTCTCGATTTTGGTATTTCGTCTCTATGCTTCGTCGTGTCAAGAAGGCCAGTGGAGAAATTCTTTCCTGCAAGGAAGTGAGTCTACTTTCATTTTTTACATTTATATTTTATAGGTTTTTGCCAAAAATACTGGCACTGTTAAGAACTTTGGAGTTTGGCTTAAGTACGATTCACGAACTGGACATCACAACATGTACCGCGAGTATCGTGATACTTCTGTAGCAGGAGCCGTCACTCAATGCTACCGTGATATGGGAGCCCGTCACCGTGCCCAAGCCGATCGTATCCATATTCTTAAGGTCCAAACTATCAAGGCCGATGATACCAAGCGGGCCGGAATCAAGATGTTCCATGATTCTAAAATCAAATTCCCTCTTCCCCATCGTGTTAGCAAGAGACGCAATGTCTCTAAGTTCACTACCCGCAGGCCTGTTACCCACTTCGCCTAAATGTGGTTTTGTTGTCTGATATAAATGGTTATTGTTGCTATACTTTTTTTTCTGTTTACTTCTTTTCGGTTTTTCCGTAGGTATTTTACTGCGTGCTTTTCGCGCTCTATTGATGTGACGTCAGTGGGCGGAGCCGAATGCACCGCCTGTCTGGGGTACCCCTTGCATCACTAGGCCGTCTGGTTTCCAGTTATTCTTTTCCATCATTTTGATAATCACTTAGTTTTCAGGGTTATAATGGCTGATATTCCTGAAGGAGATTACGAAAAGGGAAAGCAGATCTTCAAACAGAGATGTTTACAATGTCATGTAGCCGATTCTAAAGCTACTAAGACTGGACCTACTCTTCATGGAATTATGGGAAGAAAATCTGGTACAGTTGATGGCTTCGACTATTCTGCTGCCAACAAGTCTAAGGTTAGTTCTCAGGTTATCCATTTTTGAAAGTCGTATGTTAAAAGTATTTTGGTGAAACTACGCAACTTCTGAAGATAAACATTTAAATGATTTACACTTTTGACATAATCCATTCCGATTTTTTTCTTGAAAATCTTTCAAACTAATTTTTTTTAAATGTTTTGAACTTGACAAAAAAGTACTGATAAACAAACGTCATGTTGCACATGTTGTTGAATATGCAACTATAAAAACACCTTGATTTATGATATAGACCTTGGTATTTTATTTATATTTTTATAGGAATGAAACTTTTTTTTGTAGGGTGTTGTTTGGACACGTGAGACTTTGTTCGAATACTTGCTAAACCCTAAGAAATATATTCCGGGAACAAAGATGGTATTCGCTGGATTGAAGAAGGCCGACGAACGTGCTCATCTCATCAAGTACTTGGAAGTCGAATCAGGAAAGCCGGCAAATTAAATTCTAGCTATTATATTTTATGAAATCGTATGTTATAGAGAATGAATTGATCTTTTTGATATTTTTTTATTTTCTATGTCTAGTATACAGATTTTACTACCTTCGTCTTGTCTCCTAGTGTATTGGCCCGAACTGATGTACCATGTGTAGTCCAGTGTTATCAAGCCCTACGCTGTGTTCTCATACGGTGCGTGTCGTTTGCGCTTGTCTGGTGTTCATTGAGCTTTAATTGAATGTTCTTTTATAGTAACATTTTTTGAAAAGTTAGTTAACCTTAAAGTTAAGCATATGAATTTGAATACACCTTTAGTATACATTTAGTTGATATAAAAGTGGAGTTCAATGTTCGTCCGTCGGCTTATCTCCCGTAGTACAAAGTTCATGCGCTGCTGTTACCATTCGGCCGTTGACTGGCTGCTATACTTATTCTTTCTTATTTATGTCTTATTCAAACTTTTTCAGGAACATGTCAGACGTTGTGTTGAACTTCATTGCCGGGGGAGTTGGTGGTTCATGTACAGTTATTGTCGGGCATCCTTTTGATACTGTTAAGGTAGTTATATTATTTTTATTTATAAAAAAATATAGGTTCGGCTACAAACTATGCCTGTTCCGAAGCCAGGAGAAAAGCCACTTTTTACGGGTGCTCTAGACTGTATGAAACAAACAATTGCTAAAGAAGGATTTTTTGCTTTGTATAAGGTTAGTTAGAGAATCAGTAGCTCACATAGTTATTTCTTTTAGGGAATGGCTGCTCCTTTAGTCGGAGTTTCTCCTCTTTTTGCTGTCTTTTTTGGAGGCTGTGCTGTAGGAAAATGGTTACAAACAACTGAACCAAGTGAGTTGCTATTTCTTTCTTTATTTTGTTACTCTTTAAGATCAAGAGATGACATTTCTACAAAATGTGAATAGTGGAGCTTTAGCTGGAGTCTTTACTACTGCCGTAATGGTACCAGGAGAACGGGTTAAATGTTTACTACAAGTAAAAAATGTTGAGTCGTAACTTTTTCCTGATTAGGTACAATCAGCAGGAACTGCTC
Organism: Oscheius sp. DF5120; assembly: GCA_932521415.1. NCBI lineage: Eukaryota > Metazoa > Nematoda > Chromadorea > Rhabditida > Rhabditidae > Oscheius > Oscheius sp. DF5120. The sequence continues at coordinate 6,048,973 of OW051464.1, forward strand.
CTTCTGGAGTGCATTACGATGGACCTCTTGATGTTGTGAAAAAACTTTACAAACAAGGTGGGATTGCCTCAATTTATCGAGGAACTGGTGCAACTTTGCTGAGAGGTTTGTTTTTTTCGATAATTTATCTTTATAATCAGATATTCCTGCCAGCGCTGCTTATTTATCGGTATATGAATATCTCAAGAAAAAGTTCAGTGGGGAAGGAAATGAGCGGACCCTTTCACCTGGTGCAACACTTTTAGCCGGTGGTTTAGCTGGCATTGCTAATTGGTATCAAACTTTGACTTTTAGTTTTATGTTTCAGGTCGGTTTGTATTCCAGCTGATGTATTAAAGTCCCGACTACAAACTGCCCCAGAAGGTAAATATCCCGATGGAATTCGTGGAGTTCTCAGAGAAGTTTTACGGGAAGAAGGACCTAAGGCACTTTTCAAGGTATTATTTTAGTTTCTCATAATTATAATATTCAGGGTTTTACACCAGTAATGTTGCGTGCTTTCCCAGCTAATGCTGCTTGTTTCTTTGGTTTAGAGCTGACCTTAGCAGGTTTCCGGCTCCTTGGCGTTGGTGGTCAGAAGAAAGAAGATTAATGGACGTAAAACATTACTGGTATGAGTTTTATCCGTAAATAAGATATATTACAAATTCTGTGTCAGTTATTTATCAGAATTCACCGCAAACTTTGACACATCATCGACATGAAAAATATAACCGTCTTCAAAATTTTTCAGAAGAGATGCAGAAATAAACAAATTCCTCTCATCAAAAAATCCAGCAATCTTTAACGTAAAAATAATAAGAAAACCTTACTTTTAATTCTTCAATTACTTTCTCTTGGAATATGACATCAATATCATCAGGCTTCTTCGATACCTCTTCCCAAATAGTTTTCAAATGAGGAAACAATCTATTCAAGAGAACAACAGGAAAAGCTGCGAATATGAACAGATCTTTTTCTGTTATCACAGGAATAAGAAGATTAAGACGATGTTTTTCTTCTAAAATGACGTAATTAAGTTTTAAAAAGCAAGCCTCGTAAATGTGCCCATAATTTTGTATTTTCTCTCCTAAGAAGTAGCCTCCATAGAACGACATTGCTTCGAAAGGGCCTGAAAAAAAATGTTAGGTCCAGCCAATATATTCTTCAAATTTTGAGGAGGGCCGTTCACATGTGCCGGTGTGTTCCAATCTCAAAAAACCTTTTCTAGTCAATATCAGTGAAGTGGATATGATTGTCTTGCGACAAGAAGCAACAGTTCTATGCAATTTCCGTCTGACGAAGACATCTATCAATCTTTCTATGAGTTATTGAAACACCCGCCATAAGTAATTGTAAGCATATTCTTTTGAGTGGCCGGTAATAAAATTCCTCCATAACTTACGTTTTAAAATGATGTTGTTGTCTAGCTGATAAATGCCGTACGGCATTAAGATCATCTTCCCAAGAGCAGTGTATCATTGTTTGAGAAGACGAACATTTTAAAAGTCTTTTGAAAAAAGGAGTATATTGCTTAAAAATATTATTCAATTTAGGGAATCATGACTTACTTCGTTTGAAAATGCTTGAGTGTATTCTAGATGCGGTTTTTCCCACTTTATATTATAATAACTGTTGTCAATCCCTTTAAATATGTTTTAAAGACGATTTATCACATACCATCGTCACTTCTTTGCTCATTTAAATCTATATCAGTTTCACTATCGGTTGAAAAGTCGGGATCTTTAGTATGATTAGTATATTTGTTGCATTGAGGAGTATCAGCTGAGAAAAAGTAGAACAAATAAAAGAATTACCCGGAACAATAATAGCGTTTTTATGTACACCAGAGTTAACAGACGGCTGAACAGCAACTTCAGCAGCGTCACTCGGAACACCTTTAAATAAACGCTAGTAAATAAAAAGACTTTGTGACAAAGAAACTTCTGTGGTCACAGAACTTTCGTCATCGAATTGCACTCGTTTACCATTAACAGATGTAGTAACAGTAAGAGGATTGGAAGAAACACTTTGCCGTTTATGTCTTTTAGCATTAGTACATAGTTCCGATTCTGTAACACTTTCTAAAAATATAAGTAGAAGTTTGATAAATTACCAGCTTCACTGGTTGTCACCGGTGCTTGTTCGCCAAGGTTATCGATATTAATATTTGAATTTTTTAAAGAGCAATCCTCAATATTCTTTTGCCGACTAAAATTTATAGTGTCTAATTATTGTTAAGCTTAATTTTAAAGAAATAAATAATACCGTTGAATACAGGCAAATGCTGATTATTAACTAATTCAGATGAAATAAGATTTTGTGTTGATGATGGGTCGCCATTCCATGGCTAAAAAAATTTTAAAAAATCGGATAACTTACAGCAATATTTGATGTTTGTGAAAAGAATGCATCAGGTATACGAATATTAGTACTACAATTAACTAGTACTTCATTCACTTCGGTTTGTCGTTCAAGATTTTTCAATCGACTCATACATTGTCTATAAAAGTAGAACTATGTACACAAAAATGCAATAGTACTGAAACTGACAACACCATGCGCGTGATAGTTCATTTAGTACCATTTGTTGTTTCCAGTTTACTACCAACTTACGATTTGATACGCACAGCAAAAGGATGTTCCGAATCAACTAAAGCAACACATCGTCGGTTGTCTAAGCCTTCATGCATTGCAAGAGTCAAGTCGCCTAGAGCACGGCTAATTACGTGAGTATTAGCAACCAGAACAATATCATATGTCTAGAAACATAAATGAGCATTGCTAAACACTCACTTTCAAAGAAACAAGCCTACTCTTCCAAGATTCTCCAAAAAATAATATGTTTATTGTATGTTTCTCGACTTCATCTGGCTGAATGTATTTTATTAATTCATTTTGTATATTATAGGAACGTAATTTGGTTAACATATTGTTGAAACTAAAATTGAAATTTATTAATCTTAATCAGATTACTCAATATTAGAACCATCCCAAACCCTAAGAAGAAATCCTTTTTCGCAAGTATACAAACCAAGCACCTATAAAGTTAAATAAAATCATTAGAATACAGCCTCACCATAGCAAATAAATTAAAATAATTATCAGGATGAAAATTATTCGAATATTTAGGAATTTCCCTAAGAAATCCTATCGTTTTACTTGCTTCTATAGAAATTTTGCTCCACACGTATTCATATAAGGACAACCTTAAAAATTGAGCCAAAAAAACTTCATTACTTAGGAGGAGTTTGAGGAACATTTTGGCCAGAAGCTTGCGCTATCATAACCAAATGTTTAAAAGTAGTAAGCGCTTGTTTAAGATCATCGGTTTGTGTGAAAAGATGGAGATTTCTCAAGTCATTAATCTTATCAGATTATTCAAAAACATAAAACTTACTCTTTTCATATCTGGTGGTATATTATTTTCAATAGTACATATTTTAACTTCCATATCGTTAACTATACTACTCCATGCAATAATTTGCATCTTATTTTTACCATGAATAAATAGTGCATTTCGTTGTGATTTCTAGAATTTCAGTAATATTCTTTCTTTTAAAAGCATACCTCTAGATTATAACAACGTACAACATCCCCAACTTTTAAATTAGCGAACAAATGAGCATCTTTTTCAATAATTACATCAAGATATGTATTAATATTATGATCTTCCCTCTTTTTGGTATCCTTAAATTATACATAAAATTAAACAAAACTTACTCCAAGTCTTAATATAAGTCTTTCAAAGGATTCTTTTTCTATCTTAGTTACTACACCATATGTGTTGACGTATTTGGACAGAAGAGCGTGTTGTAGAAATTGAAATGCTGGTTTGCTTGTCATCTGAAAAACTAATTCACAACTAACTAACGATTCTCAAGAAACCAAAATCGAAATGTGTATCATTGAGAAAGTAAAGAAGACATTTCAATAGTGCTAAAATCTTCTTTGAGTTTTGAAATAAAGGTGAGCATAAAAAAAGAGAATTTTACCTAAACATATTATGAAACAATGATAACATGTAATAAATGACTCTGAGAAGCCTAGTCTTTGCGCATATCTCCATGGTGACGAAAACCATTCTCCTAAAATGATTAGACCATTCGGACTAGGTCCGGCTATTTTTATCGCAATAATTACAATTATTTGCTTCATTTTAATAGGAATAGCAGCTGGACGTCTAAAAGGATTGTAAGTTGACACGTTGAAGATTCATTTCATTTTAGAACCGGTGTTCTGTGCATAGCGATTTTAACCAGCATAGTTTTTGCAATCATTGCTTTTTGGCCAACATATCAGCCAAATGAGCCAAACCATAAGGTAAGCAAAATCGACAAAAATAACACAAAACAGCAGGGACCGATAGATTACATTTTTCTTCCGCGGATTGGCCTACTCGTCTTCCTCATCATCGTACTACTTAAAATACTATCTGAGGTCATTTCACATGGATTACTGAGCGTTAAAAGAGTGCAGCATATAGGCAAGAGAAGTACAAAAAGCAAGATTACCATAATTCATTGATGTTGAAATATGTTTTAGTAAATAAAATATTAATTCTATACTATACATACATGTTTTCTCAACAAATTACAAAAAAGTAATAGTAAAAAAAGTGGAAAAGCAAAAATATATAATAGTAAAAAAAGATCGAATGGAATAATGAAAATTGGTTTCCCGAATTTAGCTTTTTTTTTTATTTCATTTGTATCATTTTTTCATCGTTTGCATACATTTTCCATATACTATATATTTATGTTCAGATAATTGGCTAATCTCTATTTTATAAGTTATATCCAAAGGAAGATTTTATTATGTCCACCTGGATGTTTCTCCAGAGATAGAGTCGATTCGACAATGTTGAAAAAACTGGTGATTAGTACGACTTTTTCTGCAAAATTGAAGAAAACCAATAGCTTTTTCAAAATTAAAGGTGGAGCGAATTTATTTCTAAATATTGCGTTTATATGGTATGCATACTAAAACAAAATAAACTATTTTTTATTGAACGAAACATTTTTTTTCTTTTGTTGTTTTCAAATTTGCAGGTGTCACTATATAGACATTTTTCTGTTTTTATACTTTTTGTTATCTGTAACATAACATACTAATTTTTACAAAGTTCCTCTGCGATAAGAGGTATTAAGAAGCTCCTCTAACTTCTCCATTACTATCATGCGTTGTTCTTGCGTTTCGCTGACTTGATAATCCATTGCCAAAAATCTAATTTTCTATAAAAAAACATCTTATATAATTGAGTAATAAAATACATACTGGTTGTTCTGGATCTTTTCCACTCCGAAGTTGGGTCATCAGGGCAGTTAGATTGTGTTCAAATTCAACTCGTCGCTAAAGTATGTTTTTCAACAATAGTCTTACCAGTATTTCATCGAGATTTATCAGCTTGTGATTAAAGTCTTTTCCAAAACAACAATCACTACATATAGCGCTTTTACGAATCTAAATATGCTACCACTCTTTTTTGCATGAAGTTGGTATTATATAACTCACTTCTTTCTCATCTATCAGAAGCAGTAATTCTCTCAATGTCTTTTTTACATCCATGATCGTTTGTTCAATGCATGAAAGACAAAAAAAGAGTTCCTTATCAAGAAAGGGCCCACACTTGCAAGTTGTACATTTTTGCTGCAACCTACTAGAAATTATGGCTTCCAGTTCGGAACATTCTTTTTCCTATACTATTGTTGAATTTTGAGCAAATAACCAACCAATTCCTCAATTTGTGATACGCTTTCAAAGTTTTCTTGGCGAAGACGTGTCTCTTTTTCATGAATACGATTGAATGTTGCTATTTTTTTGAATTCTTCATTGTTTAGCTGTCGAACAATCTCTTTAATGCTATCCAACCTCCCTTTTAGTAACTTATAATAATCTACTAGACTTACAATCCAAATATAGATCTTGTTTGCCGTAAAGAATCATGAACCGCTTTCGGCATATACCGCACTTTAGAAGGTCTTGTCTACATTTTCTCCAACTAGTTTTCCATGCTCTAGAAAAGGTTACAGAAAAGCATATATAACTAACATTTTCATACGTTCATAACATAGCTTACAAATTGGGTGACCACATCCTAATAACATTGGTGCATGAATAGAGTTATCTTGATATGTAATTGCATTAGAAAAGACTTACCATACTCGTCTAAACAAACGTGACAAGAAAAAAGTTTGTTCATTTAAACACGATGAGATCGAAATTTTAGCTTATGATGAAAAAAATCAATTATTTCGACAAACTATGATGCGCGCGAAAGTCTGTTTGAAAACTAATTATGCAATCAATAATATTGGAATCACAACTTTATAATAACTGTTTGGTATTCGAATTCAAATTAATAGAACCTGCAAAATTAGGATTCAATTCATTATGAAGTCGATGAAGAGCTTTTTTTACTTCTTGGATATCTCCTTTTCTTGCACTGATTTGAAGAACATAATCGAAGCGGATCGGGCGATTTGGACGAAGTGAGTCTGGCAAATCAAGATGCCAATCAGGTTCACGAAATCGTTTAGTTAATAAATCTATTTGCTGAAATAAAATTATTTTAAGAACTTGTGAAGTACTTACAGCAATATTTTTGACTAAATCTATTTTATTAAATAATAGAATAGCTGGTTTTTCTGTTAATTTCTTATCATAAGCTTCCAATTCTTTATTAAGAATTCCAACAGTTTCCAAAGGAGATCTGAAAAGAACTTTACCAAGAAATTCACAACAAGTGCCTTAACGGTTCATTTAATGAGTTCTTTAATTGAAAGCCCATAGAATCGACGACAAAACATAATATTTCACTATGCTCCAGATGTTTCAAAAATTTATGACCTTTTCCCCGATTCAAAGATGCGCCTTCAATCAATCCTAAAAATATTATTTCATTGTTAACGTTCCGTGCCTGGTAAATCAGCTAATGATAAAGAAAAGTGCTCATCTTTAGAAGAAGTCCAGAAAGCTACTTGTGGATTCACCTGAAAAATACAATAAAACGAATAACTGACGGTTGTAAATGGATATGGCGCTATTTTAACACTTTTTTTCGGTACAAATGCCGATAGTAACGTCGACTTTCCAGCATTTGGAAATCCAACAAGACCAACGTTTGGGCGCAATTTTAGGTGTACAGATACAGTAAATTGTTCGCCTTTCTGTCCTCTTAACTAGAATTCAATACAATAAACAACTAACTTAAAGTTATTAGAAGGGTTTCCACCTTCTCCACCTCGAGCAATAATATATCTACGATGTAGTTTATTACATCGAGCAATAAGAATATTATTTGTCTCATCAACAACGTCAACACCAAAAGGAACTTCAAGGATCTAAATGAAGTCGTTATTTTTATTAAATATAATTAGCAGTGACAGTTTTCTGTCTCTTTCGCCGAATTCGATGTGTAAAACTAACTGCGTCATGTGCATTTTCCCCCATTAATTTGATTTTCTGACTTGACGTCCCAGACTCCGCTCGTAAAGTCATAGATTTCCCTATATCTTCTTTAATTTGCTTGAAAGCATGGTCCAGTTTTGTAATAAATATAACATTTCCACCAGAACCTCCAATACCATTATATCTGAAACCTAATACACTGATTATGCAATAAAACTTCGGTTTTCATTCAGAAACAAGAAAACCTTCGAATCGAACCTTTCTGATAAAATGTCGCGAACTTTTTCGAAAGCAGACGTCAGCTGTCTAATGATAGTGAGGCAAAGCTGATTGTCAAACACTTTTTTTTATCCAACTTCGTGCTGGTCAGTTCAATGTAATAAAACTAACCTAGCTAGCCCGTTTCCTCCTGTTCCACCTCGCACATGTATAATGTACTTGTCATCTGTCACAATTCCCAGGTCATTTTGAATTAGTTTTTGCACACTTTTTATAGAATTCCTCAGACTTCTACATAAATGCATTCTGAAATTGAATAATTAGAATATATCACAAGAAAAAAAATTGTAAGAGCACAATATAATAAAATTGACAAAATATATCCTAAGTAGAATTCGACTAGATGTCCGTTTTTTACGTACGGCGTGTGCAGCACGTCATTTGGATGAAATTTTTTTCACTTACCTAACTTACAACTTCAGTGCCATTGTTATTAGTTTCTTTTCGCTTTTATTATACTTGTAAAAGCATCTTTTTTTTTTTTAAAACAGTGTCAAGCTAAGAAAAATGACCATGCATGAAAACCATTTTCAAACAACCTATATTGAAACAGTTACCTATTTCTTTTTTTTTCCTTTAGTCTTTTGTTTATTTTTGATTGCTGGTTAGAAAACATGCTATCTAAGTTTTATTTAATGTGGAAGATGCCTATTTTTTACGGTAAATATTCTCATTTCATTTTGCTAGGTTAAGAGAAAACTGCATTTATTTTATATCAATTGTTCTTCATGAATAATCCAAACTATATATTGACTTGTGATAGACATTATTTTCAACAAAACACGTGCTGATCGCTTGTTTACTAAACAGTTGCTCTTGATTATCTATTATCCAACCTTCAGTTTATATTTTGTTAATCTTTCCCTTCAGAGATGCGAGGAGATGGGAGGGAGTCCCGTTCCGTCAGAATTGAGGATATACCTAACTACGTCAAATCGTCTGGTTAGTTTTTTTTCCTTTTCTATCAGCTTCTCCCTCTTCAGTTTTCACATGATTTCATCATGAAACGCCCTTATGGTTCGGTTAAATGTCGTATCAGTTTTTGTCTGGCGCCGTTGTGTTGTGTCTATTTTGAAACGTAGACGGATATCGATGACTCGTCGGCGAATGCATTTGCAGTCGGTGTACACGGTCATCGGTAGCGATCTCGCTTCCATCGCCGCGCCTCTTCTTGTTTCATAGTGCTATGTTAACACCACCTCCAGGCTCGTCAGTCAATGAGATGCCGGCTCGATCACCATCTCCTCCCGCTCCGAGACGACGTGATCGCACTCTTAGCGGTTCCAAGTCGGAGCATCATCTCATTACCACAAAGACCGGAAGGGTGAGTCTATTATCCTTTATGTTGCAAACTTTTTTTTTTAGAAAATATATACGAAGGGCCGCCCCCCATGGTATGATACAAAAGGACAGACTTTGAAGCAACCTTATGTGATTGGAATCTGTGGAGGGTTAGACATTATTTGCATCCATCTTAAGCTATCGATTATAGATCAGCCAGTGGAAAAACGACTGTAGCTGCGAAGATCATTGAAAGTCTAGAAATTCCTTGGGTTACTATTCTATCCATGGACAGTTTCTACAAGGTCTTGAACGAGGAAGAACACCATATGGCTTCGGAGAATAACTACAACTTTGATCATCCCAATGCTTTCGACTTTGATCTTCTTCACGAAGTCTTATCTCGTCTTCGTGAAGGAAAAAGCACTGAAGTCCCCGTCTATGATTTCACTACCCACTCGAGGGATAATAATCCGAAAGTCTGCTATTTTCTATCAATTCCTTCTAATCCATTAGATAATGTATGGAGCAGATGTACTGATATTCGAAGGAATTCTGGCTTTTCATCGTGAAGATATCAACGAGATGATGGATATGAAGGTTTTTGTCGACACCGATGGTGATCTTCGTCTTTCTCGTCGTCTGAATCGTGATATTAACGAGCGAGGAAGGGATGTTCAGGGTGTCCTTGACCAATATTTTCGATTTGTCAAGGTTTGTAGACGTCTTCCAAACACAATAGGAGAACATTTAGCCAGCCTTTGAGGCGTATATAGCACCAGGGATGAAAGTAGCTGATATTATTGTTCCCCGTGGAGGAGACAATGATGTGGCTATCAATTTGATCGCAAAGCAGATCATGACTCAACTAGTCAGAAGAGGTAGGCAGGGGTATGGATAGTATTCTTTTCATAGGATATGACGAAACTGCCCACAAGGCTGTCCGTCCTCATCTTGTTAATGGGGCTCAACTTCCCGACGCACTGCCGGACAACCTCACTGTCATCGAGGCAACTTCACAAGTCCGTGGGCTTCAGACCTTTATCCGCAACAAGAATTCGCCGAGGGATCTTGTAATCTTCTATTCTGAACGTCTTTCTCGTATTTTGATTGAAGAGACCATGCAATTCATACCATATGTTCCATTTACATGTGAGCAATACAATGGACAGCAGTAAGTCTTGTTCCTTTTATTTTAAATTCTTTTTTCTGTAGAAATCTTCTTCTAAATTTTAGATTCACTGGTTGTCGTCGTGAAGTGGAAATTTGTGGAGTCTCGATCATGAGAGCTGGAGAAACAATGGAGACTTCCCTCAAGGAAATTCTAAAAGATGTGAAGGTATCCACTTTACTTATCGCTATCAGTCTGTTTCACAGATTGGAAAGATTCTCATTCAAACCAATGAACAGACCCTTGAGCCAGAACTCCACTATCTTCGCCTCCCAAAAGAAATTCAAAACTTCAAAGTTATGTTAATGGATGCCACTGTGGCTACAGGTTAGACTTCTGATCCTTCCATTAATCTATCTTCAGGTGCTGCTGCCATGATGGCCATTCGAGTTCTCTTGGATCATGACGTCCCCGAAGAGAATATCTTCCTTTTGAGTCTTCTGATGTCTGAACCGGGTGCCCATGCACTGGCCTATGCTTTTCCAAAAGTTCGTCTCATTACCACGGCTGTCGATGCTCATCTTTCGGATAATTTCTACGTCATCCCTGGAATGGGAAACTTCGGAGACCGTTACTACGGCACCTGCCTCGATGACGATGAAGGGGAAGAGCCCTTCGATTGTTAGATTTTAAAATAGTCTATTGATTTTAATATCCTTTTTGCTTTAAATCCCCGTCTTTACTGTGCCTTTTCACAACGCCATGACATACAAACCCATCTAAAAAGCCATACAAAAATAATGTCGTGTTTGTTTGTTTCAAATTGTTACTTGTTCGGTTTACTGGTGATCACTTTTAATCTGATCTTTCTTTCCATTTCACAGTATTAATTTCATTTCACTTGATCATCTTGTTGGAAGTGTAAGAGCTTTTATGACAGTATTTTTCCTGTTTATCGGATTTTTGTTAGATAAATGTTTCTGTATTTTTTTCATTTTATGTCGACTGGTTGACTTACCATAGTACATAGTGTGAAAAATCAATTTGATGTACTATTATGAAAAATAATTTTCAAGCAGTTTGAAAAAAAAAAAGTATTAAGAACGTTCTTATTTGACATAAATTAGGGTAAATAAAAATGAAAGTGAAAAACGAAAAAAATGAAAATAAAAATACGGTACGCAAAACTGCGAATGATGATGCGTATGCATGTCATCAACAATCTCATTGCCCTAATATCTCTCATTTCTTTAACCTTGTTTTCTTTGAACTACTTCTTCTAGATGATGCACAACTGGTTACACGGATTCAATCAAGGAATGGCAGGAAGGCAGTTTAGTGAACATCTTCGTGCTTATCCCATTGCATTTTTCGAAGCTGCTGACTCAGAAAAAGTAACAGACATGGATTTTAGTGGCAAGGTAAGAATTGTTAATAATTAACTTTTCTTTTATAGATCTTGTTACCTACATCGTCATTAGATAAATTAGTCAGACTTAACATTCAATATCCTATGCTTTTTAAGGTAGTTTTATTATTCATTACTTTAATTGTTTTTTATTTAGTTAAGTAACACAGAAGGCGGTGTTCAGCGCACAACTCATTGCGGTGTTCTTGAATTTTCAGCTCCTGAAGGCCGATGTTATCTTCCTGGCTGGGTAATAATGTTTTTATAATTTAATATTCATATTTTTTTAATAGATGATGCGGCAATTACTCCTAGCCGAAGGCGAAATTGTTCGTATTGACTCTGCTACATTGCCTAATGCCACATATTGTAAATTGAAGCCCCTTTCTGTTGATTTTCTCAGTATCAGCAACCCAAGGTTAGTCTTTACCTATTTTAAAGTTTTTATTTTAATTTAGAGCTGTTCTTGAAGTAGAACTTCGTAAATTTGCTTGTTTAACTAAGAATGATAGAATAGCTGTCCGTTATGCGGACCAAGTACTGGAATTCCAAATTCAAGAACTGAAGCCAAGCAATTCTGTATGCATCATTGAATGTGATTTAAATTTGGATTTTGATGCTCCTGAAGGTTATGTCGAACCAAAACGCGATACATATGTCCCAAAAGTACAAAGTTTTCTTGCTTTTTTAAATTTTTTATAGCCTGCGGCCCCAATTCCTACTGCTGTAGCAGCACCTGCTTCTCAATTTTCTGCCTTTTCTGGAAGTGGCAAACGACTTGATGGAAAAAAGAAGGCTTCATCGAATAGTATCTGTGATAACGGACAAGGAGAAGAGCCCATTATTTTGGAACCTGTTGTTCCTAATCCCGACTATAAGCCTGGTAAGCTACTAATTTTGTTGTATATATTTCAGGGACTCTGAATTTCGTACGCTATGATTATAAATCTCGTGAGGTGACAGAACGTGAAATGAGGATGAAGGAAAGGAAGGATGAGACGAAGATAACTCCATTTCAAGGTGGCGGAAATACAATTCGCAAACGTTATTGATCTGTATATTTTGCTGCTTACCAATTGTCAATGATGGTCCCTGTTTTTATAGTGATTTGAGCTATTGATTGTTCTTTGGCGGGTAGAGGTTTTAAACTCATTTTTCCTAGTTTTTATTTCTTGCCCTCTAAAAGTGCTTTTTGATAGGCAGAAAAAGTTAACTTGGCTCATCGTCCATGGGTTTATCTACTTGCCGCATCGTCTTTTACCTTTCTGTCTGATTCATGGGGTCGCGCTACCGATAGCATCACCCTCTGTCGCCTTCATTATCGCCTTTTTATTCAACCTGTCCGCTGCGTATCTTTAATACAAAAGCGTTGACGTTTTCCCGAAGGATGTCGCCCTCGTGGCGGAGGTTAAAAGCTATGTACTTGACGTCCTTTATGAGCCTATAAATTGACAAATGGCATCCATGGGAGCTTACTTGAAGGCGGCGATGTTCTCTTGATTCGTCCGTCGATCTCCCTTTTCATTTAACAAAACCAATAGATTCTCATTTGGTAGGCCAGACTTCTGTACGAACTCGTTATACCTAAACAATGCTAATTACCAATCGCCTTCGTCAATCTATCCCAACACTCGACAGATTGCGCAAAGAGAGCCCCTTCGACGTGTGTCATATCAAGATGAAATGACACCTTATTGGCCCGGGGATATATATATTGGCAGCTCTTACCAAGGCAGCAGATCATCGGCCGTGTTCTCGTCCGGGTCGGCTACCAGTATAACAGCCTGCGCTTCGTCTTTCATCGCCGGCCAGCAGTCTTTATATCTGAAGTCTTCCTTTTCCTAGGAGATATTCTTCTCACTTGATGTCTCCACTACAATCCCATAGTTCAATCTCGACAATATTTCTATATCCACCATGCTCTCGACACTCGAAGTCGATTGTTCGAACCCCTGGAAGTGACATTTGAAATGGTGTCAATTTGTCCTCTAAAACTCCAAAGCCGTGTTTCCGGTCTTTCTGTCGGCTCCACTATAAAGGCCCTCTCGCTGGTCATTCCATTTCTCGCTCATTAGTTTCATTAGGTGCGGCGTTTCCGTCCGGCTCATTAGAGCCATCTTCCCTTTGCTCGTACTACAATTGCCTTGCTTACCCTTCGTCGGTCGGTAGGTCTCATTCGCTTCCCAGTCACTCGTCTCTCCCAAAAAAGAGGCGATTGCCGATTTACCAGCCTGAAATACGATTATTCTCTACTCGGTTTTGCGTAATTTCTTTCTATTTTCCAATTTGTTGTCAGCCCAGCGGGAGTTCCACCTGTCAACTAAGAAAAAGAACATGAGACTGACCTTCGTTGTGCCGAGAAGGAGGATTTTCGTCACGGGAGACGACATTCTTAACGTTCTTTTGAAGAGAAAGGGATGAAAAGGGGAAGGGAAGACGAGGTTGCCTAGGAGACTCGGCGCGAAATATGAATGGTCGTTTGGGTGGAAGAGAATATTATGACACGCAATGGATCCCTTCTAGTCCAAGCTTCATCCAGAAGCTCTTTTTCATCTCTTATTTATTTCAAAATTATTATTTTTTAATTTTTTTCTCATTTTCCCTCTTCTATGATTCTTTCTATTAATTGTTTTTTCCACTTCTTTTTTCTTTTTTTCCATGAAATGTAAAGCTTCCTTTCTACATTTCATCTGTGTCAATTGGACTTTTTTTCAAAATATATAGACTTCTTTTGGTTGAACACTTGAAGGCATTTTTCGCCTCCTTTTTTTTTTTTACATTTTTTGACCTGATTTGTTTTCTAGAAGAATGTTGCCCTGTTTCTGCCTGTCTAACTAGGGTATTAGTAATTATATAAGTTGCCCACTCCATAAATCTTCTCATATCTCTCCTCAGATGTGGTGGTTGCTGATTTCGTTTATCTTTTCGACAACTGCCGCTGTTGTTGTTCTTGGATGTGGAAGTAGTGACAAGAATGTGAAGAAGAATAGGATATCAGAGAAGTCGTCTAGCTCAAAGAAGTCATCGTCCTCTCGCGCAAAACCGCTTCAAAATAAATCGACAAAATCGGTGAAGAACAAAAAGGGCTCAAAGAGGGCCTCGGATAGCAGCAAATCGTCAAAGAAGTCAGAGAAGGACAAGAAGAAGGCGGAAAAGAGCTCACGGAGCAGCAGCTCGAAAAAAAAGACGGTTCCTTATGCCAATAAGACTGCCAAAGTTACTCTCTCTAGCGAGTCGACAAGTACATCAAATGAAACTGTCGCCATTCCTAAAATAATCAAGCTCCATACCAGTCCGACTGAAATGGCCTTCGCCAGCACCGGTGGATTACAAGAGTTTAAATTGGTCAACGACAGCAATCAGCGTGTAGCTTTTAAGGTTCGCAGTAGCGACAATCAACTCTACCGCGTCGCTCCCGTCTATGGCGTCGTCGAGCCCCATAGCTTCGTCACAATCAACGTTCTTCGTCAGAATGGAGCCACCAAGGTCGACAAGCTCGTTCTCATGACGACAGCGGTTACTAACACACCAAAACAACCAAAAGATATATTTATTGGGCTGCCCCTGGATTCGTGCCAGATGACCATCGTTCCTCTTCTTGTTGAAGCACAATAAATTAATAAAACTGCTTCAACCTAACCTTATTTTCTGTTTTTACTTTCCTTTAATGAGTCCAGCCGTTTTTGTCTCACGTTTTCCAACCAGCCGTTACGTGTCCGCGAAGGTGCAAACAACATCACTCGAGTGTTCTCTCCTCATCAGCTAGTTTCCCCCTCCCTTCCTGATCCTTGATCTTCCTCTTCTTCTTTTTTATAATTTTTTCAAGGTCCTGTCTGTCGACACAAATTTCATAAATATCAGCTCGTAAGCAAAATGACCCTTAATCGAATGGACCATCACGGCGCCGTCATCGTCGACAGTCGGCTGCCGTATCCTATTTCGCGGTCAGCGGCGGTTTTTGACGGCCTCTCGACTCCTAATCCGAGGGAGGGATAAAGGTGTATTCGGGGACTAATAAGCATGATGGATGGAGACACGTCTTTTGAATATATATCATATTGTCTGTGAGTACTTGACACCCGAATGGAAAGTGGGAGAGGATGGCCATATGGTCCGTCGTCTCGTCTTGCAAAGTGACAGGAAATTAAAAGACTGTTGCTTCTTCGATTAGTCGGCAAGACACCATTAGGCCGGTTTCTCAGAGAAAGATTCGCCCAGGTAGACAGCTTTTTGTTGTGACAGAAGTTATCGAGGTGCTATACTATCCAAATTTCTCTGGAGACCAATTCTTCGCTCCCATTGCGATAATCCTATTGCCGATTCCTGTTCATTACCCCCAAAGGGCCATGGATGAGATAGCCAAATTATTTCACACGTCTTCCCACATTATAAAAGCCTCTACTATATTAAAAAAATTTTCCAGGAACAGTTCAAACCTCTAACCTTGCCACTCTGCATTATCTTTCCCTCTTTTTGTTTTTTTTATAGCCGTGACATTCGGAGGAGGCTAATAAATTGAAACCTTAGCCTCGAAGGCCATCGTCTCTACAAAAACTGATCGCCCTTCCATACATTCTCGCTTCATTTTTCGAGCCATCTGTCAACAGCATTGCCGTTGATGTTATTCTCCTCGTCTCCCTCAGCTAATTAGGTCCCTTCCGGAGGCTATCTCCATCCCGTCGTCGTCTTTTCTAGTCTGATTGGGGTCAGTTGAAGATTCACCTTTTGTCACATAACTATACTCTTTCTGTCTTACGTAATTCGATGGAGTTTCCGCCACACTTCCCATTCCTACTCCCTTTCCATCAGTTAATTATTCTGATGACTCTGCGCTCCTGCTCTCTCCTGCTCTCACCTGCGTGTAGAACGAGCCCTAATCCTTTCCCGACACCGGATTAACGAGCAGGAGTCCGGTCATTAGAGGAGATGACTTTTCGAAAGAGGACAGCGCATGTTTTTCGGCACCAGATGTGAGCCTTCTTCATGCAGCTGGCGGAGGTTTTTAACCGACAGCGAAACAGGTGCACGAGTTGCCAAAAGGCGATCCGATCCAACTCCCGATTATTTTTTTCCCGCGGAGTGCGACTTCAAAGAAAGAGCCGACACTTGTATCGTATTCCAGAACGGCAGACTCGACTGTTAGCCAATTACAATTAAACGGAATAAGAAAAGTGTTACTTTTTATTTCCTCCTCTCAACAAAAACCCATTTCCAATTCCAGCCTCATCTTCTGCCTTCCTATTTTTCTCAAAGTAATCTTTCCCTCCTGCTTTTCTCCCTCGCCTGTTTTGTATTCATATCCTGTTTACGTCAATAGTCTTCGAGATATTGTAGTGCCTTCGTTGTCTGCAGGATAATATTTTTTCCCAGGTTATAATCGTTAGATTAGATTATAACTACTACTTATCTTCCAGTTGTTGAAAAAAAATGAGTCTCTTTTTTGCACGGAAAAGATGATTTATCATTGTCCTACTAGCCGTTTCCTCTACTTGTAAATTCTTCAAAGCTTCCTTTTGAAAATAAACCTTTTCGATCACTTTACCCATTTCCTTCTCCGGTAACTCTATCCCATCTCTTCCCGCGTTCTCCTCCTCACACGGGAGGGGAAATATCGGTGGGCGGGCCCTGATACGGGGAGACCTCATTTGCATATGGAGTCTAATTCCTAGTCGTCTGGATGTGAACCGCCCGGTGACCGGGCAATTGCTTATGAATATGTAATCTGTTGTGTTTGTTCTTCAGCTTGAGTCTCTTTCGTTCCATTGCTTCTTCGTTCTCCTCATTTTTCACATAAAAAATCCACCTGACAGCTGTTTTCAATTAGACCCGGGTGGTTGGTTAGCTTGACGATCATCCGCCTGCTAGATCTGTATCTCTTCCCTTCTTCTTGACTTCTTTCCTGCTCTCGACTGCCAATATTTGAACCAACCTCTTGGCAGCGCGTCGACTCTCGCGTCAACAACGTATTGTTCGCACATTTGCATATCTAAAAGATGGTCGGAGCCGACCTTTGGCTACTCGAACAATACCATTGACGACTCTCGCCTTCCTATATCTCAGTCTTTGATGCCAGTAGGGAAAGAACATGTTTCCGAAGGATATAAAGCTATAGGCAAAGCTCATAATTGGATTGTTAATTGACTGCCTATCTCGTTCCCAACGGGAAAAAAGCCACCCTTATGCAATTATTAGTCCAGTATCCTCTCGTTTCTTTTTTCTTTGACTTTTTAACTATATGACCATAAGCAGTTGCCCGACTGACCAGCAAATTTGGTAAAACACTGCTGTTTTTGCACAATCGTAAAACCGTAAATGCGTGAAAAATGGTTTTTTTCCTGTGAAATTGGGCTGAAATGATTGTGAGATTATGAAGGAATTTATTTTGTCATACTTATGAAACCAACAATGATTACTGGTATCATCTTGCATTATTTTATTTAGGAGACACTATATTGTCATAAGATAATGTGCGAAAAGTGATGGTAGGATATCCCCCTCCCACTTCCTCCCATTGCTCCTAGTGGGAACAATCTTCAGGAATCGAATTAATTTAGTTATCCCAATTTAATTTTCTAACTTCTAAGATCATAAATTTCCTAATCACAATCCTGAGTGTGCAAAAATGAAATGCATTTCATCCGCTCCGTTTTCCCGGGAGACGTAGCCTCTTCCCTCGCCGCGTCCCTATTCTCTCATTAATCTTACTTAGTCTGTCTGTCTCTATCTCCGCTACATCATTTCTTTGTCTCATAGCTTATGCATTTACACGCCGTCTCTTACTCTAATTTATTTCAGAAAATGACGATATGTCGTCGTTCTGCTTTCTTCTGTTAGTCATTTCTCCTCTGGTCTCTTCGTTATCCAGCAGCTTTTATTCCTCCCAGTCCATCAACCATGTCCTTCTCTCCGTTGACAAGGTGAGTAAATCCCATCTGACACCCGTCGTCTGTGTACTCAGGTGGCTAATGGCCAGTCCTGGCTACTGCTGGTTGTGTTAATCGGAATTTTAGATCTATGTGGGAGCTGTGAATAACGTTTCGATCCTTTCGTCGTCGACTCTTTCTCTCCAATCGACTATTTCTACGGGTCCAGTCAAAGACAGTCCCCTCTGTAGTCACGATGGATCCGGCTGTTTGCGAGAGGCCAAGCCACAGCTCACAGATTCCCATTCGAAACTATTAGTTCTGTCGAAAAATGGCCTCCTTCACTGTTCTTCCACCCGTTTGGGGACCTGTTCCGTCTATAATCCATCGGACTTGTCATTGATCCAAACAGGAGAAGTACCAGTCGTTGCCAATAGTCCATCTGCTTCAACAGTGTGGCTATCCGTTCCGGATGGCCTCGTCATAGCTGCCAGTCCGACTGATGAATCGCCTTATCGAGATCCTTTTCCAGCTGTCAGTCTTCGATCTCCACCTGACTTTTTAGTTGCCAATGCTGGTAAGTCTATCTAATAGCAACGATAAGGAAGGGTTTTAGGTAGCTTGGAAGGTGAGGCGGCTGTTTATCTGCGAGAAGAATTCAAAACCAGTATTCGCTATGTAACAGTCTTTCGATCGACGCATTTCGTCTACATCGCTGCCGTTCAAGGAAAGCGACCTGTCACGAAACTCATCCGATTTTGTGCCAACGACACGAGGTCTGGTTTTGATGATTTCCGCTACATCGCCCTCGTCTCCGCTCCTAATTGGCCTCCTCCGCAAACAATCTTGGCCAGACTCTTCAGTCTTTATAGACAGTGGGATGAAAAGAGGGGAAAGACTTTCGGCATTTTAATCATACCACATAACAACAGCTTATTAGGAGTCGCATGCATGTCTTGACTATACAAGTAAAAGGAATTTTCAGATTCGTCAGTTACTCGGAGATTGAATTGCAATGCCGTTCCGAAGATAATACGAACTATCCCGAGTTGACAATGGCTGTCCTTGTCGGTGACCGTCTCGTCGCTTCATTCTCAGATTCTCGTCGTTCCGCCATCTGTTCTTTTCCCATTTCCCGTCTTCAACTTACTTTTTGGTATAACATTGACCGTTGTCGAGGCGGATCAGATTCCGTCGGTCTCCCGCATATTGGTCGTGATAAGAAATGCAGCAACGTAAGTGATTCTCTTTAAATCCTCCGGAGAATTGCAGCCTGGTCAGCCATGAAATATTTTCAGAAATCGCGAATGCCGCTGGCTGAAGATACATGCGAAATGGGGGTCGGTGGAACAATTGAGGATGTTCACATAGCTGAATGGGAGACAGAGGGATTGGTATCAGCACTGACTGCTACGGAAAAAGTAGTCCTAGTTGGAATGGATGATGGAATGATATTCAAGGTAATACTCTTTCACTCATCTTCTAATCGACGACTCTCATTACGAGATTCTCGCGATTTGACCCGCAATTCCTCTAATTACGCGGGAGGATTGCCTTCGATCAGCCATCTGCCTTTTTCAGCTAAAATGGACCGATCAACCACAACTAGCGAAATATTCGGAGATCCGTCTACCAGGTGGAGGAAGGGAAGGAATCAGAGGAATCATTCTGGAGGGAATGAAAATGCTTGTTTATACTGAACATGAGGTGGGTGCCTCTTCAAATCTTCTTATATCGAGGGAAAATATAACAAATAGATATACAACGCTTTTCAACTATTCTTTTTAACTATTATTCTGATCAATGTCAAATCACAATCTGTCTAATCGACTTGTTTTCCTCCTTTCTCGCGTCCAGTCTTATTAATTGCTTCTGCCAGTACTAACTGAATCCATCGGGGGACATTACAAATCGACAGCAAGGGGACAACTGTCCAAACAGCTCATCATAAGCAGTGATTTATGATGTTTGCCCCCCGTCACCTCCTGTCGCCGAGGAGGTCGTAAAGAGTCGGAGAATATGATCGTAATTCACACAACTCCCGAGAGAGTTCAAGGGGGTCAAGAAAATCTTTTCAGATCCATTGGCTACCCCTCTCCGACTGTTCTTCTGCCTCCTCTTGTTCGAGTTGTCTCCTGACTGAAGATCCTCTTTGTCAATGGTGTCATTCAACAAGTACCTGTCAATCAGTCACCGCCTGTTCAACGGGGATTGTGGATGTCTGTCCAGCCGAACTAGGTCCTCCTCAACCTGCCAGTATAGCTGTTGGAGCCATGACCACCGTTTTTCTACCTGTGAAACATCTTCCCCAACCAGAGAGATATGTAAGGACTTCTTTGAAGACTCAAGAATGTTTTTAGAAATATGAATGTGTCTTTGGTTCTGAAATATCCGAAGCAGTTTGGTCAGAAGGCGGTGTCCGATGTGCAGCCCCTTCAATGTCACTTTCCTCCGGCAAAGAGTCCCGTCCTCTGAAGCTGCGAACCTCTCTTTCTTCTCATCCAATCGTTCAATACAACTACAGCTTCTACGACTGTCAACAGATAGCCACCTGTGGAGAATGTGTAGCCATGGAAGGATGTGACTATTGCTCAAGTAATGGATCCTGCAATCGGAAGGGTGACTGTTCTGGGGTATGTCGTTATCCCTATTCGTTTATTTTTCAGAATATTTCAAAAGAATGTGCAAGAATAACCGAAAAAGAGATCCTCCTGCCGGTGGATGTTGTTCGAGATATTGAATTGGAAATGAGAAAGGCGCATAAGCTGACAAATAATGGGCTGAAGTGTCAATTAGATGGAAAGATAACTGTCGATGCTGAGTTGAAGAAGAATAGAGTCATCTGTAAAGATTTGAAGGCGACAAAGAATAATGAATCAACTTCTATAGAACTACTTCAGAATGGAAGAATAGTCGATAGAACAACGGGTGAGATTTTTCCTTATTTTCATACTGTGACATTTCAGTTACCATCTATGACTGCTCCCTTCTGGCAGCCGATTGTTCCACCTGTGCTGCTCTTGAACCAAAATGGTATTGTGGATGGTGTGGAGGGAGATGTTCCGCTACATGTCCTGCTCATTTGGCATCGGAATGTGATCGTCCTCAAATATCTTCGGTACAGTTTCTCTTTTTAATTTATTTCCTTCAGTTTTCTCCCAATTCTGGTCCACTTGAAGGCGGAACATTCATTACAATTCTTGGACGAGATCTCGGCAGTTCTATAGACGACGTGGCCGATCGTGTTTGGGTGGCTGGATCAAAGTGTCGAGTTGTCGGCTATGAAATCAGTCGATCTATTCGCTGTATTGTCGAGAGAGGTACCGCTACCGGGCCGGTTAGAGTAGCTGTTGGACGAGCATCGAAGAGAACAGCTGAATCAAGGGAGCTGTATTCTTTCGTTGAAGTCGCTCTGTTCAGCATCTATCCTCTCTTCGCTCCGGTAATATTGTTTCTATATTTTTATGTCATGTCGTTTTTTAGATCTCTGGCGGTACGAAATTAACTCTCTATGGCTCTAACTTGAATTCTGGAAGCAAAGTGGCCATCAACGTCGGTTCCATTCCGTGTTCAGTCCTTCACCGTAACTCCTCTAATGCACTTACTTGCACTGTGGGCCCATCTCCTTCTCTTGGAGCTATGAATCTCATAGAGTTGACTATCGACTCGGTTACTGTCAAGATTACAACTTCTTTTGAATTTCGTCCTGATCCTTGGATCATAAGAATTCAACCAGAAAAAGTCTGGAAGTCGGGTGGGAAGCCTTTAATAGTTGAAGGAAAGAACTTTGACTCTGTTCTGGCAGCAAAAATCTTCCTGTTGAGCAGTAGCCCAACGGCAGAAATTGTCTCAGAGGCGACTGGTTGCCAGATTATCAACTCGACTCTGATGCATTGTATCTCACCAGGGATTATTCATTCGGACAGAACAAAAGAGAAATATTCCAGGTGAGTTATAAAGTATATTTAGAATGACTTTATTCAGATACTCAATTGGCTTTCTGATGGACGGAGTGGCTTCTCTTCGAAACCTTGGCCCCCGTCTCCAGGTGGCTGTTCATCCGGATCCGCAACTCGCTCCCTTTCACGGAACACGTATCCACACAGCAAATCAACCGCTCATCCTCGATGGCCTTTATTTGGACGAGGCAGCAGAACCCAGCGACTACAAGATTTTCATAGGAAAGGAGAGATGCTATGTGACTATCGTTGATGCCCGTCAACTCGTCTGTAGTCCTCCTCCTGAACAGCCAGCCTCAACTGATGAAAAAGGATCTCCCATTCTTGGAGCTCCTCTCGTAACTGCAACGATAGGAAAAATTCGAACGGAGCTCGGTCCCCTCGAATACGCCACCCTCCTCCAAACAATGCAACTTAGCGTCCTAATCGTCTGCTTCCTTTTCGCTTTAATCTTCCTGATTCTCATTTTCTTTTGCATATGGAAAAGGAAAAAGACGGAAAAGGAAAGGGATTACCGAAAAATCCAACTACAATTGGAAGAACTGGAGAGTAATGTTAGGAAGGAATGCAAACAGGCCTTCGCCGAGTTGCATACTTCCTTGAGTTTCCCTCCAGAAGAAAATAATGGTAAGTTTTAAATGAGGCTAACAACAAAACTCAATTAGGAGCAGAGATAAACACATTGAAAGAATTCATCGGTAGATTGTTATGGATGGAAGGAGGACCGTCGCCTTCCCCGTCTCTCTATGCGACGAGTCTTCCTCTTACTCTCGCTCAATTTGATTCTCTTTTGAGCTCGAAACAGTTTATATTTGCTGTAGGGTTCTGGAATTACTGATTCCTGATTTATTTCAGCTCGTCGAGGCAGCTGATTCTGATCCCTCGGTTACCCCTCAAGAAAAGAGTCTCCTCTGCTCCCTGCTCACTTCTGCCCTTCTTCGCAACTTTCATTATCTTACTTCCGTCGTTTCTGATCTTCTTCGTGCCCATATTGCCAAAACAGTCCATGTAAGTTTTCCCTTTGGTAAACTTACCTATTCAGAATGGTAACTCGAGTCTCCTTTTCCGGTGTAGTGAAAGCCTCGTTGAAAAGATGGTCGGAAAGTGGCTATCCATTTCCATGTATCCATATTTATCGGAAAACCAAGCTCTTCCTCTTCTTCAACTATATAAGGCTCTCAAATGTCAAGTAGAAAGAGGACCGGTGGATGAAGTGACTGGAAGAGCGAGGTATACAATCAATGAGTCGATGTTGCTTCGTGAAACAGTGGATTCAATAGCAATTGTAAGTTCCTCTTCTCTTCATAACTATTTTTTCAGGACCTACTAGTAATGGATATGAAGGGAAGAGGTCCGTTTATGTTGAAAGTACAATCGTGTGATTCCCTGGGTCAAGTGAAGGCCAAGGTACTTGACGTAGTCTTTAAAGGAATTCCTTCTTCTCATCGACCAGGAACAGGAACCTTTGACCTCGGTTTGTTATTATTCACCTTCCCATTTTCACATCTTTAGAATGGCATTGTCCCCGTCGAGGACCTCTTACTTTAACCGAAACTGATGTCTCTTCCCATCGATTGAATACTCTCGAAAAGTTCGGTGTTCCACCAGGTGCTTTGTTGCTGATGACAGCTGGAGGAGGTTGTTCATTGGATCACCGAAACTCAGCTGGCGATAGTGGCCAATGTTCGTGGAGTAGTTTGGAACGAGCTCCGAGTACCACTCCAACTCCACCCGGCTATTTCCATTTGTGCGCTCCGAGTCAAACAATGGATAAGAAGAGAAAATTGGATGATACGATTCCCAAAAATATACCCGAAGTCTATTTGACTCGTTTGTTGACCAGGTAGAGAATTAGAATGAATATTAATTTCATTTCAGTAAAACGACAGTTCAAAAGTTCATTGATGATCTTCTGGAATCGACAATATATCTGGAAGAGAGTGTCTATCCACCTCCTTTGAAATACATCTTCGATTTATTGGAGGAAGAAGCAGCAAGAAATGGAATAGATTCTTATATATGCCCGCAATGGAAATCGAATCTCTATTCCCTTCGCTTCTGGGCAGCCATACTCCATCGACCGAGATTACTTTTCGACGTCGCTCATCAGCCAACTATCGATGCTGACTTGACTGTCGTTGCGCAAACTTTGGTCGACTGCTTCAGTTCATCAGAGCCTTTGAACTCTTCCGGTGTCCCATCTAGTCGTCTACTTTTCTCAAAGGAAGTACAAAGACTTCGACCATTAGCTGTAGATTTTCTTAAAAGAGTTGCTGCTCAACCGAAAATGACGGAAAAGATCTTGGCAGAACATTTAAATCCTTTGATGAATGTGAGTCGGAATCTAAAAAAAAGAAAATTTTAAATTCAGGAGCTGTCCGCTGGGAGTTCAACAGCAGCATTAGCTGAACTTCTTAGCTGGGTTCGCGGAAATGGGCTTCGACTGGCTGAAGTCCTTTCTTCTGATCCTAATTGTGCAGCAGCTCGATTACCTCAACGACTCTCGCAGATTGTAGCATTGGAATCACCTGAAAACATCTATTGCACTATAAGCGAGTATGCTGCATGAAAACATATCGAATACGTGGTACCGTGATGATATCTAGTCTTTTTCAGAGAGAATAAAGCTTTCTATTATGTTTCCAATTACTGTTCAATTTCTTCAAACAATCATACATATAGCAGAAAATGACTGATGCATATGCATGACATGTTCGTTGTACAATTTCAGTTACATATTTTATTATTTCTTCACTCTATTATTATCTTTAAAAAAATTTAGATTTACAAAGAAATTAAAAATTAGCATCACTTACAGCCTCTCCTTCAGGGGGTTCATCTTGATTTTCGAAGTTCTTCTCTATTTCATAAAGCTTTTTATTAAAACCTTTCCTAATATTTCTGAACAAAAATGGATATTGCGTATAACAAAAAACTAACACAAGATGTTTTATCATATCTTCACGGCAACAAGTTTTTTTAAAAGTGAGACTTTGACGTAGTCTTAAAGCTGTTCGAACTAATAACTTTCTTCTAGCGGCATCAAAAGGAATATCGCTAAATAACATTAAACAAAATGGCATCATTACCCTTTTTTATCAGATTCAGATTTCAATTTGTCAGCCAACTTTCGGGCATTTTCAATTACAGACGTTGGAAATGTTGATAGGCCAATCAGTTCAAAACCATACAGAGGACCTGTATATGGACCGCGATATAATTTATGAGTTGCATTGAAATTTTCATTTCCATTGTTATCAATTTTGGTTTGTGGCATAAAATGGTAGCTAAAAGTTATTTGAAGAAAAAAAATCATACTTTTCAACTACTATATACTTTTCGTTAAGGGAACAAAGATCAAGAAAATGTGTCGCTAATAATACATAAGCCTATAAATTAACTAAAGAGAAAGAAAAGAGTAAACCTTTTTTTGAACAAGATATTCAGCTATAGCATACGATATTCCTAACCCTTCCTCGGTAGATGTACTCCGAGCTAATTCGTCAATTATAATTAAAGAACGCATATCGGCATATTGCAAAATGACAGCCATCTCGTTCATTTCCACAGCAAATGCCGAGAGACCTTTCGAAACATTATCATTATGTCCAACTCTTGAAAACATCCGTGTATAAACTAGAAAACTTATTAGAAAAAAAATGACATCATTAACCTGGAATAATTGCGATTTCAGCAGGAACCATACATCCAACTTGAGCTAAAATACTCAACTGGCAAACTTGCCGTAGGTAAGTAGACTTTCCTCCCTGAAGGGAAGTTTTTTTTTAAAATGATTACAAAAAAACCATATTAGGTCCAGTTATTATTCCAAAATTAGCTTCAGGAGTAAGATATGTATCGTTAGATACACATTCGTCATGAGCATGAAAATCAAGAAGAGGATGCCGTCCTTCTTTGAACATTAATGTCTGTCCAAGAATGGGTCGAACTATAAACTTTATATAATAAAAAAAATTACCTGTTTCGGTATTCGAAGAATATATCGCCAGTGAACAAAGAAAGTCTAAATTTGCTGAACATTCCATTATGTTGTATAAAACAGGAATAAGGTCACGTATCTGATCAATCAAATTATAAATAATTATACTACTAGCTAGCATAATCTCAGCGACACATTGATTGATTCGATCTCAAAAGGTTAATTTTTTTTTTACAAAATAGATGTACCATTGTATCTAATAAGTTGTTTCGACGTAAAGGTAATCGAATGGCGATGTCTAATCCAATTTCGAAAAACCTACACCTAAATATATGGTAATATAAAACCTACGGAAGGTATCTTCGCGTATGATGGTTTGTTGCATACCCATACATAGTGGAAACCACGAGAGATCGAATAAGCCATACGGGTGTTTTCATTGGGTAAATGTTCTTCCAGTTCTTTTGTAGCATCTGAATGTATTAATCATAAAAAGGTTAAAAATAATTCTAACTTCCATCCTGAAGATCAGTCAATAATTCTTCATAGGTTTTTCTGGCGACGTCTAAATTGATACAAACTCCAGGTTTTATGGCGTAGCATTTTTGATTACGTAAAGTCAATGAGTTTTTCTTAAGAACATTTAATGCTGTTATATCCATAGTTGTATCTAGAATGTCTATTATTTGATCGAGCCTGCTATCTTCCAATTTCCGAAAAAAAATACAACATTTAGGGTATTACTGATAAATACCGTTTTCATCAGTCGTAAAGATTCAGATTTAACATCTATTAAACATTTTCTCAATGGTCGAATCAAATCTAATGTAGTTCTAAGCCTTTGTAGCTAAAAATTGCATAATTGGAAACTTCTAATTTACCTGATTAATAGACATCTCACATTGCGAAGTATCGGTATTTTTAGGTGGTAGAGAACAAATTGCAAGAACAGAATCTAACTCAAATATATGAGCCAATATTCCTCTTATTCTTTCAAGCAACTAGAACAAAAAAGAAAACAAAAGAGAAATTGCTTACATGACTATTCTCTACAAGCTCTTCAACAGTGTCATATCGATCTTCTAAGACTTTTCTATCAGCAGAAGGTTGCAGAAGATTACTTCGTAGAAATCGAAATCCACTTGGAGTTAAAGTATAATCGATCACAGACAATAAACTACGCCTTATTTGCTTTGTTACAGACATTTCAGCAGTATCTATTAATTCTAAACATTTCCAGGAACTCTTATCTAAAAATGTTAAGAAAATACATACTTACCAATCATACAGATTTTTTCGACATCCTGAAAAGTGATTTTTAATGACTTTCCGCTAAACACTATGTTTTGAATGAACTCTATGTACTTTAACAAACCACCACAAGCGGCTATGGCATATCGTCTTCTACAATATATGAAGCATAATATGGTTTCTTACTTTTTAATAGTGACATCATCACAGTTAGAGACTTCAACATTGGCTAACCGCTGTACTAAATCGGATGCTCGCTGCTCATTAAAATATCTAAATTATTTTTTTGTTTGCTTTGCAATTATTTGGAATAACAAACCGTTTATTGACTGTTGTAATGGTAGGATCTTCAAGAGCACCTTTGATTGCTTCAATCAACAATAAGGTTGTTCGTTTTTCATTTATAGATTCTGCTACTAATATCTGAAGCAGATATAAAGCATATTTAGTTATAAAAACAAACTTCTATTGGATCTTCGATTTGGAGTTTAGTAGTAAGTCGAAGATACGAAGTTGAATCAATAAATTCATAGATGTTGACTTCAGGATATCGAAGATCCAACACAGCCATCCCAATTGTTCCTTTTTCAGCACCACGTCCTTCATAGATAGCTAAAGAAAAAATTATTAAGCTGTAAGCATTTACAAATAATTGTATATGATCGAAGTGATCGGGAAGAAGTACTTGTGCCAGGCGTTTGCTTTCCAGAGCTGGGGCACAGTTTATATTTCGGCTGCAAACTTCGACCAAGAGCTGATACTAATGATGAGTCAAAAGAAGTCACAGACATCCTAAAATAGCTAGGGACATATGAAAATTCGAAAGAAGATTAAATAAATTGTAAAAAGGAAGTGATAAAAATAAACAAAAATTTACATTTAAATACGCGCAACATATTTTGTTTCAAAACGAAATGCCTGTTTCAGGAAATTCCGGGAAATGAAAAATTATCCTGGCGGTTAAGGGGCCCAAAACTTCAGTCTGCACTTTGTTCTCTCTTTGTATCTACCTTTTCTCTTATTCTAGTTTTTTTATTTTACTGTTTTTTGTATGAAACATCTAAAGATTTTATTTTCAGTGCAGTCCCACCATGATGCGTGCTTCCGTCTTCTTCTTTGCTTGCCTTCTGGCTGCATACGCTTACCCTGCAGATTTGGACTTGTCTGGATCTGACATGAACGCGCTCGGATCTGGAATGGAGTCATCTGGATCTTTGAAGTCGTCTGGATCTTCTTTGGAATCGTCTGGATCTTCTTTGGAATCGTCTGGATCTTCTTTGGAATCGTCTGGATCTTCTTTGGAATCGTCTGGATCTTCTTTAGAATCGTCTGGATATACTTTGGAGTCGTCAGAATCTATTCTCGAGGCATCTGGAAATCTTGAGGGCTCTGCCGTCGAGATCATTTCTGAAGAAGAACAGTACTCCATCCGCAACAGAAGAGACGTTGAAACCGTAAGTTCTTTTCATTTTCGGTTAATTATTGTTTTAGGTTGAGGGCTCGGGTCTCGAGAGCAACGCAACTAAGACTTGTGCTGCATTGACGGACTGTTACAGTGACAGCGATTGCAACGGAGGAATTTGTAACGGTGTTTTCGTTGGTCGATGCAACTGCAATGCTTGCCTAAACTTCTGGCTGTAAGTTTAACTATTACTCAACTTCTTACTTATTTTATATTCAATAATCGTTTATTTTAGGTGCAAGAGTGATAGTGAATGCGGAGGTCTTAAAGGTGCTTGCACGGAAAGCGGATTCTGCGATTGCTACGGAGCTTACGCCAAAAACAACATCACCTTGACTGACGCTTTGACTTCGCTGTGCAACATCCAGGAATGCACCGCTGACAACTCTGCTAGCAACTGCTTCGGGCTCCCCTGCAACAAAGGATTTTGCACATGCTAGAAATTTTTATCTTATCACATGTAAATTTATTTATCTTGCACTTTTTTTTTTATAAATTTCTTACTTCTCACTTGTTTTCACAGCTTTTTGATGCGGTTCTCAACATTGGTACACATATACAACAATTCCTGTTTCTTGATTACTTCGCTATACACTTTGAAATAATAATAGAACAATTAAAAACTTGAAGCATTTATTTTTGTCATCGACATATCATTTCATGTGTGTCACCAAAATCGACATGAAAAACTTTATAGTGATGGTTGAAAGAAGGTACAAGATGAAGTTGCCATGTTCCTGTAGCCAATACCCCATTAGTCGACTTGGAAACGAAGAATACACGAGCGGATCGAGCATGAACAAGTGCCTAATTAACAGTGAATAAAAAATTACTTTGATATAAACAACTCACCATAGCACACATAGCGCAAGGCTCGATGTCTAGAAAAACATCACAATCAGTAGCCAAATATTCATTATTCTTCCGTTCTTGTTTTGCTAGGTTATCGATCATTTGCATAGTTGGATGACCCAGTAATTTGGAGCTGCTGGACCCTTGCGCTAACAGTTCATATTTCTGAATATCTTTTTATAGATGAAAAAGAATCTACTTGTACGACAATACATCCGATCACTCGTGCTTTTTCAGCAAATCGTCTAACATATTCTTTATCTTCCGCGGAAAAATAAGTATCATTTAATAAAGCTTCAGTTTCCTAAAAAATGATTTTAACTTATAAAATTCTCACTTTATGAGGATGAAATTTAGTTGGCCAATATTTACGAGCAGATTCAGCTTGTCTCCGCGTTTTTGGTTTCTGAGAAGGTACGGGTAAGATCTAGTCATTAGAAGTTTGAATAATTATTACCTCCAGATTCTTGGAATTAATGCCTAAATTAGCCAATGTTATCATCAATTCTTCAGATATTTCCTCTGACGCTGGTTGAATGGCTATCCTTCCAGTGGAATCGACTCTCTTCAAATGACGAAATTCAACCGGAAATTCTGGCACAATCTTGGAAACTTTTCCAATCATTTTCTTGTCCGCGAGATGAAGAATCCGAAAATCAATTAATGGTGTTTCTTCAATATATAACTGCTCATCTAGAAGAGGGTGTATACTGCAAAGAAAAATTAGTTATCTACTTAGAATTTAAATGTTTAAAAATATCAAAAACAAAAACTCACATACATAAAAGAGTATGACGCTTTTTGCGTCGTTTCTCCTTCTTGTCGAAAGAGCTTTGATGGGGGTTCTAGGTCGTCGTCGAAATTAGGGTTTTCATTTGTCATTTTATCGATAGAACCTGAAAAGGCATGTACTGAATATGAACATCAAGAAAAAAGCTAATTCAATTTCTACCAAAAACCTGGAATAGATACGAGTACGCAAAGATTCGTCGTTGTCATAAAACTAGAAGAAGTTATAATAACCATTTAGCAATAAACTTAGAGAGAATCAGTGGACATTTTTATTTCCCAAAAAAAATAAACAGTAATGATAACAATAAAATTAAACCATGATATTCATTATTACACAAGATCACAAATTTAACAAACTAAGGGATGAAACTTACTATAATAAACATATAAATAAAAATTGAACAATCTTAGTTTGAAATAGATAGCAGTCCATACAATTTTCAATAGTGATCTCCCAGATTATCGAACTGAAAAAAATATTAAAGATAAATGCTTATTGACATACACTGGGCCATCCAGTGCCGTTCGTTTTGTTGAGCAAATCTTCTAAATTGTTATTGCTTCCTGTATTGAGCATTCCGTAAAACTGATCCAATGTACGAGTATGTCCAGGAAAGACGAAACGATTGGTCAATGTAGAGAACGGTGGAGCAGTGAATGGTTCAGCAAATGCTAAAAATTCGTTAAAATTTATACATAGTACACAAAACCATCACGTTGTCCTGCTGGGACCCAAATTTGGCTAGTACGAGATGGTGGCATCTGAATTGGAGGAGGCTTCGGAACACGTCTTTGCGGGGGAGGAGGCTGCAAAAACATCGAAGGCGAGCCAAAAGGACTGAAATAAAAAAAAATAACCGAAAAAAAAACTACCTCTGCCAGATATTACTCATATTATGTGTCGATTCGCTAGGCCTATGCGTGGGGTGATGAAGAGCTTCCGAATCAAATTTAAAGAATTCCTGCTTTGCACGTTCGAATCCGGCAGAATGAGGAACCGTCTGTTGCTTAACCTTTACTCGCGATTCCCTAAACCTTGAAATAAAGACGATAAAAAAAATATTACCTAAGTGGACGAATTCCAAGCTGATGGCCATTGACCGTGAACAAATCAACATTATCAATGCAGAACATAACAGATTCTACGCGACGGAATACAATCAGGGCATGCTGAGGAGCTCCTTCAACATTCTTGAATATAACCTTTTCAATAGGGCCAGCCTGAATCTTAAAAACTAAAGGCGAAACCTCATACTCTCTGAAAGATGGTAAACAAATCGTCTTCAGTCGTTCCTTTCGGAATGTTATTGATGTAGACCGTACGGTCTTTACGGTGCGTTGGATGTTCCATATGAAACTTTTCTGAAATACAAAAACTATTTTAAAAAAACATAGAAAACCAAACAAAACCAAACAAAATTATAGTGAAAGAGCAAAGAAAAAACTCCAATGCAGTTTCCCGAAAAGTTATAAATTTCGCGCGAATTCAAAAGCTGCATGATCTTCATTAAAAAATAAAATCATTTTTTTTTGCTGCTGTTATTTTTATTTTCGATATAATAATAATACAGAGGAGAAAATCAAAGATAAGAGAACCTTTAAGTAATTATGGACTTCCTGCTAAATTGACTTGTTCTTTTTATATAATATTATTGAAAGCGTCAATGTTGCCATCATTCATCGTTTTTCCACCTTCTACAATCCGGAAGACTCTAGTCATGCTTCTCATCAAGTTCGCCAGCCTATTTCCCCCAGTCAAAAAAGCTATCGGCGCCTCTTTTTGCTACGCGTGTTTAACGAGTCCGTCTCCTTTATATTCGCAGTCGTATCCGCCCTTTGACATCTAACTATGGACCTCGAAGGAAGAATCAAAGCCTATCGTTTCGTGGCCTATTCGGCTGTCACCTTTTCCGTCGTTGCTGTTCTTTCCGTCTGTATTACTTTACCGATGGTCTATAACTATGTACACAGTGTCAAGAGTCAACTGAATCAAGATATCAGCTATTGCAAGGTAGTTTCTCCTTCAACTTGTAATTTAATTTCTTCAGGGATCCGCCAAGGATATTTGGTCGGAGGTCAATCATCTTCGAACTCTACCAGCTGGAAACCGTACAGCTCGTCAAGCTGGTTATGGAGAAGCTGCCGTAACTGGAAACGCCAAAGGAGGATCTGAAGGTGGCAGCTGTGAGGGATGCTGTCTTCCAGGTCCACCTGGAGCTTCCGGAACCCCTGGTAAGCCTGGACGACCTGGAAAGCCAGGAGCTCCCGGTCTTCCTGGAAACCCCGGCAAGCCACCCAGCCAACCTTGCGAACCCGTCACACCTCCTCCATGGTATGATAAGATATCTTCTTCAAATAAGAATGTTTCAGCAAGCCCTGCCCTGCTGGACCACCAGGCCCTCCCGGACCCCCCGGACAGCCTGGAGATGCTGGAACTCCCGGACAACCTGGAACACCTGGAAATGATGCTTCTCCCGGAGAACCTGGACCAAAAGGACCTCCAGGACCACCTGGAAACCCTGGAGCTCCTGGAAGCCCTGGAGAACCTGGTCAAGATGCCCCCAACGAACCACTCATCCCCGGAGAACCTGGAGCACCTGGAGAGGCTGGACCCCAAGGGCCACCCGGACCTCCTGGACAACCTGGACAGGACGGAAGACCTGGTAAATAACATTATCGCCATAAATTATGTTGATTACAGGAGAACCTGGACCCAAGGGACCTCCTGGACAAGACGGACAACCTGGAAACGATGGAAATCCAGGATCTCCTGGCCCCGCCGGTTCCCCAGGAGGAGCTGGAGAGAAGGGAATCTGCCCCAAGTATTGTGCTATCGATGGTGGAGTCTTCTTCGAAGATGGAACCCGACGTTAAGTCGCAAAATGACCGTCTATTTATCAATAAATCTTCATATAACACTACCAAACCGACTTGTTTTCAAAGTACACGTAGGGTTGCTGAGCAACGGTTGTTTACATTCTCTTATGTTACCCACGAGAATACACTTAAACTTCACTGCTGCGACTTTAATTGATATCAGAGCATTTTTGAAATGGGTGCGGTTCAGTGTGAGAGCGAGTGAGAAATTTTTGGCAATTTGTAAAGTACATACGTACATGCGGTACATATCTGTAAAGTACGTATTTGTACAGTACATACTCTTGTACAGTACGTATTTGTAAAGTACATAGCTTTTTTCAAATATAACTTTTCTCGAGTTTTTTCCGAGTTTTATAAGATTTTTTTGTGTTCTTTAGTAAATTTAGAACGTAATCATCTCAATATAAATGATTAGATTTTTTTGAATAACTTATTTTTTATCCAGTTAGTCTTATTCGTTTATGAAAAATTTAAGAAGGAGCGGAACCAGGTCTTGCGGTACCGTCCGTTTCTGTTAGAAATGGACTATATTTATTATTGTTTTTTGTTTTTTTAATTGTATTGCTTTTTTTATTGTCTTTTTTTGTCTTTTGTTT
The DNA here is from genome assembly GCA_932521415.1 of Oscheius sp. DF5120. Lineage (NCBI taxonomy): Eukaryota > Metazoa > Nematoda > Chromadorea > Rhabditida > Rhabditidae > Oscheius > Oscheius sp. DF5120. Next base: position 6,083,036 of record OW051464.1, read on the forward strand.
CATTTTCTAACTTACAAACATATTCCGTTCTTAGATATATGGATGATCCCAGTAAAATTTTTGAAGTTAATCATCCCATAACTGTCGATTTCGCTATACATGAAGTCTTTTTGCAAAGGTTTTATTCGTCAAATTTTTATTACAATTGCAGAAATACTTATGCTAGAGTTGATGAGCCAATAAAACAATTGCCATTTGTTCAAGGCAAAGAAGTTGTATTTGTATACTTTTTAAGAAAAACGGCTGTATGTGATTTGCAATATGTATATTTTGATTTGTACTCCCCTTGGTCACGTAAAAAAGGTAATATTTTTTACTGTTTAGATAAAGATTAAGTTTCGACAACATTGTGTAAATATTATGCAATGACAGAAACTGGGGAAAAAAAAGATTTTATATACAGAAGCAAAGAGAAGGTTTTGGACAGTGGTATGTCCCATATTTTGAAAATTGATCACAATGCACATCACGAAAATAAAAGTTTTTTGCGTACAGTTAGTAAACATATGTTTCATATTTTTTAAATTTATTCTTTTTACAAAAGAGAGGATCTGAAAGATGGAGTCACATGTTCGGATGTTCTTGTATGTTACGAATATCGCGGTGGAATAATTCCTATGAATCAGATTCACAAGAACAGAAAAAAGATTGTCAGTCAACAGTTAGAATGACAACAGCTCAATATAATGAAGCACGAGAACTGTTGCATGACCATAAAGGAAGAGAAGTTGCTAGAATACTATCTGCTAAGTATGGTTGTAATTACAATCGAGAGCAGGTAATTTTCATTTTCCTGATTATTCTTTAATTTTTTGATTTCAAATTACCCACAAACTTAACATAATGTGATGTGTATTTACAGATATACAACTCAAAACGAAACACAGATCTCGAGTTATGCCTGCAAGGCAGGGTGGAACAAGATGACGTTGATCAATTTAAAAAAACAATAGTGGATAATAGATGGTTTTATTTTTCTTTCACAAAACCGAAAGGGAAATTTGGAGTAATTTATTACTATGTAATTGTATATATATATATTTAGAGGTTGATTGTAGATGACACGCATTTATTGATCAATCCTATTATGTTGTCCATTTTTTGTAGACAAATGCCTACATTAGAAGAATGTAAAGCGTACAGCGAAAGAGGCGACACAATTGTTCAATTACTGTACAGAGAACGATTTGACTTACTAAGTAAGATAATTATTTATTTCAACTGTTCTTTAGGTAATTTTGAAAGTCAAATAGATACGAGAGGAGGTGCAATATGGTTAGATTTTACGTTTTCTATGTGCCGTTTTCAAGTTGGTCAAATTTGTTTTCAGCACATACATATGAGGTATTTTTTTACAATCAGATTCAGGATTTTAGGAGAAGTGGGTCGCATAAAGCACCCCTATTAGCACTTGGATATATATTGATTGAAAAGCCCGATACTGTTTCAATGAAATGGGCAGCATCTATTTTAGACAATTTGATATTAAAAGAACGTCCAACAGCAAGAATAACTGCGGTCATCACGGATAAGGAAGAATGCTTAAAATTCATAACACCTCTAGGTTTACTTGATGAGATCTTCTCAGAAGAAGCTTTCAAACAAACACTGACAAATGTCCTTAATGCGTTACCTTTAGAAGGAAATAGTCGGACTTGGTGAGCAAATCAACTAATTTTTTAATCCTTGCATAGGTTAATGAGCATCTCATATATTATATCAAAACTATGGATTATTAACTCGATTGGCAGCCGGCTTTGGCCATTATTCTATTTCTACAAATTTAGTTGAAAATCGTAATTTATTGTTAAAGCAGTTTGTCGGCCCACGAAAAATGTCAATTCATAAATTAGCGAAGAAGTTTGTCGAATATGATAAAGGTAATTATCATATTATCACATTATAGTGATCAGGTATTGAAGAAGACCTTATCTTGGCTATCTTCGGTAAATATTGTGACTTTTATCCTACTAAAGGCGGAATTACTTCTCAAGAGGCAAGACAACTGGATCACTTGGAGAAGTTAAAACTCGCAAATAGCTTAGGAATAAATGATGTGTATACGAGACAAAAAGAGAAAAATATTGAAGGAATACCTATTTGGGTATTTAATGGCAAGTCTAGTATTTTTTTCTAGTATTTCTAATTAGGTCAATCGAATGAGTTGAAAGATAAACTTATACATGAGAGTGATCAATTTATTTTAATGCCATCGCTATGTGATGGACAATTTATAACAATGAATAATAATACAATGAAATGTGCCTCGGTGCACATTTCAAAAGAAGCATTCAAATGTAGTGATTGTCATGAAATAATATGCATTCACAAGTAAGTTAACATTTTGTTAGGTTCAACATAAATTGAAGAATAGTATGCTTGAAAAATGTTAAAGGAGAATATCGAGAAACAGGATTGTTTGCTTTACAAAAAGCAATTGATATGGATACAATTGCTGCTAGAAAAACACGTATCCAAAATGGTTGCGAAGGTGAAAAATTGAATTATAAAGGCAGTCGTGGTTGCAAAAAGTCCGCTATTCCAGAGAAAGAGAAAAAACCGATAGAAATGTAGACTTCGTTTTCATCTTACACTTCAAACTTCAGGTCACAAACAACTACTGCACTCACTAGAATGACATTTAGTGAACATGCCAAATACAATACTTACACGTAGTGAAAAACATATATTATTGTTAACGTTTCTTGTGTTGTTTTTTTACTTTTTCGAAATAAACAATAATTATTCTTAATGTGTTGCAGTTAGCTCGAATAATATAGAAAATATTAATAAAAACTAAGCTTATTAGCTTACTAGAAATATTTCTTATGATTTTATCAAACCAACCCAATGACGCATCCTAAAGAATGAAATGAGTTATTCAAAAAAAATCTAATCATTTATATTGAGATGATTACGTTCTAAATTTACTAAAGAACACAAAAAAATCTTATAAAACTCGGAAAAAACTCGAGAAAAGTTATATTTGAAAAAAGCTATGTACTTTACAAATACGTACTGTACAAGAGTATGTACTGTACAAATACGTACTTTACAGATATGTACCGCATGTACGTATGTACTTTACAATTTGCCGAAATTTTTTTAACATATTTTTTTAACGTATAATTTGAATAGAATTGTTAGCCAAAAAATTCAATATCGATATTTTTTTTTCAAATTATTCAAATATTTCACAATAATATTACGGAAATAAATCAAGGAACACCCTCCATTTAATGTGGCGTTGCATTGAAAATATCGGTTCGCATTACTATCCTTTTTGCTTTGTTTGGCTCCAACTACGCTTCTTCCTTCCGCATTTGATAAGCCAAGAAGCGACCATTCCATTTTTGTTCATCTATCATCAAATCTTCGTTCATTCATCGTTTATAGAGTTCATCATGGCAGATAAACCATCGATCTCCATAGGGGCCTGCCTGAAATTTGTGGTTTATTACGCAGAACATAATTTTGTCCGAGGATATGATTCTTATCATAAGGACGAATTTAATGTTGCGATAACTGGAGATAAGTAAGAATACAATTTAAGTAATACCTTTTATAGAATAAAACTTGGAAGTGAAATTACTGTCAAAGTCTCTCAAATTCAAAGGAATAACATGGTGATGCCTGAGTTAACTTCAATCGTAATCGATACGCCAGATCCCCAAACAACTAATATTAATAAAGCTAATGAGCTAGAGGTATCCATTCTTTACTTTTTCTGTGAATCAAATTTTAAGATAGGAACAACGCTGTATTTCTCGAGCAAATCAAAAGCAAATGACGAGGCTTGGTCCCCTTTTTACGGTTTTGTCCATGTTCCTATTGAAATTGCCGTAAACAGGGATGTTCCGTATTTCGGATGGATCAGACGGTAAATATTCTTTAATCTTTCAATTGTTTTAGAGAGAGTATTACGAGAGAAAAACTGTTTTCCCTTGTCAATTGCGAGCTTCTGGTTCCAGTTCAAGATTCTTCAAATAAGAAGATAAACTACCTAAAAGACCTAAGGGAAGAAGAGAAAAAAAGGGCCAACCTGCAAACACCTTCTGTGAAACAAGATTGGTGGACAAATCAAGGAGTGGAATCAACTTCTCGTAAAGGAAGATTCTCGGAGAAATTCGAAGAAGAAATGAAGAATAAAGTAAGATTTTGTCATGGGAAGTGTTAATATCGATTTGAGGCCAATGATATCTCACTTTTCCTCGTTACAAATGTCAATAAATCAATGGCTAAGGATAGTGGTGTTGCTTGGGGAATGGATATTCGTGGAATGGCCCTTCATACCTACCAGATCCATGGACAATCAGAGGATCTGAAGGTAGGAGTCTGGTACGAGGGAGTTGTGAAGTGAATAGACTTCGATCTTAAAATTCAATCAATTTCAAGGTGGAATAAGCGAAATATCAACAAATACAATGGCTTCTTTGTGGAGAAAGTTTGGCAAAAGGCTTCAGCACCTCCTTTTGTGACAAAATTAGATAAAGAAACGAATAATGTTTTGGTGAGTTCCTTCTTTTCTATATCTTTATTTAAAGATCAAAGTTGAAGTCAATTTCTTCAACGACCCATTTCCTCATCTTCAAAGAAAAAGTTCAGACATTAAAACTCTGCCGAACAATCATGTATATGCTGTTGATGTCGAGAGATCAATTTACAAGTTGCATTTGGGAAAAAAGTAAGTATTCTCTCTCTATAATAGCGTTATTTTTTCTATAGATGTCTTTGTTGGCTAGCTCCGAACCAGGACTTTCCACATAGTCACATAATCAAAAGCAGTGAGTATGAAACAACAGCCGATTGGAGGGTCCATAAGATTATCGGCGAATTAGACATAGCAGAAAAAGTTAACCTCTTTTATATGAATATATTCGTTTTATAGGAAGAGTGTGGATACAATAGTATCCGTGGTATTCCCGATACCCATTCCCAAAAAGCTAAAAAGCCAGTAAATAGAGAAGATGACGAAAACCATCCAATTGAAATGATCGGAGGTCCTCCAGAAGAGTACGACGAAATCGAAGGTAAGCACTTTTTTCTATCCATAAATTTCAGTTGGTAATTCTGACGATGAAGATAGATCTAGCATTCGTACAACTAGTAATGTCAAGAAAAACTCAACTAATAAATTCAGTCAAAATCTGCCGAAGATGACAAATATCCCTCCGCAAGTGGAGAAGCCAGAAGCTCATTATGCTAAAAAAAACGAATCGTTAAATGAGAGTCAGAGAGGAGGATTTAAGTAAGAAATGAAATTCATTGAATTCTGATGTTTAGATCACCGAATAGTTCTCAAGGCAGTCGATATAGCCAAAAATCAAATAACAACTTTCGAAATGGCCAGGATGATTCCTACTCTCAAGGTTTCAATAAACATTTTTGCGAAGATCGATACAACCAGCAGTTTCAAGGAGCTCGCAACTCTAAAAACCAAAATTTTTCTGACAATCAACAAAGCCATCGGTAAGATTATAATCTAGACAACAGATCGACTTCTAGCATGTATTGTACATGTGAAATCGAAGATTGGAATAATTTTATCAACGTTACGGTTGCCTTGATCACCGAAGTGTCTAGAAAGTCATGTATTCTCTATTCGAATGAAGTCAAGATATCTAACAACGATAATGGAGCTATAATCCTCAAGTATGTCTCTCTTTGTACTTTGAATATTTTTTAGACATGAAAACAATAACCTACGGCTTGGTCAATGGGTCACCCTGAAAGTTTATAAGTTGGCTAGACCAGAAATCGGAGGAATTCAATATATTGCTGACTATCAAAGTGTACGACCAACTAGTCTGAAACATAATATCATACTTCATATCGTACGTGGAGTCCTTCTGGTGAGAAAAATACCTTTTTTAAATCTCAATATTTCTATAGGTTAGCACACATCTTGATTATCAATATTTGTCTCAGATCACTGAAGAAGAGTATAAAATTTACTCGACGGAAGTCGGATGGTGCTATAGCAAATACAAGGCGAGCTTTTCCCCATTTAATTCATATTTCCTTCTTTTAGACTCCATTCGAAAAAGGAGGAATTATCAGTCTCAGAGAAATAAGGGAAGCAACGTGTGATACTAATTGGAGGGCTTGGATTCAATTCTGCTATAATAAGGACTCCTTTTGTTGGAAAATATTCAAAATTAGAGGGCTAAAAAGTGAAATCGATGAGCAGGATATTTATAATCATGAGAAGGTAAAAAGAAGAGATACTCAAATACTTTTTCAGGTGTTTAATTTTGATGAGATAGAGATGGACAAGCAGAGAAAATATCTCTACGGAATTTATATGGATGATGATTATGATCATGAAACTAGGTGTTTCTAATCTATTCACTTTATTTCCTTTTAGTACTAGCAAGTCTTCTCATGGTAATCAGAACAATTCGTCCTATCCTGCTTCTCGTTCAAGCTCAAATGCTGCCAGCAATGCTGGAAAGACCGTATCTCTTCCCGCCGAACTTTTTTTTCAAATGTGGGATGTGGTAAGAATTTTCATTTTGTATATTTCTTTTTTTAGATCAAAGGTGATCTGAAGTTTCAAAACTCTACAATTTTTACGAATGTTCATGAAATTGCCGAAAATGCTACAAGGGAGCTGAATTGGAATAGAGAAAAAGACAATTATGGAAATCAAAATACAAATGATAAACAGAATAATTACTGGAACCATGATAGGACACAGACCTATAATACGTAAGTTTCTCTCAAATAAAATAAGAATTTTCCGTTCGCCATATTTAGATGGAAAGTCTTCTTTAAGACTTTCCATTAATCCTTTACCTTTCAGACGTCCTCAGTCTACATCTTTTTCCCATAATTATGAAGATCTTCGCAGAGGTTTCCATGGTTCCGATAATAGCTCCAATAACAGTAACTTCGATAAGAAAAAGAATAGGGGTTGGGACTAGAATTTTTTTACCTTTTGTACATTTTGTTGTTTCTTGTTCATAATTTTTTTATACTTACTATGCCCTTCTTTTATTCACTTAGATTATATTCCCTAGTTGCCTTTTTCGGTTGCGTTATTATTAGTTCACTTTTTTACATTCCGGTGCTTATTATTTAGTTTATCCACGGCTAAAAATTAAAGGGTATTAATATTATATTAATATTATTGGCCACAACATTTAGGTTGAATCCAAAAGTATTTCTCTGTTCGTTTAAATTGAGTACACTGTCAATCCAGGTTTTTTATCAAAATATGTCACATCAAGGCCCTTCATCTTCTAATAAAAAGGTTCGTTTCGCCGCTCACAAATCGGCTTATACCGTTTCGTTCATCTCTTTCACTGTTTAGCAGCCGACGACTCACAAGCCACGTAACCGCAGAAGAAAAGTGGCCGACGATATTCAAGAAAAGCATCCGGAATCGGTGAAAAATCTTCTGGCCGCTTTAGAGAAGGCACAAAAGGGATCTTCATCCGTAATAGAGATTCCAACCACGACTAGTTCAACCAAACAGGAAAAGGTAGTTATTATATGAGAAAAAAGAAAAGATAATGCAGAAACAAACGGTAGGAGCAAAATTAGCTAGAAATAGAAACACGTCCAGTGGATACCACGAAACTCCGTCTTCATCCAGACAAAGAGCGTCAAATTCTGTATCGGTAAGCCAGATTAGCTAACGATCTCTTTTTTTTTTATTTAGGCGAACCATTTATCGTTTAATTTTTAGGCCGGTCCCTCGAAAGGACAAGTCTTTGTAAATAGTAACTACTCGAGTAACCGTCCAACCGCCTTTAAACCTCTTCCAACAAAAAGTCGTGTCCCAAAGGATGTGCTGGATGACTTGATTTTTAGATTTATTGAACATATACCAGAACATGAGGTGGGTTGTTGTTTCTATTTTTAAAGTTCACTTTGGCTTATGTTGTAGTTGTAAAATTGTAAAATGACGTGCTACTAGACATGCAAAGGAATTATTCTCTTTGATCTTATGTCTTTCAGAAAATCGTAAATACGCGAGTCTGTTTTCAAGTTGAATTGGCTCATTGGTTCTACGTCGACTACTACGTAAATAAGGAACTGTCTAGTCGAACAGATTGTCCCAATATGCAGATGAGAGAGTTTGCCTGGAGTATCTTCTCCCATTCTGTCGACCATAAACACATGGCAAAAGCCATAGATGAAGTGTTAGATGAATGGAGGCATTATAAATCCAATGTCCCTACCTATGGAGCCATTTTACTCGACAAGACATTGACAAAGGTCGTCCTAGTACAGGGATATTATTCAAACAAAAACAGCTGGGGGTTCCCAAAGGGAAAGGTAAAAGGCAAATTTTAGGTTTTAACTGAATTTTAGGTAAATGAAAATGAAGATCCAAGAAATTGTGCGGCGAGGGAGGTATTCGAAGAAACAGGATTCGATTTCAAGACGATCTCTGCAGGAAAAGAGCCAAAGATACAGAAGTTCATAGGAGATACAATGGTCAGGCTGTATATCATCAAAGATGTTCCGATAGATTATAACTTTGCACCTAAAACCAGGAATGAAATCAGGTAAGTAGGATTTGACCGACTTACTTATAGAGTTATGACAGTAAGACTTTTAAGACCATACTTCCTAAATAGGGTTAAATATTGAGAATTAAGGGACATTCAATGGTTCACCGTCGCTGACCTTCCAACTGACAAAAACGATCAAATTAACAATCCAGGCCCACTCTCTAATTTTAACTTCTACACTGTTATTCCTTTTGTCCAAGATCTTCAAAATTTTGTGAAGAAGGAGACAACAAAGCGGGTCAAGGTATGTAGAGAGAATATGAGTTAATGAGACATTATAGGCAGCCAAGGCTCTTCATGTAAATTCTATTAACGTGGCACAGGCACAAAAAATTACTCCAACGGATATGCTAAATAGCCTGTCGCAGGTCAACATGGATCAAGCGTCGATGACTCCGGGACAGTCAAGTTGGTATTCTATTTGTTTTGCGAGAATCATGAAGGGGCTACCGAGTTGAAAATCCAATTCTTTCCTTTCTACATCTATTTTAATTTCTTTCAGTAACGACCCCGAACATTCTCTCCAATCTCTTTAATGCCTTCATCAACGTCAGCCAATTGTCTCCCAAGCCCCCTGCCCAACCGATCCCTCCCGTCTTTTCTAATCTGAATACTCCCGTTGTCAAACCAATGACGACTCTGAAAGCAAAAACGGGTAACATTGCCTCAGCCAATAGTGCTTTCTCTCCGTTCAAACCAGTGGAAGAAAACATCGCTCAAAGTCTGTTAAACATTGTCAAACCAGGTATTTTTAATTATTAGATTAAAGAATTTTTATAGCTGCGTCGTCCTCCAAGTCATCTCCAAAGATAGCACATCCAATACCCATCCCGGGAAGACCGAAGTTGGATGGAGAACTACATAATCAGCGGCCAACTCCACCAAAACAGAAGATAGGCAGCAGTGATGGATCGGTAAGTAATTTTTGAGGTGAATATTTATTCTTCAGGCGTTCAAAGTTATTCCAAAAAACAAGTCAAGTAACTCATTGAAAGACTCCGATGCTGGTAGTGTCTTTGGCTCTGAATTGGCTCTAGACAAGCTCGGAGCTCGAGATTCCATACACAGCACCTCGGCGGATCTTACGTTCGAAGGATTTTGCTCCATTCAACTCTGCGATGTGTGGAAGAGCTTCAAGGTAGATCTATAGATATTTCGAATGATATATTGTTACAGTTGGATACCTCCGCCATTATCGATTCTCAACCCTATTCCGTTTATTGACAGTCGCATCGTTTAGTCACAAGAAAGCAACTGATGTTCAAAAAGTTAATGATAGAAAGAGTACTATGGGATGTAGGAATAAAGATTGGGTAGAAGGATTGGTGTAATTGTTGCGTATACTCGTAAAATATCTTTGACTCTAGAACGCATCTATTTAACAATACGGTTTAATATTTCAAATTTCATAGCCAACAGTAACTACTTTGCACTCAATTATCAGAAATCTTGTTATGTTTTTGTCAAATAAAACAATAACAAACAGCTCAAATTGAGTATATCTTTATTCTTCCTCTGCCAGCAATTCTAAAAATCTAAAAAGTAACTTCGATTGTTCACTTTCTTCATCTTGGAACCGAGAAATCAGATTAAAGTGATCACATGAGATCAATTCCTAAACTATATTGTTCATTTACCATTCTTCAACCCACATGAAATTTCGGATACCGAATAGTCTTCAACGAACTGTAGAGTATTCTATTCTGTTCGATCAATTTAGGAGCATCTTTCAATGCAGATATAACCAACATCTTTACATCTTTGTCGTAGAGATCATACGCATTACACGAGTACTTCAACGCATCTTCTTCCGATAACCTAAAGATAATTATAAAGGAAAGGCATAGGAATTTACCCAATTTTCTGACCGATTTCGCAAAGCGCGAGTTCATGAAGCTGAAGAACAGCTGAGAGAAGGATTAGTTTCTTGATTTTCGGATCCTGGAGACGGATAGCAACTGGAGAGTATCTTGATTGGGTGAATGTTACCTTGATAGGCAAGATGAGCTCCGGCAGAATGACCTCCAATTATTATTTCGTTCACATCAGGGTATCTCTCGATAAGGAACTAGGAAAAATTAGGAACGATTAGGAAAAAAACAACATGTATCCATAAGTCATGAATTCTTTTATACCCCCTCGAAACTTATAGAATTCTTTTAGTTAATTTTTACCTTTGTTCCATCAATAGCATCCTGTACCGTCTTTGCCAGCGATCTTTTCTCACAAGCTAACTCATAGCCAACCAAGGCAACGGCCATATGTTTTGTCAGATGACAAGCAGGGCTCAAACAGTACTTCCTGTCTCCTTCCTGATAAAAAGTAGATAGGCCAACGATCTCTTACCTGCCAGTAACCACCATGGAAGAAGATAAAGAGCTTATCTTTCACCGTTCCCCAGATATCAATCTTCTGTCGTTCTCCCAGACCATAAGGGACATCCTCCTCAACAGGGTAGACGGCTTTCATGTAGGCATAGGCTCGCTCTTCTCCTACGATAAAATTTTCAAGAACCTGAAAAATTCGATGTGAAAATTTTGTATCAGAAAGTTTATAAATACAATTCAGCATTTCTGTTATGCTTTTTCTTCTCCAATAATAAATAAACCCTTACCAGCTCTGGCTTATATCCAGCCCATTGACTGCATGAGTACATATGATTCAATTCCTCGTTGTTATTCTTCTCGATTTCCATTTCTGAAAACTGATTACGCAATTGGAAAATTTTCCGTCTTTGATCTCGTAGAGAACAGTAGGGAGGCAGAATCAATGGACAGCTGGTTTTGGGAAGTCGTCGCTATCAAGAGACGGGAAGTTAGAAAAAGCCTGACGAGAGATAAGATTCTTCTTTCAGCTAATGATCTTTTTCAAAGAAATGCGACCCGATTAATACATTTGACAAAAATAGATATATTTTTTTATATTAAAGAGTATTCTCATCCCTGACTTTTAAAATGTTGGAAGATGCAAACAAAAGAACGCGAAGAAGTCAGCCACGTGTGATAGTCCCGCCTCCTGGCTTCAATTAGAGTAATCTGTCATTAAAAGGACGTCTCTTTCGTCGATAGATAACACAACGACGACGTGTGTGATCTTTTTCTATAATGTCACGTGGTAGAAGGTGGACTGATTGCCAGAAGCTGGCCATCAGCTGAGTGTGGCCTTTATGACTTGGATTCATGATAAAACTAGAGAGAAACGAAAGAAAAGGGAGTCTATACACTCTCAAGACAAAGACAATGATTTTCATAATGGAAGGCCATAAATTATTGCTTTTGACTTTTATCAATCCAGAAAGACTATTTATGTCAACGAAGCCTTTCCTAACAGTTTTCGAAATTTCTGACTACTCGTTCACACACGCCCATAAATTACCAGCACGAGCGGTCATTTGAACGTGATTCATAACAACTCGTTACCGGTGGTCTTCAGTCTTATCGAGACGGGAAGAAAAATGAAAAGATGGACGTAAAGGGAAGGACAATAGAAGGAGATAAGCAAAATCAAAAACAATGAAAGAAAAGCTATTTTTGTATGATGTCCATGCCGCTTTTTAATTTCTTTTTGTGTTCATTTTTTCGGTCGTCTGGTTGCGAAGAATTCTGTTCTTGGAAGCATAGACTCGAAATGATACCTATGATTCAAGCTTTTTCTATATCTCTTCTCCATAATTTTCTTCTTTTTCTACGTTATCGCTTTGTGCTTTCCAAAACTTCCTTTCGATTTTGTATTCCCAATATTTAATACAAAAAGACTTCGACAATTGTTCAATACTTTGAGTTTTTTTCAAAAATTTATCGTCTCTCTAATTCAACCACTTATTTCTTGCACATTTCCTCTCCCATCTTTTAGAAATGGCTCTGAAACATCGAATAGACTTCTTTTACAGCATCATTAGTCCGTACAGTTATGTTGGATTTGAAGTAGGTCTTATTATTTGTCATATTTTCAATTTGCAGGCTATCACTCGATATTCGACTGTCTGGCCGATCGAATTGAACTACAAGCCATTCAGTTTCGGAGCAATTGTGAAAAGTAAGCTCTTCTATTATCTCTAATAGCTTTAGATAATCCCGGAGCACCTCTGAAGAATCCGGCGAAGGCATGGTATCTCTACCATGATATTCCTCGAGTTGCGAAGCATTGGGGACTTGAAATCAAAATGAGTCCAGGGGTATGTTTCTTCTTCACTGCTTATCTTACTCTTTAGAGCCATGAAGAGTACATTTTCAAGATGAGTCCCAACCCGGCGATGCATCTTTTGAACGCTTTCTCAGTTAGTGATTCGAAGTGGATCATCCCGATGACGAGAGCTCTCTATCAACGGCTATTCTTCAATGGAAAGAGTGTCTTCGAAGATAAAGATCTCCTCGAGGTTCGTCACCTATCTTATTTCTATTTTTAAACATAGGTTATGAAAAATCTCAAAGTGGAAAATCCGGACGATATGTTATTGTTTTCGAAGACAGATAAAGTGAAACAAATATTGAGGGACAATACAAAAGAGGCCATGAATGGAAAAGTTAAATCTCTTATTTTACCTTTTCAATCCCTTCCAGGCATTTGGAGCTCCCTGGTTCCATGTCCATACTTCTGATGGCATTCAATACTTTTTTGGCAGCGATAGTATGGCTCTGATTGGCGATGCTCTTGATCTACCCTATAAAGGACCCATAAAAAATAGTAGAAATTAATAGTGACGGGTTACAATAGTAATACATTTATTCATTTTGTCCTGCTTTTTCTCACACATTCTTGAAAGTCATTGATTTATTACGGATTCATTGATATCAATGTTATTTTTTGGAAGCTCAGTCATCCACAGCCACATTACATCATTTTCTCTTTTTTACCTATTTATCTATCTCAATAGTCCTCCATCTCTCTTCAAGATACATGACAAACAGGAGCCTTTGAAAGACTACGTAATTATTCTGCGGCGCCGTCGCCTCGGAAACGTGACTGCACAGCCCTTCGTCAATCAGCCGTTCTTTCCTTTGTCAAAACCTTTGTCTCTAATCCCTTCTGTTTTCCATAGAATAAAGATTGATACATCGGATCTTCCGCTCTCTGACCATTCTATATCGATCCTCCTCTCTATTGTTTAGTTTCGTATGAGTGTCCCGTTTTTCAGATATAAACCGACAAAAGCAATGGGAAACGGAGCATCCAGCAGACAGAAAGGAGGCGAGAAAACGCCAGTGAGTTGCTACTTATTATTCCTTTTTTATTCGATATAAATCAATATAAATTTATGTTTCGTTTACCCATTGAGAACCAAATAAACATGAATCGATGACGAAAATGAGCAAACAACCGATGAGACAGGTGTTTTCGCAATATTGAGAATTAAAGGTTTACTTTACCTAGTAAATTAAATTTCCTAATTCGCGATTTATTGATTTCTTGACGAGAGACTCCACACCTTGTGATATTTTTGATGAGATGCTTGTAAGAGAACTTTGATAAGAGCAGAGCAAATTAATTCTCGTTCTTCTGAGTTCTTCTAATCCAACCGTTTTCTTGGGCTGATTAGAAGCAGACCTCATCATATGTTTAATGGGCTGACTGCCTGATTCTATTAATTCCTACGATAAACCTAATTTTTATAGGAAGCAACTCAATAAGTATATTTTTAGGGTGTGAACTATCCAGTTCAACCAACCTACCCCATCCAACCTTCTCCCCAGCCTCCAATCAATCCTCCTGGCTACAATGAACCGCTTCACGTACCGATTTCATTTTATGCAGACAACGTCTATTCGACATCGAGCGGGACAGGAACATTGGCTCAGATCAATCGTGACCTTGACAGTTTCGACTATCGATTGACTGAGGTTCTAGATGGCAATCGATATTTTAACAAAGTCCATGATCCTTCCATTCCACCCGCGCCCGGAATGATTCAGGTTAGTATTACGTCGGAAACTAATTAGGTTTGATAAGTGGCTTCTTCGACTATAAAAAAGGGTAAATATTGTTGATTAAACGAGGTAATCTTAGAAAGGATTAGAAATCTGTTTGCCGCAATGAACATTATGATTAACTTCTAGAAATTTTATATTTTTGACTAGAACTGCTTGCTATATTTATAAAGATTTAAATTGAACTTTCAGGTAGCGTTTATGACTTCCCAGCCGCCGATGCATTATCCCAGCACCTCTTCCTATACTCCTCCAGCTTACACTCAGGTGCCACAAGGTCCTCCACCGAAGTATTATCAATCAGGGGAGAATGTTGAAGAGAAAATAATTCCTGGGCCGTCCCTATGATTAAACTAAAATCACCATGAATACACTTTTGTGCATAACTCATTCAACTTTGTGATAAATTTTATTTATACGGACCGGAGAAGGTTCTCTGGGCGATAAGGGGTCCTTGTTTTTTTTTATAATAATCGATGAGGTTACCGATGATGTCGTAGAGCTTATTCCAAGCAGCCTTCTCGTCAGTTCCCATCATTCCACAAGCCTTCTCCATAACAACAAGGAGCTCAGGAACCATATTCTGAGGATTCACTCAGTCATCGGAAAGATCCAACCTGGATATGCTGCTTATAGATGCTCCACTTCGCATGACTGACGGCTATCTTCTTGCACATATAACAGAGCTTCTCTTCGTTATCCATTGCTGACATCATGTCCTGAAAGACTATTTATCAGGTAAAGAGGAAATACCTTAAGTCCTCCCATGTAGACGTATGCATGATTTTGAAGAACATTCGAACACATCAGAGCACTGTCGGCCAAAGCTTGAAACTGTGGCCAGATGTCCTTATACTCGGGATGCTCGGCAAACAATCTAATAGTTATTTTTATTCTCTTAATGGCAACCAACCCAATAAATAAAGCCAGAGCATAATTTGGAGACCCCGTGATCATCTTGTCATAGGTGCAACGGATTAGAGCCCGTTCCCTATCATCCAAACGGGCAACCTGTTGCCTAACCTCAGTAGGAATTTCTGAAAGGAAAAAAGAAGGGAGAGGAAGCCATACCTTCTTGAGACATAGCTGTAGTCGAATGGCAAGAGATGCATCGGAAGTAGTAGAACTTCCGACGACATTATCTGAAATTAGGGATGTTTGGAATATTTTACGGAGAAATGAGAAGAAGTATACTAATAGAAAAAGATGAGGTTCTGAAATTCGGCACACTGAAAGCACCATGACCGGGTGTAGCAGAAATGGGAAAGAAAATTTGTAAACGATGTTCGATATTGTTGGCTGCTTCTCAACCTCATTTTAACAAAATTCCAATAACAAAAGGCAAGTTAAGGAAAATCACCTCCGAGATTAATAAAGAAATAATAAAGAATGATGATGAGTAAAGAAAGAAAACAAGAATCAGAACGCATTTTTATTGCGTGATCACGTCTAGCCAAATTTGTAGCCGGGTTTGACTTTCCTGCACAATACGATGGTATCTAAAAAAAGAACAATTGGTAAAAGAAAAAAACTGACTAGAAGCTGCTGCAGGTCCAGTAAGAATATTTTCTTTTCCACCGAAGCCGGCAGAGGATTTTTCATTACGGACATCGCACTTTCCGAGAATCTGCTTGCCATCATAGGTGATAACTCCCGGTGAAATATCTCCCTTGTGATGGTTAACATGGACCGGATGCCATTCCTTCTCTCCGAAGATGGCAGCTTGACTGAAAGGAATCCAGCCATAGTCAAATCCGCGCACATGTTCACTCAATTCAACAAGGATTTGGATCGAACCAATTGCTCCTGAACAAAAAAAAATCATTATTCAGATGGAGAAAAAAAGAAAGAAACTGACCCTTATACTCATTGTTGAACCAACCAAAGTTGGCGGCGATTTTTCCTCCCTCGTTCCAGATACGTCCCATCACCGGTTCACCTGCCATGTACCACAGCGCAACGTATTGGTCCGGATTTTCGCCGGCGACTGTGTCAAGCGTCTTGCCGAGAGCCTTGACAAGAGTACGCGTAGGCCAGGGATCTCCGACTCGAGCATCCACCCATTCGTTCAGCATGACACGAGGAGCAGGAGACTTTCCATCAGGCTTCGGACAAGGTCCGCCATGTTGCCAGCACTCGCAATGGGGAGGTCCTCCGATGAAATTTCTCATGATGATCTTCATGTTGGCCAGCTTGTTTTCACCAGAAATCTCGAACACTTTTCCATCCTTAGTGAAGATTATTAATAACGGAAAAGAAGAACCTTTGAGAACTGGGCTAACTCAGTTTTTTTGTCAACGTATCCGAGGACAGGTCCGTTGGGAGAGTTTGGCCAGTAAATAGGGAAACTATCTCCACATCGCAACAGCTCTCTTCCATCCTTTGCAAAACGATCCTTGTATTCGATCCACTCGTACCAATAACCGAGCTTCGTGTGATCTCCCTTGTATTGTAAAACTTGAATCTGTCCCTCCAGCTGATGCTTCGTCTTCAGTTCGATCTTGTTGTAGGGAAACGAGCATTCGACGACTCCTCCATTATTCCACGCACGTCCATGAATGGGTTTACCGTGTTTATACCACAAAGCGACGTACAAGTTCTGCTCTCCACAGACTTTGACAGGATTCTCCGGGAAGGGAGCTGAAATGCTTTTTTTTTAACAATTGAAGAGAAAAGAAATTTGACTAAAAAAGCATTCATAAAAGCTTCAAATTCGTATAAAAAATTAGCAGTACGAGGTTAAAAATGCACCCCCAATAGGCTGGAAGGCCCAGATGTCTTCCATTGGCGATGGATTCTTGGCCATGATCAGCAACAGCGAACGATGATTGAATGAGAGAAGAAGGTTATGGTCGTCTTATATAGACATTCAGATGACATGATTTGACAACAATCGACAGATGATAAACCACTAGAGACACGTCAAGATTACAAAATGGTGACCATACTTCAGGGAGATAGGAACGGAACGGAATAAAAGTATGAATAATAAAGATATAGTTTCAAATGTTGGCCCTACAAGGTACCAAATGAGGATAGAAAATTTGATAGATGAATTCCTTGAAAACTGACAGCGAAATAGCCAATATAATTAATTTTCGACGATTCATTCTTTTATATTTAATAGCGAATGAGAGTCATATCATGGCAAGCAGATTTTCGAGAAGTGCGACATCTAGACTTTCTTTTTTATTCTTTTAGAGATGGTTCTTCTCCTTACCTTGCTTTTAATTTTTGAATTGTCATCGTTATTTCAATTGAAATTGATACACCATCCAAGGAGAGAAAGCTGAGGAAATGATAATTAGACAAGGTTGAAGCGAAGAACAGCTGAAATATGCTTGTATGCTGCAAATATACTTTTTTGTTCCTCTATGTATATACTATATATAGAGGAACAAAATTAATCCCTTTTGAATAGATGTTTCTACACAAACTTCTCAATCTTTCATATGCCTCCCCTTCTTCGGCCATGTTTGGCGTCCTCTATGAGATATCGTGAATAATTCCATGCAGGTGAACACGCAACTCGATCCGATTCCTCCGAATGACGAGTTGACAGCGCTGTGTAATATCATCGTCGGCCGACACAGTCAGCGTCGTCTCCATTTGGCTCGCCGTCGGCCAGCTCTTCGTACATGCGAGAGTCTCTCACCGCTCGGCCTCAAATCACAGCCACCCGCTTAGCCATGCTGCCGCATCCACAGCAACAGCAAATGATAACTATGGGAGCCTTCCCGTGTAAGTTTCCCTATCATTATTGGGTACTTTTTTAAAGATCTAGAGCCCCTAGATTACCGTCAATAGGACCAGAGCAAGTTTCTAACAGTCGTTTAGTCAATTTATTGCTTGTGAAACGTTTCCATACAATAATAAAGAATTTCAGTCAATACCGTGCCGGAATCTTCCCTCGCGAAAACGATACAAAGCTCCCGTCGCCTATTCATCGGCGATATTCCTAAAAATATCAAGGCCGAGAATGTTAAGGTAGGTGACTTGCTTGTCTTGAGAAAGCTAATTACCAGATTCCCAGGGGGAATATTTGAAAAAACCTGATATAATTAGCAGTATTTGACAAACGGTAAATTATACCCTTCGCAGTGATATTGAGAGTGTTTTGAATGATGAAATCTACAACAGCTTTTGTAAAATTTCGCTGTGATTCTTTTATTATTTTATGAAGAATTGTTCAGGCATCTTTATCTAAACTATTTCCTACTGCGTCAAAAGTCGAAGTCTACTCCGAACTGGCTCATGGTCATCGAAACCGCGGATTCGCTTTCCTCGAGTTCGAAACTACTGATGAAGCGACCGCTATCCGCAGTAAAATCGTCAATGATCCTCCTAGCGTCCAAGGTCGTAAGATATCCTGCGACTGGGCCCAATTAGAGCCGGAAGTCTCGGAAGATATCATGAAGCAGGTAGGGGACCACTTGAATGAGGATAAGAATACAGGTGAAAATTTTGTTTGTCCGAAATGTTCATCACGACGTGACAGAGGAACAGCTTCACAATTTCTTTGGTGGAGTCACAGCAGGAGTGGAAAAGGTGAAGCGACAGAAGATGCACGCCTTTGTTCATTTTTTTTCGAGGAAACAAGCAGCGACGAAGAAGGAAGAGTTGAATGGCAAAGAACTGGTAGATTTATTTATTTGACATTTAATGCTTTAGAATGGACTTACTCTGGAAATAGCCTGGTCAAAGCCGAAACCCCGTGTTCATCCCTATCTTACTCCCCTCATCGCTGGTCCTCCAATAGTTCTTCCAACCCCTCTTTTGTCATCTTTGCTTGATTCGACGACAGTAGTCCGACAGCCGGATGCTGTCATTCCAACGGCTGTCAACAATGAATTGTTGAATTCGAGGAGCTCCATCGTCAATCATTTTCAGGTGAGTCTATTGGATATTCGACAAAGAGCTTTATTGATGGCTCGAAATAAAAATGGAACTTTACTGAGCTTTCAAAAATTTTTCATTTCAGATCCTCTATGATCTCTGCGCCAAGACAAACGTTTCCTTTCCTCTGTTTTTCACTGAAATCTATTATAATCGTGACCAGCTCCGTAACCTTCTCCCCGCTTACAAAATTTTTTCTCTCTTTGAAGTAAGCTCCCATCTTCTTATTTTATAAATCATCTTAACAGAATGGCATTCGAGTCGAAGGAGAACTCCGAACAGAGCTACCTTTTTGTCTGGAGAGCACTCTCATCGCCTCTGTAACATTTCTCAAAACTGTTAGAGATCTGCAAGCAACACAGTTTACTTCCACTATACCGTTGATGTAAATACTTTGGAATAAATAAAATTCTTCAATACATAGAATAGTTTCCCTCCGCCTGCTCTCTATTCTTCTTATCCAATTACCACGTAATATATTACCAGTTGTTTTCTCGTCTTTTGCAGAAAATGTTTCCATTTCGCATCATTCCTCCCATTATGTTTATTCCGTCTACAATTCACACCATTATTCTCTTTTATGTTATCTTAAAATGTAGTCCAGGAAGTATGAATCGCTACAAGTACGTTCTCCTGATTCTTGGCGTAAGGATATTTCCCTTCTCTTAATTCATCTCCCAGATATCAGTCTACCAGTTCGATATAATTGTCGGTCTCCTTCTCTGTCCTACTCCTCTTCCACGAGCCCGTGGTTGTCAACTGAGTGGTCTATTAGGAACAATGTTTCCAAGGAACGGACCTTTACTTGTTGTAAGTCTATTAGAAACAAAAGTTTTTTTTCAAGAGCCTAATGGTATCAAGTCTTTTTCTTAATGGCTTCGCTATCCTTTTTGGCTTTGCCTGGAGGGAACAAGCAGTTTCCCCAGTTCGATTGAATTCTGCTACTTTTATTTTTCGAGTACTTTATTTCATTATTGTGGTAATTGCTCTGCTGTTATTCTTCCCAGTTTCTGCAAGAACTGTATCGCCTTATGAAGAAGTTATAAATTACCTTGTGAAGGTGATAGCGGGTATTTTTCTACGATTTATCCATATATTGGAAAATTGTAATCTGGGGGCGAAGCAAGAAGCGATCCTCTCCGTCTCATTCAAAATTTTGATTTTAGAGGAAATCTACCTTTGACCCCTCCTTTGCGACTTACTGTGCTATCGGTCCAACAAAAGGAGACCAATTTGATCAAATGTGCGAATATTGCATCGTGATGTTGATTATATTTATTTCTTACATTGTTCGAAGTGTTTATAGCGTGAGTCCTTCGCTTTTAATTAATGTGAACTTAGATAAAAAGATCTCTTAAACACAGTGAAATCCATCTCAGCGAACAAACTATTCGATTACAGAAAATGTTATTTCGAGCTCTTATTTGGCAGGTTGGAATTCAAAGTATGTAGTATTTTTAGGCCTTTGGTCCTTTCCTTATCTTCTGTGTGCCAGTGATTGTCCTGACCGGATCTCTTCTGCTGATTCCTTTGATCTCATCGATGTCGAAAGAGACTAGTTAGCTCGATAACTTGAAGAGAAGGCGTTTTCAGTGGACACTACTCTTCGTAATATTACAGCCATCGTTTTGGCGACTCCTTCCTTCTTCTCCTCCGTTCACTTCGTCACTGTCATCTACTTTACCACACCTTATCGTGTATATTTACTTCAAAAACTCAAAGAACGGAAGCAAACTGTAGTCAAAGTGACACAAACAACACAGGCATAAGCATTTCATGTCATTGCCTATATATATAAACAATGTATAAACAATGGAAAGAGGGCAGGATAATTGGAGGTCTCTTATGACTTGTACCCGTATTGATACTCCAAAAAGCGACGTTCTTCCTCTACTGCGAGTTGATGGCCGACCTCCATCTCCTTCCTTCTGATAGAATAACCACCGGCTTTTCTTTCATCACAACAGCAGGTGAAAGCAAAAACGAGAAGAGCTACGAGGAGAGCGACCAATACTCCGACGAACCACGCAGCAGCTCGAAGGGATTCTTTTGATATTGTCGAAATTAGTAGGTAATTATACCTTGATTCAAATGAGAGGCGTTCTCCTTCTGTTTCGTATATACTGGTAGAAGGACCGAGTTGGATATGCCGGGTCCGTCTTTTGCTACTCCAACCAAAAGATATTTACTCGAGTCGGCCAATCCGTTGATAACTATCTTTGTGTCCGGGAGGAAGACCTCTGTTGATTGTTGATAGACGTCAGATCCTACAATTTCCCTCCTGATATCTAAGAGCCTCACCTTCGAGTGTATAATTAACATAGAACGATGATCCGGGCATTTTCCAAATCGTTCCATTTGACGGCATCCAAGTGACGGCCATAGAATCTAGACTTACATTCGATATTTTGAAATATGGAGGATCCGGTGGACGTAGAGGCCATGTTTTCAAAGAACGAGTCACTCTCGGTCCTTCGCCAGCGCTCGTCTCTGCCCAGACGGAGACCTTATAAGCGGTTTCAGGAAGACTTCTCTCATGGAGATAATGATGCAACTTGTGTAGAACATAAGTTTCTTCTGTTTCATCTGAAAAGAAAAAATTTAAGTTATTGCTTTCACATCTTCCTTTGTGATTTTAATAAGTCATTATGTTGTTAATAGTAAGTAATCCGGAGAAAGTCTTTTATCTCTTTCCACTCACTCCGATCATTTTCAAAACTTAAGAAGTATCCTCTCAGAATTCCATTTGGATGTTGTGGCTTGTCCCAAGAAACCAGAATAGAATGCGCTCCAACAGCGAAAACTTTCAGATTCGACACTTTTGATGGAACTTAAAAAATCTTCTATTCGAACAAGGAAAGGTTTCTCACTTCCTTCTGGCGTTTCCAAGCGTACGACTCGACTGGGAGCACTGACATATTGACGATTCTTGGTTCGGATCACAGCAGAATAATTGGAGTTTGCTGTGAAGGTCGTGACAATTCGAGAATCTTTCCCAGCAGGTACCAAAGCTTTATACTTTCGCTGAGGGTAGTCAGTTTTCCAGTATTCGATCTAAAATAAATTTTTTTTATTTGAAAGCATAGCGAATATCAATGACCTTTGTGTTTTAACTTTTCTGCCTCAACATAAATTATTTTGATTTTACCTCATATCCCTCATAGTATCCATTGACACTTTCTTTAGTCACAGATTCCCAGCTGAACTCGGCCGATGTGTAGTTGATTACTCGAACAACGCTGAAAGTTCCAGGAATATCGGACGGAATATCTTCTCCCGAGAATCCTTTCACCGTCTCCGGTTCAAGTATACTGGGTCCTTTTGCATTGACAGCTCGAACTTGGACTAAATATTCCTTGAAGGTTGGTAGCTCTCTAATTGTTGTAGAACCCTAAATGAAATTTTTAAATATGATGTGACACTATACCGCGAGAGAGTCTTCGACCAGAAATTCTGTCCAAGCTGAGTGGGCATCGTTCAATTTATACCTGAAACATTAATTTTTAATAGTGTCGTGCCATGTATATCAATTATGTACGTCACTTTTATTTTTTCAGTAAATGTTGCATATGGGTTACCTGATCAAATAATGTAGATTTGGAGCATTCCAGTAGTATTTGTCCATAGGATTCCAATGAATTACCAGGTTATCTGGCTGTGTTCCAGCTGCCCAGACACCCGATGGATTTGTATAGGGAAAGGACGGTCTCGTTTGACATCTAATCATTGGAGCCACATCTAATAGCTTTCATTTTTTAAGTTTAAAAGAGCAACTACCTGTCTCATATCCATGCAACCCACCATCTGATCTTCCATGGATATTCTCTGCAATCACCCGGAAGGTATAATTGACCCATGGTGTCAACGTCACATCCACCTCATATTCCCCCTTCGATGTGGTTGTTTCTTCCGTCAGCAGCTCCCAAACTCCTTTTTTGAAGTCAGTTTGAACTTCGACGACATAACGTTTGACTGAATCGCCGTGAGGATTTGACGCATTCCATCTAACAACAGCCTTCCTCTCAGAACAAACAGGAACTTCCATTACAGGGTTGGAAGGGACATCTAGGAGTGAGAAGGAAGGGAAAAAAGGGGATACCTCTAACAGTGATGGAGGTGGAGGCCAGCTTGACATCGACATCGGTAACAGCAGCACAGTCAATGGTTCCAGAGTGACGACCACGGGCTCGTTTAATTTTCAGACGATCAGGGAGGATTCTAAAGGCGTTAAAAAAAGACTAAACTAGCTCTAACTCAAAATTCTTAGAATTATTCAGCAACTGTCCATTAATTGTCCATTTGTATTCGATATTCAGTCTCGGATCAGACACCGCTTCACATAACAACTCGGCGTTTTTTCCAGCCTCCAGAAACAATGTCTTTGGTGTAGGAATCTTGAGAAAATAAGTCGGCTCTGAACTCATTACAGACTCCTCCTCTCACTTACTGTAAGCTCTCAACTGATTAGTCGCCCTGTTGATACCATACTTATTGGACACATTACAATAATAAAGTCCTTCATCGGCCGTACTTACATCATAAATAACGAGGGTATGGTTTGGTAAGAGCTGAAAAGATTATTTTCTCTTCAAAATATTTGTCTTCTCTGTTTCTGATTGATAACGAGTGTCAAAAATGCGCGTCTTACTAGTGGTTTGCCTGCTATTTTCCTCCATCTTTGGAGCTATTTCTAACTTTTATTTTGTGGATGAATTTAATCTGCCGATAACAGAGTTAACCTTCCTCGCACCAAGTTATGTCTATGTTGCGTCGACAGAGACAAGTGAAGCATTAGAGGCGGAACAAAAAATTTACATTAGTGATGGAAATACCACAAAGGAGTGAGTTTTTTTATGAGAATGGGGCAGTTTGGAAGAAAAAATAATTATTATTCCAAAAAATTGAGCGATACGTGAGTAACTGAAGTTATCAGCGATCACACCCTTTCAATATTTAATGAATAAAATTGTCTACTTTTTGCTCTATTGTAACAGTTTGATGACATATCTCTATATTTCTCTAAATTTCTATATACAGCTTCAAATTCCTCACATTTCTTCCATGACTCATAGTTTGTTTTTAGTATCACGATGCTTGCAAAACACAAGGACAACGTCGGGTATCTTCTTCCTATCTTCGATTCATCAGTCCTTTCGGTATACATCGATCTCATTCAAAACATAGAGTCACAGATCAAAATACAGCGCAGCAGTCCGTCTCAGACGTACAATAATCCGGCAATTATTTATGTACTGGATGAAAACCAAAGTACGGATTATATAGTAAGGAATATGAACTTTAGGCAATACAAAAGTAATGACAGTGCCAAAGGAACCAATCAGGATTGAGCTAGAAGACACTGTGACCTTTCTTTCTCCGAGACAAATGGTGAAATTGAGTGATTTCGGTGAAACATGGGTAAACAAATTTGTCTCTATAACTTTGAACTTTTCTTTCAGACACCGATTACCGTATCTGCTGGAGGATCAGAAGAAACCAAATATCATGAATACGTTCTTCATGGCGTTGGTTCCCTCCTCACCCGTAAAAATCCTCCTCTTCATATTTTCGAACCCGTTCTTACCATCCGCAAAAACTTCAAAGCTGGACCAAATGTCGCCATGAATGTCAGTGGAAATGAGTATCAACGAAATAAGATAGAGATGGAAGTGAATTGGGGAGATAGAGTTATCGCTATGTCAAGGGGATATAGGTATAGAAAAAGAATTGCTCCTAGATCGATTTCAGACTGAAGAATATATCCACCCCTGTCAGTTATGAGTTCAAGAGTATCAAAAACCATTCGGACTTTCATATTAAAATTACAGGAGATGTTCCAGAGGCCAGTGAACTGATTTTCAAACACAATGGAATGGGTGGAATAAGCACGGAAAGGTAGAAGGAAGATGTAGAAAAAAAGTGAAAAGGTTTTAGTATTAAGGGAAAAATGGAGTTAGAAGAGCATGTTTTAAACTTTGGAGGTAGCATCCTCGCGGTGGATTATATAAGAGCCAAAGAAGACAACAGCAATGGATTCTTTGCTCTTATAGAAGTTAGACGTGAGTTCAAAATATATATAAAATATATATTTCTAGAGTCATCCTCTCGTCTATTAATATATCTTCCGTTCCTTTTTTCCTCTTACTTATTGTTCTAATAAAATTCATACCTTTGATTTTCCTTCGATGATTTGTAGTGGTCGGTCGTCGGCATCTACCCATCGAACTACTGCTTCTGGAGCAGCATCAACATCACAATTCAAATGAACTTCAGTGCGAAGGACAACCTTCCATATTCGATCGATCGGCATTAGAAAACGAGGAGAATGGGCTGAAGCTGTGTATAAAAAAAGGGAAAAGGATCTACCTCGAACATTGACAAAGGCATTAGCATAGATATATCCCAATGGATTTGAGGCATTACATTGATAAACACCCGTGTCAACCTCATGATGTAGTTCAGGAAGACGAAGAAGTCTTCCACCATCGAGTAACATCCTTTTGGATGTGTCGGGCAATTCTGAATCTTCATTTTCAAATTATGAAATACCTACCATGAAGGGGAATACCATTCATACTCCATCGAATCAAAGGAGGAGGAGAACCACCGACTAGACAGTGCAACTCGGCACTGTTGTCCTCCGATTCTGTGATGTCTTCTGGAGGGGAGGTCTCCCAGAATGGAGAGGCTAAAATTTAATTTGCTCCGGAAAAAAAATAAAAAGCTAACCCATGACTCTAACATTGACCGTGTGGCTAAAATGATTGGTTTTACACTCATAGCGACCAGCATCATCAGGATGAACATTATCGATGACTAAAGATTTTCCAAAGTCACTATCCGATGAAGTCAATGCCTTCATTCGTTCTTTTGGTAATTCTCCATCCAACTTTGACCATAAAACAGTTGGAACAGGTCTGAAAAATAGTCAATCTTCTATATATAATCCCCTTACAGTCCTCCAAAGATACATTGAAGCTTCAATCTTGTTCCTGCTTTAATGGTTATTTCGGAGGGCGATGTATACATGACAACAGGCTCTGGAAGAGGTTCAGTGTTGTCTCTTGGCTCAACATCGAGCTGAATTTGATCGCCGGAACGATATTCACCGTGTAGGACGGGCGATGTGGCAGCACATTCATAGAGGAGATTCTAAAAAAAGTTTTTTTTTTTCATTTTTCTTGGTGTTAAGCATAACTATGTACGATAGCAATATTTCTTCCTTATATCATCGTTCATGACAGCAAATAATCTTATTACAGGGTAGAAGAAAATTAAGAACCGATATTTTGCTTATTAATTTAATGACAGCTATTTGGCTTTCTATTTTTTAGGGTGAGTATTTTCCGGAATTTTTTCAAATTCAGCTACGCTTTTCAATTTTGGTGAGGATAATTAAACTGGATGAGCGGCATTGGAAGGGTACCAAAAGAGGAGATATAAATGGCCATGGGAAAGGAAACCGACATAAAAACTTGACAAAAATAACAAACTGGGCCTTGCTTACCGGTCGTCCATCATGCTGTTGAACCGTCGAAAAGTGCAGCTTCCCATGAACATCGACAGCTATGTGTCGTCTCCTAATGGTCTCTATCACGGAATCCTGTTCCGTGTCCCGATACAGCCAGAAAATCGTCGGTGGAGGAGTTCCCCTGTCATTTATATAATCAACAATAACCTAAATACCTTGGTGGATGGCAATCGAGTGTCAAAGCCTCTCCCTCCTTCACTCTTACTCTTCTAATCGGCTTTGATTGAAAATGTTCCAGCACTAAAATGGCATTGTTTTTGTCTTTTTCTTCTCCTGCCAGCTGCCCCTAATTACTGTAATGGACCCCTGCCATCAGATCGCCAAGGCGGACCCGGTTTCCGGGTCTAGCGTGTTGATTGCGGCAGAGTGACTAACCTCCTATCTGGACATGGACACGAGGACTAATGGCTGTGCCGAAGATATTGGAAACGAAACATTGATAATATCCGGCGAGATCGTGAGAAGGTCGGAGGAAGACGATACTCCCTGTCTGACCAGGTCTTTCCCACTCGATAGGTCCTCCGACATCCAACAATTCGCCGTTCTTTTTCCATATATAGCTGAACAAGTTTATTTTTGAATAAATCAGTTTTTTACCTGTCAACGTCCTCACTACCAACACATTTAAGCACTGGTTTTGAAGGACCGGGGTCCATGGGGAGCCATACTTCTTCAGGTGGCTGACGAAGGAGCTTTGGAGGGCCTGAACTTATTTGATTATATTGGAAGGTACTGATCCTAGTTGATAATATCTATCTGTGAACATTAGCCTTATAAATTTACAACGAAACTTTCGTAAGTTCCTCAAATCCGCCATGAATAAACCCTTACCTTTATCCGCAATGGCTCCAGCAAGCAGTAAAACGAAAAGAAAGCCGCTCATCGTCGAAGAATCATAGCTGAATCGAAAATTAGGAAGCGCAGCTGGGTTGAATACAAGATGAGCTTTAATTGGGTAGAGAGCCCGGAAGGTGACTGTGAATACCAATGGCGCAATAATGAGGAGAGAAAGGAGGACCACCCGAAAGATGATTAGGTTTTAAAGACAATTGAGGTATAGAGGTTGAGGTTCTAAAAAGGGCCCCACACAGACAAAACAGCTGTCGCTTGATTAGCTCCTTACGCTTTGCCAGCGACCAGCAAGGTCTTACGCGCTAATGACATTTCGAAACTTCAATTACACCCTACCAATCCTTAAGTCAAGGGGTCTCGGAGGGAAAAACAAGATTCTTTAATGCCTTATCATTGTAGAAGTCGCTTTTGGAAGAATAGAAGCCGTTGTTTATTTTCAAAAGAGGGAATTATCTGGTGTAACGCATAGAAAGAGTCGTCCAGCCTGTCATGAGGAAGCTGATTAAATCATTTTTGTTGCCAGCTAACACGAAAAGCCATAGTCGGCTTCCAGCAGTGTATCCCTTTTCCCTCAAAACTGGAATTATGCGAACAGTCTATCAAATTCTCCTCCTTCAATTTACATACGAGTAGAAATTGACGAGAGACGGGTAATTAGAATGCGTCCAGGAGTGATTAGGGGATTGCTGGTTCCCTGGGGAGACACTGCAACTGACACCTGCGCTTGTTCAACTATTACTGGAAGGTGTGGTCAGAGACAAATTGGTGGTTGACGGGGAAGGCAGAAAGGGTCAACACCAATCAGGAGACAACAATAACAAAGGTATTAGAGCGAATTTAGAAAGAGTAGTTGCTGGGAAAAAAAGATTTAGCCGTTCAATTTTATGGGATATAAAAGATTAGTGGCGATATGGAGGTTAGATAATCGTTTCGCTTTGTAAATTATAATCCGGACAGCTGTTAGATACGCTTATAGTTGTATTGAAAAGCTTTGAATTCTTTTTATAATAGTCATGGACAGATATTCTCAGTAAAAGTTGTAGTGACAGTTTTAGTGAAAAACTACAAAGTAGCTGGATCAAAATATTTTGAAAGCTAAAAAACTCGCTGAACCTTGTGGTCATCCCGCGGGAGTCCGATGTTTTTACGAAACAGCTGTTCATCAGCAAAACGAGCCAGCAAATTGTGAGAAAATGACCGAGAATCATCGCCATTTTCCAGTGGGATACCTCGAGAAAATCAGTGGCGATAAAGTAATTTGCAGGGCGGGAGGGTGTGTATTCGAAGGGGGCTGATTCACTTTCGGAGACATTTTGAAGAGTGGCTGAATAGTCGAAATCAAGTCGAAGGAGCAATGAGAGACTGGAGTTAAAAAGGGGCGTCACTTCCTGTCGTTTCCTCTCCCGACGAGTCGTCGTCGTCTTTTTTCCGGGATACAGAGAGCAGGAAACCACTCTGTAATCCATTGACATGTTAAGAGAATAAGGAAACGAGACAGATAACAATTTAATAATGTACATGAGACCTCTCAATCGAAATAAAATGCTAAAACGGATAACTTGAAACATAAACTTCTATGACAGCTATATTATCGGCTATCACTACGCCGGTCCGGGATTTTATATTGATATGGACACGAATCGTCTCTGTTGCCGGACCTTCAATAGGATGGATGAGTTTCACAATACCTGAATACTTCTTTGATGATTGATTAAATCATGGCTAACCTATGCTTTTGTCTTGTTCGATTTCGAAATGTCTTTTTCCAATGTGATCCAGTTCATAGAGGACAGAGAAGGGAACGTCCATGTGGGCTTTTATTCGGGAAACCTAAAAGGTACGAATAGTTTGAGTGATATCTAGATTTTAATGGCCAATTGGAGTTAAGGTTTCAAATTAGGAGCATTAAAAAGCATACCTCCAGTGGTTGATGTACGTGTTTAAGTGATGGGATGGCTCGATATTGATAGAGAATCTCCTTCGTATAGTTGGCTAGACAGGGAGCATCCTCCTCATAACATTTTTTGATGCAGGAGTAGCCATCTTGGATATGACTGGAAGAATTTTTTCAATTGTTTCTATCCTTTTCTTAGACTTTTGATATTATAGTTAAGTTTACTCTATTAAACGTTTTATTATGACCCGTAAAGCATTCTGAGTTAGTGAAAACACAGCAAAATCAAGGAATCGCATTACTGTGTCGTTTATGAGACGCCACATGAACCACCAGATTAGCTATATATTTTCCGACAAATACATTCTGTTTAGTTAGACGAAGTGTTAGAGCTAGTTGAATAGTCTGTGGGCCATCGAGCGAGTCACGAAGGGCTATGACAGCAGAGTTCCGTTGAGTTCCCTTTTGAAGAAGGAAGTTAGCTCTGACTGCCGGTTGGACTGCTATCGATTCTGAAGGAATCGTCTTCTAATCCTCCGTCGCTTACCCGGTATGACTTTTGTAACTCCCAGCTCGAATTGTACTTGAGCATCTCCAGCCAACGGACCTTTAATGGTGAAAAGAGTGACAGATGGTCGATGGCTGGAGATAGGAACGGATTTTGGAATTGCTATATACTGCCAGGTATAGTGGATTGGATGACGGGATTGACATAGACTGTCCGGCAGTCCTTCACACACTTTGTGACCTCGATTGCATCGACTGAAAAGGAGAGTTAGAAGACGGCAAACCAGGCAGATTGTTAGATTTGTAAGGCATTCACAAGAGACCTACTTCTTATAGTTACTGTCATGGATATAGTTGGTTGGACATTCGATGTGATGACATTTGAAGTGACCCAAAGTGTTGACACAGATACGATCATGACCCTGGCACTCTCCTTGAGCACACTCATCGACATCTACAATTCATATTGGATGTTTGTTAGAAATTTTGGAGAATTATGAAGAGCTTCTTTGACTCCTTATATTTGAAATACCGACAGTAAAAAATAACAGAACATTTTGAAATTTTTTTGTGGGTTATAGAAATGAGCCTTACCTACGCAGGTTCTTCCATCCGCTTGTATTTTATAGCCTGGAGGACATTGACAGATGTATGAGCCACGAGTATTGATGCATCCTCCCATACACAGGTCACTTCCTAGATTTCTGATCTACTTTTGAGTCGATTTTGTTCTACCTGATCCACTCCATACAGCACACTCATCAATATCCTGGCAAGTCTTTCCATCGGAATCCAATGCAAATCCACGATCACAAATACATTGAAAGGAACCGGGAATATTGACACATTTCTGTTCACAGGTAGCTTCTCCATTAGAACATTCATCTACGTCTGGAAAGATCTTTTAAAAGAAGGAAAAAGAAAAATTACCTTCGCAATGTCGTCCATCGGCAGCGAGTTTAAAACCTTTTTTGCATTTACAGAAAAAGGAACCGATGGTATTAATACACTCAGCAGAAACGTCGCAGACGTGACCAGCGAATTTGGCACATTCGTCGATGTCTTCGCATGTTTTGGTCTAGAAACCAGGAAAATATAAAGTTCTGCATTGGTATCCACTGATTTGGCCAGAATTCTCTTTTATTTTACCTGTTCATTGAATTCATATCCGGCGGAACAGCGACATTTATATGATCCTGGAAGATTGATACACAACAGCTTTCCACAGGCTCCAGTAGCGCACTCATCAATGTCTAAAAGCTTCTTCTGTCTACCTTTCTTTGCTTCTTACCTTCACAGAATCCTGTTTGTTTATTTGTATGGTACCCATCAGCACACAGATTGCTGAGATCTTGACATCTGAAAGAGCCAGGAGTATTCACACACTGTTGAGCTGGCCCACATCGATCTCCTGTAGTGCATTCATCAACATCTAAATAAAATTTGAGAAAGAAAAAAGGGGTATGGTACCATTACACATGCCGTTTTTGGGAATGAATCCGTCTGGACAATCGATCGAGGTGCATTCGCCTGTACGAGGATTTTGAAGCTCACCATCAGCACATTTTTTAGGATCACATCTGGAATACAAAAAAAGGTAGATTTTCAAGATTCAAGATAATACCTGTAGCTTCCTTGAGTATTTCTACACTGATAGAGGGGTCCACAGTCGTGAGATCCAAGGTTGCACTCATCGACGTCTGAATGAAAACATCAGGTGATCAAAGAAGACATAGTTAGTCGATTGTTAACACACCAATACACTGCTCAGAGTCGGAATCCAGGGCATATCCTGTTCCACAGGAAAGAGTTCGGATGCATTTAAAAGAGCCTGGTGTGTTGAGACATCGTTGGCCGTCCAGGCAATCATCCATTAGGAGAAGACACTCATCCACATCTACATATTGTTAGAAAAGGAAAGAGATGAGAGACGAGACGACACATGCATGCAAGGAACCTAGACATTGCTCGGCGAGTTCAGAGTAGTAGAAACCTGTCTGACAGACACAGGAAAAAAGACCGGGTGAGTTGAGACAAATTGTGAAGGGCTCACTGCAGGGCATTAGTAGACATTCGTCGATATCTGCAAACTGACCGACACATTGATCGCCGGAGAGATGGAATCCCATTCCGCATGGATCGCGAGGTGCATCGTGCATTCGACGATCGCCTGGAGCGACACGGCGACGAGGGTCGTCACGCATTCGAGGATTGCGACGAAGCGGCTGACAGCGAAATGTGCCGAGCACGTTGACACATCTCTCGCGCGGACGGCAGGGGGAGGAGAGACATTCGTTTCTGTCTGATAGGAAAGATTTGAAGCTACAGAGGAGAGTAAGAGGCAGCGGATAAGCGGGGGATGTGGAGGAAGAGGGAACAACTTACCGACGCAGCTGGTACCATCTGGACCTAGTTCGAAGCCAGCACGACAGGAACATTCTACGGATTCGCCTCCTCTGAAAATTACGAATTGACTGTCAAAAAAAAACTTAAGATTTCAAGTTATGTAAAATTATATTAAGGTTATAAGATTATAGAGAGATATGTAAGATTCTTTTTTTCTCGACTCACCGATCGTTGCATAAATGTTCACACTTGGTGCTGGCACATCTATCTCCCAGATGAAGGACTGTTCCTTCCGCCAAAGGAGTCTCTAGCAAAACCTTTAGATTCTTAATAAATCTACCTGTATACAAACGATGTGGCTCTGTTATATGTATTGGTAGGGCCACGCAACATCTATTAAATGATTTCAAACAGGCAGCTGAAAATCCCGTCGGCGGAATACATGGCTCATTCCTTCGGACGATCTCTTTCGCCAAAAGACAACAATCACAACATTCCTTTCTTATTCCTCCAGCCAGGACATTGATATTCGATGGACAGGAATCTTCAAGACGAGCAACAGTTGCTCCCTCAGCACAAGCAGCATCGAGAAGGGCACGAAGACAACAGATGGAAGCAGATCTGTAGAAAGAAGTTAGAATTTGTATAGGTGCCCTCGGGTCATTCAACTCCCTGCCATTTCGCACCTTTCTGATAAGAGAGTGTTCCCGATACATAAGGAGAGTATTGTGGGCAAACAAAAGAGATCAGAGGGCACTTGTATAGTCCGAATTTAGACATCAAGGAAAAGATTCTGAGATGTCTAAATACAACAAGTTATAAAGGCAAAATTTTTTAAATATTTTCTGTAGTATCATTGGGAGATAGTAAAAATACTTAAACATTTTCACTCTCAGTCTACCTGATGCAATTCATGCTGGTCCCTTCACTCCTGATATTCGAACATGTCCCCGTTTGTGAGAAGTGTCTCGCTCCTCCTCCACAACATCTTGTCAACTCATTTCCCACCACCGCTGTCGTCAGAAATACAATTGATATGATCAATCGCATCTGAAGTTAATTTGTATCATCAAGAACACGTGTTTTCAGAAAAACGAAAGAAAGATAAAAATAAAGGGAGAAGAACAGAATCAGCGAGGAGACAGGGGGAAGATCATTTTTTTTTGAAATAGGAAGCCTCCGTTCGAACCGGAAGGAGCACCGCCAGGCACAGCAACTTTACCTATAATAATATATTGAATAATTTTTTGAGTTATTTTCGGACATTTAAGAAGGAAAGTTGAAATTTTACTTGCTTTTAGGGAGACCAGCACAGTACCTATTTAATTGTCGCTTTCTACACCGTGTAGAACCATAAAGATCTTTTGTAGATATTTTTTTAGGAAAAAAGAAAAAAAACATGTGTACCTTATTGCCAAATTATAAACTTTCTACCGAACTAATACGCTCTCTGTTTAATTTTAACTTTTATTTTATTAACCAGTAGTACTTCACTAATCACAAAATGATCAAAGTGAACCCGAGCTCCTTGCTATCCGTTGAAATTCTAGCCACGTGTTGTGGTCAGCCGAGCAGTTTGCTACAGCGGGAAAATGGATAGTAAAAAAATAAAGAGGAAGACAAAGACATTAAAAAAGTGTCTGCCTATCAATAATTATCATGGAACTGAAGAAAAAGTGATAAGGGAAACCGAAAACTGAGAGTGCTATTTGAAATTTAGAACTTAAAAGAAACGCTTATATATTGAGAACATCAGTTAAAAAAGCAAAGAAGTGTATGATGAAGTGGAAGCGAAGAAAAATAGTAGGTCTACATACCATATAACAGTATAAAGAAAACTTTTCAAGACGGCAGCTATGAGGGTTGTTAGATGAGAAGAAGAGTTTTAAAAAGATTCTTTTTAGCTAAGATATTTAAAAATTTTATGGTTTGAAAGAAAACAATAGACCTTTGAAGAGAATTGGTATTATTTAGATTCGACTAGTTAATTCGCGGGAACTCTATCCCGGATGACAGTGAGTCCCCACCAAGCGGCGACCTTCTCAATGACAACCCATGTTGCATGTGTTGCGGGTGGGAAGAGGACAAGCCGCCAGCGGCTAGAAAACATGACAGATGGCATTTGGGGCAACATGACAACAAGAGGTGCGAGGTGGACAGATGCGCCAATAAACGGACAACCGACTGGAACAACGCTGATATTGCGCAATGATATTTACATAGAAGAAGAGATAACGAGGTTAGGCTGATAGAAGGACCGCCGGCTGTACAGCCATGTTCCCCTTCGGATCGAATTTCGAGCAGACGACGGGACATGCACAGCAACCGAAAAGAACATTGATTTCAACTGCAAAAAGGATCATATACACCTGGAGGAAATGGTTTTTTTCTTTTTTTACGCTCACGACGTATATGTGTTCCAGGTGGAAGGGGAGATTTTATTCATCGTAACCCTAGTAAAAAAACAACCTTCCAGGTGGAAGCATGGAATAAGACTTCAGTCAACGTGGTTAGAGATGCTCACCCAAGCTTTGTAAATACTCAGTTATTGTTGGCTGAAGGAAGTTAAAAAAATGATAATCATTACACTGATCGAAAATCGTAGGAAATAAGTTTTAATAAGTTTCTTTCAGTAAATTTTTTTTATTAAAATCAATATTTAACTCTTACTATTTTTCACCCAACTAATCGAACTTTGAATTCATGGTGCTTCTGCCGCAAAATCTCAAAATTACCATCCGTTTCTGAATTTGCTCTACTGTCGACGATAAATTGGTGGATATTATCCGCTACATCCGATGGACCACGAAGAAAACAATCATACAATGAGGAGAGGTCTGTTACTCGACGGAATATTCCATTCACCCTTCTGTTAATGAACTCTATCATCGAAAAATAATCATCAGCTTCGACGATACGGATGAAAATCTGAAAAGAGGTGGAATGACAGTAAAATATCACCTTGTTGTACCAAAATGTTGGCTGATTAAGGATGTGAGGAGTACTGATCCAGCTGACAATTAAAGCTTTCTTTCCAATCACTATATAAGCCATATTTGACAAGCAATGAAACCAATGTACGTCTTTTGCCTACAATTAGTTTTTTTTTCAGATGATCTACCAAAAGCTCCCCAAAATCAGCAATATTTGCCAAATGCACATGGGGAAGGTTTTCAAAAATGGAGACTATCTCATGAGAACTGGTAAATTCCATCTGGCAGACATTCAACTTTC
Organism: Oscheius sp. DF5120; assembly: GCA_932521415.1. Lineage (NCBI taxonomy): Eukaryota > Metazoa > Nematoda > Chromadorea > Rhabditida > Rhabditidae > Oscheius > Oscheius sp. DF5120. The sequence continues at coordinate 6,118,745 of OW051464.1, forward strand.
CACAATGTCCGAGGGTATTGGCTGACTGAAACATTGTAATTCTGCAAAAGATTATGAACAACTTACTGTTAGAAATGTTCTTATATCGACTTCATTAATTTTACAAGGAGCACCAGTAACGCTGGTCAAGTCGACATATTCGAAGCTGCTGAGAAGATTATAAAGTTTATTGGTTCCTTTGAACGTATGTCCATAGAGTTGGAGATATTTGATGGACTGATGATGTTCATTAGAGTAAACTGATCATCCTACCTTGAAAGATGGATGGGTAAAGGGCAGAGAAGGAATATTAACAGTTTCGAGGTAATAGGCAAATCTCTCAACTGCTTGGGACTTGACGACAGGGATGATCCCATGCAGTTTGGAAGAATTAGAACAGAGATAGAAGCCCTTTGTGATCATTTTTCGAGATTTGAGCAAACGATTGAGTAAATATTGAAAGAAATTGGACAGGGGGAGAAACTAAAGCATTGTGTTATCCAAAGGAATAGCTTACAATTTTAATCTCGTCAAAAGACATTCCCTCACAATATTTTATTTTCCTATTGCTTATCCCAAATGCTCCTGATTTATCACATTCGATCTGTAAACTCCCTTAGAAATATATTTTTATACTAACCCAAGCTGATTTGTCGTCGATCGTTAACTTTTGATAGTGGAGATAGATATTGTTGTATTCAAGAAAGAGATGGAAAGTTCGACATGCGATTCGTAGACGAATGATCGTCCTGTTTTCCATCTATGACGGTGAAGAAGACTTAAAAACTTACTCTTTTGATCAAGGAAAGGGTGAAGTAATGAGGAAGACATTGAACTATCAAATCGATCATTTCAGAATCGATATTAGGAAGGTAGAGTATAGAAAAGAGTGACGCGAAAGTTGAAGGATTACTCTAGTTGCTTTGATCTTCTCGATAATAAAAGCATAATTGTTCTAAAAGTATTTAATTCTCTATTATAGTGGTTCAGTGTTTGAGTCATTGAATCATACATGGTTATGTCACCCATGACCCTTGAAGTATTCTTCAGTGGTGAAATAAAAAATAAACACAAACAAAGAATAAAATGAAAAAAATTTCATGAAAAGTGAATAAAAAATAGCCGTACGTGATTACATAAGTATTTTCCGAAATACGGAGGTTTTTCGGACATTTAGGGGGGTTACTGGGGGAATAAGGGGCCCAAAAATGTCTGCGTTGTTTTTTTGAGACGCATTATGTATTATTTGTTTTTCAGTTATGTTACGGTTGGGAACAATTCTCTGGCTGCGATCTACAAATGTATGGAGTATTCGACCGCTTACTTCACAGTTACCATTTAAAAATGTGACAAATCCATTTTCAAATAAAAGAAATAATGTAAGCAAATGTTCTAACATATCTTTTGTATGTTTAGTTTGTACCTCCTTCAATAGAGCAGAAGTCAATTTTTGATTCACTAGAAGAAGCTAATAAAGTAGGAATATTTCTACTATTTTCATTCAGCTTTATTGTTTTAGACGGCTATCGAGTCTAGTAGAAGTGAAAACACTACTCAGTCTATTGCAACAACGGAAGCATCAAAAGATTTAAAACCAGCTTTTAAAGAACCTATTGCAAAGCCGGAAAATATGTCAAATGATGCAAACGACGATCCTGAATCCGACCAGGTTTCTTTTTTATCTACAAAATTAAAATATACTTACTGCACGTTATTATTAATAATTATTGCCTTTAGTGGCATCAAGATCGTGAAAAACGGCGACAAAAGTTGGAGAGGAATACGCGTCTAGGAGGATTATTTCTGATTGCTTCAGCCGTAGTCGGTTCAGTTTCATTTGCTCTGTACTACGGTTAGTTTAAGTTCTTTGCATTTTCAACTTTTTAGGCCGAGCAGAACGTGATAAACATGGAAATATTATAGAAGATGAATATAACGGACAGCTTTTGGCTCCGTTTTATAGGATCTATAACAACATTGAGAAATGGAGAAGTGTAAGTTATGTTTTTCCATACCAAAATTCTTAGTACATGTTTGAACCTTCTCGAAACTCTTTGCTACCAGATCCACTTCAACCACCTTATCATCAACCAAAATACACGCTGGTAATCGAAATCAAGAACGTCTTAGTCAACCCGCAATGGACTTATAAAACTGGCTACAGGTATAGTATTTTTATTAATGACTATCAATTACTCTAGATTTTTGAAACGACCTGGTCTTGACTATTTTTTGAATGTTATAGGTTACCCGAATTTTGAGGTTAAATCATTGTTGTAAGTTTATGTTTTTTTCAGGTTGTAATCTATACATGCGAAACCGTTACAACATTTATGCCAGTAATAGATAGTTTGGACCCTAATAATAGAATTATGTTCCGTCTTTTTCGAGATTGCAACAAATTTTCTGGAAATCATTATAAGAAGGTTCGCTCATGTTTTATATTTTTATATTTTTCAGGATCTTTCAAAACTAAATCGTGACCTTTCTAAAGTGATTTATATTGATTTCGATGCAACATCGGGAAGTTTAAATACGGAAAATCTACTTCTTATTCCTGAATGGAAAGGAAATCTTGATGATTCGTCTCTAGTTGATTTAGCAGAGCTTTTAAAGAGTGCATTTCTTTTCTTTCATTATTCATTGTTTAGCAATTCATTTGTCCGATGTCGATGATGTTCGACCCACATTACAATATTATTCGCAATTTGCCGATCCAACTAGTGAATTTAAAAAGCGGGCTGCTTATTTATCACAACAAGTACACATGTTTTTTTAACTTTTTATTCATCTTTATAGGTAGAGCAACAAGGACGAAAACCAGAGGAAATGTCGGTTACCAGCAAATTTACGGGCCGCCTTTTTGGTCACAGAAGACATCAAGTAGTATAATTTTTTATTGTTTGTTGATTTATCAGTTAAATTTTGATATCATTTTTGTTTCTTCCCCACTTTGTCCCTTCTAAAAGTCACTAGCAGTTCATAATGTGTCCAAAACGGTCAAAGATTGATAATACAACGCTTCCTTTCTTTCCATATGAGGTTGCTTTTATTATTCGTCTTCATTGTTCCTTTTAGTTGTATTCAAACGGTTTGTTTTGTTTCGAAAGATGATCAAATAACAATTTACAGACGTTGAGAAAGAGAGAACGATTTCTCGAATGGTTAAAGTATGATGCCGAGTGTCGATTTCTACCACGAGCAGAGCAGGAAATTCGATCGGCGCAGGGACGATGCCCTCCTCCAGAATCAACGTAAGATTTTTAAAAATTAAGTATATAAATCAAAATCCCTTAATACATACCTTTCTTTTTTTGTGCCTTTTTTAAAGTTCCTAGTAACAAAAAATTCTTTTCAGAACTGTTTCCCCTGTTACGGTAAGAACGACACGAAAGAGGTCGTTTTGGCTGCAAAGAAAGAAGTTGACAAAGGCAGAAAAACTAGCTCGGACGAAGGAGAAACTTCTTTCCATATTTTCAGCAGGTACGCAGCCTTTCAAGTGTTTGAAGACCCGTCAATCAGTTTCGTTCAATTTGTTATCTTTTTCAGGCGGTCAATCAGCCTTCGAAATAGATCTAAATGCTAACTATGAGGAGTATACTGTAACAACAGGAGCCCGACTAATCGTCACTTGCGACCTAACAACCCATGGAGCATATAATGAGACGGATGAAATCACCTGGTTCGTCAATACAAATCCAATTGAAGTAGGAGTTCTCGATTGGCGGGTTATTATTGGAGAAAAGCAAGAGCTCATTATTTGGCCTATTCAATCAGATGACGAAGGACAATTTGAGTGTCAGGTCAACGGCATTCCAAAGGCATCCGGAATAGTCATCGTCGTCACCCAACAGGTTGGTTGTTCATATCTCATCGGAGATTTTTAGGATGCTCTCCTGACTGGTCTTCAAAATTATTGTATTGTGGCGGCTTTTTACATTCCTCTATTATGTATCATCATTTTTTGTATTCAAACGAGTTATACGTCGAGTGAACGAGTGACGAAGGAGGACAGAATGACCGCATTTTTGGAAGAACAGATAATGGAAAGTCGACTGGCGATGAAAGAGAATATAGCAAAGATAGTACATGGAGAAGAATTTGAGAAGAGGAAGAAGGCTGTCGAACAAAGTGTCTACTCGAAAGTCGGAGTGGATGGAACGAAGCTGAGAGGCAATAAGGACACCATCATGACTATCCTAGCACCGCCAGAGGTCTTTTTAAAATTTGTCTTATTTTTAATTGATAATAGCAACGCCTTATTTCAGTCGTTTATTCTATCTTTTCAGGAGTCGCCGACAGCAATTCGAGTAAATGGTCGTCAACAACGAGATATCCCAGTTCCTCTCTCCTCTTGTGATCCTTTTCAAAATGTTTCAAAAAATTCGTCGAATCTACAGAAAATGAAGACCTCGTCCTTCATCACTCCTCGTGCTATCTTTAAATCGGATTGCTCTTCGGTCTAACCATCGCTGAGAAAGATGGATATACTATCAGAGAAATATTCATATTTATTGAAAACAAAAAGAATATGTGTTATTAGAAATGTTTTTTTCGTATAAAAATTGGAAAGGCAAAGCACCAGCTGTGTGTTTCATCAAGGGATCCAGGAGGACCATTCAAACAATGTGGACGCCCATATTGAGAGCGTAGACCTTATTCCATTTGATCGATGATGGAACAGCTCGAGTATGTCGCCGATAAACAGTTCGACGACTGGCGGGAGGGCATTCCCATACGTCAGCACGAGAAAACAAAACAACCTGGATCAGCTTATTCTTCTCGATATGGGCCTTGAGCAAAGCATGAGCAATTTCCATCGTTTCTCCGTAGAGAGCGACAACCTGAGAATTGTATGGAAAGGTGAAAAAAGATCCTACTCTGTCTCCCTTAGCAGCCAAGAGACCGTCAACATTGTTGCCATTTCCCTTGGCCAAAAGAATGGAAGAATTGGCGGCGAGAAATTCGAGTGCAGCTTCGCGACTGAAGCCAGAGACACCGTGATCAAAGTCACACACAGCGTCGAAATCAGCCGCCGTATAGGCTTCCATACAGAGACCTGAAGTCAAAAGAGTGGCTTTCGATAAATGAGTATAAATTCAGTATAGCTCATTGTAATCTTATAATGTAATCTTATAAATTATAATCTGAGTCTAATATATAATTTTTGTTCAAAAACACCTTGCAATCAAATGTTTTTTAAACCTTAAGGGTGTTGCCCACATAAAAAAAACGCAACCGACCTTCTTGAGGATTGAGAGTCCTCAACAGTTCATTAGCATCGAAACTGATGAGCTCGAAGCGGTTTCTGTCACAAACAATGAAGCCAGCCTCGTCTCTCCAAGCATCGTTGAGCTGAATTTTTTTATTTTGTTTCTACAAAGAAAATACCGCAAAGGAGTCGATGGTGACATTTTTCTTGAGCTCCAAATTGAATCTGCCGAGTGTATCTTCGGCTAGTCTATCAGTCAAATGAGCTTCGGCGGGTCTTTCGACTGGGACAGTGTGGAATTGTTGAGCAATTGGAAGGAGACGACGATTCTCACGCTCATTCTGGAATTTTTAGCTATCGATTGGTTTCAACGGTTATAGCTAGATGGTTCAGTTTAATAATCCTCTCCGCAGTCTAAAAATCTCTAAAGACGGCCTCAATTCAGATGAAAATAGGTATTACGCGGCTCTCCGCCCCAATTCACCCCTCTAGTCAGCTGGTCGGCGGAGGATACAATTATTGTCACATGGCCCGAATAACTATGCGACCGTGGATCTAACCTTCCTCGAGGCAGCTACTATCATGACCTTTTTTTGTCGTCGTCATCATCGTCGTCGTTGATTCGTGATGATAGTGTTCGCCAATCGAGAGAGAAAAGCGCCGCGCTGACGAAAGAGAAAATTGATGGATTGCACACAGGAAAAGAAAAAGAAAGAAACGTACAATAGATGCAGGTGCAAAGAGAAGAGGACATTGATAGACATTCAGTTATGAAGAATGTTTTATGGACACTATAAAATGATTTGGCTATGATGAGACTTTTGCTACATTTTTTTGTTGATTTTTATATTATAGAGAAGTACAGAAAAATAAACCTTTCAATTTTTTTTGATTCAGCTAACCTTGAATAATCAAATTTTTTTCCAAAAATAATTCTATTCTTGTTTATTTTCGATTCATTCGAATCTAGTTTCCAATGTTTTTCCTTTCTCGATTCTTTGAGTCGAATAAAAGAAAAACTCCTACCTCAATAGAGACAAGCTTCAGCTTGTGACGACCCTCCTCCTCAGAGACCTTGATGGCTTTTCCATGTAGCTTGGCATCCAAGTTTGACAACACGACGTATGCCTGCGTCCCAGTGTATTTGACAATACTCTGCTTAGCCAACTCTTTGCCTGAAGGAAATAAAAAAAAAGGTAGATGTACCATTCTCATCTTGTACTGTGGCAGTGACAGCTTCTGGAAAATCTGCCATTCTGAGAGCTGCTTGACGGCCGAGATCGAGACACTCCATCTGAAAAAGTGAATGGGATCAATGAATAAAAGAACAGCTAAAACCTTGAATTGTGGCCATTGGGGAAGACAGAGATGATGAAGGGACATTACACGGGGAGCGAGTATGGGAGAGGAAGAGGGGTGGAACAGAGACCCACAAACAACTGGACAACTCGTTTCGCGGGGCCAATTGCGGTCTGGCAGTCGGTCGGCAAGGGTTAACTATAGGTATAGAGGAGAAGGGATGGAATATGGAAAGAAAAAAAGATTGATTATATTTTTTTTTTTGATTTTATAATCAACACAGTAACCAAAACATGGTTCATACTCTATTCTCAACAAACATGGAGAAAGCAGAAGTATTGATAATGTCCTCGAAGTTTTTTTCCTGAAAGCAGCAATCATCAAGTTTGGTACTGGAAAAAAACCAGGAAGTATTACATATTTTTTTGCTCTTAAATGAGATCGACGGAGACATAACCCACCAAGAAAAATTTTTTTAAAGTCGATTAAAGGTTCAATTTTCGTTTCAACTTGTATCAGTCCTTATCATATATATTTGGTATCCATAAGTATCTTTCTTATTCGTTTTTTATTGTAACACCCATAACAACTACAAAGATAGTCGCTTTTCTGCTTTTATTGTTTCCCCGTGATTAAGGAAGGTGTAATACTCCGTCAGACATAGAGTATGTCGTCAAAAAGGGATGCAAAAAAGTGTCAATTATTTGCATTTTTATAACTTGACAGAGATGTGAGAGAATCATCAGAATAGGGCATTCTTTGATCTTAGGAGAATATAAAATTCTTCACAACAAATAAATAAAGATAAAATCTTGATGTAGATCTTAAATAAAACTATTGTTCTATTGTTAGAATTTACTCTTGTAAATAGACAGAATCAAAAGTTAGACCACCCTTTGAAAACATTTTTGAAGTCAAAGAATACTAACAAACAAAACTGAAAATATTCAAAAAGGTTATGTGGGAGGAAAATGAGAGACGAGTCACCCAGCTATTTTTCCACGTCCTCCGCGCACAATAAAAGGCATGATGCAAAAAAGGGAAGGAGAAGAGAGGTCGAGACGACGGATAAAAACGAAATGACTGGAGGATCTCACTTTCGAAAACTCGGTCCGGAGAGAATCGAATTGCGACAATTGCGGTCTCTCTACGGGGTCGACGGGGAGAGAGAAACCGGCGCGTTATCCCCGCATGAACGTCGGGATGGCCTCAAGAGTGCAGTAGCCAGTACAACACGTCCAGACGGAAAAGAAGGGGGCCATTGACAAGGACGAATCGGGGGAGAAAGAGATGATACGCAAAGAAAGAGAAAAGGATAACTCTATTGTATAGTTGAGATGAGATGAAGAGTGGCAAGAAATGATCATTATTAGAGATCGTAAAATGGGAAAAGGAGAGAATGAAAAAGTATAACTGATATAAAAAAAGTAATGAGTAATAATGAGAAGAAAAACAATCAACAAGTGTAATTGTCATCTAAAAAAAATTGTTCCCTAAATGCTTGCAAGAACAAAAAGATACTGATAAAAATAAGAATTAGAGGCATAAACAAACTGAAAAAAAAACAAAAATGATTTAAAGAATGATCAACATTTTGTGCTCTAGTAGCGAGCGAAAAAAATGGGGATTTCTTAAGTTTCGCTTCTATTTTTATAAGCTATTCTTGCATTGTCACATTAAAACATTTCAGGAAAAATAGAAGCTACAAGAATGAGACTACCTTGTCCCAGTTAAAAGAAGGAATCCTGCTGTTTCCGACCTCTTAAATAATATGTAACGTGCGGGGAGGAATGCAAGATCGAAGTTCTTCTTCTTCTTCGCTAACAAAACTTCTGATAGTAATCTTTCCACTGGGCAAAGGACAACACTTACAGAAGATCAAAGTGCAAAGCATAGAGTGGGTCAAGCCATGAAATGTTGATCGGATATCGCGAGGGAGGAGGAGGTCGATGACCCCTTTTCAACTAACCACGCCCTGGAGCACATACCAGTTTTTTCTTTTGTTTCTCTTCAAATTCACGAGCAGCCTCCTCCATTTCTGAGTCATGTGAAGTAGTTGCTTCATCCAGGTTCTCGCGGGAACTAGTAGCCTGAATAATTATTAATATCCATGCAACCCTTGAAGGATATTTATATACTATAATCCCCTACAAGTAATTTAAATCTCACTTCCGAAGAGTCTTCGGATGGCTGAATCAGTTCTGCTGGAGTTCCAGAGAGTAATATTTTTGGCTGATGTTCCTTCTCACCCAATCCATCCAATACTGGCTTCTTCTTTCTTCTAAAACAATAGTGAACATTCAATAAGCTCAAACTCGGTTGGTTTCTTTTTTCACTTTTAGAGGCCCTTTACGAAGGTGAACCTGATTTTAATGGTGGTTTGGAAGAGGAGCGTAAACGGGAGAAAGTTCATGAGGCATGACTGATCGTTGTCGTTATATTACCAGGAAACGACAGCAGACGATTAAGACCAAAACAAGAAAATCTGTTGCCTTTAAATGGCATCAAAAAGTATGCGAGAACGCTTTTTGAAAATAAATACATTAGTTGAAAAATTGGATTTTCTAAAAGCCAGAGGAAAGTATAGCTTATTTGTTTTATTCAATTTTTTATATTTCACAACAGCAAGTAGCAAGCCCTCTTCGATAACCTAGTTCTTGGAAACTAGTTCAAAGATAGTTCAATTCTTTTCAAATTTTCGCTATAAATACATAAGAAAACTCTAAACTAAAAAATCCACTAAATAAGTAAGCAATTAATTAACTATTTTAATTACTAGCTGAGATGAATTGTGTATTTTCAGAGAAACAAATAAAAAATTAATTTAAAAAAAAAATCACTGTTTCTTTTTCACTGTTTCAATTCGACCCCGTCTCCGACATATGCTCAAAAAAAACAATCAGCCTCAGACCAAATCTGCGAGTTTTTCATAAAAAAAATACCAAAATAGGATGTTCTCTTGCCAAACCACCAGCGCCCCTCCGCTATCTATCTCCCCTCCATCTTCTGTCTCCAATTCATCAGTCTCGTCTACTCGACCCTATCCGTCATTTCGATCCGCCGAGACGTTTCTGACAGTGTCACAAATTCCACAGATGTATGCTGCTTCTGTTCGCCTTATCTACATGTTGAAAACATACTTGAAAACAGGAAAACAGTTCGGGGAAGGGAGAGACGACCTCGAGGATTGACCTTTCAGAAACACGCGGACTCGTATTGGCTTTTTTTAAAACAAAATGCGACAAATTGGGCTAATGACCGCTTAGGTGTGGTGTAACTCAGCGCGGGAAATATTAGATGGAAACAGGTCTTCATTACAGAACACTAATATGTTCTCAGAGAAGTATTTGAGAGATCAAGAACGAAAAAATAACAGAGTTTTCCGGTTGTTTACCCAAATAAGTAGATGATAAAGGACCAATCGGGGTCAATTACCTGAAAGTATTACGGAAGAGACGCAGAAGGGAGCGCATGGTCCGCCCGAGAAGAGTCACTGTTGGGAGAGATACTGGTTCTTTCTCCTTCAGTCCGCCCCAATGCCGCCCCGAGAGAATGTCGACACATATCACACTGCCCCGTCATAACTGTGTCGGTGATGACGTCGTTAGAAAAAGAGAGAGAGGAATCAAGAATAGAAACTCTGTGTGCGGCAGAGGGTTTTAATTTATACTCATTCGGATGTGAGTCAGTGGAAACATTATTCTACATAATATCTTCATTGTAAATTAGTATGTGTAGCGAATAATTCACTTCCTATTTTGACTCTAAAGCCCAGTTAAAAGCCTCTCCTATCTAGTTGTCCTCTATCTCATATCCACCAAGTTACAATCTCAAAATTGGTCGTAAAGAAGTAGTCCATACATACGGATGATTGTAAAGCTGTTGCGTTCACGATATTCAGCTCTCTCTCTCTTCATCTCTCTAAAGTGATAAACAATTAAAATAGCTTGCTTACCATGCATAAAGACCTGTTAAACACCCTCGTGTGACAGCCTGTTCATAACCGACGGTCACATCGTCCTACATTTTTCTCCGGGGACAAAGGAAGCTATTCAAAAAAGGGCACATGTGAGAGGATGATGGATGAGGAGACTAATCCAATGGATATTGGAAGAAAATTTGGATGTATGTGGGATTAAATCAATCAACCAAACATATCCGAATAAATAAACAATCATGTAAAAAAAACTTGATACTTCCTATTTTTTCCAATAGCATTTGTTGTTTATCTTGTTCAAAAGCCACATTATCATAGAAATGGTTTTCGCCGTTCCGGTGAACATAAAAGATGGTTTAGAGAGGATGCAAAAACGAATGCTTCTAGTTCACTATTAGTTACTACATCCAAAAATTAAATATATTTCAAGAAAATAACATCTAATATTTAATATGATCAGTTATTTATTTATTATTATTAGTTATTTATGGCACAGTTAAATTAAAAATCTCACGTTCAATTGGATACTTTGAACACTTGAACGTGGAATCATCTTCGCCCACATTTTTCGTCATAATGCAATCGCGTTTGATATATTTTTGATTTTAGTACTTATATAGTATAGATAAATGTTCTATGAAAAGATTTGGAATGCCTCCTTTGAAACTTACACAGGTATCCAAGAAAAGTGGTTCTAAGTTGAATGTAGCAACCTTTTAAATTTCATACCGCTATTAAATTTAATAAAGTGATGGTTCGATTAGCTTACAAAGATTCGATGAAAGATACAGTCAAGTTCTTTCCACAATCGTCTCTTCAGTTAATTGTGTATTCATTGTCTCTTGCTAATGACTCATATTGTAAGTATTCCTCTTAAACAACAACTGCTTTAAATTAGTGAGAGCCCGCTTAAGAGTGTCGCTTCTGTGCCTTTCTGAAATGGCTGATATCCCCAATTGAAAACCAAGTCCAAAACCCCTAAAGGATAATGCTGCCATTTGACTGATGTCGAAGCGGAACTAGCAAGAAGGTCATCCTCGCTCGAATGTTTGTGTGTCCAAGCAGAAATCGGGCAAGCCATCCTCGAGGTCAATCGGAGTAAGGGAAGAGACACTCAAGGGGCGAGCGAGGGCTATTTTGTAAAGGATCTGCAGATGAACTCCGGTTTTCCCTGCAGAAAACCATCAAAACATTATAAAAAAGAAAAGAAAACAATTAGCATAAAAGGTTTTTTTGCTTATCTGAGATCTGTTAATCAAAATTTTACGTAAATCAAACTTCCTGTCATGAAAATGAGCATTTCAAACCGCTAATAGTATTGTCTCTGCCTCTACCTTTACCACGTTTCTATTGACTCAGCTGAAATTTGTGTTCCACATACGCATCTTTTTCTCTTAATAAAAGATCTCCAAACATAAGAAAATTACTCAAGACTACCTACATATTTTTGAGCTGTTGAACAATTGTTGTTAAACTGCTTAAAGCTTAGACGTTATCTTCAACAAGATTTTATTGAACGATAGCCGGCTATATCCCGTCGAGATAGCAGCTTGTTTTTTATCTTCTGATCAGCTGAGACAGACCGCAATCGCGTAGTCGAAATCCCATTGAAATTACGTGGCGCTCGGCCGCCACATTGACGCACTCTCGACAATGTTTCCTCGTTGGTTGGTTGTTCAATTGCAAAAAGCCAAATTATCTGGTCCTTCGGTATATCGTCTTCTCTTTCTAATTCTCCCGTTTTTTAGATCCTCCTTCATGTCACCTCCCTTCAATTTCTATCGATGCTTCTTCTCACCTCACAACAGACTCTTATGCCTCTGTTGGTGCGATCGGCTACTAAAGAATCGACATTTCTCGCGTCAACGAGTGTTTTTTTGATGGAAGTTCTCAAGCTGATCGCTTGTTTCTTCGTCATTTTTAGTCAAGAAAGTTTTTATTGGAAGCCATTCACCCAAAGGATTCAAGACGAGTTGTGGGATAAGAGAAAAGAGTCGTTGAAGGTCTGTCTTTCTTTGTACTGAGCGAATCAGAGCAGAAAACAAGCTTCGAAATAGTTCTTTAAGTGAAACTCGTTCTTCTTCAATTGATTGCTAGTGATTTGTGTTTAGGAACAATGCGTCGTCTCAATATATGTCACGCATGCCGGAGGGCTATTAGTTGTTAGAATTGCTGCTAAACGGTCTAAAACTTGATTTTGTATCAAATGAGAAGGAAATCGCTTCTTTTATTTGTAAAAGATTCAGTTCAAAATTTATTTTAAAAATTGTAAAAATAATGTCCTTAGGTCGGCGTGCCCGCCTTCGTCTATGCCCTCCAGAACAATCTCTACTACCTGGCTCTGAGTAATATTGACGCCACAACTTATAGTGTTAGCTCTTCTCTTTTCCCTTTAATTTCTTCTTCAGGTAACCTACCAGCTGCGTATCCTCACTACCGCCATTCTCGCTGTTCTTCTCCTTCAAAAACGTCTCTCCTTTCTCCAATGGTTATCACTTATCGGTTCGTTGACTGGTGTCGTTGCCGTTCAGCTGGATGGAGCTCAAAGTTCTTCGATCAAGGGAAATCTGTTCATAGGAGTCGGAGCAGCGTTCTCGATGTGTTGGACGAGTGCTTTTGCTGGCGTATATTTTGAGAAGATGCTGAAGCAGCCAAATGCTGATATGTGGATTCAGAATCTGCGGTTGAGTCTCATGACGTTGGTTTTTGCCTCTGGAGCAATGGTATTGAATGACGGGGAGAAAATAAAAGAAGGTAAGGAGACTTAATTGAATCATGTGGAATTTTTTGTTGATATTATGAGATCATAAGGAGACATCAATTGTTTTTTTAGATGGTTTCTTCCAAGGTTGGACACCCCTCCTCTGGCTGATAACTATCATCAATTCAGTCGGTGGACTGGCAGTCTCTGCTGTGATGAAATACGCTGACAATGTAAAGAAGACATACTGCCAGTCAATTGCTATTGGCCTCACGGCTCTTATTTCTATCACTTTCGGAGAACGAACTCTCACCACGAATCTCTTGCTGGGTGTTGGTCTCGTCATCGCCTCCGTCTACATCTACGCATCTTTTCCGCCAAACAAAGAGAAGAATTATCGTCTGTTGGGAAGTCGAAAAGATGATGAAATGATTTAAAAAAAATAGAAATAGATGGGTCTTATAACGGGTTGCATAGTTACGGATAAATTATTACGTTTGCTGGTCTCACTCTTCCGCCATTTGTTTGCTTCGTGTTTAGTCCGACCAGTCCTCGGCTTCCGGGAACAACAACATATAGCAAATTTATTTAGAAGACGACTTTTTTGTGCAACACTGTACTGTACAAACAATGAATAAGAAGAGAAGCCCGTTGGGATGAGCAAGGGCAGGTAGTGATGGTTACCTGCGGAGAGGTCAGTAGAGATACGTTGAAGGCCTATCGTCGAGTGTATGAGCCATTGGCAGATCCAAATTAACGGGTGGAACTGTCGAATATGGACGGTCGGCTATGGCTCCAGCATAGATTGAGGCTAAAAGATCAAAATATCAGGAGAAGAATCATTCGTGACGCTAGTGAATAGGTGCGAAAAGGCGATTGTTCTGTAGAGGGGATCAAAGAGAACAATGAGGCAACAGCTGCTTTGGGAAAGGATTACTGCTGGTTAAACCGTTCCATACTGGGAAAACTAAATTGATTCTGATGGCTAGCTTTCTTTTTTAGTAACAAGATGCTCTAAAATACAGGAAATGAAGCAGTGGAAGCTGTCTTTCTATCTCTCGTCATGCATTTCCATCACAATTATCATTTTTGCTGTCTACAGACTGGAAAACAATTTGTGCTGAATGATGGAAAGAATTAGATCAACTCTTTGACAAGTGGGTAGAGAAACAATGAAAAAACAACGTCGGTAGAATAAGTATTAGAACATTAACTCTCCTGGTCTATCATTACATCTTTCTTACCTCTATAAAGTGTTTTGGTGTTACATGTCTGACCACTCCATTAGCTTACTCGAGGTTTTGTTTAAAATAGAAGCAGACAAAAAAAATGAGTGAATTCGCAGAAACAAGAAAAGCGGAGTGCAGTTCCCTTACCCCTGGTTATCCCACCTGCTGAAGACATGACCCTGGCATCGTCTTCCATCTCCTGGTCCTTTTGCTTCTTCCTCCTGTGACTCATTCCATATCTAACCAATGCCATCAGACAGATACTGATACAAAGTATCGTCATTATAATAGCTATAATCTCATTATTTCTATATTGCCTATTAACTCACCAAGGATGATCCATCCGACAAGATTCAATGGCTTCGATGTCAATGCTCCCTGGGCTGGTGCATCTCCAATAGGGCAATTGTCCAAATCTCTCAGATTCGTTCCAGCAGGAGGACAACCATTAATACTAGCGACGCATTGGGCTAAACAACCGGGCTTCTCAATATCAATGTCGACATTCTCTCGTAACATTTGACGGAACCAGAGGAGGTCACTATTGCAGAACCATGGATTTCCTGCAAGGTTTCGATTATCAAAATTGAGTAATTCTTTTTAGGAATAGGTTATTATAAACATATTGAATACAAACTCTAATATTCTTTCCTACAATCCCCCGGTCCTTCTTCTATCGCGCCAACGGCGGATCTGCCGCTGTTTACAGACGGTTCCGGACCGGACGACGCTGACTAAGTGGAAAGAGGGCGCGGGCGAGCTGACTGGCGACAGAGGAATGTGCCAATATCTCCCTCCACTTACCACAGGCATAAATGACTCGTCGATCGTTCGGTTTTGGGGCAAAAGTGTTCAAAAAGACGTTGTCCGGCAATGTTTGCAGCTGATTGAAACTGAACAAATAAATAAATATACGGAGGGAACTACCTGATGTCAAGATGGGAAAGAGACGGCAAATTGGCAAAGCCGAGTGGTTGCACATTGTCGATACGGTTGCCTTGAACGTCAATAGAATAAAGATCCTTTAGTCCCTCGAAAAAGTCGGCCCGGATCCTAAAAGATGATAGTGAACATAGGGAGACCAATTCCCGATCATCTCGTGATAGAGACTGTCGATTAATAAAATCAGTGACTAATTAGAAAAGTATTTCAATAAAACATAATGTTTTGTAAAAGATAAAATACTGGGTTTCTCAATATAAAATATCGATGTAATTTTTATTGAACATGCTTATCTATTTTCTTCGTATTTTCATAAAAGAGCACCTTTAACATCCTCGTTTTAAACTATTATTCAAATGCAAGGAGACTAATTTCTGATTATTCCCTACTTCAAACTTTTCCCTTCCCCCTGGCATCGTTTCCCCCTCTATCTGTCCAGTTTCCTGCCTGTTTGAGCACAGACCCGCGGGCTGCTCCTTCTTATGACCAACACCCCGAGGGCCTCAAGTGGTTTGCTCGAACCGTGGCCGTACTGATTGCCTCTCTCTCTCTTTCCCCTTTTCTTTTCTCCAACTCACTGCGAGAGACGGTTTTTATTGAGGACGATAGCCTGAATTTGAGGAGTTCGTTGAAAGGCTCCGCGCTCGATCGTGTCGACTGCCGCCTCCGACATTTCCAGACGGATTAGCAGGGGAATATGCTGTAAATTGTAAATTATGACTGTTACTTCAATAGGCTCACCATGAAGGCATTGTTGGGGATGACAGAGATAGGTGTTTCTCCAATTCCGAGGGTTCTAAGTTGTCCGATGTATCGGAACATCTCGGGAGCCCAGCTGGGGAACTTGTTACCAGTCATATAGAGAAACTGAAGATTCGGGAGACCCTGAAAATAGGAATATAATACAGAGACACAGTCACTGTTTCTCTTCACAAAGCTAAAAAAAAATCTTTTTTAAATAGGCAAGTAATCGTTAGCATCATATTAAAGAAAACTCCATTTTTGTCAGATAACTCCCAGCATATTCACCTGGAAGGCTTGTGGTGGAATGACAGTTATTCCATTGAACTCCAAGGAAAGAGATGTCAAGCTGGGGAAGTCCAAAGCTCCGACCGGAACATCGTTGATGTTATTCAATCCCAAATTCAGATTCGTTAATGTTTCTCGTTGATTGACCAGAGCAGCTGAAGGAATCTGAGTTAAGGAGTTCGTCTCCAAGGAAAGTTCCTAAAGTAATAAATCTTGAATGTAAGAGATATGAGACAGTACCTGGAGAAGTCTTAACGGTCTGAAAACAGTGTTTTCTCCAAGTGTCGCATCTGTCAATCGATTTCCAGCCAACGAGAGCTTGATGATCAAGTCCTTCGAGATATAATTGTTGAAAGCATTGGAGGACAGTTGACTGATACGGTTGCGGTTCAAATAAAGTTTTCGAAGGTTCCTCAAATGGGGGACTCCCTGCTGTGGAATTTGGCCGAGATTGTTATCGTTCTAAACATTCATTTTAAGAATTGAGAGATTGATTACCAGGTCCAATTCTACTAATGAGTCGAGAAGAGGTCCATTGAAGGCTTGATCATCGATGGATCCCAATGTATTTCGATTGAGGACCAATCGAAGAATAGTAAAGCCTTGGAAAGCATTGGCTGGAATTCTGGACACAGCAGTGTCAGTGATTGTAAGGGAATCAATCTGGAATAGATTACTTATTGAGTCTCTTATTGTATAGGGGATAGGATTTAATCAATCTATAGAACTAAATATTGTTCCAGTTTGTGTTCTCAATTGAGACACTTTTCGTAATTTTGAAATGTTTGCCTTAGGCTCTTGTTACGGTTGCGCAACGACATGACTCCTAAAGAGCGCAGACAGACAAATTTCGTAAATGAAACAAGAAAATTACAAGCCAATTTTTGACTCTAAGCAATCCTGTAAACGTTCGTTTTCAATTTTTGAGCTACGAATCATTCTAAAAAAAAAAGGTTCTTCACTTCGCAGTTTTGAAATGTTTGCCCTGCGGTCATGTTACGGTTGCGCAACGGAACGGTGGCAGACGGAGAAATATAGCCAAAAAATGGGACGGTTAGGATAGAAAGAAAGAAGAAAAATGAATTTAAATGAGGAAAAGGACGAACCGCGAGGCTTCTAGCTGGCTGAATGGCCTGTAGAGCATTTTGTAGTGATCCGGCATTTTGACAGACGATGGCAACGGGCTCATAAATACTGGGAACACACTGACACGGTCCAGATAATTGGGGACATTGAGCGGAGACCGTCGCGAATAACGCGACGAAGAACGCGAGGAGCAGCATCGATGGAGTGAGTCGAGGGGCGGCGGCGGAAAGACGGCCGGCGAAGGAACCGGAAACGACGACGGACGAACAAGCTGCAAGCACACGTACAGGGGCACGTCGAATGAGTCGAAAAGACAAAAGATGATAGGGAGGAGGTGGCAGGGGAAACAAAAAGGAGAGAGAGGGACTGGATGCCACACCCAAAAAGAAACTAACACCTAAAAAAGAAAGCTAACAGATACTTGAGACAGACCGGATCAACTTCTAACCTCTGGGGAAAATGATCTTTATGAAGGAAGTTAACGGGAGGAACAGAACGTGAGGACAGAAATACACGAGTCGACTGAAAGGACTCGCCGACCAAAGGATCTGAATCACGTTGTTTGTTCGACGTGTATCCCCCTCGCGTTGGAAGGAGGAGATCTCGCTGTTTCAAAGTAAAAAGAGAAAAAAAAAGTTAGAGGTCGAAGGTAATCGAGACACCCGGAGGGGATCAACGGCTCGCCCTTACCCTCGCGCCTTGTCAGGCGGGTAAATAGTCTCCATCCTCTCTGACAGCGCGCACGCTCTCCGACCCGGTTCATCTGCCTTTTGTTTTTTGGAGACGAGGATTGGTCAGCTGTTCTGTTTTAGAAAGACAAAAGCAGAACAACAGTTCAGGAAAGAAGGGAAGAACTCAAAACCTCCATAAAAACTTTTAATTGAAAAGAATTCACCACATGTAAAACTTTTTATGTTTTAGGGCTTCTCTGAAATTTAAAAGCTCCGTTGGATAGCGTATGCATCTGCGTTGTTATAAAATCAACATTTGCAACATTTCAATTTGGTATAGCTCGAGACAATTACAGAACTCAAAGTGAAGTTTCATAATAACATAAAAAAGAAAGATCTGGTCATACGAAAATACAACAATATTCTGGTATATGTTGACTTTTCGAAGCCGAAAAGTTCCCCAAAAGGAAGTCAAGTGACATGTTTTTGGTTCACTACGTCACTATCCTGGAGCCTGATGGTCATTTGAAAAGAGCTTTGTGATGTTTGTTATGTGCAGGTGTGCATCATCCGTAATCCTCAAACATGGCCACCGCCGCTTGCGGCGACTATTCCAGGAAATGCGCCGGGCAGTTTAGGAGACAGGGACCCATTTCCGCCTATTTCTTCATCTCTTCCTCTTTTTACTTCTTATCTCCACCTTCACTTGTTTCATCATCGTATATTTCGTTCATGTTCATTCGTTATATCTTCATCATTCGACTATCGACGGGTTTCTTCTTAACAATATTTATTAATATTCTTAATGTTATTTTTTATTTTTTTTTAGAATGTTATCAGTTGGTAGAAAGAGGAGGATACGATATGATTCGACCAGAATAATTTATTTTACCACTAGAACACGCTTGTCTCAAAATTTTGCCCGAAGGGATCACAAAAAGGATAATAAAAAGGGAGATCACAGAAAAGCATCATCTGTACTTCGTTCCGTCAACAGAAGAGTTTCCTTCCTCTGTTGATTAACCACTCGATGACTGATAATCGATTTCGATGTGGGTCTATCCGAATCCGGTATCTTTTGATGTCTCTGTCCCATACAAGGCAACCATCGATGCGCTACTTCTGACAAACGACTGAAAGAGTTTTGTGATTGAGTAGTAATTTACCTTTGAACCATCTGCCTGAATTTTTGACTTAGTGCAATATAGACGAAGAAACTTAGACTCATATTACAGAGTCCGAGAAAGATGCCTATCGTATTCCATGCACAGATAGCCGGTTGGTTTGTCACTTGTGGCCCTACCACCACAGCATAGATGAAGACAGGAATAGGAGGAAGTTCCGCAATAAGTTGAAGGCTTGTTGTGATAAGTGTGATACGAGTGACACAACGTTTTTCTGCTGTGAAGTGGGAGGTCGACTGATCACGACGAAGAACGAGACGCCACATAACGGAGATGGTCATGAAGATGAGAAGGGCCATCGGGATGAGAATGGCGAGAAGGAGATGGGCAACTGTGATGATTCGCTCCAGAGATTGGATTAGCTGGTCTGGAATGTAGAGTTGTAAAGAAGAAATATAGACTGTTAAAAGAATTTCTATTGTTGTTCGATTTTGTTTTTGTTTAGTATCTTATCTTATAAATATATAACTATCATGATTCATGTTATACACTTATTTTCATGTTAAAATATTACTAGCTTCTTGTTAGAGTCCTCCAGTCTCCTTCAAAATTCTATTGTTGACTTCACTATTCTAAGTATTTTCGTCATATATATTTTTACCACCCTCAAGTCAAAATATTCCGCTTATTTGTTCTATTTCCAAAAACAAAGTTGTCATCCTCGTGGGATACCGTCTCGTTCCCACCTTCACTGGCCGCAATGTTGACGACTATCCTCCTACATCTGTCTTCCGACACTGTTGCCACTCGATTCAACGGATAGTTGAGAGCCAAAGCACATCCTATCACAAAGATAGCAATGTTAGCCCTTAAAATTAACGGTTTTAGGACAAAACAAAGAAAACAACTTGTAATGATTCTTCTTGGTACAGATATTCTTTGAATTATTTGGAAGGAAAATGTGAATGTAACACTCGGCCGTCATAAGAACTGTTATCCTAAAATCATTAGTAATGCTAATATGGCTAAGTTTACCACATAGCGCAGAAGCCGAAGACATTGACAAAATACGCTTGGAAGGGATAGTACTTCCAGTAAAGATGATCAGTGGAGCTGTTCTCCTTCCAAGTACCAATAGTTCGAAGACCATGGGGGAGAAGAAAAAGCATTGTTGCAGAGTTCATTAGCTGAAAAGAGGTTTAGTTTTTAGTTTTGGTCAAGCTATCTTCATTCCAGCTTAGTTTTCTTTTTTTCCTTTTCAAAATGCTTCTTCGAAGTCGTTTCGTAATTTCATTCTCTTCACACCCCATAATCTTTCTATCTTCCAATAATAACTCACGAGTCTTGTACAAAGCATCCGAATAGCCAGGTAAAATCGAATCTGATCAGAGTTGTATATTAATAGATTGATACAATTTCCAAACATGGCCAGAAGAAAAACAAAAAGGTACCCATGTCCCATGAAGAAAATGTGGAAATCTCTCTGGTCACAACGGGTCTCTTGATGAATCTGGAAAGTCCGTCAAATAAAATAATTTCTACCTCATCACATCGATATGGCATCTGTTCCATGACCTTTTTGAATAAATCTTCCAAATTATCCTCATCACTGTTGGTTAAATTCATCTGAAAAGACATGATAAGTCAGAAAACAGATTCATAAAGTGGAAGGTTAGAGCTGCGGACGGGATAATTGTCCTTCATAGTCGGCTATCAGCGGGGGTAAATGAGAGGTTTGATAGGGGACAGTAGTCAGAAGACGGCTTTAGAGATCAAATCTATTTTGAGAGAAACTCACATAAATATGCGTCTACATATAGGAAGTCGAATGGAAGGCATGGAACACATAAATATTGAGGAATGGAAAGAAAACTACCGATTTTTTTTGGAGGGGGAAGGTTGTTTGTAATCATTGAAATTTTAGTTACATTAAAAGTGAACAAAATGGTTGCCCTACTAACATCTTATAGTAATGAATAGCCGCCAGTTCATTTCCTGAAAAAAAAACAACAAAAAATATAAAATAAAATATTTCCTTAGAATTCATGTTTTGTTTTTAATGAAACTTTAAAGAGAAATGGTTGATTTCTAATACTGTTTACTAGCATCCACACTTCTTTCGAAGTTTGAATTTTTTTATTTATAGAGATTCACCTATAAAGAGCATTTGATTTCTCAGCCGAAACAAATTGAAACAGGATGCTATACTTCAAATCATGGATGAATAATAACTTCTTTTCTCTTCTCTTTTCTCCAGAGAGTTGTATTGATAAATTGGTGTCAAAAATGTCACTAACATTATTTTGCCATAAAAGCAAAGACAGAATTGGAAAAATAAGAGACCAACTCGAAGGAGGTTCATTATATTGAAAACGGTTTCAATGAGATTGCTTCATTCATTTTTCATTGACTATTTTGAAAATGAAAGAACTGTTTTGTGTTTTCTGTCAATGGGAAAAGGGTGAATATTTTAAGTATTTATCCCCCTCAATAACTGAAAAGAATAGAGTGAGCGGGAACACACGCTGCAGGACGAATGGGTCTCAATTAAAGACCACTGGGGGCGTCTCTCGCTTTTCCAACAGCTATGCCTTTTTATAGAAGAAATAATTGTCTTTTGATTCCCCCACAAAGTCGACTCTATGAATCTCTCTTTGACAAATAAGGCGATGTTTTTTTTTCAAGCAGAAAGATCATAGATGTGTGGTTGCAAAAGAATAATACACTCCATACGTTTTTATATAAACACCACTTTCTGATTGTTATAAGATCATGACATTCATCTTTTTCAATCAACCATATCTTTCAAAATGCTCCTATTCACTCTTGCTTACTCTCTAACGATGAAATTGTACAATTATAGGTTAGAAAATGGAACGAAGATGACAAGACATAAATTGAAATATCTAAAATTAATTTGACCACAATGCTGTAGGTGTAGAGATAAAGACCGAAAGGAAAACTAGATTTTGTTTATAAACGAAACTTCTCACATGAAATTTTGTAAAAAAAATTAAACTTCTAAAAATCTTAACAGGGATGTCCTCCAAACAAAGTGTTCATCTTTAGCAGGTTGCGCCACTAGCAAAAAAGAAAATGACGTATTGTATAAAGCAACCAAGCGACTGTACATTCATTTCCTTTCATGAAAACAAAACAGAGAATACCCATTAATAAGCTTTTCAAGTGCTACAAATTTCAATAGCGCAAAATGAGTTGAAAAAATGATGGGGGAGGATCCCTCAATGTATACGAGGAAAATAAAGGCCTAAATAAAAGGGAAACGACATGTTTACGAGGGATGACTTAAGTACAATAAAAGCGGTCGGTTCGAAACATATGAAAAAGGTTTTTTTAAGGAAAAATGGATGATATGTGAAGAAGCTCCTTTACAAATATTAGGTAAATCATACCCCACTTCTTTATTCTTTTCATCTTCGAAACGAAAAGCAAAAACACAAATTACGCATTTCATTAAGTTAACTTCAGACTTGGCATGTTAAAAATACTTCCGTTTTTTCTCCAAATTGAAAATAGAAAATAGGCTATTTCGCGACGATTTGACAATAATCTCAGAAAGATGTAATTGTGTGGGATATGACGAAGTGAGCTTAGACTCGAAGAGACCGCTAAGCTATTATTTTGATACGTGTTCATGTGAGACGAATCGAAATAACCACTTTTTTAAGGGAGGTGTTCTTTGGAATGAAAGGTGAAAAAACGTCTATTGTATAGAGGGGTGATATACTCTTTCAACAGTTTTTTCTTTCCACGTTCACATAATGGAGACGCGACTCCCATCTGTCGTTTCAAGAGATTAACTGCCGGTCTAAAAACGGAAATAGAACGACGAGAGAGGCATGAAAAAGTTGATGAGGAACGTACGAGGGAAGAGTGGTACAATTGTTTATGACAGGAAAGAAGGAGGAGAAAGTCATTAGATTATCTAACGAGATTGAAGACAAGTGTTTGAGCAGAGGGATACAATCGCAGACCTCTAGTAGGGAACTATATATTTTTTTTCTTTCTTGTTGTCTCCCTTCGTCTCTAGAGGACAATATCCATCCAGCTATTTACAGCGATTATTTATGTTAGAAATAAAAAAATAAATGCTCAATACTTTTTTTAAAGTTGCTGTAAATAAGTACGAGTATATATACCAGATCATAGAATGAAGACAATATTTTCACTAATAGTATAGTGTCTCCTTCAGTTTTACTACCGTAAACATCTAAAAAAAATTCTGATTTTATCTTGTGATAATCAGAATGTCAAGTTATAGCTATCGTTCAATGATTATTTTACATATAACAACGTGGCAGAGAAAGAATTGGAAACAGTCCTGGCCAGAGGAAGAAAATTTCGATCTGATTGAATTGTGAGAAATAAAGAGGCACTAAAAATTGTTCGAACTTTATCATGTGAAAGAGCCTGGATTTCGCCGTCAACAATGCTCAATAGGATGGGAAAAATTTATTGCAGCAAGAAGCATTTATAAAGATTTCATCAAAACATCTGACTACGCGTCAGCTCTCATCTCTGCTTGTTGTTGCCGTATATTTTCTCTTCCTGTGATGGTTAATTAGCTTCATACCTCTCCTACTCGTTCGTTACCTTGTCCAAAGAGACACAACATTTAGAAGAAGGACATTTATACTAATATTTGATCAGAAGTAGGACAGATGAAAAAGTGAGTACACCTTTTTAGAAGATGGAGGGATATTATAGAAGAGGAAGTATGCTCTTCCCTCCGGGGAAATGACATCTCGGCTGTCCTAGAAACACTCATAACTAGGTAAATATAAAGGAGGGTTCATGTCAGTATACCTAGACAAGAAGAACCTTCAAAACAATGAATAGATAAAATAGAATAAATGATAAATTGGAGCTGAAGGATTGGACATTTAAATTTTTCTCTCATGAGGTAAAGAATGAAATTCTTTAAATTTCAGAAAAATTTTTTGGAAGATTTTAACATACTTCCAAAATGTTCTTTCATCATCCACTGTGACCTTATCTTCATCATATTTATACTATTCTTTATTATAAAAAAAATACTAATAATGCTTTCTTGGTCTCTTCGTCACATATATGAACCGTCTTCTGGTCGTCGTTGGTTCTTCCTCTTCCCTTTCATAATCCTCTTGATCCGTTTGTTGTATTCCGTTGAACGTCTGTGGCATATCTACCTGTTCTCCGTCATCATTCGCCAAAATCTCTAATTGTGGCTGTCTAAATAACTTCATATAGTCAAAAGAATATGACTCACGTCTGACTGGTAGCCGGAGGGCCGATACCTATTGTTGTGGTGGAAACTGTTGTCCTTTGACTTGTTGTAATAAGTTCAGGAGTAGTTATCTCAATTCGTACACCTGCTACCATCTTGTGATAATTGTTCGACTCTTTTGTCGTAGGAGCTTCCGTGGTAGTGATAGTTGTCGTTGTCGTCTGACTACCGGGAGGAGCAGCTGGTCCATTTCTGGCTCGTGGGAGCCCTCTTCTTTTGGCCAACAGTTGAAGTTCAATCGGACAGGGGCAGAATTTCACATCGGCTCCCTTCTCCCCGGGTGGTCCTTTCTCTCCTTTGTCACCAATGGCTCCAGGGATTCCATCCAGCCCATTTGGTCCGTCTTGTCCACGTGGACCGGGTGGTCCATAGATATAGTTTCTCTATAATGTATTTTTAGATTGCCAGATAATTCTACCTTTCCTCTGGGTCCTTGACTTCCAGCACGTCCAACTGGTCCCTTAGCTCCTATCGGTCCAGGAAGACCGGTTCCTCCTTGGGCATTCTTTCCAGGTGGTCCTTTCCTTCCATTATTTCCTGTTTCTCCGGCTGGTCCAATATCTCCTTCTGGTCCGATTTCTCCGTCTTTTCCATCATTAGCCGGTATTCCAGGTGATCCCTTATGTCCCTGGTCACCGGTCTCTCCTCGTTCTCCTGGCGGTCCCATTGGTCCCATTGGACCAGTCGGACAGATGATACACTTCTCCTCTTTCTCTATTAGAATATCACGGGCATCCAGTCCCATCGGTCCACGTCTTCCGGGATCGCCTTGAGGACCATCACGACCGTCAATTCCCTTTGGACCAGAAAGACCAGAAGAACACATAACTGAGCGAGGAACACGACGAAGCGACTCTGTTAGAAGGGAATCAACTTCCTGAATAATTTGACTGAGTCAAGAGACCCTTACCTTGAAGCCATTAGAACTCTTGACTATAACATATTTTGTGGATTCTAACGAGGCTAATAGATGAGGGATGTAGAGAAGCTGAGTGATGAGAATAGAGAATGAAAGGACGACACTGGCATAGCCGATAAGTCGAAAGTCAATGGAAAGACCCATTTAGTTAAATGAACAGCGGGTAGAAAATTGCAAAGACGAAGGGAAAGTGACCTGGTTCGGAAGGAGAGGTCAGTTGAAAAAGAGAAAAACTTTCAGAAATAGTTTATTATTTGATCACTCTTTCATGGTGTCTTCGACAGTTGAATAGAGTTTCAATCCAGATCGAAGCATAAAATGGTGTTTATATGATAGAAGGAGACGGTAAATATGGTGAGTAGCCAGTTGAATCAACGTCGGAGGCCAACCAAAGGTTTTCATACTTTCAACGATCAGTTACAGAGATTTCGACCTAGAGCAATTCCTTATTTCTAACAGAAGGAAATTTTATAGAGGATTAAATCAAGATGGTATTATGATTCGGCAGCAGCAGGGAGAAGTGTTGGATCAAATCAACCATTCACATAGTTTTAAAGCTTTATTCGAGACATAGATGTTTTATCCAGGTGTAGATATTCATGATTTAATTAATGAGAATGATGATTAATGGTTGAAATTTGATATAGCATCTACACATCAGCTAAGAGATGTCAATCCATTGAAGAATCAAACCAAATACTCTTCGAAGATTGCGCTATTTTTTCCTTATATCCATTACATGTCCTTTCTAAGGAGACGTGTCCTTATCCTTCTCTACCTAGTCGTCTCTTATCAGCTCGCTGTTTGCCCTTACGTTGCAACCGCCGGCCAGCTCCCTCATCATCCGTGTCAACATGTTTCAGGCCATTTTGTTCGGCCTGGTTGGGATAGCACTTGCTATCAAAGAACCAGTAATCATCGATCTCGTTAAAAATCCTCCGAAGGAGGGGGAATCTGTTAATAAGTAATCTTTTAGTCCTATTTTGAGACATAAAGAAATATTTAGATTAATCAAAGTGGACTATTCATTCGAGACAGAATCAGTGGTATATGATGACATCGAGAATAAAGACAAAACGCCGTCAACACTACTCAGTGGAAACTTTTCATTTGAAACTCTTCATTATGACCAGCAAGGAAATATATTGGCAAGATTTCAGGTGAGCAGTAAAAATAACCGCGTAACTTTTTTTCGTGTGTTTAGTATTATTTTCAAACTCAGTTTTATAGATGACAGCTTGCCGTTCGGGTCCCTGCGACATGACCATCCCCGATGTCTTCGTCGCCTTCGTTCAGGGAGGAAACAACATAATGCACGTCTTCATCGACACTAAAAACGGCTCCATTGCCCCTAGCTGGAATTTTCTCTTTGCTATGGCAAACACTATCTATACTCCGGCACTTAATGGGGAAGGAGATGATCAAACTTTGGTAAATAGTTCATTTCTTCATGTCACCTATTTAGGATACCGTCTACGGGAGATGTCGAGTTCAATTCGGTCGACCGGAGAACAAAAAGTTTAGGAGGATCATCGATGGATGTGAAATTGGTAAGAAGGAGGATAACTACACGAGGATCGAGTATCAGGACTATTTTCATTTCAATCAGGACGTCTGGTATACGTTAGTTTACTATATGAATTTTTATGAAATTTATAATTTAGACAAAACACGAAGGTAGACGCGGATATCATCATCATTGATGCTATTGAGCTGTTGTCGGTCAGAACGCCATTTGATGACAGATGGGGATTCCAGTTAGAGAGCAGGTAATAAAAGTTGATTGTAGAACACTAAGCATTTCATAGAATATGCTAATTTTAAAGAATTTGTTTCGGTAAAAGAGTTGACAATTTGATATATAACTTTTTGAATTGAAGGTGTGTCATAATTTTATTCAGAACTCATGTGGAAATCACCAACCGCACTCAATACTATGTTGAATCATTGTGCAACTCCGAACTTGTAGCAGATTGTGCCACCAAGGTTCTTGGTCTTACGAAAGTCGGCGACAAACTATACGAGGATGTTGCCAAAGGTATTAAAAAGAAAAAAGAGGTAATCGTGTTTAATTTTAATAAATGCTTTTTTAGCTCCTTCCTCTATTATCCAAGTACCGTGACCACCTCTTCGACATGGGAGAGACCCATACATGCATTCAGCATTCCTCACTCTATTCTGAGATTTTTGAGGCAGCCAGGAAAGCAACGCCCGGTGATTGGGGAAGAGCTATTCAAGCACCAGAGAACGAGCCGATTCTTCCTGCTATTGCTAATCTTCTGGGTTCAATTGGCTCAGTTGACAGTTTGGAAATTTTCCGGGAGGTTCTTCTTCCTCAAGGACATGAGTTCCTGGATGATTATCTCTTCGGAGCAGCTCATGCAACGACGAATGACGAAAAATGGCACAAGCAATTAATATACTGGCTGGCAAAAGTGGAGAAAGAATTGGAGGCGCATTTGATTGAAGATCGTCAAACGTATTGGAAGATAGCCAACACTATGGCGACAATTTTGAGAAAGAGATGTGAGAGGACAACTTCGAGTCAGAATGCTTGTGCAAAAGGAAAAGACAGGGTGAGAGAATCAATTTTTTTTCTTTAAAAGCCATAAAAAGAATTGTAGAGCCACTCATGGGGAATTAAGATTTAAATAGCTTTATGTATACATAAATTTCAGCTCGTTGAGAAGTTTATTGAAGACCTGACAGTCTGTAATACCGCACGATGTACCGTAAAAGCTCTAGAAGTTCTTCAGAACCTTCCCTTAGTCCAGTAAGCATTTTCAGTATACTTTTTTATTTTAGAGTTTATCAAAAAGCTAAGGGATATCTTTGTTCTCCTCATCATTCAGAAGAGGTCGAATCAGCTGCTCTCCGTCTCATTTCCATTCTCCCTAGCCATCTCTACGATTCGCAGCTGATCCATCCACTGATCAAACTATTCAGAGATACGTGTCCGAGAAAGACGAGCATCATCGATGCCCATCTGGCGGTTGATATCCTCTCGAATTGTGTCCTAGAGTTTCAAAATGCGGCTACCCTCATCCTTCGATCAGAGACGAATAATCCAGTTGACCATGAAAGATGGCAGTATTTCTATAGCAAAATAACAGCCTCAGGAGCACGAAACGAATTGAATGAAGAGTTTTGGAAGAAGATGAGGGCATTTAAAGTCTTCCGACCGAATTATGCTCAACGGAGTTTGATAGCTGACTCGTATGCTCACTATGATTCCATAGGAGAAATGGGAGAATTCCATTTCCAGAAAGAAGTGGCCTCTCATTCGGAAGGGAATCACTACAGAGGATCGGATCTGAGTTTATTCGTTAAGAAAGGCAGAAAGACGTATAATTTGTTCGGTGTAAGTGAATCAATCACTTTTTTTTTAAGTTTTCAGATTAATTTCTGGTCAAATGGAGCCCTGCCTGGACTTTCCTCTCGTTCGTCTCACTCGGCTGGAGCTCGATTGACTATACTGGATCACTCTCTTCCAGTCAACCATCTCTACTCGGATAAAATTGGCATGCAAGATAGGATTTTCGAGGCAGATGGACAGACAATCAAGGCCTTCCATGTTAGTGAGCTTATACATATATTAAATAGACATCTTGCGCTACTGACTCCTAACTGGCTTTTATATTTCAGGGAAATATTCCCCTCCGCTACGCCGACGTAACCTTCCCCCTGCTTTCTGGCGCTTCTGTTGATTTCTTCTCCCGCGGAGCAGCTACGTTCAGCGTGTTTTCCTCTGTCGGGGTCTCTGTTGAAAAGAAGGAAGTCACAGCAGAAATCTCTGCTAAGTAAGCCCCTCGATCTTCACCATATTGTTTAGTATTTCTGTCGCGTTCTCCTCAGAAGCAAATCTAGTCTTTAACGGAAAGAGTCAACGAGTTGTTGGCTCCGAATTGAGCGCAGTTGTTTCATATGGAGCCGGTGCAGAGGCGATTGTTCACGAGGAGAATGATCATGTTTGTCAGACGATGCAAAGGAAGGACCTTTTACTGAGGTATGATGCATGAAAAAGATTATTTGTAGCTTGGATACTTACCAAACGGACTCTTCTCGTCGACTACGACGAAAAAGACTGCCTGGAAATACATTTAAAGGACATAAAAAATCGACGAAGCAGTGCAATGATCATCTCTCCGTGTTCGAACATCTCTCACAGTTACGAGTACCACCAGAGTTGCTATAAAGATACTTACTAATAAATTTGATTTATTGAATCTCTTCACCCATTTTACTTGATTTTTTTAAAGAAAAGTACGTAATTGCGTACACTTCCTTTAGCTGTTGGAAACATTTTTTTCTGACTCTTTGACTTCATATCTTCTTGATTTCATTTTCTCAAATTTACAAATAATATAAATATATTGTTTTAGACAGATAATTATGGTCCCGGAGAAGAAATCTGTGTTGTTTGTTTGCCTTGGTTGGTTTTGTATTACTGGCATCAAAACTCATTTTTAGGGAATATATGTCGTTCTCCAATAGCTGAAGCTGTCTTTAGTGATTTGATAAAGAAAAGAGGTATACAAGATCAGTAAGTTATTATATATATATATATATTATTATATATATATATATCTTGTAAACTAAATCGTTGATCAGATGAATAAGATTAATAGGTCCCATGATACCCCTAATGTAGTCCTTAATCCACAGAGGGTTTTATATTTATTAGTTACAAACAATCAAAGACTAGGAAGAGAATAACCTCTTGTCTGGCCGGTTCCCCGGCGACTGCCTTTGCCCTTGGCTGGGATGGGAGAGCCTAGGCAATCGTCTATACAGTATTATGATTTAATTATGATTGAAGAGCTCGAGTCTTACGTTTTATATTTATTATGTTATTTAATTCTCTAGACTGAAAATCATGTTTCAGATGGATTGTCGATAGTTCTGCCATTATTGGTTATCACACTGGAAAAGGACCAGACCGGCGTGCTGTTGAAACTATTAAAAAGTATGGAATCAACAATTATACACATAAAGCTAGAGTTGTAAGATTTTTATACATTTCTTTGACATTGTTTTAGACTTCTACTGCCGATTTTCGCAACTTTGACTATATTTTTGGTATGGATGATTCAAATATCAGGTATTTTGGGTTTCTAAGTGTTCCAGTATAAATTCAGTGACCTTCGTGATATTGAACGCCTTGCTGGTGAGCAGTCGAAAGCAAAACTTCAATTATTAGGAGCTTTTGATTCACAAGGTCATAGAGAAGTCCCGGATCCTTATTATGAAAGTGGTAGTGAAATGTTCTATCAGGTTAGTGAGTTTTTTGTGATGTTCATATCTGTTTCAGGTTTTTGAGCAGTGTCGTCGCTGTTGTGAAGCTTTTCTCGACTCAATTTCTTAAAATTTGGTATGTTCTATCTATTGTAAGCCTCGATCTAGTTAACCCCTGTTATTCTGCTGTAAATTCTAACTCGGTAATCACAATTATTGTATAGCATTGTAACATCCCAGGCAGGGAATAAAGGACAGATATAGTCCTTCTTCTCTATCATGGAACTCATTAACCTATACGTCTGATCAACGAGATGGTTTACGCTATTAAATTTTAATTCTAATAAAATTTTATAGCAAACATATTGCAAAGCATTGCGGTTGTAGCCATTTTCTATTCCTTGATCTTTAGATTATTGTTTATCTCATATCAGGAAAATGTCAATGGTTATGTATTTAATTCTACGAAGAGATCTCGCCACAGCATTTAATTGGCCAACAGGGGCTGTCTGTACTCAAGCTGCTCATGCTGCTAGTGCTGCTATGTGGATTTTCAAGTTAATCGTCATTTTATATCAAATTAAATGTTTAGAGAAGATCCAAATACCATAGAATATACGAAAGAACTTGATGCTATGCACAAAGTTACTCTCGGAGTTCGTTTTCTTTTATCTATAAATTTTATTCTAGGTTGATTCAGAAGCCGAATTATTGAAAGTTCGTGAAAGATTAGGTGAACAAAACCTTGATCATAAGGTCTGGATCGAGGATAACATGCCGGTTTGCATAGCATTAAAGCCGTATCCAAAAGACTTGGTAAAGAAAGCAGTTCGTGGATTGAAGCTCTTTTAATTTTTTTTTTCTAATAAATGTTATATTTTTCGCATCCACCATATGTTTTTCACGAACTCATGTGTTCTCAATCAATAAGATTGATTAATGAGCCGAGTTGCCAAGGCGAAGTGGGCTTAATGCTGTTCCTTCTTTTCGTCATTTGTCATTTTGTTTCGTCTTGTGAAGTTCAAGTACCAACTTTAACTCTTCTTCCCCATCAAGTATTTTTAATTTTTCATTCTTTTTTTACAAACTGATCAGTATGAAGGAGCATGGTTTGTTGTTGCTAGGAAAACGTCGGCAAGTAGGAGTTTTCTTCCCCCAAACGTGACATCCTCACTGATTCGATTAACAATTGATGCAGATCATCTAAATATGGTGGAATACCATTCTGTGTAAGTTTTTCAAAGATGGAACGAAATAAATGATCCAGTAACTTACAATGTCGCCCTCCATTGAAAGGAATGTGGCGTAAAAGTGGAAACGGTTACATTATGGAGTTGAGGACAGAAAATGGATTGTTTTTCTCAAGTAAGTCAATTATCGGGACAATTGCTGTAAAAAATTTAAATTTAGTGCCAATGCGAGCAATTTACCATGGATATAGTGGCGAGCAAAACGAAGAAATGAACCTAGTTGTGTATGGTTGCCAGCAACCGGATTCAAAAGGTAAAACCAACAATTTATTCACATAATAAGCCAGGAAATTGCCAATTAGGTGAAGAACTTGTAATGATCATGAGCAATTCACGACACCCTCAAACACAAGAACTTTTCAAATCTGCAAAACTGATAGAAGATTCTGCTTGTATCGATATTCTTCAATTCAAAATATTGGAAACGTATAGTAAGGATATGAAAAAAAGTAAAAAACGAGCTTATAGCTGCTTGTGGAGATGAAATTGTAGATGAGGATCAGAAATTG
The DNA here is from genome assembly GCA_932521415.1 of Oscheius sp. DF5120. NCBI lineage: Eukaryota > Metazoa > Nematoda > Chromadorea > Rhabditida > Rhabditidae > Oscheius > Oscheius sp. DF5120. The sequence goes on from OW051464.1 coordinate 6,151,154, forward strand.
ATTCATGCTTCGATTGATGAGAACAACGAGTTTGTCGACGTAGAATGCAAAGTAGCAAATTATCAATTCAAAGAGACTAACTCATCAATGTTCTTCGTAAGTTTTTAGGCTTTTAGAAAACACTCAGTGAAAAAAAAAGAAAAAAACATCAAGAAGACAATTTTTTCGCATTGTTTTCAGGATGAATCTCGAATCCTCACTGTCATTGCTTACATTGATCCTCTGCTTTCTGCCGAACAAATTGCCCATATTTCTTGTTCATATACCTCAAATATTCACGCAAAATGCCACTGGCTCCGTCGGAATACTTGCTTCAATACGGAACTCACTCAAACTCTCGAAGATGGTCGTCTTTCAGCTGTTTCGAAATTTACTCGACTCAATGGAACTGAGGCCGAGATGGATTGTAAGCTGCTTCTATTATTTTTAGAGCATTTCAGGGTCTGGTCAGATAATATGGGAGAACGGCGACGAATATATTTCCATGCGATGTGTCGTCATCGATGACGACGGTGGGTGTGACGACTATCGAATCTATGTCTGGTCGGATGAAGATCATATGGACCAACCGACGATTCATGAAATACAACGACAACTACAAGCCATATGTGTTGATCCAACAGATCTCGTTTATCTCAATACATTCTGTGAGTTCTGGAGAGGAAAATGATTATACATATTAAGACGAATGTTTGGATGAACCACCAGAGGAAGCTGTTCCGGGAACTTGTACGGGACAGCAGGGATGGATTCCTATTTCACCGGCTATTTTTCAAGGAGTTTGGTCAGTTTACTCCCGAATCAAAAAGGACACTTTTTCAGGTATTTCGCTGCTGATCTCAATGCAGATCACAAAATCTTCCTGCAGTCGGCAGTAATAACTCTGACGCCAAATGAAACAAAGTGAGTTTTAAAAAAAAAGTGAAAGTTTGCCATCGGATATTTGAATTCTATTCGTATTCTAAAAAGTCCTTCTAGCCCTTGGAATCTTCACCTTGAATATTATGCGCAAAAAGAGTCGAACAGTGAGTGTGTTGGTCCTGGAACCGGCCTTGCTCGTCTCTCTAACGACAGTACGCTTAATGTAACTATCGAATATCGCTATTCTCTTGTTCCTGGACATCGGAATTCTCTTTCCTGTAAGTATAACACTCTGTTTCTATCTTCCTCCAGTTCGCTACCAAGTTCTCTATGCTGACAACCAACGAGCAGTCCTCTACTGGTGTTATCACAAAGCAGATAATGGAACATGTATCCAGCACGATGTGAGTGTCATGCTCCGACGACGTCACTTCTCTCATCATGATTTGACGATGATAACTCCAGCATTGGAGAAGGTCTGCATCGAGAAGGATAGTTTAAGATGGTTTGATCTGCATTGTAAGTGAACCGATGAATTATGAGAAATCCACAGCACAATGTGGTGCAGAGATGTCAGCATCTACTCGATTGAGAAGAGATCTCGTCACCTTGTCACATTATGATGTTCTTCATATTTTAACAGACGTTCAGGAACCGAGATGTTACGTTCATCAGCAGAGAGGGGTCAAGGCAGACTTCTTTGCGGTCAGTATTTCTTTAGCAGAAGAAAAAATTTCAATGAAATGGTCAAACATGTCAAACAAATATTGAATGTCAGTATATGCCTTTTTTTCTCCGTTACAACTTTTTGCATAGTTTTCTGATTAAAAAAAGAAAAATATAAATCAAATAGTATTCAAATTCGATGTCGCTCAAGCCTTTTCATCTCATTTTCACATATTTTTAGTTAGAAAAAGCGGGCCCGTGGTTTCTTGTATCTCGATACGATGAAATGGCAATGGATACTTATGCCATGGTCGGTCGAGTTTTTGCCGCTTCGAATACCTCTGCCGTCCTGCGCCTTCTTCAATCTGCGTAAGTCTTCTTCTATTCTAAACTTTTTCTTCAGAGCCATGCCAGGGGACCCTCTCGATTGTTACACTCGTGTTTTCACAATGATGGAAGTAGAAAACGGGACGGATTATTTCTACGAACTTCACTATGAAGCTAGTACCGGCAACTCAACGACGATGATTTTCCGCTTTCTATTCTTCAATCGACATGTGGGAGTCATATATTCCTGTCTGGCTTATAAGGAAGACGGAAGTTGTGATGAGAAGGCTATATATGTAATATCAAGACATGAGAGCATTGATCACAGCGAATTGTCGGTGCTGGAGACGGTCGCCAAATCTGTCTGCATTGATCCAAATGTCCTTTATCATACTGGAACACATGGTAACAGATTTATTAGCCGGAGTAGATTGGTACAGATGACTGCGTCTTCGATTATTCTCCTCTGAAACCGCCAGCTTGTAGCACAGTAGACGAAACAAACTCAGTGGCAGAATGGAAGAATCTATCAGTCAACGAGATTAACGTATCAACAATTACATTGAATCCATCCAAATCATTTCAATAGATAACTTGCTGTAAAAACATTTTCAGGCTGTTTATGGCTTCGCGGAGTATCGCGCTGTCGCCTCATCCCGTCTCTATCAAAACCCATTCATCCTCCAGTTCAATGGCAGAAACTTTGATAAAATAACAGAAGGAAACACGACCTGTGACAAGGAAGAAATGGATGTTGCTTTCTCGGAGAGGAACCGTTTGTTGGCGAGATTGAAAACGGGAGAAGTCGCTTTGATTCATCCAGCAAGCAGTCCAACTGTATCGGAAGTCTTGAGTAAGGTAAGTTTTCGGAATATTCTATAGAAGGATAAGTTTGAATAATGGTTAACTATTCAATTTCTCAATCACTTCCATGTTAAATACTTTAGGAAGCTCAGCTGACTGGGCAGATTCCCTGCTTGAATCCTGTGACCATACCCCCAAATATCAACTGTTCTCGTCTAAAACAACCAGATTGTCTCTCCCCTGGTCCGTTGAAAGTAGCTGAAGATCTCCACGGTGAATGGAATCTCTATTCGGCTGATCCAACTTATGTTATGAATCAACGGTGTATCGTCACCTATCTGGACGGTACGGAGCAGCATCTGTTTACTTGTTCATCGGAGAGGTGAGATTACGAAAACTTCAGAAACTAATATCAAATCGGCTTTTAGAATGTGTTCAGTACAATAAAATTTTCAGCTGGGTCGGCGAATGTGAAAGAGAATTGAAATATTCGATGGAAATTGATGCCTGGGGAGGATTCAAAGTCGTTCCTCTTGGCTCTCCTTTGAGAGTTCCATCCGAATTGTTCTCCAATGGAAATATTTCTGTAAATATTCCACTCTTGAATATTTACTTTTTTAGGTAACAAATGATAGAATAATAATGCTGCGAGACGGTGATCTGGTAGGAAGACGATACAGTGTCTGGCTAAAGACAGGAGTTAAATATGAGGCAGAACTAGCTACCGACGTTGAAAAATACTGCATTTGGCCAAGAGAGTCACAGATAAAGACTATGGATAATCTATGTTCCGCTTGAATAAACATTTTCACGCGAAGGAGTGGGTGGGCGGGGCGTATGAACATATTCCCTCGAGTCAATGAACGGAACGGAGGCGGCGGAAGACGTCGTCTGGAAGAATACTCTCGTCACTGTCATCATCTACCTCGTATTGGCTCATTTTATTTTTATTCTTTTTTTAGGTTGGAACTCTGGGAATCATTTGGAATGCCTTAGCAATTGTCGTTGTCAGTAAAAATCCCATCTTAAAGAACTCTTTTGGTTTACTATGCATCTCCCACTCAATGGCCAATCTCGGCGTCTTGGTTATCTTCGTCGTTTGGTGCGGCGTAACAACTGCTTTGTAAGTGAAAAAATTTGCAGTATCACAACAAAAAACAATGTTTATATATTTAAAAAAAGCATAAGCCCTTGAAGTAAGAAACACATTTTAGAAAAAGTCTTTTTTTCTCTGCTGGTACACGAACTTAAAAAGGATCTGATTGAGAAACTTTTCAGACAACAGCACCATCTGTCGGATTCCTTCCTCGGAAAAAGATTGGGCCAGATCAACATATTCTTCTGGGATAGCTGTGTTTACTCTCATCTGGCTATCTCTATCAATCGTCTCGTCACCATGTCTTTTCCCCAACAGGTAGGAATTACTGTAGGTACATCAAACATCTCATGTGATTATGTACTTGATTTAAAAGTTTAATAGGTGAGAAAGAGCAAGGAACACGGAAGCGAAAAGTTCCTTTCTTAAAAAATAGATTTTAGAACTGTTGACCACATTGACGAAAATCAACAAATTATTGTTATTTAAAGTAAACTTATAATAAGTTACGTTTCTGTGCAAACACGTCCTTCCTTTAGACTTTTTAATCATGCTCCAATGAATTTTGAGAATACTTTTCAAACGTGAGAAAAAGAACGAACATTAATAGATGTGGGGTAGACTACTTGATAAAGTATGACATATCATATGAGGTATATATTGAAAACTAAAATACTTAGAAATAAAACTTATTTTAATTTAAAAAAACATTGGTTTTACTTCATATCCGCGAAATAAAGGAATGAAAAGAACCAATCATACAGGCATTGTGGAAGGTTATTAAAGCAAATTTCGGTTTGTTGTTTATTCATTTCTGGCAAATTATTTGAGGTGTTCGAAATCCAATTTAACTCTTCTAGCATTTTTATCTATAGATATTGAGGAAACAGCCGTGGCAGAAAATTATAAGTTGCTGGGTGAATACAAGAAAACTATTTTATCATAAACTATTTGAAACTATTATCAATGTTCACATTTTATTTCGATACTATTTTATCTTGCAAGACATAATGCCTGGATGATTGGCTAACATTTCATTTTTTTTGCAACGTACCTCCCATCAATTATCTTTTATTAGTACTTACTCCCTTCTATAATTTAAAATAAACTTATGAATCTGTCCTAATGGCGTGTATTCATTATAGCCTACGCAATTTGCACCAACTCAATTTCATCTTTCAGGCTTCTAAACTCCTCTCTATCAGAAATACCCTCTTAATGTTGGCAGTTGTTTATCTTCTTGGAGCTGCCCATGCTAGTCCCTACTGGTGGGATGAAGAATGTTATTTTACATACTCTGCGTTCACATGGACTTGGGATTTCTCTGTCACTGATTGTGGAAAAATTATCTCGATCTACTTCGATTATTACACGGGCGTCGGGGTCTGCTGCATCATGATGGTGATGGATTTGACGACATTCTTCCAGTTGAGAAAGATGAATCAAGCAGTAGGGAAGGGACAAACGGGAGCATTTAAAAACAATAGAAGAAAAGTGGAACAACGATTCTTTCTACAGGTAGAGAAGAAAGAAGTAAAGGAAAGTATATTTTAGGCTGTTGTTCAAGGATCCATCTTCTTCTATGAACTCCTCAACTTTTATTGGGTATACACACTAAACAGTGATCCCTTATTTATCTATTTCACGACGACATTTGCCTGGGAGTTATGTCATGCACTTGATGGGTAAGTATTTATAATAATACGTGTTTAGTGCAACTATCGTAGCTTATGACCGTTGTTCAAAACATAATTCTATATAAAAGCTAATATTGGAATTAAATGGCTGGATAAATTGAAAAATCTAAAAAAAAATTTTTTTTTAATTTTGATATATGATTAGATTAAGATATAACGAGTTCCCAGCTCGTGACCATTGAATATATAATAATTTTTAGTCTCGTCGTGGTTTCTTTCCACTTCCGTGGCGCCTTTAAATGTTTAAGAAACCATGGAACCTTAATCACCGTCACATCTCGCAATTCAATGTCTCAAAGGGAAATTTAGTTTTGTATAACGATTTTATAAAATAACATAAGAGCAAGTAAATTAAAGAAATCTATTGACAGATTGATTGTTTGTTAGGAATGACATAGACACGATGTAGGACAACTAGAGTGAGGAAGATGGAGAGAAAGAGCCAAGCACCAAGGCGATCCGACAAGTTCTTCTTCTCCGTCTTTACGATTATTGGTGGATCAGTTGTAGTTTTCTCTTTTTCTTCCTTATAAGGACAGCTGTGACAGGATGACTGACTCGACGATATGATGACTGACTCGACGATCAAGTTGTCCACTTTCCAAAGACATTTCAATGAGTCGATTTGTGTGGTTAAAAGATCCTTCTCTTGCTGTGTATCGACATTAGAAAGTGTTTGATTGAAGTCCTTTCTCGAGTTGACAAAAGAATCATTCATCATCCAATCGCCCCCCTGTTTCCCATCGATTTGAATAAGAGAATCTCCTTCTTCTCGTCTCCAAACATTTGTATTCAATCCTCCGTGATATGTCAGATGTTTCCAGTATTCATCAGTCTGTTGATTATCCTCCATAGAACCAGGGTTACGCATCGGCTTCCAACAGTCAGCCAGTCTGTTAGGCACATCGTTACAAAGGTTGTTCATGAATGAAAGTGACCAGAGGATTTGACGATGACTGGACGGAAATCTCGACCGGATTTGAAAGTGACAGTCGGGATTTCCGGCACGGTAATTATCCCGAAGGAGGTGGAAAGACCACACCGCTGTAATTATCTGGGTGGTCTGGCAATGTTGAGGTTTCTCGTCCTGTTGGATGTCGTCTCATCTCTTCGGCTACTATTCTATGTCCCGACACTGTCCTATAGTCATGTGGCATTTAATGCCGAATTAGCAGAGAGACTCGTCGATGAAGGACACCATGTGGTAAGCTTTGATGTGATGCGTGAATCCTTGAAAAGGGTTTTTTTTCCAAATTAATCCACATATGATACTGGCCAAAAATTTTTATACATACCATAGACGTTATTCCTATCTTCCAGACAATGATCCAAGCTGTCGTCGATGATATTGTGTTCCTCAACTCGTCTCGCTTCGAAGTCATCCGAAAATACGTTGGTGTTGCACCGGGGGAAGCCTCTTCCCTTCTGTGGACAAATCCCGGTCCCTTCGAACCTGCGTCCCCGTTGGATCCTCGAATTCTTCTCAAGCTCTTTCGAACTTCCAATCTTTTTGTGCGAATCTGTCAAGCCCTAATGGATGATTCTGTCTTCCTCGAAGATATTCGACAGAGAAAGTTTGACCATGGATTTCTGGAGCAGTACGATTCCTGTGGATTTGGTTTTTTCGTTGCAGCTGGAATAAGAAAAGTTTCATGGTTAAGTGCAACCCTGCTCTTCTTGCCTCAATCTTCTTCTGTAAGTGTTAACCAGCCATTAAGCTATATTCCAGGTGAGGTTTATTTATACTCTTTAAATATTTATTTTAGATCTCTTTCTGCCCAACAGTCATCAACTGACATTTTCAAATCGTATTCAAAACCTCCTTGTATCTTTTGTAATGTCAAAATTGTATGAATTCACTCGTTGGAGACAGAATAAAATCTTCAGAGTGCTATATGGAATGGGGAGAAAGTTTGGTAAATTCTTTCTATTCTTCTTTTTCCAATGCTACACAGACTTGGAAGAGTGTTTCAAGAACATGTCGACTTCTCTTTTGATCAACAGTTCTCCCCTCTTCGATCTTGCTTATTTACAATCCAATGAATTTGTTCACGTTGCTGGAGTAACTGTATCAAAAGCACCACAACAGCTATCGCCAGTAAGTAGTCCTTCAATTGCTCACTCCTTTACAGTACTGGAATTCCATCCTCTCCCGTTCTCCCTTCGTCCTCGTTTCTTTTGGTTCCATAGCTCGTTTCTCCGACATGCCATCTTCAATGAAAAAGGCCTTCCTCGAGACATTTTCTCTCTTTCTAAATACCACTTTTATTGTTAAATGGGATGATCCGCCCTCACATCTTCCGAAGAATGTTGTGGTTGCTTCTTGGTTACCACAGAAAGCAGTGATTGGTGAGTCATTACTTTTTCCTTACAAATAGTATAGCTCATTCAAATTTCTTGGCAATGATTACCCACGGAGGATGGAGCAGCATTCTTGAAACAGTTCTAGCTGCCCGGCCACTCGTTCTAATTCCTCTTTTTGCAGGTATTTTACTGAAAAAATATAAAATCCTCTAGATCACTGGCGAAATGCTCGAGTAGTGGCAGAAAAAGAGATAGGAATAGTTTTGGACAAAACGAATACAACGGTGGAATCGCTGTCAACAGCATTGAAAAATGTTTTGGATGATTCGAGGTGAGTTAGTCGGGAAAGAATTGTTTATAGCAGGCAGGCGAGAATTAAATAACGAGACTCTTGATTAGGTGAGGGGGGGTATTCTAGATGAACCAGAAAAATATGTGTTGAATTTGTTGCATCTTTTTATCAGCTATATGGAATTTATTGAAGCCCCCCCCCCCCCCCAATAAAAAATTAAACACTGCCATTATTTTTGCGAATATATATGGTGCTGTGCACAGATTTTATTAATCTATTCTGACTATAGTTTTCTAAGTATCTAGGCCTTCTAAATTACTTTCTGACGCAGACACCAATTAAAAGACATGACTTTCTTTTCATCCTTTTCACTCTTCTTCCAGATATGCCTCTCGAGCAGTTGTCTTCTCTTCGATGCTTCGAGAATCCTCTTTCTCCCTCTCCTTCCTCAAGAAACGTTGTTCACATCGACCAAAAGACCTTTCTTTCAACTTTCTTCCTCCATTAGTTATCACTATTCTCGTCTGGATTAACTGCTAGAAAGGAAAGAGTTCCGGTCCTTTTGTCATCTACGAGTATATAGAGTCAATTGTTAGAGTAGCCAAATAAACGTAGATTTCCTTTCCTATTTATTGGCTTGATTATTTGGTCAACACAATATTTCAATCTTAGTTCAACAACAAATTCGTTAGATTATTTTCATTCATCCCCTCTTAACAAGTATAAATTCGTCTCCTTATTTGTTCGCCTTCTTCCTATTTGATCCCCGCCGTCCTCCAGTCAAAACACACAAAAACAATTGACTTTAATCTAGTCTGTTTCTTAGTCACGCCTGGCTGCTCAAAATAAGAAATAGCGAATGATTTGTGGATTTTTTTCTTTGTCGCATAATGGACATCCGTAGCAGCTACGTTAGATGCTAGCTAAAGTGATTTTTGCTGTTCCCATAACAAACTCTAGATATAGAGAATTGATATTTGAAACGAATTGTTTTGACTGACTTTCTTCTTTTTATCCAGTTTTAGAATTTAGAATAAGTGAATTTTTTTTAGTGGTTTTCTACAGTCTTCTTCTAAGTCAGAGAGATTTTGAGTCGCACTCAGTTTCTCCAATTCATTACAGAAGAAAAAATTCTGCATCTCATCAAGCCTAACTTTAAATTGTCCCCCTTCCCTGTTTTCCTCTTCCTTTCGTCCATTCTGCATTATTTATAAGAATGTCATAGACGCTGGGTTAGAAAAACCTAGGAAAATTGACCATCCTTCACGTCAGATCTTCTTCAAAGTGCATTCTTTCGTCGGATGATTAGGCTGTTTGCCAAGGCTTGCTAATTTCTGCCAAGAGTACTACTACCACTTGAATAATTTACATTCGGATGTGAGCAGAGATGTTTTTAGCGATAACTAACCTTTTTGTTTTCTCTTCCTAGCTCCTCCTTCGTATTACTCGAATAATTAGCTTCAAATTTCAGTTCGCATCCTCGTGGATGAACACGCGACTCGTCTTTTTTCTTTTTCTTCCTCTTATTTGTCAATCGACAGGTGAGTTCGGTAAGAATTCTTGTCTTCTAGAAATCTAATTATCCCACATTACATACTATTCTTCTACAGGGTGGCTGAAAAGTATGGGCGCGTTGTTTGATGTTGATATTTCATAGTTAAAATTGTACAAAGAATGTTTACTTTTTTTGTTATTTTGTAGTACTTTTTATGACCTTTCTTGTGATATACAACTTCATTACTTTCTAGGTACTTATGAAACCCTGTGTTCGCCGTTTAGCTATTGCTCAACTGGCGTAGAATGGAGAAAAAGCTCAAGGATTTCTTCGATGTGAGAAACTGCTCCAAATTTTTTTTTGGGAAAAAATTTTCACCATTAAGAAGGTTCACAACCGCCAAAATGATCGGCAACTGATTTGTCCAATGTAGAAAAGCTCAAGGAAAAGAAAAATCGTCACGCGATCACTTTTCCCGAAAGGGTAGATGGTGTGGGCAGGAGTTTCCGCCACGGGGAAAACACCTTTTATTTTTATTGATAAAAACGTCAAAATTAACGCCAAGACGTAGCAACATGAAATATTGACAAAGGTTGTGACCTTGTGGAAGCAAAAAAATCCTAATGGGATCTTCCAGCAGGATTGGTCTGCCCATGGAGCAAAAGTGACAATGGCCTTTCTCGACGCTCATGTACCTGGATACTTCACAAGGGAAGAATGGCCTTCAAACAGTCCGGATCTTAACCCCCTCGACTTCTCTGTTTGAGACTACTTAAAAGGACAGCTACAGACCAAGAAAATCACAAGTTTGGACCGTTTGTGTCACGAACTTATAAAAGCTTGGGATAACCTTGACCAGAACTACCTGCCGTTAATTCTGTTATCCTTCGTTTGGAGGCCTGTTTAAAAGCAAATGGTGGACACTTTGAACAATTTGTTTAAATATTGTTATTTATTATATTTTTGTTTTTTTAGAATAAAAAATGTCATCAAGTAGCGTATATTTTTGAAAAAAATGCATTTTTGAGCGCGCCCATACTTTTCAGCCACCCTGTATAGTCGAAATTTTAAATAGGCTAATATCCATATTTACTGTAGGAAAAAATAATAAAATTAATATGAATAACATTCTGAACTTGAATAAATTCCTTAAATAGATACATTTTTGCTTGAAAAGACAAATAATAAATCCGTTGTATCAACTTCTATACAATAGTTTCAGCCGTGAAAGAAGCTTTACTGAAAGATGTCTTTGAAAAATACGACAAGCGGATACTTCCTTCGAAATTTGGCCCGGTCCTCATTAACATGACCATCGTGTTGGGCATTCTTATTGAACTCGTAGGTGCAAATTTGAATTGGAAGATGTGTGTAAATACAGAGGGAAAATGAACAGCTCTCCTCCTACGTAATCTCTCATACTCAACGATGGAAAGATGATCGACTTAGGTGGCACCCGGAGAGATATGACGGCTTGACGGAGGTCATCGTGCCACAAAATTTTGTCTGGTTGCCGAAAATTTTCGTATACAACAGGTGGATAGATTAAGGGACGGAGAGAAGAGGAGTTTTAGTGTGGAGACGAAGGAGATGCTCTCAGCCAGTCGAGCAGATGTTCGTGTCTATCACGACGGCTGGGTAAAAATCAACATTCCTCAATATGTATCGGCCATTTGTCGGATAGAAACGCAAGCCTTCCCATTCGACTGTCAGGTATCTCCCTCTCCCCTTATCCATCTTCAGTTCTGTGCTGTGGCTCTTGCCTCCCCTCTTCTAAACACAAATGAGATGATTGTTGACACGACACCTCCTCCGACGGACTCTTACTTCACTGGGAATGCAGAATGGCATCTGTTTAACGTGACAGTTCGAAATATGACGTTTATGGAGGAAGGAGAGAGCCGAGTTGAAGTTCATTACATCTTTCATCTCCAACGAAGACCGATCTACTACATAACTGTCATCGTCGCGCCGACTTTCCTCATCTCCGCTCTCTCTATTCTGGGTATATTCAGTCCAGGTTCGTCAGATGGACCGAGAAATGAAAAGGTAAAGATTATTTGGGATTTTTAAACTGCCGTTAGGTGTCACTAGGATTGGGAAGTCTCCTAGCAATGACGGTGCTACTTGGAATCGTAGCAGGTGCCATGCCAAAGAGTAATTCCATTCCATTATTGGGTAATAAAGGCGAGAACACTGAAAAGAAAGTTCAGGATATTATATCCTCATCGTCATCTTTCTTTGTGCCGTTGCGGTGTCCATATCAATGGCTTTCTTGGCTATCAGTCGACAGAATATATCGAAAAGTAAGTGAAGAATTAAAAAAAAAAATTTTTCTGTCCAGTACCTAGGATTAACAAAACAATGATAATTGCAACTTAATTTTTTTCAATATTAATTTCCTTTTTTTTCCGATCGCCTTCCCTCCAATATGATGCTCCGTTTTCTCTGCCTTTCCGAAACACCAAAGAAACGTCGATCTACCGCTTTCCAGTCCATTATAGCCAACGGCCAAGGAATCTACTACAAAGTGTCAAATGCTGGTGATGAGCCACTCTTTAAAACAAAAGATGTTCCTAAACAACTAGTTTCTATCTGTCAATTTCTGGAAGAAATCGCAGCTTCCCAACGATCAGCCAAAAGGAAAGCAGAGCAGAAACTACAACATCAATTGGTAAAAACCTTTGAAAGCAAAACAAGACTATTTAGGTGAAGAATGAATGGACGAGAGTATTCTCCCGCTTCGATTATTTCTTCCTTTTTGTCTTTGAACTTTTAAATCTTGCAGCATTGGGTGTGTTTCTTCAAGCGGCATGGCTACCAGTTCCAGAAATCAGAGAGCAGTTGCTGTAGAGAAAGAAAAAAGAGATGTTCAAAGGTGATATTACGAGTGATACGGTGATATAGATTTTATAAATGACTGGGATCGTATTATAGCGGCGAAAAGTGTACTTTATTAGGCTAGCTTTTTTTATATAATATCTCCAAAACACAGTTGGACAAAATTATTACTGTCTGGTTTTTATCAACTGTAAAGTGGCAACAAATATTGTGTAGCAGAAAGGAGACTTGTGTTCCTTCCAAATAGTTTGTAGGAGGTCAATATCAGTCAAAAAGGCAGAAAGTCATTCTTTTGAATCAGAGATAGGACTATCTAATTATCATGACTATCTCATGAGTCAAGAGATTGGCAGATTATGAAAGCTCTGATTGATTGTTAATTAATTTCAAGAATTTTGAAAGATTGTTAATAGAGACAAAGGAAGTGAAACTGTTCGAAGATAGGAGACGATGAAAATGTGTTCATGCTTATTTTTATTATTTCTAGTAGTTCCTCACTAAAATACGACTATAAGTCCAGCTAAAACTTTATCAGTTTGATCTTGTTATTGCTGATTTGCTCTGCTGGCCCTTCAAACTGGGTCAAAGTCCTTCTGACTCATGATCATTGTTCTGTATTTAATGTTTCTATTGCTGTGAAAAAAGACCAAGAATTTCTCGTTCTTTCATATTTGAACAGCTATAAAAAGATAAGGGAAGAACTTGACAGGAAGAGTGGTTGCTAAGTTTTCAACTATGAAACCTACCTAGCAAAATAAATTGAAATTTGAATAGTAATACAACAGCGTTGATGTAAAAAAAATGATGTGTATAAAGAATAAGTCGGTATGCTACAAAATAACGTTTTGTCCATTTATTCAATCTTTTCTCATAACAATTGAATCAGTGCCTCCCCTGGTTGTCTTTTTATCAATCTCCCTCACGTGGAGGAACCGTGGTTATTTGACGCTCCTCCCACCCGTCGTCGTCCTGTAATCAGTCGGATCCCGATTGACACCTCTCTCACTGACCGATCTCATTTCGTCAATGTTATTCTTCTTCCTAGGATTCCTGCTTGTCGCAGATATAGCTGGATATCAGAGATATGCTGATCCAATTACAGTGGCTGAACCAAATGCGGTGAGTGGAAAATCTGATGACTCTCGGGTGGGCTTAAAAATATCTTTGGGGTAAAGAAAATTATTTTTATTATTTAAAAATGGTTAAAATCTAGAATATTCAGTTTGAACATAAAGTGTAGAGTTTCAGTGCTCTTTCCAGACTAACTCATCTCCTCTTGCCTAAAATTCCTTTCCTCTTTTCCCAGTAATTTCTCCAGCTAGACAAATTTCAATTTTGTACGTTACTGATGAAGAATGCCCAATCTCTTTAAGCAGATTATAACTAATCTCATTGATAGCTTTGAAAAAGGAAGCTCTAAGACGCCAAGAAAAAATCAGGGAACTATGGCAAATAAAAGAGACATCGGTCGTTAGGTTAACAACAAAGTCGATTGTTTTTCTTAGTCATTACCGCACTGATAGGCAAACAGTGAAAAATTTTTTATCGGCCTAACATTCTGGGGAACAGCAACTAATCAGGCGGTATCTCATTTACAACCTGACTACGACAGAATGTCATAGACTGATAGGAAAGTTCAATAATAGAAGAATAATAGATGATTTTTTCCTTTCAAAAGAAAAAATTTAACTTTTTGATGTTATCGTTTTGCCACCCTGAAAATGTACTATTTGTTAAACTGCTCCAACGTTTAACATTTAAACCCCAACGATTTTCGTCTCCTTTATCTTTTTTCTTTTTTTCTTTCGTTCCACACGTTTTTCATATTACTGCGTCAGCTCCCGATCCAGTGATAAAGAAGCTTATAATTGCTTGATACTGTTCACTAACCGTCTGAAGATAAGGCAACAAGAACATTTCAGGATGGCATTTACGAGTTCGATATCATTCTTACAAAGAAACTCACCATGTCTTTTCATAATGATAACGCTTGGTTACATGGGACACCTGTGGATTACCATCCCAACAAGGTTTCTATAATTAAAGATCTAAATAGTTAAACTATCTAGCAAATTTGGACGAAGAGAAATCCGGACCAGGTGGTAGACTGCTTTGACAATGCAACAATGTATCCAGAAACAAATGACGGGGATGCGAATGACTTGGAAGATGTTTTGGTGTTGGATGGCCTTCACAAAAGAGTACTCGCTATCAATGGAGTCACGTAGGTTATTTACAAAGGGAGGGAATGATACAATGCGGAAGAAGGCTTTATTTCCAACGGATATGGAACAGTGGAGGTGATTGAGGGATATCTCAGAGGATCGAGCAACAGCAGCCCTTCTTCTTCTTCTGTGGCGGTTGGGTTAATTTTGGTGGAGCAGACGGTACTGCTATTGGCCTATCTTCGGCATGTTTTTTGGATACTATCGCATCTGAACCTTTTTTCGACCGTTCTCCTTCTGTTGTCGGCTTCTCCATCGTCATCTTTCTCGTTTCTGTTTCATCTTTCTTCGTCTTTGTTTTTTCCATCGCCTTTTCTGTCGGCTTGATTTCCGTCACCGCATCTACTGGCTTATCAACTTTGTCTAGTTTTATTTCCTCCGACTTGCCTTCATCGTCCATATCCGAAACATCGAATTTCACATCGTCGTAGCCTTTTTTCTTTGGCGGCTGTGTATCAGGATCTTTGACAAAATCCTCGATGTTTGGCATCCTCGTCGGCTGTTGTTAGAGCGAAAGAAGCGAAAAATTAAAAAAAAAAAAGGTTAAACAGGAGGTCCCGACCAGTCCATATTGGTAGGAAAAGGTTCTGACAGGACAGAATGGTAAAATATTAGAAATTACTGACTCTGGCTGGGGAAAAAAATAAAGGAAACATTTCGCTCATGAGACTTCCATAAACTCTTTCGATTTCAGACCCGGTCTCCCCATTGTCGTCCCCATTGGTGCCGAGGTCATCCTCAAAGTTCAAAACAACGTCCTTATGAATGCCCTAACTATCCATATCCACGGCCTGGACAAGCAAGGTCTCTGGTATACAGATGGCGTCGCCTTTGTCCAACAATGTCCCATCCAAAGTACCAATTAGTAAGTAATCTCGCCTCTTCAACTCCTATTCCCTCCAGTTATGAATATCGTTTCATAGCTGATACTATTGGAACTCATTGGTATCATGGTCATATGCAAAGTGATCGTGGGGATGGACTCATTGGAGGGTTCATTGTGGTCAATCCAAACGACAGAAGTGTTCCGATTGATGGAAAAGGAACAAGATGGATTCCGTCAAGAGAATACTCAGTAATAATTCAGGTATGTACTTTAGTTTAATATTTATTGATGACAGGATTGGGCAACGAAATCATCGGAAGAGGCCTGGATGCAGTTGGATGATAAAACAATGAAATGGATGTATGGTTATGATGACTTCACTCAATGCTGGCAACCGACGAGGACGCGAGATGGAGGGAATGTCGGAGGGGCCGTCCCCATTTCTGCTCTAACTATCAATGACAAGGGGTGGTTTAATCAGAGCGATATTCAGCAGCAGCCCTTCAATCTGCCTCTGGAAAGGTTCAAAATCAATGCCAGTATGTTTTTTTTCTCTGTTATTCATACTCATAAGGTGAAAATGTTCTCTTCCGTATCGTAAATGGAGGAGTTGCACAAGAATTAATGGTCCATATTGAGAAACATACTCTATTGATCGTCTCAGCTGATGGAGCAGAAGTAAAACCACTAGCAATCGATCGGCTGATCGTCTTCCCCGGAGAAAGATATGACTTTTTGGTGACTGGATTGGACAAACCAACAAAAAAATCATACAAGTAGGGTTCAGACATACTTGAGAATCCTTAAGAATGGTCGTTGAAACGGTTCAATATTACTGGTGGAATTGGACGGTTGTCCCGACGACATATGGTTTGGCCTTCTTAGAATATGAAGATTCCAATCTACAGGAAGATACCTCTATCCCCGATCTCCTTCCTTCTGAATGTACTCCGACAAAGCATTGTACCGTCCTTAACTGTCCCTTTGCCGATTTTCCATCGACCTATAACTACAGCTGCATTAGTTACGATAAGCTACAACATCCGAAACCAGAAACAATCGACCCAGCCATCCTCCAAGACTCTCAATTTACCGATGGATTTGAAGAACATTTCATCAACATGCATTTCGACTCTCATGTGGACGGATTCAAATATGAATATCCGATTGGAATACCATACTTCAATAAGGATCGAATGGACAAGGTAGCCAAGCCATGTAATGAGACGATCTGCCCACGAGGAGCTAACAAATACGATAGGTCATGTAATTGTTTCTTCCATAAGGAACACAAGTTGGGCAATATAGTTCAATTGACGATATTCAATATGGGGACAGGAGGATTTTTTGCCAGTGGATATGCCCATCCTTTTCATGTTCACGGAACACATTACTATGTCATGAAGGTAAGTTGAAAAGAGAATTGAGAATACTTCAGATCGGCTGGCCTTCCTATAACGCAACGGGTCATATATCGGCGATGAACCCCGATATCGCTTGTCCAGACCCTGATACCACTTGCGACGGAGCCGTTTGGACGAATTCCTCGTGGATGAATGGAGCCATTCCTGAAATGAATACGAAGAACCCGTCCTTCCGTGACACGATAACCCTTCCCGTCGGTGGATACATCACTATCCGCTTCAGAGCGACGAACCCTGGCTGGTGGTTCGCCCATTGCCATCTGGTACTTCATCATATGGGCGGAACTGCCTACGCTTTCAAAGTAAGATGCATTATTATTTAACGAATATTCCATAGGTGGGAACTGACGATCAGATACCCCCTCCGCCGACTGGTTTTCCCAAAGATTGTGGCTATTATCAGGCTCCTTCTTTGACTCAACCTCCTCCCTCGACTCAACCACCTAATAATCAACCGACAACTGGAAATCAACAAGCAACAACAGTTTCAATAAGTCCAAATCCAATCATTTTAACCACGGTTATTTTATCTATCTTGTCCTTATGGGTATAGCACTGCTGTTTATAAAAGAAGAGATAAGTAATAAATTGAGAAGATAACAAGAAAATAACTAAAATTACTTTTTAAAATAGTATTAGCCACAAATTGTCACAAAATTAATGATCATTTTATTCAAAAAAAAATTAAACAAAAAATAAAAAGATCCGACGGCGTATGGGGCTTTTTCCATTGAAACAGCGATAAAGTCCCTTATTTTGCTCAGAACAAAACTGCAAAGAAAATTTCACATTTTTTTGTATTTGACTGAGTCAAAAAGTTTATTATTATGGCATATTATCAATAATAAAGTTGTTGATATTCCTTCCTCTTCCTCCATACCGCAACCTTCATGACGACGATGTAGCCGACGAGAATCATGACAGTGATAGCCAGGACAAGAGTTAAGCAGTCTGAAATCAACATGCTAGTGCAACGACAAATATATTTTTTCAACCAAAAGCAAGAACCTACTAAATTCAGGCTTCTTTATTTCTACAATCCCTTTTCCTATTCCATCAAGCAAGCTGATATTCCCTGCTTTAAACTGAAGTATTCCCTTCTGTCGGAATTCATTTTGTCGATTATTTACGAAATTTGACCAGAGATGGTAAGCTTCCATGGAGGCTCTAGCTGTTTTCTCAATATGTTCGGGATATCCTGTCCAAGCTGTCACTGAAGCGATAATTGTTGAATCCGAGACACAAATGGATCACGTACAAATGTAGCTGAAGATGTTAGTTATGTCGCTGTTGTCATTGCGTTCTGGGAAGATCTCCAAAGGTGTCCAGTCACCGACTCTTTCTGAGACTATTTTTTCCCAGAACTCATAGACTTCTGGATAGTAGCCTGCTCGTTCTCCAGGCATACGAAGATTCTTGTCAAAATCTTAACGATACTATTGGGATATTAAAGAGAGCTCACCAATAAGAAAGTAGTTTTTCTCCTTTATACTCCACGGGTTCCAGTTGTAACCCTCCGGGGCAGGTTTCCCTGTATTTATAAAGTTAGCCACCATTCCAGAGTAGATTCGTTCGATCAAGAAATCTTTTGCCTTCATACCTGACGTATTACGATGCATTCCAAGGATGTAAATCTTAATTATGATATAGATCAAAAGAGGAAATTACAAAATCCTCTGAATGAGCGGGTCCTTTGTAAATACTTTCTCCCTTGGCATATTTGGCAAATGCTGAACCGGCTCCCCAGTAATCATAGCTGGAAAGGGTGGAATTACATGGCTTAATGAAGTTTGAACCTGTAAACATAGACGTTTGACCCAGCTTTAGTAAATTTGTTTGCATATTCCATGACGGTTTGATAAAATTGAATATGGTCATCGAACATTTCTGCCATTTTTGCTGAAGAACAAATTTTGTTGGACCGCTTAAAATATCTTACGTTCCATGTAAAAGTTGCTACATTCTTTCACAAATCTTTCCGGCTCCTTGTAAGCCTTCCAATAACCGATGTGAGTACAGAGTTCTGTCACTCGAGAAACATTCGTCGCGCCAGTGGAGTCCAAAGTGGCTCTGAAAATGAACAACAAGAAGAACGACCTACTTCATAAGCCTTAATTCAGCTGTAGTTGCTCCAATCAACACTGGCATCTTTCTTAACTTCTTCATCAGCTCTTTCTTATACGTAGTAAGTATCTAAACCCTTTCCTTTTTAAAATCTTCTCTCTACTCCATCATCCTCAATCCATGAGAATGCCGTCTCCTCCACTCGATTATTTAGTCCCAATGTGGCTTCTATTAGCTGTTCTCCTGTCCTGGATTTCATACATCTGATGATTTCCTCGATTCTATTCAGATTATTGTATTTTTCTCCTGGCTGAGCACAATTGGAATCTTCGGCGACCGCTCTGGACGCAGCTATATTTACGCCTGGATGTTAAAGGAAAAGAAAAGAATAGTTTACTTCTTGAGAAATCGACGACATCAGCAGGGCCACTCTGGGAAATCATCTGATGGAAAAGACCATCAGTAGCAGGAAGGGTAGCCAACTGAAAGATAGGACTATCAATAGAAGAAGCATTACATGTTGAGTGAGAACTGCTCCAGCGCTGTGTCCATAAATTGTCACTCTTCCTGGATCTCCTCCAAAGGTCTTGATTTCCTTTTGGATCCATTGTAAAGCAAAAATGGCATCTAGACCACTTCTGTCAATCTATTTTCTCACCTTTGGTTCCCAGGTTCGAATCAAGACTGGTCTTGAAATCCTTTGTCAAATGAAACCACCCAATAGCACCCAATCGGTAAGGAGCTGTTACGACGATGATATTTCTCT
Source organism: Oscheius sp. DF5120 (assembly GCA_932521415.1). Taxonomy (NCBI): domain Eukaryota; kingdom Metazoa; phylum Nematoda; class Chromadorea; order Rhabditida; family Rhabditidae; genus Oscheius; species Oscheius sp. DF5120. The sequence continues at coordinate 6,170,842 of OW051464.1, forward strand.
CATCATTTGCGAAGTTGTTAACTATAATGTCCATCGGAAAGAGAACTGGCGATTCGAATTTCATGTTTCCTCCATGGTAGACTACCATCACCGCGCAGCCGCCCAAATTCAGGCAGATCCTACTGGTAAATATGTTGAGGTAAAGACAGTCCTCTGACATGGGACCAACGGGATTACCTTCATAAGTTTTGAATGTTTTTCTAGATTTCAGATTAGACATTGTCAAGGAGCTAAGACTAACACTGGATCAGCTAAGCAAGCATTCTGATATTGGAAAGTATCTTTTATTTCATTCCATGGATTGGGGTACTTTGCTTCTCGAAATCTAGAATGGTAATTAACATCATTTATACATTTTAAGATAACTTACCTCAACTCATCAATTGGTGGTTGAGCCATCGGAACACCAGCAAAAGCAAAACCACTTTGCCCTCCATATGAATCTATTCGTTTTCCTCTTACTTTACCAAAACTTGTCTCAACAATTTGATAATCTTCCGCAACTACAACATATAAAATACCAAGAATATAAACCAGAACCATTGCTGAGACCGGTCTGCATAAAACGTCTGATAAGAACGCTGCACAATTGACCTAACTCGATTAGATACATCATTGATCGAATACTATCTTTGCTGTGACATAAAGCATTCAGCTGTTTTCCAGTTTAGATAAGCTTTAAAAAAATTGTCAAGAACATTTATTGAAAGTATTCAAATGCAATACCAAGTACAAAAATTAGAAACATATTCTTATCGGACGTTCTTTGTAAACCTATAACTGCTATTCCAAACCTTCATTTGTTCTACTTCTGTGACGTACTTGCTGTCGACCAGAAGGTGGTAATTCGCTCAAATAATTGCCCTCTTGATTTCTAAACAAAATGAAAGTGAAGAAAAGTAGAACTTACAGTTGTGGAGTAATAAAACTGTTATCTCGGCTATCTAACCTAGATGAAAGACGTGAAGATACTGGTGTTCGCAGACGAGTAGAAGATGGAGAGCCGTTAACACCGTTAGGGTGCACAGTAGGTGAAATATATGATAATCTTAACATTTTAATGTAAAAAAAAAATTTACGTTCTGGCGCGACGATTTAGGTCACCTGACTCATTCATGTTACGTGTTACGGAAACAGAAGATGGATCAACTCCCATATCGACAATATCTCGCATATTTCTTGACTCTGATCTAGCCAATATAGGAGACGGTGTATTGCTACGTGGTACACGAGGTGGAAGCAACGTCGCAGTATTATGAGAAACTTGAGTACTCACATCACGCGTGGATGATGAAAAATTTCGCAGTGTTAACCTAAACAATTAAATCAAAGAAAGAACAGCTTACTCTCGAGCTGATTCTGCAATACGTCTAATAGATTGTGTAATTTCTTCTATTCTATTTTGAGTATCTCGCGCTTCTTCATTGTCTTCCACGAAGTTGGTAAGATGACGCCTCAAACAGATAAAATATCCAAAAACTTAAACTTACAGAACAGAATCCACATCTTCTACTTCGTGTATTAAATATCTTTGCCCTACGACAAGATTTTGCAATATATTACTGAGAACGTCCAAACGAATTTGCATACTTTCAACCATATGTTCTCCAAATAAAAATATTAGTTATTAATATCAATACCTGATAATTCTTGCAACTGTTGAAGATTCAAACTTTCTAGCACAAAACGAGGAATAGGGGGCGGTGGAGTAGCAGTGTATTGAGGCGGGGTCTGTAATTATAAACTGTTGAAAAAAACCAACAAACCGTATAACTGTTCTGTGTGATTGATATCTGTACATTGAAATCTTGGGGTAACTCTTCGTTCAACTGTTCGGCCAATTCAGCAGCCTGAATTGCAACAATTAGATAGAAATAATCAAGTACTTGTTCAGCTTCACTAGCAATTCTAGCGAGTCTATTGAGCATATTTAGAACGTCAGGAGGAATACGCCGAACTGCTTCTGGTACACCTGGTCTTCTTTGCCTGCTTTGATTTTGAGCATTTTGGCCAGTCGATCCTTCTTGAAGCGATTGAACAGGACCTAAAAAAATTAATATATGAAAATACATACGAACAACATCAGCACGACATGTTGGACACCGTGGCTGCCTCTGAAACCAATCTCTCATACATTGGATATGGAAACAATGTCCACAGCCCAGACGTTTTTGTCTCGTATTTATAGTCATTTCATCACGACAAATAGCACATGTTCTGTCTTCAAGGACATTTAATTCCTCTTCCGAAATATCAAAGATGTTTCTAGAAAGAAATAGGTAATCGGTGGAACTAACGATTCGATGGTTTGTACAGCATGTCTTGCCCGTCGCCATGTGTCAAACGATTCTGTAAATTCTCTAAAAAGCAAGATTTCATCTAAACATGTAAGAAACATACTTAAGAGATTGATACACATTTCTTAGTAAAAATAATGGCAATGAATCATATGTTGATAAGATGGTAACCATTCCAAGATAGAACACAAGACGAATAAAATCTAAACAGATAATGTAGCTGGTCAAGGAACATACAGTTAATTACTTCGGCTACCTTTAAAAACTCGTCTCTTCTATAAAAGCTTGGACGACAATGACAGTATTTATACATTCCATATTTGTAAACTATATGGAAGATAGTCAACATAAGAAGAATATGTCTGATGTAAAGATGTTGGACTAATATAGAATGTGAAGCTTACTCTATTCCCAGCACTAACTGATGCGAAGAGTTGTCATTCACAATACGATGGTAAGCTAGTTGTGTAAGACGTGAACTGGCTATCACAGACAAGGACAAGACAGCTGAAAACAAAAATTTAAAAAAAATGAAAATATAAACCTATATTCTTAATATGTGACAGTCGTGGAATATCTGGAGAAATTGAAAATTGATCTACTCTTTTGTTAGCTAAATAAATCAAACTCTGAATTTGGTATTAAAAACGATGTTAATATTACCTTTGACATAATTAATACCAAAACTTCTAACGCTATCATATGGGTTATTTCTCCTTTGAAAAGCGTCAAGAACATCATACAATCGAGAGTATCATACCATGTTGTTTCATGTAATTCCTAAAAAAAATATGCTACGAATCATGAAACACATACTTGCTGCTCATCCTCACTCAACGGACTAAAAAATATGTGTACAATCAATTTGAAAAACAGATGAAAAAGAACCACAAGTTGTACATCAATTATCTGCAAATAACGCCATCAGGAAAGATTTAAAAAAACCAACCAGTAAAGACACTTTCGAATTCATTAAATAGAGTATAGACGGATAAAATTGATATCCACATCTAGCGTAAGCATTTATGAAGACTAATGCTGTAAGAGTAAAACTCAGTAAATAGTATCCGTATTGTGGAACAAGAGAAAAAATTTGAATCGCTTTTTCACGAGCATCTTGTCCAAGTCGAATAGCACGTCGCATAACACGACGGACTTCGCGAAATTCTTGATCCATTTTCACTAAAATTGAGTTATATTTTTTTCTTAAAAAAAGAATCTAAACATTCTCAACGACTCTTTACTTATTAACAGACTAGAGTACTTAAAAGGAATGTACCAAGGGTCTTCATATTAATTTTTAGATATGGATTAAGATTTCAAAACAAAAACAAAGAAATCGTGTCGAAAATTCCTTAATAAAGAAACATTAGGGTCAACTTATCTATCATTTTAAGTACACTACAGACTTGAAACTATTTCTATAATAATTAAATCCTCACAACGAAAAGAAAAAACTTCAACCTAGAAGCAATATAGCAAAAAAATTAGAGAAGGAAAGAAATGTTTTAAAGCACAATGTATAGAAAAAAATGATGCCAAAGAATGGCGGCTGTTTCAAATTTATTGGTGACTGAAATTTATTTTTTGCTATTTTTTATTTTTAGGTCACTAAATCAGTAGCGTATCTAATGAATACGGAAAATAACTCTACTTTAGCTCCGGAAATCAATGAACAAATTGTTGTAGCTGCGTTGAATAATGTAACTTTTGACTGATTTTATAAACATGTTTGCTTTTCAGTATGTGGAAGAAGAGAAGCTGAACTGGGCTGAGTTAGACGAGATTTCTGAACTCTACTCTATATGTGACAAAATTTCTGAGAAGTTTGGCGGTCTTCCAGATATTATTTTGAAACCGGCTTTGATGACTGTTTTGAACAGCCATCATGCTCAAGCTGAAAATCACTGGCTTCGAGAACATTTGCAGCGATTGTCACTGTTAGTTGTTTTTTTGCCTTTATATACCTACTATAGAATTTGGAAGAAAGAAATTGAAAATGACAAACTTTTTGTTAGAAATAGCATGGTCGTTCTAGCTGCACCTGAATATCAACCAGTTATTACACCAGTAAAGAAACGAACATTGTAGATTATGTTTAAAATGATTTCTGTTTTTAGGGAAAGTTCACAAAGGGGTAAAATGCTATTGGGTGTTGCTTCTATGCTACAGAGCGCTCGTGCAGCGTAAGCAAAACTTTTTTTTATTTACAAAGTATTTTAGCATGAAAACTGAACAGGGAGAAATTGATGTCGATGAAGATGCAAACGGAAATATTTTGCTTAATGGAGAAGAGTTAAGTTTTACATCCTGGTCCAAGTATGTTTCTTACCTTACTGTTATAATCTTGCAGAATAACTAAATCTAATGACTCAGGAATTGTCACAACCGCAGATAAATTCAATACTGGTAGCCAAGAGAAGTCGCGTAAAAGAATTAAATATATTCACGATTATGATGAATATAAGTGAGTCATTATTCCTGAGTATTTCTGCTTTCAGAAAATACAAACAGGCTAAATTTGAGAAACGAATGGGTAATAAGAAGTTGAAGATTATGGATGCAGCTCGAAAAGAATTAGAAGAATTGGAGAAACAGGAATTAAACTACAATGATACTGATCTTAAAATGCAACCAAAGATGGAAGCTCCCAAAAAAGAGGTTTGTTGATTTACTTATGCACAAATATTTTAGTTAGAGGAGGGCGAGGTCGATAGCGATGAGTCTGAAGATGGTAGCAATTCGGATAGTGATGTAAATGTGACATTGACTAGTAGAAGGAGAAGATCCCTCAAAAGAAGATCTCTGCAAAACGTATAATTTATTTTTCAGTTTATAATCTATGTTTCAGGGAAAACCTTTTGATAATGAAATTCTATCAGAACTATTCCATTACCGTCATCGATTGATGACCGAATTACCTTTAGCTCAGAAGAGAGAATTCCTTTTAGTACTGCAAAAGGTTGGCTAGTAAAATCACTAATGGTGTTTAGGTATTGAAGAAGTAGTGTGCACGATTAGCTGTATTATATCGTCGTGATTATTGTTTATTAGTTACCTGTATTAGAATAAACAACATAAAAGTATAATTTAATAATTATTATTGGTTAACTCAATTACATATTTTCCTTTCTATTGTTAGAACAGATTGACTTTGTTGATCGTTATTATCTAAATATTCATAGTAATCAGATCTACTAGACTAGAGCTTCGACGTTTTGAGCGCATAAGTGTTCCTGTCCACAGTCGACTCTAGCTTGGAGTGTATTTAAGGACGCCAATGCTCTGTTATCTCTACGATAAGGGCCTGCACCATGGGTTTTCCTATACTATTTTCATCGTTTCCTCTCGTTGTAATCGTCTGACATTGCCGTGTTTCTTGCTTTGAATCACATCATCCGCTCTCAGATTTCATTTTCCTCACGATCTTGGAAATCCGCTCTTATCATATGCTTTCCTCAGTTTTACCGCACTGTTTTTAGAGATAATGACCAACAAAAAAGTAGCTATCATTGGAGCAGGAGCATCAGGACTTCCTGCTATCCGGTTAGCATTCTATTTGTTTCTACACCCACTTACCGGACATGTTTGTTCAATGACTTTATTTTCAGACATGCTCTACTATACAAGTTGGATGTTACCTGTTTTGAAGGATCTGATGGTGTTGGTGGCCTTTGGAGATACAAATCACAAGAGACTGACGGTATATAGGTTAATTCCCTCGTATAGCTTTTGTAGAATCTTCGGTGATGAAGAGTACCGTTATTAATACATCTAAAGAAATGACTGCATACTCTGATTTCCCTCCAGAGCCAGAAATGGCGAACTTTATGCATAATCGAGAAATGTTGAGGTAATAACTGGAAAGGAGCAGAATTATTTATAGATATTTCCAACTTTATGCAGACCACTATGATTTGAAGAAATACATAAAGTTTAATCATAAAGTGACGCGAGTGGAAAGAACGGAAGATTATGGAAAGACGGGAAGATGGAAGATCACCTATAAGAATCCGTGAGTAACTTCTACCCCCAGCCATGTATTTTTAGTGAAGAAAAATCTGAGATTTTCGATGCTGTTTTAATGTGTTCTGGTCATCATACTATTCCATATTCACCAAAAAAATGGGAAGGACAGGATCGTTTTAAAGGATCAATTATCCATGCTCATAGTTATAAGGATCACAAGGGATATGAAGACAAGACAGTTGTTGTAGTTGGAATTGGAAATTCTGGTGGAGATGTAGCTGTAGAATTGAGTAGAATTGCTAAACAAGTTAGTCAGTATTGAAATCGATACTTTACCCTTTTTTCAGGTATATTTAGTTACTCGAAGAGGAGCTTGGGTTTTCAATCGTGTCTATGATTATGGAATTCCATTTGATTTTGAAATTGGAAGGTTAACTTATTTACTGTCTCTAAATTCTTTTTTTTTACAGAAGAATTCATTTTCATCTGAAATCAATTGTACCTGCTCAAATCACCGATTATATAGCTCAAGCAAAACTGAACAAGCGCTTTGATCATGCACGCTACGGACTCAAACCTGCTCATGGAGTTTTCAGGTAGATTATCTTTCATTATCAATATTCTTTCACATTGTAGCGCCCATCCTACTGTCAATGACGAACTGCCTACTCGAATCGCATGTGGAACAGTTCGTGTGAAACCAAACATCAGAAAATTCACTGAAACAGGATTGGAATTTATGGATGGAAGCTCTGTTGATAATGTAGACTCTGTGAGTTTTGTAGCAACCTTCTGAAACGTTGTACTCAGGTTATTCTTTGTACTGGTTATTCATTCGAATTTAACCTAATTGAAGATGGAAAACTTATTCCAGTAGAGGAGAATCAAGTCAACCTTTACCAATACATGTATCCCCTCGAAACAGCAGACCATAACACTCTAGCCATTATCGGACTTATTCAGGTTTTATCAAACAATCATAGAGCAGAGATTTTCAGCCACTTGGCTCAATCATGCCGATTTCTGAAATGCAAGCTCGTGTCTTTTACGAAAATCTTTACGGTTCCCACAAACTGCCCTCCAGAATCGATGTGAGTATAGAAAGATGAAAGAGAACAAGTCTTTAGATGAAAGGAAACGTAGAAGCGAAACATGCAGCTATAGCAGCTCGCTATGTCAAAAGTCGTCGTCATACAATCCAAGTTGATTATGTTGATTACATGGATGAGTTAGCTGACTTGATCGGTGCGAAGCCAGATTTCTTTGAACTTCTAAAACAAGATCCAATAACGGCTCTAAAGGTAATGTGCAAGAATGTCATAAAAACGAACAAAATTTAGGTTGAATTCGGCCCAGGTGTTCCATATGTTTACAGACTCAAAGGACCTCATGCTTGGGAAGGAGCTCATAAAGCTATTCGTACATGCGATGAGCGAGTCTTCAAGGTAATTGATTTCAGGAATATCAAAAAAATTATTTAGGCCACAAACAACGGACCATATCAAAGCTGTGGAATCTGCCTTTATACCATCGGAGCTGTAGTTGTAATTGCCGTGGTCCTATTCATAATTTTCTGAAAAAATTTGAAGAAATTACTGTAATTATAAAATAGCTTCCATTTAGTCTTTTCACAAAAAATCCACAAATAGCATCTATCATCCTTGCAATTTTACAACATCATAGTACAAATTTTCTCGTGACAGTAGATCAAATCTCCCTTCGACCTTTGTTGTCTCCTCCACCGGAGTCTAAATGAAGAGCTCCAATAGAATCCACTATTCTCAAAACAATGATTGAATTGAGTCAGAATTTTTGCCACAGCTCATCTCGATTTTTCAGTCAGTTTTTTTTATCACACACAAGGTAGTATAAAATTTTTCATATGAAAAATCATTTTTTACACCCGTTACCACTTTCAGTATCAATAGCCTGAAAAAAATGTTTGACAGAATCCTAACTTTTAAAGCGCTTACGTGTCCGTCTGTCCGAAGCCATGTACGCGCGGTTAGTGGATCCGCTCCACCCATACGATTAGACAACTTTTGACGGTTTTAATTGTCAACATTTCATTAAACATTTTTTCTGTCAACGTAAAGCCGCGAAGCGGCGGTGAGACTACTTGTTTTTACTAAAGTGTTGAAACTGTCGAAAATTTTGTCAGATGGGTGGAGCGACGTGCCACGTGAATCTACTAACCGATCATGTCTAGACATGTTAACATTTTAAGAAGGTACCTTATTTTTTCATGAAACTGATAACTTTTTGCATTTTTTTTACGAAATGTTTCTCAAATAGATCAAACATAAGATAGCGTAAAGAAAAATGTCAATATAAATAGTTGAAATTTCCTAGACTAACTGTAGTCGAAGAATCACGCGCCACGCTAAACATCGTACAATGTCTTGCTTTTTTTCTTTTGCCATTTATTTTCTTTTACTTTTTTATTGCTAGACTCTCATCATAACCATTTGGATCAATTTAAAATTGGATATTATGATCAAAGGTAGATACACCGTTGAGCAGTTTTTTGGACCATGTAATAATATTTGGAGAGGCCAGCACTTTTACAATGACGCATTTACAAGCCGGTTTTCGAAGATTAGCGATTTTGTGCACCAAAAACGCATAATAAGCAATAAGTTGCATAATTTTTAAATAATATGATATGAGTCAAGAAATGAGTAAAAGAACATAAATGCAAAAAAAAAAAACTGCGATGTTTAACGAGGCACATGCTTCAGTAATTTTTTTCCTAGATTTATTGTTGTTTTTCCTACATTCCCTCGGTAAGCCTTATTATTTGTTGTGTGACATACTATTTAAAATACCGATTCAATGAGCCTTTTGGTTGCTCATTTGATGGTCAGATGTGCTCATTTTAACTGAAAGCACCCTTCAAAAACTGCCATATAGATCACTAGCCGGTTGGCGGCTACGCGCGGGCGGGAACCACCATTCGAAGATTGAGAGACGGGTCATAGGCGCCTTCCAAACCCAGGGGGAAACCGGTACGCTTTTGGCCGTCTGCCAGTAGCGACTGGTCCCTTTAATCTGCTCACATTGTCACCAGTCAGTAGAATTCTTTTCTATTTGATTTCTCGTTATTGCCTATTCACAATAGTCACTTCATCATTTTACATGTTCGTTCTTTTATATTGCTTTCGACTGTATGTTTTATCATTTTCACTTTTTTCATTCCAATATAGGTATTTATCATTTTTTTAAAGTATAAATCAAATTAAGTCCTTTTTTTTTTAAATATGCTGATGGTTTCCCGAGTTTTCAGCCACCCACTTTACATAAAGAACATTGTATCTATGCTAATCGCCTCGTTTCACCAATCCGCTCGCTAGTTCTTTGCATCTGTTTTGTGTCTTTTTGAGTCTCTCGATTTCACATGTGCCCACGCTGCGCCCCTGGCCAATAAAGGCTGTGTTCTGTGATCCTCTCCCCTTGCGAATTTCCTCTGAGGAATTGCGAAATCCTCAAGTAAGCTACTCTTTGTTCATTTTTTTTGTAACACAAAATCTTTTAATGTTCTTTACTGCTTAATTATTGTCACTGTTGGCTATACTAATGAAGACGTGCTGCCAATCATGGGTGACAGTGGGCAAGACCACTCCCGACAGGGCAAACAGCCGCGCCAAATTAGCTGCTCTTTTACTAGAGAAATGTGTTGCTGAAGTTGAAAACATGCACCTCCCCTGGTGATTCATCTATGAATGGAATCTGCCCAAGTTCGAAAATTCGATCCATTGGCGATTTATGTTGAAGATAACTTTCAATTTTTTTTTCATCTTTTCATAATTTTGATTTAGTTTCTTTTCTCATTCTTTGTCTACGTTTTTTAAACTTAAACATTTTTTATAGATCGTTTACAAGATGCCGAACTGTCCTCGCTGCGAAAAGCCTGTTTACTTTGGTAAGTTCACCTTCAATTTTCACTTTGACCTTGAAGGCTGACGAGGAAAGTCCCGTTCTGTGCTAATTACAGTCTCAAAATTGCAAGAGATAAAACGGATGTTTTTCTCGTAAAGTTAGAATGTTTATTTGAAGAGGGGCAATTCTCCTTATCATATTTTCATATAAATATTATTTTCAGCAGAAAGAGTTACTTCTATCGGGAAAGACTGGCATAGGCCATGCCTTCGCTGTGAAAACGAGGCGTGCAAGCGTACGTTAGCCGCTGGAAGTCATAGTGAGGTTAGTTTTTTTTTCTTTTTACATGATTTAGCATGATGGCAAGCCTTATTGTAATCGCTGCTATGGTGCTCTTTTTGGTCCGAGAGGGTACGGTCATGGAGGTGTGGAGTCCCACACTTTCCATCACGGGCAAACTGGCCAGGTTTGTTGTATTTTTTGTTCTTCGGGTTTTACGAATGCATGGTTTAGTTTCCCATGTAATAGAAGTAATCCAGGTCTAGCGAGATGACGATGTCTATTGTTCTCGTCATACTATCATTTATGCCCACCTGCCTCGTGAATAATATGATACTCTGTGAAACAGTTATCTACTTATTTTTATTGTATAAAGACTAATTGTTTCTTTGTTGTTCATGATTTTTCATTGGTCTTATTGGCTACGTTTATCCATATTTATTTTTAGAGATGTTAATTATGCCTTGTAACAACCGCCCTTGTCTATTGGTTAGACAAGATTTCTGGATAGTGTCCTAATAATCAACTGGTTTACGAACTGAAAGTTATTAAAAATATCTAAAGCCTTTAATTTTGTCACATTTATTTTACTTTACCATGAATGTGAACAGATTCATATAAAAAATGATAGTTTGTTAAAAGTCTATCGTATTTAATAATCTTCTCTACAATTTATGTACATCTGAGCGGGATACTACATCCTTCAGAGATTAACAACAGGAGATTAAAGCAAGGGAAAAGCTTAAAGAAAACTGACGTCATGGAATGGGTTAGCCAAGGAGACCTGATTTGACGAGCTCTTCTCGTAACGTGTTATACACTGTTAGTTGATCATCGGGAGTCATCCAAAGTATTTGAGTTACTACTTTAGCTGGGTTCGGAACCCTGAAAATAATTTTATTTTTTTAATTATAACTTTTACCTAATAAACGTATGAATATAAACATTAACAAAAGTTCCCATTAAAAGTTGACAGTCGAAGCGATCCATGAGTCCACCATGTCCGGGAATAACATCGCCAAAGTCCTGATATATGAAACAACTCAATGAAACAACTAACCTTGATTTTAAATGCTCGTTTAAAGCCACTAGCAAAGAAGCCTCCAAACGGCCCAAGAAGACTGGCAAAAAGAGCCATCATTATGGAATGACCAACGAAGGGAAAAATCTCTATATGTGCAGGACGTCTAAACAAAGTTAAAATACGGTCATTTTCACCTGAAGATTTTTGCAATTAATGCAAGTGGCGGTGGTAAATCGTATTTTCTTACAACGAATGAAAGAGGGATTGTACAATTCGTATTGTCAATATAATAGTCTTCTACTGGGCAAACAAAAAATGGTAGATTATAAAGACAATACGATAGCTAAAAAATTAATTACAAAGGAGAATAACCTACAGCTATTCCGAAAAGAACTGTACTGAACGCGCCTCCTATAAATCCTTCCCATGTTTTTTTTGGTGATAGCTTGATTAGAGGCGTTTTACCAAAGAAAAATCCGAACATGTAAGACATTACATCACAGCAAATTATCATTGCAACAGGGGCAAGGAACCTTAGATATTTTTAAAAAATAGAAAAAAAATACCATATAAGTCCTTGGAAAATGTTCTGAATAATAAAAAATGATTGACTCACAATTAACAGTAATGTAATATGAGTCCAAGCAAACTGAAGAAAAATAAGAAAATCTAGATAAATCACTTACCAAGGAAAATTGGCGCATGTAGTAACCTTTACGAAGAGACAATACAAACCAAACAAATCCAGCACAATATAAGAAGAAAGAAAAAAGACGATGGTATGCCACAAGAAAGTGCAGGAAGTTCTTAATACAATAAACTTCACAATTAGCATAAGCTTACATCTTTTCGGAGTAAAATTGCCCAATAATCAATGAGACTCTCTCCAAAGAGAAAATAATTGCTTGTCACAAGGAAATACCTTAATCAATGTATAAACAGTAATATTAGTTTACCATGATAAAGCTCTGAACCAAGGGAGATCATAAAGTCTATAAACAGCTAATCCAATGCTGATAATTTCTTGGAAACATTTAAACTGTATAGCAAAAACCTGTAAGAATAAAAAAATAAAACAAATTCGTCATACTAAAAGCATAAGGCATGTTGGACCAATATGCACCAACAAAGAAAATACTGTAACCATTAAAATAGTACCAACACCACGAACCACCCAATTTCGCCATCTAAAACAAAAACAAAAATAAAATAAAAATATGGCTTACCGAGGTGGCAAAGATTCTAAAAAAGAGTCCGCAACTTGTCCTAAACTTCCTTTATCCTGTGGAATTACTTTGGTCAGCCGTTCGAGCCTAAAAACAATATTGTGGCAAGGAAGTTTTCAAGCAAAACACCACATCCGTGCCCAAAATAACAACAAAACAACCCAGAAAACAACACCAATGATACTTACTCAGGTTTTTCTTTAGGAATTTGTTGTGAATCGCTGAAAATGTTTGTTTACAGATGAGGGCGTAAAATACTAGTTTCATCAAAGATATAACTAAATAAGCACGTACCTGCCTTCATCTTGAAGAATATCCATGTCACTCTCATCACTCGTTGCACGTGGTGCATCATCCACTGGTAGTTCGGGCTTACGGTGACGTAGAGTTTTCTCCTCCATTCTGAAAATTGTGATTTAGGGACGAAATAGGACAAATTGAATAATTTAGATAGATGGTGATTGTCGCCCATCATTAGGCAAAAGGAAGCAAGTCTCACGCACGAATCACGCAACAGAATACATGATTACACGGCTGATTGGAAGCAAAAAGAAAGGAAAAATATTGCTCGTTTAATTTTCTAAAGTATGTTGTTCTTTAAGAACAATGAGTTTCTTTAATAAAACATCAAAATTCCTTTTATTTACTTTTTCTGTCACAATTGAACCAGAAGATAAACGTTCCTAAGATGGAAAAAGACAAAAACGAAAGTTCAGATGAAGAAGTGAGATGAAAGAGAAATGCACGGCTAGCACGTGCTCCATGCTTTGTTTACCGATACAATGCGCGTAAAATTGAAAACATTGATAAGTTGTACGTAACACAAGACAAAATAACTATATACGTATAAAATATGTTCTTTTTCAGAAACGATCCAGCTATTTTTCCCTCGTTTCCTGATGGAAGTATCATATTACGTCGCATGGTACACGAAAAATAAATTCCTACTGGTGGGACAAGAGAATAACATGACAATGTCGTTGTAGAAAATAGGTATGTCTGTATTGTCTTTCAGAGTCAAAAGAAAAGAACAAATTCCTGTTGAAAAAAGATGAACCTAATAGCTCAGTTGGTTCTAGAATCATTATATCAATTGAATCACAAAGTTTACTCGATTGTATGTAACTCTTTTTGTTTATTCAGTAATGAGAGCTGGAGCAACATGCGAAGAGGAGCACGGAGAGAGACACCCGGCTGGCCCGATCGATTGCCTCGCCCACTTTATCCGCTGCCGTCAGCCCAGCTGACCTGAGCTGACCTTGCCGCATTATCTGCGACTTTTCGATATTTTTTCCGGCTTCTTTTAACACATTTTTCTCCTTCAAAACCATGTAAAACTTGCCCGTCCAATCGGATTATCATTTTCTGCTGCATTGCTGTAGTCTGAAAGCCAAAACGAATTACTCGTCAGTATAAAATGATATCGTTTCTAGGAAAATAGGAATATTCTCAAGAATAATTTCATTTTAACGGCGCAATAATTGGAGAGTGCTCCAATTTCATAATTTGCCCTTTCGTCGGTCGATTCGGTTATTTGTTAACCACCATATGGCAGTCGCCAGGCTAAAAATTGATTCATTTTGTTTATTACTCCTTCCACGAGCTTAGCTATTTCAGTTATGTCTGAAAGAGAACGTCGCCGAAAACGACGGCAAGACTCTGATTATGAAGATGATGGACTTACTGGCTGGAAACTTGGTGCAGTCGTAGCCGTCATTGTCGTTTGCTTCGCCACAATTTATCCTACAGTCTTTCATCCTATGCTAATGGGTTTTTTCGGTTCAAAATCGGCTCAGCCAGCTCCACAGCCAAATCGACCACCTGTTCATCCTGGAATGGGTGGCGCAGGACCGAGAGGTCATCATGGTCGTTCTGATCATCCTGGAATGAGAATGGCAATGCAACAGGCTGAAGCGCAAGCAGGTGGAAGCACTGGTCGTGGAATGTTTACTTGGATGGTACCGATCTATATGGTTGGCTTTATAATCTTTCTTCTCTACACATTATTCAAGGTAAACATTCTAAAAATGATAGAAAAACATATTTTAAGCCAAAGAAGAAGAGAAGACGCAATCGATATGAATCGGAAGAAGACAGTGAAGAGGAAAGTCAACAATTTCGAGGAAAAATAGGTACAAAGTTACGGAATCAATAATTTTTCTTTATTCAGGCAAAAAGAAGTTACAAACACTTCAAGAGAGACTTCGACAAACTGAAGAAGCCATGAGCAAAATATTGGAGCAGCTAGAAGTAGTTCAACATGCACAAAAAGATGCAGATGAAAATACGGATAATCCAGAACAGGCTGGAGATGGGCAAGGTCAATATATTGGAGACTTAGAAAAAGCTCTCAAACAATTCAAGGTAACTTAATCACATAAAAATAGAAATTATTATATTTTCAGGATATTTCTGATGCATATGAAAAGGAAAAGGATCGGCATTTGGAAAACAAATCTGAAGAATCTGAAGAAGAAGATGAAGCAAACCTTGATGAAGAAGAGGAAGAAGATGACGATGCATCGATGGAAGATGAAGAAGCTGAAGAGCTCCTACGACAAAAAGAACGTGAACTTGAAGAACTTCGCAAAGTTGAAGAAGAACGAAAAAGAAAACAAGAAGAATCCAAGTCCTCAGCAAAAGTCCGGCGTCGGTCAAAACGCGTTTAACTTTCACTTATTGTTATGCTCAACGTTGCCTAGTCTTACAGCTTTCTTCTCGTCATAATTGGTCTCATAATGAAGTTTAAAATCTGTATTTTTCAACAATAACAAATGAAATAACAAATGTATAAATCAACAAACCTAAGCCTTTCGTTTATCTGGCTTACCTCCTCCATTTTTAAGATTTAAATTTGCTGGTAAACGCTTCAAATTTTGAGCAACATGATCTGTCGTTCGCCTGACTACTTGACTTCTCTCCTTCTGGTGTTCCTCCTATATAACTATGCAATGGAACCAGAAATAACTTACCTTCTTCAACTTATCTCGCTCTTCTCGTGCTGCTTTACCTTTTTTCTCTAATGTAAAAGTCATGCTGCGACCGCCGAATTCAGTCTCTTCGACATGCTCTAGTTGACCAGGTTTTTTGATTTTTCTCTTTTTAATCGCCATAGGAATATTCTGAAAAATCGGAGTAAAGTGAAAAAAAAACTCTTACCTTTTCGTCATTTTGTGACACCGTAGGTTCTAAGAACTTTTTACTCGTCTCACCGGCGGATAATTCATGAAGTACAAATTTCTTGGGTTTCGTGGCAAGACGACGTAATCTATAAATCCAATATAGCGTGAAAAGGAGCTATTTTAAACCTTTCTTCTTTTTCAGCGTTCTTTCTTTGTATATATTTTTCACTACTCCTCTCTTTTCGTTGTTGTTTCTTCAACTCTCTTGCCTTCTGCTTTGCCTTTTTAGTTTCAGCTGCTTCATTTTCTTCTTCACCCGAACTATCACTACTTTCAATGTCAGAATCTTTTACATCATTGTTATAATGCAACTCATCGTCTTTCGGAAGTTCGTAATTGATATCCTCCTAAATTAATTACACTGTAAAAAAATAAGCCGACATCGTCTTCATCCTCAAAATCTTCGCCTGATTTCTCTTCTTCGTCTCCTTGCACTATTGATTGCACTGTTCCTGTTCGTTCTTTTTGTTTTTCGGAATACTTATAAGCGCCGCTCTCTTCATCAACCTAATTTTTCCACAATGAAAATAATAAGATAGCCTACCTGAAAATCTTCACTTTCAAATAATTTCTTGAAACGTGTATCTTCAAGGACAGACTGTGCCGAAGCCGCCTTCTTTTTATCCTTGGTCTTTTTAGCTTCAATTTCAACTGTTTTTTGTAGACGTAGTGCCATCTCTTTGTTGACTTTAGGTAATTTAACCTCTTTCTTCTTCGCGATAACATTGGTGTCTCTCTCCTGATCCAGTATATCTTTGACCTAAAGAAAAGCAATGAAATTAATTATTACAAACCTTTCTTTCTTTGTATTTTTCATAAGCAAATGGTTGGGTAAGCGTTTGAGCCTTATTATACAAACGAGCATCTATGAAATAACCATGCATATAAGCCCGCAAAACAGTGGTTCCAATAAGATTTGTAAGGCCAAGTGTATCCAACTGTTCACGTGTAACAAATTTGTAATCATCGTATACTAAAAATGACATTAACCAAAAAATATAAAAACTAACCTGTAGGAGTTTCTGTCTCTTCCAATTCTTCTGTGAGTGTTTCTAAGAATGAACACCATTTAGGAGCAGGACCAAGGGCGGGTATAAAATGTTGTTGTAGTTTTGGAGCTTCATTTGCAAAAAATATGAGACCTAAATAACATATCATAAATGAAAACTACAATTACCTGAATTTTGATAACGAGCAAAATCGGAGAAATGTACGTCGCCTTCAATAGCAGCGAATGGTTTCCCATTTTGCTGATGCCACATCTTTAATACACGTGAGTCCATCGAAAGAACGATATCATTTTCTTCTCTAAAACGTTGGTAAATCATATTAAAAGAATTCCAACCTTTGAATGAAGTCAATTTTTCGGATAGGAAGACCGTAATTATGATCTTTTATTATAAGAGGCCTACGGGAGCGAAGATCATATAGAAGAACCTAAAGTGTAAAAATTAAATAATCTTTAGATTAAATTACATGACCAGTACTTGTACCAACACCCAAATTTAAGGCATCACGAAAATGGAGAGCAGTAATTTCAGCTGAACTGAAAATCATCATAGAAAAGATTTAAAAAAAAACTAACTCATGCTCTTCTAATAGGACTCCTGAGCAATCTAATATTCCAACGCGGGATTTATCTCGATGATCCCAAGCTTCCACAGAACCATCCTTTGATCCTACAATTAAAAAATGAGAAGAAAATAATAACGAACCGCAAACAAAAAGTTGATGTTCCTGCGCAAATGTACAGCAGTTTAGTTCAGAAGAGTTACTTTGTAGCGGCGATAGCCACTCGCCTTGTTCAAGATTTAACCGATAAATTTCAGAACTATGAAAATTTAAAAACCAATAAAAGAGAAATACCTGGCACCAACAAGGTATAAATCACTGCATTCCCTTGAATACGCCATATCTCTTCCAAAACGGGGCATTCTCATCCTGAAGTATCTTCCAAAGGTAGCATGCATTTCCAAATAGCGGTCTTGTTGCAGTAAAATTAACTAAAATCTATAAAAATAATAATATCGTATACATACTTTTGAAAAATCTTCACTCAGAATGATTGTTTTAATAACTTCGGCATCTAATCCTCGTTCAAATTTTATAGATAATTCCTGGAGATCATAACATTTAAGTGTAGGTTTATACGCACCTAAAAATAAAATTAGTACAAAATAAACAAGCATACCTGAAGCAAAAACATACCGACCATCTGGTGTAATATTTACTGTATGGCTAACATCAGGCATCTCAAACTCTTGTATTAATTCAATTCGTCGTCTGACATCTAAAAAATATAAAAATATAAAGTGAAATAGATATGAGCTGACCAATATTTCGTTTCTCTAACTTTCTTCGCGCTTCACTTGAGATCCATTTTGGTAAACTTTTTGCAGCGCTAAGATTATATATTTGCACATCATTCACAGACGATCGCTGCATCTGGAAGTAAACAGTTAGAAAATTACTGGAAATAACAGTACTAATCAGAATTAAAACAATTGCGTAAACTCATAAAATACTAAAAACGTCAAATGAAAAGTGTTTCCGTATTGCGTATTCCTATTTTCTGTTTTTGCCAGCTAGTTTTTTTTCATGTTCAATTTATTATTAATTTTTATTGATTTTTTAATTACAGTGTGGCACATAGAATTCGATTTTATCAGATATCCGTACAATTTGTTCAAATAACAAAAAGGAACCTTTATCAAATGGTTAAGTTTATATAATTAATTATTTGAACATCTCAGACAGAAAACGCTGCATCTAATGACGATAAAAAACCTTACACCATTATTACTGAAGGAAGGGCAAAAGTAGGATTTCATGGAGAAGTATTTTATAATCCAGTCCAAGAGTTCAATAGAGATTTAACGTAGGTTTTGCGGATTTTTTTGTATACTCTTGTAGTGTGTCAGTCTTGAGACAATTTGTAAAGCAACGAGTTGAAGAAATAAATAACAATAGGAACGACAGTGTTGAAGAACCAGCTAGTAAAAAATCAAAATTTAAAATTGACAATGAAGTTTGCTTTAAGAAATTCTTTATTTTTTGTAGGATGGATCAATACGGATTTTGGATGCTTTGAGTGCTTCAGGATTGCGAGCATTACGGTTTTCTCAAGAGGTTAGTCTTCAGTGCTTTGGTTATTTATTTTTAGGTACCAAATGTGAGCTACATAATGGCAAATGACTTTTCTGAAAATGCCGTCGCATCTATAAAAGAAAATATCATACTGAACGGTGTAGAAGATAAAGTAGAAGCTAAATTTGGTGACGCTGTGTAAGCATATATCGTACTTCTATTTTTATCTTTTTTCAGTATGACAATGATGAACCATAGAAATATTGACAAACGTTTCCATGCTGTTGATCTGGATCCTTATGGATCAGCTTCGGTTTTTCTTGATTCCGCTGTTCAATGTGTCGCCGATAGAGGTAAAGTTTGCAGTATTTTTTTAACTTAGCTTTTTAGGTATTCTTATGATTACCTGCACGGATATGGCTGTTTTATGTGGAAATACCCCAGAAGCTTGTTACAATAAATACGATGCAGTGACTGTTAGGATGAAATGTTGTCATGAAATGGTAGTTGTTTTTAGGTTCTTTTCATTTAGATTTATTTTAGGCTCTTCGAATCCTTTTACGATCAGTTGATTCTCATGCTAATCGCTACAGTCGATATATTGAACCTCTTTTGGCTATATCTGTTGATTTCTATGTCAGAGTTTTTGTCAGAATTCATACAGGTGCAGCTAAAGCAAAAGAAAGCGCTTGGTATGGTGTTCTTCCTATTTATTTTTTTCAGTCGTGCCGGAAACGTCTTCAGTTGTAGTGGATGCCAATCTATTGAAGTTGCTCCTATACTAAACAAAGTATCGACAAATGGCGGTTTTAAGTATCAGACTCCGGTTTTCAAAGCCGAAATTTTTGGTTTGTTTTTGCTAAGTTGTTTTGAAAATAATTATAGGTGTTGATAATAAATGTAACTATTGTAGTCATTCGGTTCAACAAGCCGGTCCTCTTTATATTGGACCTATTCATAACAAAGGCTTTGTTCAAGGAATACTGACAAGTCTTCGAGAAACAACTGAAGAAGATCGCCTTGGAACACACAGTCGTTTATTAGGTGTTCTAACAGGTGTTTCAGAGGTAGGATATTTTTGAGTTCTGATTTTTGTTTAGGAATTAGAGTCTCCTCTTTATTACGAGTATGACGGTCTTTCAAATACAGTGAAATGTCCAGTTCCTAAAGCCATTCTCGTTCGTTCAGCCATACTTAATGCTGGTTATGAGGCAATTTTATTTATCAAAATTTTCAATCTTTTTTTAGGTCTCTGGCTCCCATTGCAATCCACGAGCTTTAAAAACAAATGCTCCGAATCAATTTTTATGGGATATTATTAGAACATTAGCAAAACAATCAAATATATCGGAGGAGAAATTGTCACAAGAATCAGCTGGTCGAAGCATTTTGAAGAAAGAAATAAAGTTAGTTCTTTTTTTCCCTTATTCTTTTTATAGAAATGAAATTAATTTTACTCTTCATCCAAAAGCAACAGTACAAACAAAAACAGAACAGATGGTACGCTTTCAAGTCAATAGAGTATGTTTGTTGCTTATACATTATTCTTTAGGGTAAAAATTGGGGACCACGTCAAAAAGCAAAAGGATCAGTAAATTCGATACAAGCTGGTTTCCAAGTTACTTCCGACATTGTTATGAAATAGCTATTTTTGAGTTTGTTGATTTTCTTGTTATTATCGTTATTTCTAAATTTTAAATTTTTTAAGTTGTTACAAGTCAATTTGAGTTAGTTAATTTCTGTAAACTACCTGCCCTCATTTTCTACTAACACTACTGATGCAGCGTTTTGTTCCACTAATTTGTATACTTTTTTTATTTTAATCTTCTGTACAGATAATATCCTCCTACCTTGGCTTATCTGTCTGACTGTATTAATAGTCAGTTCTACGACATGCAGCGGAGAGCGTCCTAGCGATAAAAGGGAACATCTGGATAAACGACAGGCGTTGAAGAAGAAACAACGCGACGCAATGCTCTCACGTCGTGAAGTTAATTCTGTTGTCGATCGATTGGATGAGCGCATTGCCGATACTCCTAACTGTACACGGTTAGTTTATTGTTTACTTTTTCATTTTGTCTTTCAGAATGACATGTGTTCGCAACATGCCAGATGCGACATCAGGATCAGATGAGATGGAAGATGTCTATCGTCGATTGGATGAGCAATTCTTTTCAACTTCGGTAAAGAGCAAAAAAAACACGCCGCTTGAATTAGACATAACGCAGGACAGCACTTCATCGATGAAAAAGAAAGAAAGCAAATCAATCCAGATCGATAAACTCCAGGAGAACGCATAATCTTATAAAAGATTGAATCATAAAGAATCTTTGCTGAAACTGTTTCATTATCTTCATCATCTGCCTTTTGATGATCATTGAAGCAAAAAGAAGTCAATATATATATACCAGATTTATTACACCCGTAACTGTCGCGATGACAAACCTGCATTAATTTCAAAAAAATGTAGATACAATACATGATCTACTAGCATCAGCATCTAGAAAAAATATACAATCGATAATATATAATTGAATAAGCACCTATTCACCCACTTTCCATCTCAGTCGACGTTGATTCAACAACAAAGTTGGTGGTTTTACTTTGGTTTTAGCGAGTTTGTTGAGATCTCTGAATGTACAATGAAGTTCTCCGTAGAAAGGACGGTTTTTCATTCCGGTAAGTCCCAGCCATTCGAATGTATCGAATATATCTCGTTCGGAAATATCTAAAGGGTCGTCTTCTCTCTTCTGAAGGAACTCACTCGTTTGTTGAGATAGCTCGTTCAAACTCGTGGGTTGTCTTTCCATCTTGTCCTTGAGAATCTGGAGAATCACATAGGCCCAGTAACTTCGATAACTGGCCATCCCCATGTCAGAGAGGGGTTTCTCCGGAGATCCAATGACCTTTTCTCGATTGGAGAGTTCATAACCTGAATGAAATGAGATGAATTAGCTTCTAATCTTACTCAATTGGATCAGTAGCTTCCCGAATCCTCGTCTTTGATGCTGAGGAAGGACAAGAAGACAGTTCAAATTGATCTTAGAAAGTGGATTCTGCTCCTTGGAGAAAAATCCAGCCACACTCATGTAGCCTAGAAAAAAGATTGAATCGAATATAGAAACTCAATACCTCGTTTTTTCACACAAAGGACATAGAACTTGAAGCCGGATGTTGCGAAATGGATGGTTTTATCGTCGAGGAAGAGCTTGGCGAAGAGACAGAGTGATTGACAGAAGAATTTTTCGTCCCTTCCATTGACTTCAAAGATGGAGAACTCATTCTCAGTATAGATCTCCGTACCCGGAGGACGAAACACCTTACAGTCATGCTGAAAGGAACTTTATCAAAGAAAAAATGATCAAGGTAGATATTTTTATGATTTCGTAATTGTTTTACTCACCAGATGCTTCCTGTAATCTGTTTCGCTCTTCATGTAAAAGAGACAGCAGTCGCAGACATATAGATATCTCGTCTTTCCATAGTCATCCGGATATGGTGAAAAGTACCTATATATGAACGAAAATGAATAAAAGCTTAGAAATTTACCAGGTGTCCAACTCATAATCTCCATATCTTACAGTTTCGATGTATTTTACCTTCGTGATCTGTAAAAAATTTACTGTTTTAAAAGAAGTTTGTACCTCTTCATGTTGCTTATGAAGTACTTCTTCATAGTTAACTGGTCCAGAGGGCGTGAGAGGTGATCTTTTGATCCTCCTTTCAGGTCTTTTTTTCTTTTTTTCGTCAATTTTCAATTTCGATTTATCATTGAGCTAAAAATCAAAGATTATAAGGAGATGAATGCAATTGTATTGTTCTTTAAGCAGTATTAAATGTATATGAAAATAAATGCTTATTAGGCAAAATATGATGCCCACCTTTCTCTTAACCCTTTTCGAGCTGACCCACTCATCGAGTCGTCTATCCTGCCCATCATAATGAACATAATATTCGGTGGCACCATTCTCATCCCTCCTAGTATCCAAAACACTTCCTATTCGAAGACGTTTTGTTTTATCCGTCACTTTAACTTTTAAAGGA
This sequence comes from Oscheius sp. DF5120, assembly GCA_932521415.1. Taxonomy (NCBI): domain Eukaryota; kingdom Metazoa; phylum Nematoda; class Chromadorea; order Rhabditida; family Rhabditidae; genus Oscheius; species Oscheius sp. DF5120. Next base: position 6,193,829 of record OW051464.1, read on the forward strand.
GACGTTGGTGGGTCTAATGATGACCCAAGCAGGGATTTCATCTGAAAAGTTGAATGAAGGAGAAATAAATGAAAAAGAATAAATAGGAAGAAAAAGACGTAAGATACACAAATATGTAAAGGAGTTGAACCAATGCCGATTGGCGTTGAGGGCGCCGCGGTTTAGCAGCTCGCGTGGAATAGTACGCGGTTATCGAAGCGAGGTTTCCTGATTAAGAGAATTCTTTAAATAACCAATAAATTATATGTATATAGAGAATCCATTTCCAACAATATCTTAAATTATATAGATAAAAACCTTTTTGTATCTCCCGGATACCTTATGATATTGTTATGTTACGTAAAAATATTGTAATCCAGAGATGTTTGCAGGTATATCCTTAACAAGATTCTTGACACTAGCCAGACGGATAGTTTACATTAAATATTCCAAAATAAAGATGCTAGATGGTGTTGAATAGATCGTAGTAGCTGACATTGATTAAATGCGGCCACTTTGAGTCCCTCTCATACTGAAACTGTGGTAGACGGGAAGGCAGATTTGATGATCACTCATCACTTGAACATTTTTTAACTATTCCTCTCCGATGGCTCGAGCTCGTTCGATAGAGCAGACTATCTCCAACAAAAGCTGCAAGTCTCAAGAGCTATCCTTGAACTCTTTCTATCAGATCTTTTGTTTCCTTTCATATCAGATTATCAGTACTGATTTCCGAATTTTTGATAAATGTTTCTTTACATTTCAATGTTCCGTTGAATTTTCTATTTTCGCGACACGGTATATGAGAGCTAGAACAATATACAGAAGATGTCAGAGTACTGTCATTGCAATTAATTAGAAAGGGTTTTTGATATTTTTGGAAATCTATAAAGTAATTAAAACAAGAAACGGTCAGCAGACTTGCAAACCGTTGCGCCTGCCTTTTTTTTGAGTGATATCAAAGAATTCATAGGAGCATAGCAATAGGGAAATATAGCTTCGAAGGTTCAAGTTCCTCTTCTTTATTTTTTTTTCAAAATTTCCAAACGCTGATCAGTTTAATTTGCTTCTTTTAACAGTTTATACAATGGATCCGCCGTCTTCATTGAGATTGTCATCGTCGCCCTTTGATAATAGTCTCCCATGAGTTGAATATTGTTGATAACATCATTCAACATGACGTCAGAGAGACTGGCACGCGTCGCGTGTACACTGAATATAGTATTAATTTCTTTTATTCCACTTCTAACTTCACAAAGTGGATGTGGAGATGATAAAAGGTTGGCTGATAATGGAAGAATACTTTCATCTGGTCTTTTCTGAGTCCATAGCGACACCAGATATGCTCTAGACATTTCTCTCGAAGAGATTCGAGCATTGGAAGGTCATCAGCTGTCAGGTCTCTAAACATGTTTAACACATTGAGGATCGTGCTTGTTTTTCGTTTTTCCCCAGGGACTGGCGCGTTTCGATTTTGTTAAGCGTCAATGTGTTAATTTCATTTCGATATTCTACCTTATGGACTTGATATTTCTCCTATAAGTAATTGCCAGGCAGTGCAAGGTCCCTAAATCTTTTCCATTCCACTGGAGATCATTGATAAGAACGAATCCATCTTGAGGATCCGAGATATCCAAAATTATCTGGTCATGCCCCGATCGCTTTTCCAACAGGTTGTGTACCCACTGAAATATTTATATTGAATCCACTCAGTATGTTACTAGCACGTTCAGCTGATGAGCTTCAATATATGGCAGAGTGATGTTTCTATAATTCTCCGATGTCTCTTGAATCAGAACACGTTGATGAGTACGAAATCGAGCAATCAATTTGTCACTTGAAGGATAGAAGAGTTGAGAGTGTATTTCTGTAACATATAGAGTAGAACTAGCAAGAAGTTAAGCTTTTGGTTTTTTGATAATTACTGACCGTTAAGATCTGTCGAGATAGCCAGAATATCTTTATCAAGGAATTCAGAACTGCTTATTATCCGTTGAAAATCTTCGAGAGATCGAGGGAAGCCAGTTTTCCTCAACTGCAAGATTCCTTGATCACCAGAGGAATTTCCCAGGAGAAAAGCAATAGCCTGCAAAAAAAGGATAAAATACCTCAATATCTTGATTTCTTGTAGCATATGATTTATTGTATGCATTTGGAAATACTTTTGTTTTAAATACAGAAACTCTGCTTTCACTATTACTATAATAGAAGACTACTAGCACCTACCGCTTTTTCCTTCTCGTTACATAATATTTCAAGTATTCTTGCATTTTTCAGAAATTGCACTCCACGTTCTCCCATAAGTAATGATTAAAATAACGAGAAAAAAATTAGAAAAAATAAATAGATCAGTAGGTCAAGAAGTAGTGATACGTGTCAGTCCGTTATCTCTAAAATACTGTGTAACTTCTGATTGTCGCACTACGATCTTTATCATCCGTTATAACAATATCCTATAGCTATTTGACACTTGGAATCATAACAAAAGCAATAAAAAAACATCATACCAGACACGTCTTCGAGCAATATTTTTGAGATATCTACACGAAAGATGGGGCAGTCAAATAAGGAGGAGAGAACTAGACCTATAAAAAATATCTAATGGAAAAGGAAGAGAAGAAGAAGAACTATGAGAGAGGAGACGGTTGAAAGGGCAGAAATTCCATTGCAGTATTCTTCCTCCGGATTCGAATTGCAGAAATATGACTCTCCACTGATCTTTTCTCCAGCTGTCCAATAGAGAACAACATCCAGTGTTCTTCTCTTCATCGAGGCATCCTCCTCCTGGTCAGTTGTACATCCCTTCACGATCAAATTATGCTCTAAACAGACTCATATGATAGGTAATGCCCTCCCACCTGTATCTATCAGCTTGTAACACGATCCTTTACAGCATACCAATCCATAGTTACAGTTCGTCATATCTCTTCCCATACAAGTATAACAAGGGATGGTGCTAGGGTCTGAACAGTTTCTTTTTTCAGCAGCGATGGTAAGGCCTGGAATCCAATATGTTTATATTGAAAGGGAACAAACCGACGAAGGACGCAAGAAGAGCGAGATGTACTGCTGTTGACTGCATTTCTGAAGAGAAAATTAAAAAGGTGGGAAATAAAGAAAGCTGAAATTTTGAAGAAAAAGTGTTATTTGTCCTGCTTGTAAATGAGATACAAATAGTCAGCTAATGACAAGCACTGATTCATACTTGCGCTATTATAAACATATTATGACATTCCTAAAATAGTGAAGCTTCACCCTTTTCTATAATCAGAAGACAAAGATTGTAACAAAAATTAGCTTATTTTTTATTCGGATAAAAGGGGTAGTGAAGATTAATCTCTAGATTATACTTCTATTTATCTTTGTGTCAATATTTTTCCTTTATTTGAACGCTCACTTTTATTATAAAAAACAGCCTGAAACGAAGGAACGGCTCGTGCATGATTGATGGATATAAACATCTAAAGCGGTGACGAGACGAAATCAACATATGTCACAAGAGAGCACTAATCTCTCCCCTCTCTGTTTTTCTCGTCTCTCTAATTCTATTAACCAAAAGGACACCATAAAAGATGAGTAAAACGACTTTTAAAAGACGAAAGTGCTGATGAGGGAGTGAAAACTGCGAAAATCGATGAAGCTCTGCGGGCGACACAACATGTGCCCTCCGGAAGAAGGCTCTAACTGGCTGCTTATTGGCTAGTGGTGTCTACCTATATGTATCCAATGGGATTACCAGGAATGGTACTCTCATGGTCGCAACTTTTAAATAATAGAACCAGCTATTTCAATCGAAACTTTTTTTGTGGATACAATTCTTCTACTTTTATTTACTGAAACAAAGGCTATGTCTATCAATATCCAGCGGGATATAACCGATCTGACTTCCTATAATCTGCAGCACCATAGATGTATCCGTCGTCTTCTCTCTTCAAAGCTGTCACTGCTGTTGGTAGAAAATGTATCTTCGTCAAATTGTGACCGAAGTTGTCGTGTAGATCTTCAACAATACTGACCGGGACTAGGTCTTCGTAGTAACTGATATTCTCGTACTGATTGTGGAAACGAGGAGCATCGATGGATTGCTGAAAGAAAAAACAGACCAATGATATAGGCATTGATGTTATGTGATAAACAAAAGAAATACTGGTTTGTTATTTATAAGATGGTCAAAGCCGCTTCCTTTCAACAGTGTAGATACCTACCTTGATAGTTTCATTGAAGATTAACGTCCTGATGGCTGTTTGTGCCACAGAGGAGATAATAAAGGTTCCTCCAGAAGCTCCAACAGCCAGCTTAACTTTCCCATTTTTCTTCCCATAGACAATCGTCGGACTCATCGAACTCATCGGCCTCTTCCCCGGTTCTATTGAATTCGTCTCGGATGGCTGGAAACCAAAATAATTAATCAATCCAGGTGTAGAAAAGTCATCCATTTCATTGTTCCAAGGGAAGCCGAGAGAAGGGGAAAGCATTCGGCTGCCGAATCTTAAGAATTTCTTCTTATCCTTGAAACTATATCTTACTTTGTATTGATGGTTGATGTGATAACAACAGCGTTTCCTTCCTCGTCGATGACAGAAATAGACGAAGTTCCATGATCAGGAAGGATCTTGAACAGTTCGTTGTCGTAGTATCGAAGTGGCTGGGCCTTATCCTTTATTTTCTTGGCTATTCTTTCAATATAATCCCTTAAATTTTCAATTTATATGAGGTTTCCAACTTTTCCATCATTTCCTCCATAAGATCTTTCGCCTTCGTAACAAAGTTACCGTCTCCCATTTTTGCCCTCTGAGCGTAGGCAAATTTCTCGGTTTCAAGGAAACGATGATAGATTTCTGGGTCACCGAAGTCGATCTCCTTTCCCTCGTAGAACTCTGAAATAAAATCGTTACAAAGCAATTTCATTTTTCAATTTTGACTAAAATTGTAGTATTGATGGGATCATGAAGAATCATTCCACTCACCAGCCATTGTTCTGATAATATTCTGTGTCACGACAAAAGATGATGGTAATGGAGGCCCACAGATGATCAAGTCATCCAATAGCTCTCCCTTCGGAGCCGTTTCATACACAATCGTCGAGTAGTTCGCCAAGGTTTCTATATCCAACAATCCCCCATTACTTTCAAACTCTTGTACTATCTCCCTCGCCATCTCTCCTCGATAAAACAGCTCTACAGGGTCTTGCGCTTGTGCTAGCCTTTCCAATGTCTGGGCAAGAACAGTCCTCTTGACTATATCTCCTTCTGCATAAAGTTTCGACGTCAAAGGACTGTAGAGAAGGTCTTTGAGACCATCAGCTTGGAGAGTTTCCTTGGGGAGAGTTGATAGATTGAGTCCATATGGGAAGGGATACCCATCTCTGGCAAGTCGAATAGATTCTTCAAAAAGACGAGACCAAGCAACGTTGCCAGATCCAAAGCGTTGATATATAGTCCAAAATCCGTGAAGCTCAGAAGGAGTTGCCACGGAGCCATACCCTATGAAATATATGGTAAGGAGAGATAACAAATGTTACCATATCTACTGCCTCCGTCACTATTTGGCGTCTTATTGACATACATTTCCCTATAGGCAGTTAAAGGTGCTGTCTCTCGTGCATCCACCGCCGAACATTTTCTTGTTGAACTATGATGACTGTAGTAGGGAAAAAGAGCACTCGTACCTGTTGTACAATGTCATCAAAAATCCCCCTCCGAGACCAGAAAAGTAAGGATGGACTACACCGATACACACCAAGCCGGCTATCGCAGCATCCACGGCATTTCCTCCAGCTATTAGGATATTTCTCCCAATTTCAGCACATAGACCATTCTCCGTTACTACTGCTGCTTTCTTATACTTTCCTTCATAACCAGAAGAAGTGTGGACAACGTCATCCTCCTTGTCATCCGATTGAAAAAGAATCACCCCGAGAATGACAGTACAGATGCAGAAAAGAACAGCGAGAATGATGGAAGCCGTTGTGGCATAACGATAGAAACTATGAGAGATCATTATGAAGAGGATGACTAACCGATTGGTTCCCTTCTTGCTAATTTTTGCATCGAGATCGACAGACGAAACGCTGGAATCGTCATTTTTGACCATATTTCATGGGAAGAGGGAGAACCGGGACAAAAAGAGGGAAAGGAAATGGCAACCGACGTCGATTGATTATGCTAACACTACCGTTCGAAGAGGATTTGAACTGGTCCTGACGTCATAGAGGTTTGCGACCATCCTGATCAAGTGATACTGAGTTCTAATAAAGATCTACCATCTCGAGGTATATCAACTAAGGATTTCATGTTATTATATATAAAGCTCAACATGGAGGAATTTTTTTAGAAACAGAAGTTAATCTTGTCCTAACGAATTTTTCACTTCAACAGTTCTGCTAATGGGATTTGTAGCAAATTTATACGAGCTGCTCAGTAGTATTTCACGTCACATGATTCAATAATCTTATAAATCCCTCTGCGAGGTGCCTTCCAGGTGCATTTTACCCTTACTTCTCTAAATCAATTTGAAATTTTGCTTACAATTTTAGAAAACCTGAGAAAAGTAAAGAGTTTCTGACACTTGATCCAGTGCAACGAGATATGTAAAAGAATACACCGTAATATTCGACTTGACATAGCTGTGTTCAATCATCTCATATTCTCCTGTTGCCCTGGTAACTCCTCTCTTTTCTTTCTCTTATCTAATCTCTTTTAAAAGACTTTAAAGCCTAAAGTTTATGTTATTTCAAATGACTGCTAATTGCAGAACAGATCGAATCGAAATGGAAATGGAGATCGAATCGAAGAAAAGAATGAAGAAATTGGAATATATCAGGGAATATAAAAAAAGAAGAATAATATCAAAAACTGACGAAAAGATAGTTGAAAGGAAAAGAAAAACCCGAAAAGCCTCTAAAATATTATATACTAAAGAGAAAGTAAAACAGTCGACCGAAATAGTAAAAGAGAAGAAGAACAGATTACGCATTTACAAAAAAAAGAAGTCGGCAAAGAAGAATAGAATTCGAAATCCAGTGGGAGAGGATCATCAGTCTATCCGAATCAAAGTAATAGAGTGGATTTTATACGATATGTTCAGAATAACTCGACAAAGCCTACGAAAAATACTCCTTCCCACAATTCTGTTCGATGCTCCGTTCCTACCAGCAGCTCTTATGGAAAAGTCAAGTCGACGAAGAATCCTTTTTACAAACGAGGAATACATGATGACTTATCAAAGAGTAGACTACTCGAGATTTTCCGACAATGTGAAAAGGAATGTAAGGTGGGCTCTCTCAACAAATGACATAACATTTTCGGATTGATTCCCTTCATCGAAATAAGAAAATCACGAACCTTAAAGGCCCCAAGCAAAATAAACAACAACCAAGACATAAGAAAACAATAAGAAAAGGAGAAATATTGTCTTCAATGGCATCGAAAGAAGACAAAAAGACAGATGGCACCTCAAAATGTTCAACCCTAGCTTCAATATCAGCAGTTAATCGTCACACTGTATCGTCAGGTTTCATAGAAACTGATCATCATAAAGGGATGAGAGGTTCCTCAGCGAGAAACGATATTAGAACCGTCATGATTTTAGAGGTTGGTTTGTTCATTCCATACCCCATTTTATCAGAACTGGGATGACCTTCTTGTCCTGAATTCACTCGCATTGAATTCTATGATTATCATTAAAGACATAACTAACATCAATAATTGCCAATTTGAACTTCGAATCTTTGAAATCGCCACCTTCGAATGCAAAGATCATACGTAAATTCAAGATGTACGCATAACAAATTCAGAATTGACGGCTCATTGAAGATTATGGGAATTATCGGTAAAGCGGAAGACAATTGGATTAGAGTACTGCAAAATACAGAGTTTCCCTCATTTGTGATGGCCCTTGAGACAATTCGGAATTTGATGAAAAAGAGTACAAAGAAGTATCCTGAAATGCTATGGATACCAGTATTTGAATAAATTTACATTGATTTCCTTTTTCTGTCAAGTGTGTTGTCACCTACCGGTCGAGCTCAACATGTTTTCTGTCTACTGTCTCCATCTTCTCCATACTCTTTTCTTGACCACCTCGACAAAAATGAGTTTATAAGGTCTGGTTTCCCATAATTTCTCCATAATTTCTGGTCATTATCATCATGGCTCAGAGCATTCCTCCCGGCGACATCGTCACCCAACCTGGCAGCAAGATCGTCTTCAATGCTCCCTACGACGACAAGCATACCTACCACATCAAGGTTATCAACTCGTCGGCTCGGCGCATCGGATGGGCTATCAAGACGACGAACATGAAGCGTCTCGATGTGGACCCAGCCTGTGGAGTCCTCGATCCTAAAGAGGGAACCCTGATGGCTGTTTCTTGTGATGCTTTTGCCTACGGACAGGAAGACACCAACAACGACCGCATCACCGTCGAATGGACCAATACTCCTGATGGGGCCGCTAAGCAGTTCCGTCGCGAATGGTTCCAAGGAGATGGAATGGTTCGTCGCAAGAATCTCCCCATCGAATACAACGCTTAGATCCAAATAAATTTTCTTTGGGTCATTCTGTTTTTTTATTTATTTATATTGATATATTAGGAGATCGTAGTACTTTGAATAAACTCATCGTTTGAGATTTAACTATAGAAATTGGGTTGTTAAACAGAATTGTATTATGTGTGTGCGATCACCAGATTACTACTTCTATGAATCAGTGTTTGCAATCAAGGTTTGTTTGTTAGCTATCGACAAAAATCTATTACTGGTTAAGAAATGTTTATAGATCTCTGCAATTCAGGCATCCATCTTTTCCATCAAAACTGCCAACGGGCCGTTGCGTATGCAGATGTTCTCAAGTAAACACTGTCTGACCAGATGTTTTAGGATAATCCCTGTCTCGCTTTCTCTTATTTGCGTATCTGTGTTGCAACCTTCATGTTTTAAGGACTTTATTTTTTCTTATAAATATCAGAGGTCATGAAAAGTATAATTGACTTGTGATTGTAGATCAAAAATTAGGTGATTCAATGACCTTATAAAAACCAAAATGGAATCTTTTATTTTTTAGCTGGTATTTTTGAAGTCTTCATTGCCTATCATTTTTGCGGATCTGACTGGTTACATTGCTTGACTCCAAGTTAGTCTGTCAAAAGTCAGTTGGTCAGTGTTCGACTTAGTACTAAAGAAGACTATTCCGCATTGTGAAATGTATTACAGATGAAATAATATCAAACATATGCTACCCTTAGATGATCATCTCTTTTTATTATATCATTTTTTGTCGATGTTCTTATATCTTCGATACGGCTTTCAGAAAATTACAAGAGTATGGGTGACAGGGCGGAAGAGAGGAGAAAAAAAAACAATGCGTATTCGCGTGACTGGTATGCTAGGCTATCACAAGAGAAGAAAAGGGCACGATGGAAGAAAATCTACAAACGACAGAAATTCAAAAAAGCAGCAGAGTAATGTTGCTGTAATTCCATTCATCCTTTTTCAGGGCGGATCAGATAGTGAGCCCCAGAACGCGCATGAGAAGAAAAAATAAAGAACCAATTCCTGAAGAGGAGATAAATCAGAGAATCTTGAAGATCTTGGAGGCAGCTCAAATGGAAATCGAGTCCACAGAAAGCGCCCAGGCAGTCAGTTCCATTATCATCCTTGAGGTCTATCCCTTTTTTTTCTCTATGTTCACTTTCTAGCAGCCATCCAGGGAGGAGATAGCAAAGATTTTGTCTTTGGGGGACATGGTCCTTGTGAAGGACACCAAGGATCGTGATATTACATTATTTGATGATGGACTATATGTGGTGTCTACATTCAGATGTAGAGTAGAAGGGTAATTATAATTTAGAGAATAACATGGCGAATTTTAGAAGCTATAAAAAGTTCAACACAATGGCTCTCGCCGGTACAAAAAAATGGGTGATTATGCTCCAAGGTGAAATTTTTATTTCTTTCATCGACGTCATTGCGCGAATCATGGATTTAGGGAAAAATGCTAAGGGAAACTATCCAGAGATTTTTTGGACTCCGGTCATTAGATAAGGTATCTGATTTCGTGTATTTCTATTTCAAGGTACAGTTAAACAATTAAATACGAGTATTCAATGATATATATTTTTTGCTATGTTTATCAGATAACAATATAACATAAAGTTTACTTAAAAACCTGTACTTTATTGGAAAAACAAAGTAATGAAAGAGATCATCAATCCCGTCTTGTCCTGGTCGGAGTTTTAAGCTCAGTCTGAACCTGGACGGGGTCCTTTGGCGGTCTTCCAACAGATCGTTTAGGTCTTGAGACCGACGCCGATCCTTCTGGTTCCTCCTCAATGGTGGCCGGTACTCCGGCTCCTCTCTTCAATAGTGGCTCATCGGTTTCCTTTGGCTTCACTGGTCTACCTCGTTTAGCCTTAGCCAAGTTATCCTATAGATTTGGTAAAAGAAGCAGTCAGGTCACCTTGAAGACAGATTCAATGGACGGGGCTGTGGCCTTCGACGGTCTTCCTCTTCCCCTAGCTGGAGACTTCTTTTCCACTGCGTCGCTTGTGGAGGTTGAACGGGCTCTATAACAATTGTTTTACTTGAAAATAGGTGACTTACCTGGCCGGACTTTTAGGAGGCTCAATAGGATGAACATTGGATGAAATAGTTCTTCGGGTTCTTGTAGTCTCGGACTGTTCTACTAAAGGGACATCGGTTGAAGGACGGTTTCGGGAGCTGGATCGTCTAGCAGGTTCTTTCGTTGGTTCAATAGTCTCTAATGGAGTTCGGCTTCTGAAATGATTCGAATGTATTTTTGTTAATTGTCTTTTCTACCTTCTCGATGGGCTCTTTGGCACAACAACAGGCTCTGGGACAGATATAGAATTCGTCCTTGAACGGCTTCTAAAAATCGTCATGAATAGTAAAATATGTTCAAAAAACAAACACTCTAATTTCTTTTACAAAATAGAAAATATTTTCTCTAACTAACCTTCTACTTGGAGATGTTGCTTCAGATAGTTTTCTTACTCTCCTGCTAGGACTTTTTCTTTCAATTGTTGGTTCTGGAGCATTAGACGACGTGGCTCTCGATCTGCTTCTGAAATTTCAATAAATTTAACAGTTCTACACGTCAAATTATGTTTAATGAGTTTTATATAAAAATTTGGTTTTTATTTCTGCAGTATTATTTCTTACCTTCTACCAAGTGATGCAGGTTCTTCAATACAGCTTTCTCCTTTTGTGGGGCTTTTAGATCCAGCTTTCGGTTCTGGTGCAGTAATAGAAGTTGTTCTGGAGCGACTCCTGAAATGTATTTTGTAACAAATAAATGTAATGTTTCTAAGCGAATTATATTTCAAATACACAGCAAAGCAGTTATACTTTATCAACGTACCTCCTATTCAGCTTAGTTGTCTCCATCGTATTCTCCCTACCTCGTCCTAAACTATTAGACTGTTCTACTTCTTCTTCTTGTTCCACGTTTCGTGATGGTGTTCTCCTCCGAGTTGTATTTATAGATTCTTCTTTCTTTGTTGCAAAGAGTGCCCTTCGAGCATTTCCAATTGTGTTGCTGTTGTTGTTGGTAAAGCGGGCAGGAGACAATCTAGTGGAACGTCTTCTTTCCGCCTGTTCTGGTTCTTCAGAGTCACTCATACTTCGGCGAAGTTTTCTTGGCTTCACAGGATCCTAAAAATGTGATAGTATAAGTTGATTCTATCTTTGAGCAAAATAAAATATTTAACTGCTCACCGGTTCTTCACTAGACATTTTTGCTTTCCTTGGAATCCTCTCTTTCCGTTTATACTTCTGTATATTGATTTCCTCATCCTTTTCCTTTTCTTCCTGCTGTTCAACCTGTACTGCTGGAGTTTCCAGAGTTTTCTCTGTTTCTTTGTGCTTTATTGGAGACACTGAAGTAGGTTGTTTTGACGGCTCGACAACAAGTTCATTTTCTATCTCCTCATCACTTGGCTGTTCTTCAAAGGAATGTTCGACTCCATCATTTCCAACCCATTTTCTTGACAACAATTGGCTGATATGAGCCTAAAAAAATGAAACGTAGAAGAAATTTCAATAACTTACAGTAGTATTGATGGTCATCGAGGTGTCGGACATTGTGTAGTCCACTAGTCTGAATGGGGACGATTCCTCTTCCTTCTCTTGCATCTCTATTACTTGTTCTTCCTGAACTTCGACTGCTTGTTCCTCAGGTTCGTTCTCCTTTTCTTTTTGTACTTCTTCTTCTTCTTGCACCTCGAAGGACTTTTCTTCAATCTCCACTTCAACTTTCTCTTCAATAGCAGGTTCCTGGTTTTCTAATACTACTACAGACTCTTCAATGGGAGTTGGTGGCTCGTCTTCAACCTCTGTAAAGTTTGTTGCATCGTCACCATCAGATTGTTCTTCAATAGACTGAAATAAATCGTAGAAGTGATAGGAGACAGACGTACCGCTGCCTCGACAGGAGATGATGATTTTTCAAACCGTGATGGTGTCAATTGTGGTGTAGTATCAACAGATGGAATGACGAATTCTGGATCCCATCGGAGACGGCCTCGACTAGGAGACATGGTGGCTGAAAACGACGTTTATCAAACGATTAACATTTGTTAAACAATAACAGATTTTTCGGATGACACTTACTTATTTTTCTAATAGGCGTCTTCAGTATACTAGTCGGAACTGGGAGAGCTGGCTCTCTCTCTGGTGTCACCATCACTCCCGTCTGTCCTTCTGCCGCTGCTGCAGCCTTTACTCTTTTCGAAGTCGGTGTTCTCAGAATGACATTAATTCTCTTCTTCGTTCTCTCATCCAAACTAAATGCAAATAAAGTAAATGATGAATAACATACGTGTTTATTACAGGCGTTGTTGGAGTGGTTATGGTAACGTCCTCTTCCATCGGTTGAATTCTTTCTGGTGTGACTATCGACTCTTGAATCAGTTCCTTTTCCTCCATTCCTCCTGAAGCAGGCTTCTTGATTCTTTTATGTAGAGGAACAGGTGTCTTCGGAGCTGTCAATTTTACTTGAGAAATGGGTTCTAAAGAAACAAAAATCATTTAACCAGTATGAGCAAACCAGTAGTTTCCGATTTTTTAAAGAGTGCAAGGAATGGCTGAGATGTTTTAATTGAATTGAAGCTACGGATGTTTTTCTTGATTTCTCGAAGGGCTGGAAGAATTCGAGAGTAGGCTTCGATGTATTGGTTGTCGATTTTGGAAGGAAGAGGAAGCTGAACAAAGGGGAAAGTGAGATGAAATAGGGGAAACTTACTATTTCCATTTCAGAGAATCGGCTACGCTCAAGAAGATACAGCTGATAACGGAATTGACCATAGGGAAGCTTCTTGCAAAGATCTAAAATGAAAATCCACTAAGGCGGCAAGTGATGAGCAATTTTCTATTTATTCTTTTGTTGTATTTCTATATTTTTCTTTCTTTCTTTTATTTTCACCCTAATTTTTCCAACTTCAAAAATCGAATTAAATTAAAACAGAATTTTTTAACCATTTACCCGACGTGACATACTGGTAGAAATTAAGGAACACTACCCACCTTTCATCTCCTTCTCCTCCTCCGTCGACATCTCTCTCTGCTTATCCATCAAACGATTAAGTTTCACTTCCAGGTCATCAAAGGCCCTCCTCGTCGGACTAACTTCCATTTCGACCTTGGCTCCTTCTTGCTCCCCTCTCCAAATATTAAATACTCTTATAACTTCCTTCTTTGTTATTTTTGCCACATCGTCAAGAATTTGACTAACATAGAATGGGAGCTCGGTATCAATAACATCCTGAATGCTTAAGTGAGATTGTGATTAGTACTTACATTGCTGGATAAGAGTTTTTTCTTTGCCATGACAAGATCAATAACGTAGTAAACTATGAAGTTTTGTTTGAGTCGATCTGGATAAGTCATGACTAGCAGAGGGGCAACACCGTTCTAAAAAATTTTGCTTAAAAAGAGGAACCAACCAAAAGAGCTGGTGGATACCAATTGGTGCTATTCAAATCCATCCAGAAAGCTTCATCTGGAGATAATTCTTGCATTTTTGTGATCAAGTCATCAACGTAAAGCGATTTTCCCGGTACTTGTGCCCTAAAAAAATCAATTATATTTCATTAAGCTCTTACCTCGCACTTCTTCTCCTTATATCCACCTGTTCTTCTAATATCTGTCTCTCTTTCCCATTTCTCTCTCCTAGAGGAAGATATTTCAAAACATAGAGGTTTCTAATACAGTTCGCATAATCCCATAAATTCGAGACGGCGGAGAGACGAGCTTCATTTTCCACGACAACCGCATGAGGAACTATTTCCTGTCTTTCCCAAGATTGAAATTGCTGGTTGATAGCTCGGAAGATTTGAAGAGCCGCTTTCAAGATCAAATTGACTTGAGCCGAGAGCCGCTTCTGATCAACTGAGAGGATTTTGGCCGTATCAGAGAAGAGAATATCGTTCAGTGTGTCTAGTTTGTTTCTGGCTCTCTGACCTTCTGACCAAATCCATTCTCCAATCTTGTTCAATAGACTCCATTCTGATTCCTTTGTTGATGCGATGACTTTCACGACAGCACTGGTATGGCCATAGATCACAGCAGCCGTCAAAAGAGTGTCCAAGTCTCTCTATATATACTCTTCGTAAAAGTCGAAAGAAAACTTACATTTCGTTCTCCAAGCATTGGACTTGGCATTAATCCAACAGTGATCAGCTGGGATACAGCATCCTTTGGATGTTTGATATAGGATGAGAGATTAGAATAAACTCTATCAGCTACTTGAAGAGGGAGACTAAGAAGTTGAGCTGTGGCACTAGACTTAGAAGCTCCAAAATAGATCTTTGGCAGCTGAAAACAGTGCATTGAATTTTTTTCTTCACAGGGATGCACATTCACATTGAGCTATATGTTTCTTATAATACTTTTTGCTTCACAAAACAAAAGTTTTTACAGAAATTCAAACAAGATATAGTCAATATAAATGATGAAGAACTTGAGGCATTTTTTTGCTACCAAAGCTAAAGAAAATCACTGCTATGTGATACATCTCATTTCATAAGGTTTATATTACAAATTCCACTCACATTCAGTCCTGATACGTAGATCTGTTGTTCCGGATCATCAGCCATGAACTGGAATTTTGTAATGTGCGCACAGTCGACCACAATATCCTACAAATAATTTTTCCTTTTTCTTGTCTCACCGTGATTGTTCCAAGATCTCCTGACAATTTCCCTATCACATTTGTCAAATATGGACACTGTTTAGCCGCTGTATTGTCCGGAATTGGTCGATCTTGCAGCCTCTTGTAGTAATAAGTATTTAGGTCGAAGACTCCAAATTTCATCTCTCCATTGCCGTCTTTATAAGAGTAAAAGAATTGAGATGTATCGATATTTGTGTCTAAAAAAAGGGATAAAAAGAAAGAATGAGAAGGATACCGTTGAGAGTAGTATGATGAGTGGAGATTTCCTCCATGCGATCTTCATCGAAAGATTCGTTCCGTCTTTCCCTGGCCAAAGTATGAGCAGCTATCCATTTACAGGGAGAACCTTTGCCAACCAATTGGTCCTGCAATAAAAAATATACGAGGATTACAAAAATAAAATTTTTGTCCTATTATTCCTTTTTCTGAAGTGACATGATATCCGAAAATGGAATATTTAACTCATTTTTTTTTTTTTTAAAAATTAAATGTTCACAGAAAATCTATCAACCTACCACCATTCTTGGCATGAACATGGGTTTCACGAACTCTCTATCTCTCAATGGCACATTCTCTTGTCCAACTACACGATACGACCCCTCATATAACACCATCGCTACGCCTTTTTCCTCCTCCCTGAACAAAATTAGTCAAAACTTCTGAAAGAATCCTACCCATATAACGCCCAGAACCATACATTCATGTTCGGATCGTCATGTGGTAGCATTGGGACAATCTTCCATACTGGAGCGGAGTTTTGGTAAAAGTTATAGATTCTAAACACAATGTATAGAGAATGAAAAAGAGTAACACTCACATATCTGCCGCCGGAGTGAAACCGACTTGAACAATTCCACCAAAGGAAAGACCAATGAGAAGATCGCA
Organism: Oscheius sp. DF5120; assembly: GCA_932521415.1. Lineage (NCBI taxonomy): Eukaryota > Metazoa > Nematoda > Chromadorea > Rhabditida > Rhabditidae > Oscheius > Oscheius sp. DF5120. Next base: position 6,209,881 of record OW051464.1, read on the forward strand.
GGAACGAGAGATATAACCTACTGAGGTGACCCTAACTTCTTCTGAAAATTTATAAAATTCGAAAGAACAGCTAGGTACCTGTTAATTTAACAGTCTCTCGCCCTTGAATACAATCTCGGTAGACGAACTTTCGACTTTTTCCATTTCGATCTTTTTCCTTATGATTCGACACTGAAAAATATCAAAATTGGAGACAATAAAGAAATATACCTAATGCATCTGTTAGAGTCTTCTCTACTGGTTTGTCTTCTATTTTCCATTGTTTATTAACTGGGATAGAGAAAACATAAGCATGTCCGTAGACGGTTCCTGAATGGAAAAAAATATATTGATTAGATTTTAAATATCTTGTATTAACAATAATCTGGTTTTTATATAATTTTTTACTCACCTACTACGACAATATTAATCCATTTCTGCATGGGTTTTGCCAAACTATTCACAATGCTTGTCATTTCCATATCGTCAACAACTACTTTTGCACAACTTGCCTGTAAGAATCGAATTCAATTATCTCTTATGTCTACCCACCATATATGGAATAAAGAAGATATTGACTAGCCTTAACATTTCATCTTCAACTATGAGACGGGCTGCAAAACATTCTTCTCCCTCTCGATATGTTACAAAAAGACCAAGTTCAGAATCTGAAGGCTCAAAAGGAACATCTAATAGACTACCTTTGGTTTGTAAAAAATCTACAAATAATATATCAATGCCTATAGGAAACCGGTAATTGTAGAGGATACTGGAACCATGAATTTTCTTAATATTAACTTCTCTTTCAAAGAAAATGGCTTCGAAAGACGTCAATAACCCTGAAAGGCAGAAGATAAACACAAGCTTGAAAGAGTTTACCGTTGGGGAAGGTTAAAAATTTAACGGTTGGCTCGGCAGTTCGATCTATCAATCCATGTTCTAACGGAGTCACGGAACTGGGAATAAGTTCCAGACGTTGTTTTAATTCCATGGGAACAGTAGCCTGAGCCATGGCTAACATTTTCTGAAAAGGAGGATGAAAGATAGAAAAAGAAAATGATGGTAAAGGGGGGAGGGGAATTGAAGTTTATAATGAAATGAAACATTTAGGCAACAATAAGTATTAGAAGCGTATCATAACGAAAGCTATTAGAATTAACAAAGTTGCGTCGAACTCTATTGATTTTTCATATTTCCAATTTCGGCTTTTAGAAAGAAAATGGAAGGTGAGAAACAGATTCCGTTATTCGAATTCGCGGGAACCGCTTGACGTAAACACCGTATGTAAACGGCGGGGTCGCACTTGCAGGTGGGTGCAAACCAGCTGGAATTTGGAATAAAGGGATTTAGTTTTTTTTATTTGGAGGATATAGAGATGAACTGGAAAAAGTCAATTTGATGTTATTTTAAGGTTACAGAGGATATAATTTTTTTCGTGGGATGTAAACAATTTTTGGTTTAGTCAATAGTGTTCTGTAAATCTAATCATTGTATATATAAATTGAAATATAAAAATTTTATTTTCAGGTCCTTGCCCTACGTGTTTATTTTTTAATAATGGAACAAACAAGAGTCTGCTCCTATCATTCTTTACTTCCCCGCCATTTCCTCATTTTTTTTCTCTCTAATCATGAAGAGACAAGCGAATGAAAAGTAACGAAAGCGAAAAGGTCGCTTTTGTTGTGTCCCTTTATCTGTTCAGTCCAGTTTCCATCAAAAGCCCTCATTAGACACAAAGTCATTATGGTAGTAAATGATTGTCCAGTTCATGGCAAGCAATCTTCACCAATTGTTCAATCTTTTACAAGTGAGTTCATTGTTTTATTGCTTGTTTACTTTTTGTACATTTGTATGAGTTCGACAGACCATAAAAATCTTGATTTCTACCAGCAATCTCTTCTGTTTCATCGTGTTTTGATTTACGCTGACTCAGAGAGTTCTATCTTTTGCTCAGATTTCTAGAAATAAAATCAAGTGTATTCGTCTTATCATCAGAGTACAAAGTGTACACACTTTCTCTTGTTATTTCAATCTGATTCGCGACTTTTGTTCCATAACACTCGCTATTTTTTGACCAACGGAGATTTTTCCCCTCATCTACTTTTCCTCTTTTCTGTCAAATAATATCCTTTATTCTTCAGATATGTGTAATGAGGATTCAACTTCATCTCCGAAATCTCCACAACCGTCTTCAGGGACGGAGGATAGGAAGATCACGAAGAGGATGGTCGCACACTCGCATGAACATGGATTTTCGGGTATTGTTTTCAATGTTTACATGATTTTGGTATTTATTTTCAGATCAAGTAAGAATTCCGAATGTTATCGTTATGGTTGGACTCCCAGCCAGAGGAAAGACCTATATTTCGAAAAAACTTTGTCGATATTTGAAGTGGATAGGTATCAAAACAAAGGGTAAGCTGTTGAACTTTTTTTTTGCAATTTCAGCATATTTGTACTCTATGATTAAAATTATCTTATTTGAATTGGTACCAAAATATATTTTTGTATTTTTTTAGTTTTCAACGTCGGCGAGTACAGAAGAACCGATGCTTCCGCTGCGGACGCTGTTCACGGAGCAAACGCTTCCTTCTTCTCCCCCGACAATGCAGAAGCCTTGAAAGTTCGAGCGTAAATCCTTCCTTTATTTTCCACATGATTGCTTGTTTAGTGAATCCGCTCGACGAGCGATGGACGACGTTGTTCAGTATCTTTCTTCAGGAGAGGGACACGTAGCAATCTTTGATGCAACAAATACGACAAAAACAAGGAGAGACACGTTGATGAACTTTTGCGAAGAGAACAGGTACAAAATTCAAACTTTTTTAAATTTTGATATTTTGTTCAGATTTCGATGTTTTTTTATTGAGTCAATGTGTGATGATCAGAGAATTATCGACAGTAATGTGACTGATGTCAAAGTGAGTTTTTTTCACTTCAAAATTTCTCCATTTCAGGTCAACTCACCGGACTACAAGGGTCTAATGTCTGCTGAGCAAGCGAAGGAAGACTTTATGAAGAGAATAGAAAACTATAAGAGACAGTATGAACCGCTAGATGAGACAGGTGATGGAGATTTGAGTTTCATCAAGGTACTATTTTTTCTCTTTTCTTCAGTTATTTACATCAGGTGATCAATGCTGGTCGTTCTTTCCTTGTACATAATGTTAATGGTCACATACAGAGTAGAGTTGTGTACTTCCTCATGAATATTCATCTCTTACCCAGATGCATCTATCTTACACGGGTTAGTTTCCCTCAAATTTCCATGGATTTTTCTCTTTAGCATGGTCAATCTGAATATAATGCAATGGGTAGAATTGGAGGAGATTCTCCGCTTACCGAGAAAGGTTTACAATATGCTAAGGGACTAGCAAAATTCTTGAAAGAAGAAAACAGTGGAGAAGATATGAGAGTATGGTGTTCTCAAAAGATCAGAGCAGCTCAAACGGCTGCTGAACTGAATCCTACATTTCATACAGAGTATTGGAAGGCGTTGGATGAGATTGATGCCGGTATTTGTGAGGGTTTGACTTATTTGGATATCCAACAGAGGTAGAAAGAAAGTTGATATAAGTAATTGATGTTTCAGATACCCCCAACAGACAGAAGATAGGACAAGAGATAAGTTTCACTACAGATATCCATCAGGAGAGTCCTATGAAGACGTTTGTTCACGATTGGAACCCGTCATTATGGAACTGGAGAGACAGGTAAAAATTTCAAAGACAATTTAAAAGCATCTCAGTTTTCTATTTCACCTATCTATTTTACTTATTTCATCCTTTTAGGCCAATGTAATCGTTGTTTCCCATCAAGCTGTCCTCCGCTGCATTCTTGCTTATTTCTATGATAAAGCTTACGACGAACTTCCTCATATCGACATCCCTCTCCACACCTGTGTGAAGCTCACACCACGAGCTTATCATTGTGACTCGACAATCTATAAATACGATTTAGAGAAGGACACAGTAAGTAGATAAAGTGAATTGAGATGAACGAAATTTTAGTGGAAATCGGAAACGAAGCAGCTGGGACTGTCGATGAGCCCTCGAGATCATTAGGAAATGCTATAAGATATAGATGTAATATAAATAGAGGAATGGTTATGTTAAGTGCCATGTATAAATGAATACTTTTATAATGCGAACAATATATTCATTTACACAAATATTATTATTATCATGGGCGAACATTTTAACGGTGGCTAGATACGGCTTGATTTTTTGCAATATGAAGTTTCAGAAGCTTTAGGAATTGTAGGAAAAAAACACTCATAAGTTGCATGTAATTACTGCCGCCTCCTCTCCACCTCGGCCGTCTCTATTCAACGACCGTCGGCCTTTTCAATTAGAGGTGGCACAATATATCTCTCGACAGTGTCTGTTGACACACAGTCTCCACGCAGTCTTTCACAACCAAATTAAAGTTCCCCCCATATGAGTCAATCTGCCCTTTGCTAATTTTGTTTGGAGCGTCATTAGTCCGTTCTCTGTCTTCGTCTCGATGTTCCAGACGGCGCTTTTCTTCTCCAGGGAGCGATTGAGCAGGCGACATACTAGATGACAATCAGCCAGTAGTTTTTGGTCATCCTTTTTAAGCTTTTGGACTTGTTTTTGTCTTCCTTCTGCTGGCCTAGAAGGGATCTGAAACATCTAGTCATTTCTTTTCTTAACCACCCTCCCTTCTCGTAGAAATTGATGCCAATTTGTTGCGAACCGACAGATTTTGTCGTTGGTCGTGTGGACGACCTTGTGTCTTTACAGCCGACTGCCTTTTGTGACCATGCTTGTTGGTATTTACAGCGAGAAGAGTCAATTCGGGACAGATTTACGATCTACCTGGTGTACTATTAGTTCCTGGATGGATGGATAGACGCGTCCTTGTCTATCAGTTAGGCAATTTTTGATGAATAGAGTCGCTTTATGTATATCCTGCAGGTAGATGTCAGTAATCTGTATTGACCACAGAAACAACTATTTCTTCTTTTAATTTTTTGAAATTTTTTATCCAGGTCATAAAAATTGCTTATTCTATGCATAAAAAATAGAGCCTTATCTGCCATTGTTTACCAATCCATCAAAGTTTCATCATAAAAACTCTCCCATCTTCCATATACCTCTTATTTTAAATTTTTCCCCTTCTCCACTTTCCTTCCTCCATCTCTTTCTTGTCGAATGTCGGTGTTCTGTTTTTGAGGATTAATGACCCTCGTCTTGTCCTCATCGCGTGTCTTGCAAATGTCACCTTACACAGAAAGAGAGTGAGGAGAGGAAGACAGCCCTTCCACGGGACAATTCTGTGTTAATCGCTCTCTATTTTTTTGTTGCAATGTGCCATCTTTTTTTTTTACATATTTTGAGAGATAGAGAGGAGAACGCCTCGCGTATTCACTGCATATGAAATGGAAACACTACTATATTCAGTGACAAATTGTGATCTTACGGGCAATATAAACGCATTTCATGCAAATTTTGAATAATGCACTTGAACTCTCAAATAATTTTCTTGTTATTGTTAGCTTCTTATTATTTTTTTCATATCGTGTCGGAGGTTAATTTGTCAGCTACCAGCTAATCATTTGCAATCATAGGTGAAACCGGTGACTGGCTTGTAGTCAGTGTTTCATAGCAGCTTCTCATGACTTGTCTTCCTTTTCTTGCGTAAAATTATTTATTTTAAAGCAGCTATGATAAACAAAGTCTATCAATAGACATATTTTTACATAGCTATTTGGAATAACAAAGAAAGAAGGCCTCAGTTAAGATCTTATAAAAAATTGAAATCTAGATAAATATTAACTCTTGGTAATGCTTTTAGCATCTTTCGTTTAATATTACTTCAAAATGCAAGTCTTGTAGTGAGAACAGAAATTCTAGAGATCCCCTAAAATGAATCCCGAACAAATAAACAACCCTAAGAAAGGATTGAAGCTGCTCTTTTACACTCTCCAGTGAATAAAATAATTGAAAACAACTGATTGATAGGAAAAGATGATAATAAAAACAGCGTGACATGGGTGGCCACAACACAATTAACATAAACATAGTCCCTCCTCTCCTTGTTGATCTTCTTTTCTTTTGGGGGCGGCGTGTTGCAGTGGAAATTCCGAATGACGCAGTCGCAGCCACCTCCCCTCCTCATCGATCGCCAGCCTTCTATTTTTTGCTCGTGGAATACGATTTTTCATAGGTAATCGCTTATAGACAATGGATACTAACGCCACCTGTCATTTTTTTACCTTCTTCTAATCTTGTTGTTTTTATTCTGATCGGAAGAAACCTGTTTTTCGAATTTTGAGCACCTCGCTGTCCGTATTAAATAATTTTCTAATTTTTTAAGTTAGCTAGACTCTCAATTGATAAAGGTGAATATTGGCCGCGTGGCGCAATGGATAACGCGTCTGCCTACGGAGCAGAAGATTGTAGGTTCGAATCCTGCCGTGGTCGAAACTTTTTCAATTTATTTAATGTTCACTTCGTCTGAAGTACTTGAATTCTCATTTTTTTCTTGACCGCAGTGTCGTGCGTAACATGGAAATTAGCATCTAGATGGTGTCACATCCTCGTTCAAGATGGCTATCAAACGGTCGCGAAAGAGCCATCTGCTATATGGATGGAACACGTCTCTAATGAATAGCCGGGAGCTGTTTTACTGCTCGACATATGTGTATCCCTAGTTATTTATGCTTATGAAAACCGATGGATAAGTCGTCATACCCCCTTTCACTGATGTTTTTACCATTTAGACATTTGCTAAGAGACACAGTGAGGGTCACCATTATAGTTACTGGTTTATATTTCGTAAAAATATGCGTATAGCAACAAAATTGAACTAGAATGAAATTTTGTATTAGAATACGCATATTTTATAAGATCTCTGACTTATAAAATATGTCCTTATTCACCATATTGGACAACTGACAAAAATTGATCTAAATGGTATCCTAGTATCAAAATTATTCAAAAGTGTTGGATGACTTCTCTGGTTGCTCACCTGATCCACCCTACCGATATGTTTGCGTTGCTCTTTTTGCCACCATCTGGCATGTAAACGGCGCCGATCGTGTCACCCTCTTGACCTCCTACTCCCCCGGGGTCAGGAACTCCTCTTATCTCTCTATTCATGGCTGTCATCAGTCTCGGACGACCAATTGACGAATTCCGCCTCTCCTTGGATATTGAATTTCCTTTTAATTTCTCTAAAACATCCCATTCTTTCTCTGCTGCTTTATACCTAATCAATAGACCATGCATAGAGAGGCAGAGCCGGGAAAGGACATCTGCTCCAGCCGACTGTAATTACCGACGATCGATCAGTAGTCCAACCCATCTGGCTCTACTCTCGGCTGTCTCGATCCTCTGACCGCTTTGTTAATTTTTTTATTTCGAACAATCGATGCTAAAAAGGAGAGAGAGTGTGCAGAGTCTAATTACCGGGCTACACCCGAACGCCGGGCACTTTAGTCGAAAGAACGGAAGAGGGCTCCATAAACGGCCGTCTTCTGTCTGCTTATTTAAACAACATTTTCTCATCATTTCCAACTTTTTAATTATCTTGGTAATCCATTGTTATTTTTCAAAAAACCGAAAACATCAAACATAATTTCAAAAAATCACACGGTACGCGTCTATTTACATTAATGACTTGAAACATATAATTATGGCTTATAATTTTTGTCTACGATTAGCCCATTGTTTTTCTTTTTCGAACTGAATATTTTCTATTTTTTTCTCATGGATATTGAGTCCTTTGGATAATCATTTGATAATGTTTTGTAGTATATTTGCAACGGAGTTTGAATATTTCTATGGTCGATTCAACTGGAGCAAAAAAGGTTTATTTTTTACGAAACTTTTTTTACATCATCGGAATTCTCCAGATTCTTTTGCCTCCCACAATAATCCTACTGTAGTCGATGAGCAATGCGAAAGGCGTAGGAGGCGAATAGGAGAGTGAGAGAGATGCTAATGGAACCTAAAAAAACGGGCGCTCGTCTGCCTGCTCATTTACATGACTCTCTCCCTCTTTCCCTATTTTTCAATTCACTTTTAACGAACTCACACATTGTATCAGGTTGCCCCCAGGTGGTTGTCCGCTGTAATAACCACAGAGACATAGCCTAACACTGCCGCTAATTGTCTCGATGTCGAAGCCCTTTCACTTCAATCTATCGCTATTCGATCAGTCTCCTCATCGTCGTCGCGGCAACGGCTGTTTGTTCACATGTCCCTCGTCTCTCTTCTCTTTGTACTTCCTAGATTCGCAATCCAACACCACAACTTCTGCTCTCGTTTCTATTTATGGTGTTTGCCAATAGTGCGCGGTCTCCGTCTGTATATTTCGATCTTTTTTTGGTTTTCGATAATGTGTAAACTTTTATTCGTTTCAACGAATTTTAGTAAAAAATAACAGCTTCTTTTGTGCAATTATTTTACACATTTTCATGGTTATGGAGTAATGAAACGTTCCAATTTCTATGCGCACTTTTATACGTTCCATCATTTTGTAGTATAAATTATTCATAGATCACATCTGATTCTCCTTCATTTTTTTCCCCTGCCAAATGCGTCAAGGTCTACTGTAATCATATTATTCACTTAATCTTGTCGCGTTCGTCATGTCGCTCTCTCTCCTCTCCGAACGCCCTGTTTCATTTTAAAACCTCTGCGTAAATCTGCCCCGCGGCTACCTCTCTTAAATCGCCTCCCAGGTGTAACCTCGGCCGTATTCCAGCCGTATCGACTCCCAATTAGCTGGCCGTCCTTCCTCGCAACTTCTTCTCGTTCGATTTCTTGCTTTTTCTCATCTCCATGGTGATGACTTCAAGATGGGTCTCTTTCGGCTTGTTAGCTCCGGTCAGTAGTCCGCGACACATAAAATGAACACCTGGCGATGGACACTCCCTGGTTCCAGATGGGTCTGCCAGAATGCGAAAAGGATTCCAATTTTGCTATAAACATCTTTATTTGTTTCCGTTTTGTATTTATTTATATAACTATTGTTGATTGAAACACACATCGATCAAAAAATCCAAATTCAAACTTTTATGCTCCATAGAAATGTTAGAGTTCTCAGTCAAAGCTAGTTTCTGCATTTTTACCTTTGTTGACAAAAGTTACCTACTCCCTTGTTATGCGAATCCTAGTATATTCTGTCTGGCTGAATAAACAGCAAACGTGGAAGGACAAGTCGCTAATGAAAGGCGCGCAAATAAATAAACGACGCCGTCTCTCGAATCCTTTCTTCTGATTAGTGATGCCACGGAAGGCGGTGATAAACCCGCTGGCAGCGAGGTCGAACGATGATTTGTCGAGTCTAGTCTTTCTTCGGTCGATGTTTCTTCTAAACGCAAAGATTGACGGTCATATACTTTACGGATTGAAGTTAAATCATTTATTTTCGCGCGGAATTACTAATCCTTGAAGACTTTCGTTGTTTTTTTTTTACTTTTTCAGCCGCCGCTACATATCTTCTGGCTTCTGGTGCACTTCTAAAAGACTTATTGGAAGAATAATATTGGAAATATTGAAAAAAAATAGATATCTTCCATCTTCCTATATTATCTACTTTCCATTCTTTCATCATCATTCTTTCCCTTTTTTCATTAGCTCAGAGGCAATATGCCCTTGAGCCGCCTTCAAGGACTTCTCTATCCTCTGACCTTTCTTTCTCTCCTTCTTATTTTCCTCAAATAACTTGTTTATTTTCAGAATCGACGAATTCTCGAGAGATAGAAAGGGACCCATCGCAAGCGTAAGTTTTCCCCTCTTCTTTGAGAGTTCTTTGGCCAGAAATCACCAAAACAACGGCTTCCTCCGCCGACTATTTTTGATATCTTTACTATAACTCCTCCCTTGACTTATCTCACATGTCTTTTTCTTGCTCCTTATCAGTGTGAAATGCCCGTCTTTCGAACTTTAACAAACTTCAGCTATTTTAAGCCCATGTTCTCACGAAAAATCCCTTCGTCTGACTTCCTCCCTCGCCTTTTCTAAATTTTTTCACGTTTTAAAAAATGTCGGTACAACGCCGCCTGTCCCACTTTATCGTAGAAACAAGGCAAAAGGACGGATTATTGATGATTAATTTCATAAACGGAAAATTTGACAGTTTTGATTCTGAATCCTGCCTAATAAGGCTTATATGAAAGGTTCTTTTCTTCTTTTTTTAAATCATTGAACAGGTTTACAATTCTGTTCACCAACTCTATTATTCTACTATATTTCTAATTATTCGTAGTCCCATACAATTTCCCTGTTTCTTGGCAAACTTTTTATTCATCCTTCCCATCTGTCTTTTTTATGTTTCTCCTCAGTAGTTGATACTGTTGTATTTCTATTTTTATTCATAGACCTTTTAATTCTTTTGAATAATTAGTTCTACCCTATTCCCTATTGTATCTGTTTCTTTTGCTCAACATAGTTCTTAAGTGGACATACCTGTCACGATGTGTGCTGTTTGTGTTTCCGCTCGAATAACAAATTTCGAACTTCTCTTTTCTCATCACTTGGTCAATTGCCTATTTACTTACTGTTTTTGTAATTTCTATCCTCTCCGTTCCGTTTCGTGTCCATTTGATGGCCGGTTCGTCAGCTTTGTTCCATGTAATCCGTCGCGTCACAATTACACGCTCGGCACAAGTTGCAAACACGGCTGGGTACACCAGGCCTGTTCAAATAACCGTCGTTGGGGGTGTTTTGTACTTGACATCGTTTTCAATTTTCCTCCTCTATGCCTTGATTGCTTTTTTCTCCCTCTCGGCTGCGTTCTAGAAGAATTTTAATTAATGGAATGACAGCTGTCAGTCTGGTTCCTTTCCCTTTTTTTTTTTCTTTTCTAATTCTATTATTTTTAAATATTTCTATTTATTCTGGACTGATATTTTGAATGTTGTTGTTATTTCCCCCTATTCTTTTTACTTGTAGTCATCAATTCACTTTAAAAGTTTTTATCAGCGCTGATCGAAAATCATATTTAACCCTCTCCAAATTTTCTAGAAACAAACAAATCCCTCTCCAACAACTAAAAATGCTTTTGCAACTCAAAGACAGCAATTGTCGTTTTTTAATGACTTTCTTTCTCCAAATATTTGCCAAGCTCTTGCTTCTTCAAGGCTATGCAAGAACTTTACAAGTTTTTTTATCTGTTATTCCAATTATTCAAACTAAAAAAGAAAAGCTAAAGGTTTTTTGTAGTATGTCGGCTTTTTCTATTTTACGCTATTTATGAAAGCTTTATTTCCTCTATTCTTTGCTTTTCTGTGTCTTCTTGTTGTCTTATTTCTGTTGTTAAAATCCACTTGTAGCAATCGTATTATTTTTTTTTGGTAGTTGTGCGACGAAAGCTTTGAAATCGAGTTTTGAGTGTTGCGGACACCGCATTTTGTCCTCTAAATCGATCCCCCAACCATACTTTCAATTTTTCACTGTGTTCTGTAAAACTCTTGAACTTCTTGAATTTGTAATAAGATATTTTGGTTAGAGACTGACAAAAATCATCATCAAGCGTATTATATTTTGTTTACCTGTGTCCATCCAGCTTTTCTATTACTTCCACCTCGTTTCTCTCCCTCCATCCTCTCAAATCCTGTCCCTTTTGGACTGTTCATCACCAAACAAAAATAAACAATTATCTTTTTTATCACAGTCCGCTTGCCTACTAGCCTCATTCACCTCGTTTCATCCCATTCACAACCACAACAATCTGTTTCTGAAGCCATTTCACCCCGCAGTTACGAAGTTACGAGCGAAAAAGGCGCTCTGTGCGTCAGTATGAAAACATGGCATTACGATGACATTTCGTTTCTTTTCCGCCCGCGTCCTTTCGACCCTTGGGAGACGAAAAAAGAAAATGAAAAGCCGAGAGAGAACGAAGATAAATTGCGGGTGATGGAACGTATTAGAAACCGTCTCGGTCTTTTGTACCTTCCTTCCTACCTTGAACTATACGCCAGTTGTTTTTTCTCCCTCCATTGTTGCAAACCTTTTCATTCTTTTCTTTCATCATATTATCGCATAAAACTGTCTGCTCCGACCGTTACCATTTCTCATTTTTGGTAGCCTTCCAAAAGTGTTTTAGATTTTTTTTAAAGTCATGGAAGCTCCATCATTGTAAAACAAATTTTTCCATAAACTTGTAAAAAAAAAACCTCTAGATGCAACAGTAATTAATCCATCTAATTGCCCTGATTTAAAAAAAGAATATGAACAATTTACGCAATCCTTCTTGAAGACTTGTTTTTATATTCAATTATGCATAGATAATTTTTATGCTTTTTCAACTTTTTACCAGTTCCAATAGTCAAATTTTGTTTTCGCAGATACTTGGATATTAATCCAATCTATTTTTTTTTCATCTAGGTTGTAAAATTTTTATAGGAATATATTTCCTAATTTCTCTGCCAAAGTAATTTTTAGTTTATCAACAAAGTTATAATTTTTTTTGTTGCTCCACGCTTATCTAAAAATCCTAATAGATCGTTTGATGTTCATTTAAAATAATTTCCACATAAAATTAGTCTCCCACCCTCTTCGGTCATTTATTCGTTGCTCTATGACAAGTGCATTGCACCGCAAACAATCTATGGATGACCCAATCTGTGTCCCCCCTTACACACACCTTCTGTCCATCTGTCGCGAGACCGCACAGATGTTATCTGACCCTTCTCTCTCCCACATCTCGCATCTCGAAGAGTTTTATTTGCTTCTCTCTCTGGCGGAATGCGCCATAGCTCAAACAATCCTAAAACTGTTGACTCAGTGTCACCGGGATCCGTGTTATCTTCCTCCCTCCAGTCTTCCTTTTTTTGCCGTAAGCCTTCAGTGGGTTTTTAGAAACACTCGAAGCACACTTATGTTTTAAAAAATCATTCTCCTCATCATATTACAAATACTAGGCCCGATACGACACCAGTATTCGCTGAATCATTAGCATGCGTTTGTGCTCTCTTATCGGTCGTTTTCTTTGTTTTGGCTGTGGAACACTAATAGGAACCTAGCACTCTCCTTTTAGTCTTGTTTTTTTCGGAAGAAATCGAATTAAACCTGTCTTTTTAAGTATCTTGTTAGTTTTGGGAAGGACAAAATGAATAGTATGCTAGGATATATTTGAGTATTCCAGGACTTTTGACACCACTTCTTTATGATCATTGAGACTGCTCTTTAGTCATCTATATCATCTAATTATATATAAAAGCAGTTTATAGAGCACAAATCTTTTATTTTTCTATATGACGAGCAGCTTAGAATGAAGGTTTAAATTTAAAAATAAACGGCCAACATTAGCTATCATTTTTGTATATAATTTCCACTAATTCTGTTAAATATAGATGTTGTACTTTATAAATTTTCTTATTGTTAAACACATCTCAATTTTTTTTGAAATATTCGGAAAGCACGGTCTACTGGCTCTCTTCTATAAAGCTAACTTTTTTTTCCGCCGCTTCAAAGAGCTCAAAAAACCGGCTCATATTGCCCTTCCAACCCGAAATCTGTCAAAATCGATCAGTCAGCTGAGTAAATCATCTATCAAAACTTTTCTCTCCCTTCCGCTATGTGTTCGTCGGCCGCCGGGCTTGTATCTATTTGTCTAGAAGCGGCTGGGCAGCTTCTTTTGTTTTGATTGCTGCAACACAATTACCCTACGTGCCTGTAATGCATTTCGATCCCCATATTGTCCTTCATCGGCTGCCATTAGCATATTTCACCCCCGGCGGCCAGCTATTGTGTCAGCCATGGCTATACTACTCTTGGGAATATGCGCAGTTTGATGGATTCTCTTCCGTTGTTCCCTCCGTTCGATATTTTCTTTTTTTGGGGGAGTGCGACGGATAAATCTCTCCCGATGCCGCGCAGGACACATTTGTATTTCTTTTGGCCTCCCTAGCTGCGAGGACATTTCTAATCCCATGGATATACGGATAGGATAATTAGAAAACCCCGAAAACATATGCCGTTCCCATTGTTCCGGAAGTATTTCCAGCTGTCTCTTCTTTTTTTTGTTTTATTTGAGGACAATACACTCTCCTCTCTCTCTATTCCCCAGGGAGAAACACTTTACACACGCTCTCTCCCTCTTTCTAGATAACACCGACGATGACCACACCAGCTGCCTCTAATTAGACGGCCTGTTGATGGCGCATTTTGACAGGCGTAATTTTTGAGAGATGTGCGAAAAATGACACACCTGGCAGATGAACACTTATCATTTTTTCTTTTGCGATTCTCGACTTCACCCTGTAAGCAAATATTAAGGTTTCTACCGTATGTATATAGCCACACCGTAAACATTTTTTATTTGAAGTAAGCTCAAGCTAACCACAAGTATTAATCGTATAATAATTGTAGTCGTTTAAGATTCTTCTTTATTTTTGATAAAATATATAAAATTACTTGAGCGGTTGCATACTTGAAAATCTACCCATACCTCATTTGTGACCAAAGAACTCTTATACCCCCTCCCCCTTCTTCTCCGATTACTCCTTGCCGTTCACTTTGACTTCTGCCTCGCTCGTAAAGCACCTGTCACTAGCTCTCTCAATACGCCTTCCGTTCGTATCCTTTCTTCCAAATTTTTAAACGACGACGCAAAATGCGCAGGCGGAGTGAGAGGCTAGAGGTCGCCGCGTAGCGAGGGAAAGCAAGAGACGCAGGGGAATCGATCTCAGTCCCCATCCAAAGCTAAGCATAGTTGTTGCAGCGTACTCGACATGGCGAGCGAGGGTGACCCGCCCGTTGAACACTCACACTCCTCCAAGGTGAGTCTGACCTTATCTTTTTTTTCTAGAATTTTTTTGAATTTTTTATGTGTCATTTGCATGAAAATTGTCTGTATTTACCTCTATTTACTGCGTCTTTCGAATGTTTGAAAAATTAGCTGCTACTTTTTATCAAAGACATTCTAATTTCTTTAAAATTACGCTTTTTTCAGCGTGTATTATGTTTTGTTTATTATCGACGAAACAAAGCTTCAAACGATTGCAAGACATTGCTTGATTTATATTCATGCATAGGAGCAATAAATCTACCATTTAGCCCAGCAGAATAACATTTTTAGACAGAGAGTAGTGCGAGTTTTCTTCGCGCGGCTCGCGGTGGCAACCTCGACAAAGTCTTGGAATTGCTTCGCGCCGGAACAGACATCAACACATCCAATGCTAACGGTCTGAATGCCCTCCATCTCGCCTCTAAAGAAGGACATAGTGATGTAGTTCGCGAGTTATTGAAGAGAAAAGCAAATGTCGATGCTGCCACAAGGGTCAGTTATTCATAGCCATCAAATAAAGAGGAGGATCTTCTTTAGAAAGGAAACACAGCTCTACACATCGCCTCCCTCGCTGGACAATCACTAATTGTGACAATTCTCGTCGAGAATGGAGCTAATGTGAATGTACAGTCATTGAATGGATTCACCCCATTGTACATGGCTGCTCAAGAAAATCATGAAGATGTCGTTAGGTT
The DNA here is from genome assembly GCA_932521415.1 of Oscheius sp. DF5120. Classification (NCBI taxonomy): domain Eukaryota; kingdom Metazoa; phylum Nematoda; class Chromadorea; order Rhabditida; family Rhabditidae; genus Oscheius; species Oscheius sp. DF5120. The sequence goes on from OW051464.1 coordinate 6,225,321, forward strand.
TTTACTCAGTCATGGAGCCAATCAGGCACTCTCCACAGAGGTTGGTTGAAGATTTGATGTATTTGGGCCTCTCTAGGATAGGAAAATAGTTATTTTACTTTGTTTTCAACGATTACCACGACGATTGTTGGTGCCTTTTGGCCACCCATAAGCACGTTTTCCACTTAATTTCCTCCCGCCACTAAACTCGCCTAATAAATTCTACCTAATCTAGGGAAAACCAGTTCGCGCCATTACCCTCCAGAAATATTTATGTTGAGTAAAATAATATTTTAGGACGGATTCACTCCCCTTGCTGTCGCTCTCCAGCAAGGTCACGATCGTGTTGTCGCTCTTCTTTTGGAGAATGATACAAAAGGAAAAGTTCGTCTGCCGGCTCTTCACATAGCTGCCAAAAAAGACGACACAAAGGCTGCTACATTGCTACTACAGGTATGTTGCTAGCTTATAAAATATTGAAAGGAAGATACAAAATATTACTAATATAAAAACTGCGCAATATTTATTTATCGGGAATTCTTTGGCGTAGGATGATTTTATTATATTAGGTTACATTATCTGTTTTTGTTTATGTTTGTATTTTGATGTGTTACTGCGAATCGTAAGCGAAGATGTTTCATTTTTCAATCTAACTCTATTCTATCATATCAATAAGGAGTTTTTTTTTCAGAACGATCACAATGCTGATGTAACCTCGAAATCCGGCTTTACTCCCCTGCACATCGCTGCTCACTACGGTAATGAAAACGTCGCTCAGCTGCTGATTGAAAAAGGCGCAAATGTCAACTATCAAGCCCGTCACAACATCAGGTATTTTTTATTTCTTCGTTTTCCTTTAGTTCTCGCTTCTTTACGAGACCCATCTGTCCTCCCTAATCAGATATGAATGGCCCTCCCGCGATTCTCTTAATGAGAGACTGCGGTTCCCCGAATCAATTCCATAGGGGAAACACAATAGAATTTCTTCGTTTCAGTCCATTACACGTTGCAACGAAATGGGGACGAACGAATATGGTATCGCTTTTGCTACAACATGGAGCAGTCATTGACAGCAGGACGAGGGATCTGCTGACACCGTTACATTGTGCAGCTAGAAGTGGACACGATCAAGTTGTCGATTTGCTACTCGATAAGGGAGCTCCCATCTCTGCTAAAACAAAGGTAACTATTTTTAGTGGATTGAAGATGTGTTATTAAAGAAACTACATTTAATTTCCACCAAAAATATTCCTTCCAGAATGGCCTCGCTCCTCTTCACATGGCTGCTCAAGGAGATCATGTCGACTCAGCACGTATTCTTCTCTACCACCGTGCTCCAGTCGATGATGTTACTGTCGATTATTTGACCCCTCTCCATGTAGCTGCTCACTGTGGTCATGTTCGAGTAGCCAAGCTTCTACTAGAAAGAAGTGCCGATCCAAATGCTCGCGCTCTCAATGGATTTACCCCTCTACACATCGCCTGTAAGAAGAACAGAATCAAGGTATTTTTTAAATCTAAGACTGTAATATATTAATTTAGGTCGTAGAACTCTTATTAAAATACAAAGCTTCTATCGAAGCCACCACTGAATCTGGATTATCTCCTCTTCATGTGGCCTCCTTCATGGGAGCTATAAACATTGTCATCTATCTCCTGCAGCAAGGAGCCAATCCAGATGTGGCGACCGTCAGAGGAGAAACGCCGCTTCATCTGGCCGCCAGAGCAAATCAGACGGATGTTGTTCGAGTCCTCATCAGAAATGGAGCAAAGGTGAGCTTATTACTGTTATAAATCAGTGAATTCTATCATTTATTTTAAATTTTATTATTTTCATCATTTGCAGGTAGACGCCCAAGCCCGTGAGCTGCAGACGCCTCTCCACATCGCCTCCCGTCTCGGTAATACAGATATAGTCGTCCTTCTCCTCCAAGCCGGCGCCAATGCCAATTCTGCCACTCGAGACCAATACACGCCTCTCCATATAGCAGCTAAAGAAGGACAAGAAGAAGTAGCAGCTATTCTTCTCGATCACGGAGCCAACAAGGCTCTGTTGACGAAGAAAGGCTTCACTCCCCTCCATTTGGCCAGCAAATACGGCAACGTCGAGGTTGTCAAGCTTCTCTTGGAGAGAGGCTGTCCAGTTGACATCGAAGGAAAGAATCAAGTCACTCCACTCCACGTCGCTGCTCACTACAACAACGATAAAGTCGCCATGTTGTTATTGGAACATGGGGCATCAGCCAAAGCAGCCGCTAAAAATGGTTATACTCCGCTTCATATCGCGTCGAAAAAGAATCAAATGGATATAGCTGGAACTCTTCTTCAATACCATGGCGATCCAAATGCCAAATCTCGCGCCGGATTCACTCCTCTTCATCTGGCTTCTCAAGAAGGACACAAAGACATGGCATCATTGTTGATTGAGAATGGATCAGATGTCGGAGCCAAGGCCAACAATGGATTGACTTCGATGCATCTCTGTGCACAGGAGGATCATGTACCGGTGGCTGAAGAATTGTATAAGCATCGAGCGGAGATCAACCCTCAAACAAATGCTGGATATACCCCTCTTCATGTCGCTTGTCATTTTGGACAATTGAATATGGTGGGTTCAAAAACGAATTAATTAAAAAACAGTAATACTTCCACCAACAAATAAAAAAAAACTATTTCAGGTTCGCTTCTTGGTTGAACATGGAGCCAATGTCGGTGAAACGACTCGAGCTAACTTCACTCCCCTCCATCAAGCAGCGCAACAAGGTCATAATAATGTTGTCCGTTATCTTCTCGATCATGGAGCTTCTCCGAACGAGAAGAACAACGTAAGTTGTGTTTCGGTCATCTATAACTCCATTCCTTATCACTTCTAATGTCTCTTTTGCAGCAAGGACAGACCCCTCTGGCAATTGCCCAACGACTTGGCTACGTCTCTGTTGTGGAAACACTCAAGACAGTGACTGAAACCACAGTCATCACAGAAACAACTACGGTTCATGAAGATAAATACAAGCCACAGAACCCCGAAGCCATGAATGAGACAATGTTCTCCGAGTCAGAGGATGAAGGAGCAGCCGCCGAGCATGAAGCAGCTGCAGCTCATGTTAAAGACTTTTCCGATAATTTGACTCAAGGATTGATGGCCGATTCGACGGGAATGCATCTCATTCATACTGGCGAACAGGTAATCAATTGATAGAGACGGCTTTGTTTATTCCCGGGCTGTTTGCACGAGAGTTTCGTAGCGTTTTTTAAAAGCAGAGAGAAAGAGATTCTTTTAGCTGCTCAATAAGAGTGCTGAATTTGAAGGAGGCCGATTCGCTCCAGACGCCTATCAAGACAATTTGGATGAACTCATCAGGAAAGCACAGGTAAGAATCTTTCGGGTTTTTCGAGATCCCTCTTACTTCATTAGTGAAAGAGCATATTCATGGGCAAATTTCTAGCCAATAAAATTTTTGGACTCGTTAATAGTCAGTTCGATGACTGGTTGGTCTAGGTTTGATTATGCTTGCCGTTTCTTTAATGTAAAATCATACAAACTTGGGTGAAAAGTTGATAGACAAAATAGTTTTGATTCTAGCTTCCTTAAAAAGTGATCGCACAGCCCTCTTGCCTTGTCGTGTTACATCATAATCAGCGAACCTGTCGATTAGCCTCTGCGTTCAAATCTATCTTGCTTGCCTGATAACGAAATCATTTTGACACGGGAGGGTTCACAACAATGTCCTGTTGTTGTTTTCCCCGCACCTAATCACAAACGGTGAATAAGCAAGTAACTAACGTAAATAACGGCTGCCTGGGTCACTAGTTTTCTCTCCCTAACTCTTTTAATTAAAGAAATCCCTTCAGGTGCAACCAATCCACACAGCTCCGATAATGAATGACAGCTTGATGGACAAATCCATTCAAAATGACAACATTCCCATCGGACAACATGTACAACAACCGAGGTATGTATTTTATTCTTTTGAGGATGTATCTAATAATTCGAATTACAGTAAGCTCCTTCATAAGACGTAAGTTGTCGCTGTCGTGTCGTTTATTCATACACAGACAAAGTGCATGCCTCCCCTCGAGGCTTTCCCCCTCTTGATTGTAAACCATCGCGTGTCACCAGGCTCCTCACTTTTAGCCAGCCCACCCCCTGCTTTCAGCCAAGCGAAGTGATATATGTCTGGGTTTGTTTCCTATCGCCTCCTAATCTTTTCCTATGCGGCTAACTCGGTGACATGCGATGGGGTCGTGTTCCCTTAGTTGTTTCCTCCTTTCTTTTTTGGACTAAACTCTTTTTTTTTCAGTTTCTTGATCTCCTTCCTCGTCGATGCTCGTGGTGGAGCGATGCGAGGATGTCGCCATTCTGGCGTACGGATTATCGTTCCGCCGAGAAAGGCATCCCAGCCGATTCGTGTCACCTGCAGATATTTACGAAAAGTGAGTGTCCGGGTAGTTCTTTGAAAGATGAGACGACTCGCGCTGGCCGTAATTTGAACGTTTCCCGCGATCAGGATCATTAAATTTTGCGACTAATAGCGAACAAAGTATAAAATAAAATATAAAGTCATCACTATGCAGTAATTAAAGCTAATAAGCCTATTTATTATTATAATGCAATGGGTGCATTATAAGCGCCGAAAGAGTTAAATTAGAATTTTAATAATTGCGAAAAATGCTTTTATTATTTCAGGATAAACTCGCTCATCCCCCTCCTCTTTCTGAGGGTGAAGAGTTGGCAAGTCGAATCTTGGAGATGGCTCCCGCTGGTGCCAAATTCCTCGGTCCCGTCATCCTTGAAGTTCCTCATTTTGCTTCACTTCGTGATCGTGAACGAGAAATAGTCATTCTTCGATCGGACGACGGCCAACACTGGAAGGAGCATCAACTGGAAGCGACAGAAGACGCTGTTCAGGAGGTTTTGAATGAGTCCTTCGATGCTGAAGATCTTGCGGCCTTGGATGATTTACAGACGCCTAGAATCACTAGAATTTTGACCAATGACTTCCCAATGTATTTCGCGGTCGTTACGAGAGTCAGACAAGAAGTTCATTGTGTTGGACCGGAGGGAGGAGTCATCGTTTCATCCGTCGTTCCCCGAGTACAAGCTATCTTCCCCGATGGATCTCTTACCAAGACGATCAAAGTATCAGTTCAAGCACAGCCGGTGCCTCAAGAAATGGTCACTCGTCTTCATGGCAATCGTGTGGCTGTCTCTCCCATTGTTACAGTCGAGCCCAGACGAAGAAAATTCCACAAGCCAATCACTCTCTGCATTCCTCTGCCTCAAAGTGGAAACAAAGCTATGCTCACTCAGTACAGTGGCCAACCAGGACAAGAACCACCAACTCTTCGACTTCTTTGCTCAATTACAGGTGGATCTGCTCCAGCTCAATGGGAAGATATCACGGGAACTACTCAATTGACCTTTACGGGAGAAGAAGTATCCTTCACAACGACTGTCTCTGCTAGATTCTGGCTGATGGACTGTCAGACTCCTCGTGACGCGGCCAGAATGGCCCAGGAGGTGTATAATGAAGCTATTGCTATTCCATACATGGCCAAGTTTGCCGTTTTTGCCAGGAGGACATTCCCCGTTGAAGGACAGCTACGGTATAAAATCTTCACCTTTTCATTTTTTTATATTTAGAGTCTTCTGTATGACCGACGACAAAGAGGATAAGACCCTGGAGAAGCAGGAACACTTCAAGCTAATCGCTAAATCTCGAGATGTCGAGGTCCTGAAGGGAAAACACCAATTCCTTGAATTCGCCGGCAATCTTGTTCCCGTAACGAAGAGTGGAGATCAACAGAGTCTTTACTTCCAACCATTCCAGGAGAATCGACTGGCCTTCATGGTCAAAGTAAGAGATTTAACCGTCTTCTAGTTTATTGATTTAGACGAGAAATAAGGACGATACGGAATCAGAGACAGAGGGACGTATAGCATTTATGAGAGAACCGAAAAATAGAGCAGAATCTCTCGCTCCACAAGCTCCCATCTGTACATTGGCCATCACTCTGCCAGAATATACGGGAGAGGCTCAAACTCCAATTATTGTAAAAAAGGACACTACACCATTCGACAAGAAATATCAAGGAGTTATGGATAAGGATCTGCCTGACTTCATCCACCCCAATATCTTGAAAGGAGTTGGCCCAGACTGGCAGCGTCTTGCTCGAGCTCTGGATGTTCCTCACCGTGATATTCAACAAGTTCGAATGAAATACCCATCTAAGGAACTCCCTCACGCCTTGAAAATCTGGATCCATCTTAAGAAGGAGGAAGCCAATCGTGAGATTCTTATCTTTTCTCAACTTATTTTTTTTCAGCTGAAAATTTGGACAATGCCCTGAAGAGAATTGGTCGTGATGACATCGTACGAAGCATTCTTCATGGAGAGCCGGAGACCTTGAGCTACGGATCAGAATCTCCATCGAACAAAAGGTAGGAGATTTTCTCTGTGTTTAAAAAGCGCCTTTTAGATTCGAGAAGTATGAGAAATACGAGCCGGCGCAGCTGGAGATGAGCAAGAAATACGTGGATCTCCCTCCAGTTGTTCAACAGCCAGTCATCGTCGAACGCCACACTGTTCATCATGAGGAGTCTCATATAGAAGAACCGAGAAAAGCTCCTTCTCCCGCCTATCGAGATGCTGAACCTCTTCCAGTAGCAGTGGAGAAATCACAGCCAGCCTGGTCAGAAGAAGCTGAACCAGTTACACAAACCATTCCTGAAGAGGATGAGGAACCTCCAATCAGTGAAGTCAGAACTGTTGTCCGGACGGAGAGGCATGTTCACGATACGGAAAATGGTCCACTTGTCGAGGAGAGAACCATCACTACGACGTATGAAGACGATGTAGCCGTCAATGAGCATGTCGTCGATAGGACAGTTCCTTTGACAGATGAAGAACAACTAAAGTAAGGGAAAAGGGCAACAATCAACGAGGTTTAGATGGGAAGAACTCCATCGATTAGCGGAAGAGTCTCCTAGCAGAGAACTCAAGTCGACTCATAATCTCCCAGAAGGCGTTGAACAGGAGGTGGAGACGGAACAACATGTAGATAATGATGGAACCATAGTGACAACAACTACCATGACAAGCCATTATGCGGAGACGAGAAGTGGTACGTCGAAGAGTAATTTATAATAGCTAGTTATACAAGAAAAAATTTACTTTTGGTGCGCTATAAGACAATAGAATTTTTGATATTGATACAGAAAAAAAGCTAAAAAAGAAATAACATATCGAAATAAAAACTCTTGAAATTAGGAGGAAATGGTGCAATGTTAATAATTTTCTATATGTAAGCAATCCAATTAAAGAATATTAATCAGCAGCATGGTCCCCACAAATGCTGAGTCTAATTTTCAAACTGTTGATTGAAAGATACAATCTTTATCCAAATAATTTCTTTCTTCCCTTCTCTCCCATTTACCTGTCGATTTTCAGAATCGCCGGTTGAGAAGATCTACGAGGAAGATGCGCTTCAAGGTAGCGGCTAGCTTCTACTTTTTTCTTTCTAAAAAAAATACTCTCCCTATTCGCACTGCCATTCATAACATAATATAATAATAATTTAAACTTATATAAACTCCCTTCCCGCTTCCGCCATATGTGCTGATTCAAACAATAAAAACAAAGAGTTCCCCCCGCCTCCCTCGACAGCTGTTGGTTGGCTGCATTCGACGCTATGTCCACCATTCCTGTCGTCTTTGGAACGACTTCCTCTGGCCAGCTGCTGCTTCAAGGCATTGCACAGGAGATTACTACTTCGGCTCATGATATTCATCACGTGGAAAGCCGAAATCAATTCGACGTGGAAAGTTGGAGTGGAGAGCATGAAAGCCATGAGTTGATCAGCCATAGTCATGAAGGACACGAGAAGGAGACGGTTATCGTACAAGAAGAACATAAAGAGACCGATGACGACACGCCCATCGCCAGCAGTGAGCATTTCGAGCGCAAGCGGACAGCCTCGTTGGCAGCCGCCTTGCTCGAAATAGACCCTCAAGGCGCTCCTCTGATTCATTTCTTCCATCCCACTAGCGATACTCCACTGCTTGAAGCCGAAGAAGAGATAGTCACTGAACCAGTCGAGATAGAAGACGCTGGCGAGAGTGAGAAAATCATCAGTCGTCTTCTTTTCCTCCTTCGAGATATGAAATTTACTTCCCCGGAGAAGTATCAAGCAGCCGTCGAGAGGCTAAAAGAGCTGGAATCAGAGTTACGTGCAGCCGGAGCTGTTACCCCGGCCGATCCTGCTGTTTCTGATGCTGTTGCTCGAGCTCTCGCCGCAGCTGGTCCGGGAAAAGATGTTCAAATTCGTGTCAATCAATCTCGTCACACAACAACGACGAAGACTGTCTATGAGACGGAGACGCCAGGAATGGCTGGACTAGATCCCGAGAAGATTCGACAGCTTCATCAGCAAATGCTCGATAGCATTAGTAGGCCCTTCTATATTTATCAATGTTATCAAATCAGCACATATGGCGGGCGGATCCCCTCTTTCTTTTCCGAAATATTAATTTTGTTTATTTTTAGCTTCTGGTCATACCGACTCTTCAGTTGATTCTGGTAAGTTTCACGTTCTTTCGGTTGTAAACTAAGAAAATCGATCGATAGAGTAAGACGCGTATTTCAGGCACGACACAGAAGAAAGAGACCGCGGAGGAGGGATTCACCAACGAGGATGGAAGCGTCGTCGTTTCGAAGAAGATGACTCGCGTCGTCACCACAACCAAGACTACTCTCCCTGGTTAGTTGGAGAGATAGGAAAAAAAATTAGACATCGGGGGAGAGATAGTAGGGAACATTTCCACTGATAACTAAAGTGGTTGTCAAATCTAAAGAGACAATGCTTTTCCAATATCTTTTTATCTATAAAAGAAAATTATGTAGCTTGCTTCTATTTATTCAGTGATCATTGTTGTACGAATTTCAAGCATCCCGAGTCTCCAGAAGGTTCATAATCAAACAAATCTCCCCTGTTTGAGAGCCTTGCTACATTTGATCAATGTTACCGTTTAATGCCATTCGGCTACTCTTTACCCGGGTAAACATTAATGTTCGCAGCTGGCCGGGACATATTACACCGACTCTGTTGGCTAGAGAGCCTTTTCTTTTTACTTAGAAAATCACGTAGTTGTAGTTAAAAGAGATGGAACAGAATTGATGTCTAATGACATTTTTTTTCAGGCGAGGGAGAGACAGCACCTGGTGAGTGAACAGAAGAAGAACCTTCCTTCATCCACAATCCGCTCTCATTGTATATGTAGCTCGTATTCGGTTAATCCTTGGTTATGCACTGCTTCTCCTATTCTCTTCACCTTCTTCTGCTCCTGTATCGTACTGTGTAGTTATGTCGTGATCGTGTAAAGAAAATATTCAATAAAAAGACGACCAGAGGAGAATTATGGATCAACACTATGTGACGGCAAAAGGACCACTGAATAGAAATCTGACAGTTCAATAATAATTTGTAAAGAATAATAAAAGAAATGAGAGAAATAGCGGAAAGAACACAGTTGGCTTTGTTAAGCCGTCAATAAAAAGGTGTTTCAAGTTCTGTACACGCCTTATAATCTTTGTTCCATTTAAACATGATTATCAAATTTTTCAAAGACATTTTTTTTTATTTTGTGAAAAATGTAAAAATAATCTTTTTGTTTTGTGAATGATTAAATCACTTAATATTGACCTAATTCAATAATTAAATAGAATCATGACTGTTTGACAGTTTAGAGTTTTTCACTTTATTCCATAAAAAAACATTTCTTTAGTCGTAACATTCGTTCTTTCTTGGGTCCAATACCGTTTTAGTGATATTGAATCAAATGGATTTTCAGTTTCAGTACAAAACATTAATATTTTTATTAAAACATTCTATTTCTCGGATACAAAAATAAAGAAACTACAAAAAAAAGGATAAAAAAAGAAAAATAGAAATTCAGTTTCAATTATTTGGTAAACTGTATTCTGTTCAATTTCTCTCATTTAAAAACCATAAAACACAATAAAATTTGCCTAACCTGTTGTTTTAGTTTTGCATGTCTCATCCTCTGTTTTTATTCCCCCAAATTTTTTGATTCTCCAAACAATCCTTTTCTTTCAGAATCCCCAACGGAGTCTCTTGGTTCTGTCAAGGATCGTATTGCCAAATTCGAACAGCTCAAGGAAGGCGACCGAACATCCGTCACATCTATTGGCTCTTCTGAAGAAAAGACATCAGCAGATCGAATTCCAGTCGACATTGTCGTAACTCCCGTCAGTCCGATTCCACCTGGTCAAGATGAAGAAGACGAGATAGGCGAAGCACAGGAACCATTGAGTCCATCGGTAGAGGAAGTATCACAAGCTGAGGTGAAATCACTCGACTCTTATGGAGATAGTCCAATGTCGACTGCCAGGATAGGAGCAGAAGACATTGAAAGTCCAGAAAGTGAAATGTCAGGACGACATAAGAAACGAGAGGTTTTGGAAAAATCGACCAAGACGACATATGAATTCTCCACAAGGAAAGAAGACCGACGACGGTTAGAATACGGAGATGAAGGAGAAGAGGAAGAAGGACAGCTGGGAGAACATTCAGGATATGACAAGAAAACTGCGGTCGAATCATCTATGGAACACACGCAGTACCATCGACCAGAGGAAACGAGGACAGAAGCTGAAGAGCCAGGAACATTTGATAAGATCACAGGATTCGCCAAGAAGGCTGCTATTGCTCCGTTAGCTCTTGGTGTAGCCGGAGCAGTCGCTGCCTATGAAAAACTGACGGGGGATGAGGAAGAGCAAATTCCAGAAGAACTTAGGGAGAGTTCAGAGCTGAAAAACAATAAACTTGGAGTGGAGGAAGAACAACTAGCTCCGTCGGATCTAACCACTCCAGAACCAGAAGAACACCATCCTATCCATGTTCCGGAAGGTGAGACTTTTCCGGAAGAAGCAGACAGAGAAAAAGAACTCGCTTATGGAATGAAACACGAGCCGAAAGCCTACTATGACCTTCATCGAGAATCTCTTCCCGAATCTCCGAAAAGAAAAGAGGTTTTGGAACAATCTACCGCAACAACCTACGATTTCACAACGACAAAGGAGGATAGACGAGCACCAGAACATGGAGATGAAGAAGAATTCTCCGGAGAGGAAGAAGCTCATCCAATGAGCGAAACCACTCGAATAACTAGAGAAACATTCTATGATGAGGAAGAGAAGCCGCTTGTCATCGAAACAACCACGACTTTCCGACAATTCGACGATCATGAGCCATTTGATGAAAGACCACATCATGTATTGGAAACGGCTACAACAACCAAGGAATATTATGAAGAGGAACCGGAGACGCAGCTAGAGCAGCCTGTGCCGGCTCCGAGAGGATCTATCACGTCACATGAACAGATTGAAGAGCCACATCGAACAGTAGAGACGATAGTAAGCAGGAGGGAATATGATGAGGAATCTCCTATAGTGGAAGAAGATAAGGCCTCAGTTAAATCAATGAGAGGATCAGACGACGAGACACCTCATCATGTAGTAGAAACGACGACAGTCACCAAGGAGACATATTTTGACAACTCTTACGAAGACACAGCCTCAAAACAAAGTTTGGAGCCGGAGCTGGAACCCCATCATGTTGTTGAAACGACCACGGTAACCAGAGAATATTTCGACAAGGAAAGACTTGAGGAGCCAGACCATGTGATAGAGACAAAGACGACAACAACATCTTATGATGAACCATCCGATGAGAATCCACAACATATCGTGGATACCACCACCGTCACAAAAGAAGTTCACTTTGAAACACCTGAAGTTGAATCTCCAAAGGTCAAGAAAATAGCAGCTGTCGCTCCACTAGCTCTTGGAGTAGTTGGGGCAGTCGCTGCCTATGAAAAACTGACAGGAGATGAGGAGGAAATCATCCCAGAGGAGCTCCGGATGAGCCCAACGTCGAAAATGAATACACTTGGAGTGGAAGAGGAGCACCTAGCTCCGTCGGATCTAGCCACACCGGAGCAGGAACGGATTAATCATGCGACTATCCCAGTACCGGAAGGAGAAACCTTCCCAGAGGAATCATCACAACCTGTCGAAACACCGGAAGAAATGGAACCAGCCGATGAACATGATCTCTATAGAGTAGTTGAGAGTACAACAACAACTATGAGGGAATATGAAGAGCCGGAGGAGCCTCATCACGTCGTGGAGACAACAACAACACACAAAGAAGAGTTTTACGATGAAGAGCAACCTTCTCCAACTCATCCAGACCATATCGTGGAAACAACAATCATCACAAAGGAATACTACGAGGAGGAAAGTTCAGAAGAAGTGGAAATGGCTTCTGTTCAAGCAGTTCATGGATCGATGGCTGGAGATTATGAGCCGAAGATGGTGGAGACGACAACGATTGTTAAAGAGACATTCTACGAAGAGCCGGAAGAAGAGCTAGTGGAAGTGACGACAGTAACAAAGGAAATCCAAGACGAAAGAGACCTATCAGCAGAGCATTACGAAGGTACAATTGTAGAAGAACCAGAACACGTGAGAGAGCAGTCCACAACAGTCAAGGAATATTATGAGAAGCCAGAAGAAGAACCATTGACTCTGCAAGAAGCCCTCAAGACTCCGTTGGGGGATCACGTAGTCGAAACGACAATCACAACAAGGGACATTTTCCTTGATGAAACATCACCAGTTGTCGAAGAGCCGATAAATTATGAAATCCGTGAAGAAGAACATGAACCAGGACATATCACTGAAACAATCACAAAGACAAAAGAATATGATGTACCAGAAGAGGAAGAACACAGACATATCATAGAGACAACAACAGTAACAAAAGAGACATATTATGATGAAGAAAAAGGACAATTAGAAGCTCCTTCACCTTCTACAACAATGGAAGAAGAACGACAGCAATATGAAAGGTACGAGTATCCAGAGGAAGAGATTGGAAGTGAGGATGAGTCGGCAAAGGACAAGATCCTTGGATTTGCAAAGAAGGCAGGAAAGGTCGCTGCTGGAATTGTCGCTGCACCAGTCGCACTGGCTGCCGTTGGAGCTGCTGCTGCTTATGACAAACTGAAGGGAGATGAGGAAGAGAGTCAAGTTCATGAGACGGCTCATTTAGAGAAAGAGAGTCCAGCGAAGGAACATGGAGTCTATGAGGCTGAATCTCCTTATCAGCAACATCATGAAGAAGAATCTCATTTCGAATCAGAGTCTCCCTACACTCGTCAAGTCGATCTGGGAGCTACACATAAGACGGAGAGCTTTGAGTCAATGATTGAGAAACATGAGGAACATCCAACAAGTCCCAAATTAGAGCCAGAATCACCTTACAGTCAATTCTATGAAGAGCGGCTTCATGAGGAACATCAAGAAGTACATCACGAACAGCCATTAATACCGGAATCCACAATTCAACACGAAGAAAGACATCATGAAGAACTCAAGGAAGAGCATCATGAGCAACCTCTGGAACCAGAGTCTCCATACAGTCAATTCTATGAAGAGAGACATCATAAGGAGGAGCATCCCACAAGTCCCAAATTAGAGCCTGAGTCGCCGTACAGTCAATTCTATGAAGACGGTCAACATGAGCAGAAACATCATGAATCTCTTGTTAAACATAAAGTAGAGAGCCCAATCTATGAGCAGCCTCAGCCTCCTGCTATCGTAATGGAATCCCCGACTGAAGAACATCGTTACTTTGAGGAATCACCAGTTGAAGAAGAAGAACCATACCGAATTGTCGAAACAGAAACAACAATCAAGAAGACATTCTTTGATGAAACAGTCGAGTCGCAAGATGTCGAACAGCGACCTCATATCGTTGAGACGACAACAAAGATCACTGAGACGTTCTTCGATCCAGAAGAGAGAGCTGAAAGCCCCAAAGAGATTCCACTACGGGAAGGAAAACTAGCTTCGCCTCAGAAAAGCTTTGAGGAAGAAGAGTTTGACTATCCTCCAACAGAAGAAACACCGAAAGAACCAGAGATTATGAAAAAGGAAGAGGATCACGAAAGACCTCATGTAGTAGAGACGACAATTGTGACGAAGGAGACCTTCTTCGATGAGAAGGAGTCAGAGAAAGCACAATCGGAATCTTCTCACATCAGCGATAACTCAAGAGAAGTAGAAATCACAACTACCAGTAAAGAATATTATGGAGAGCCGGAGGAATTATCTCCGGAGGAACATAAGAAAATTGTGGAAACGACGACAGTGGTTAAGGAAACATTCTACGAAGAGGAAGAACCAACTGTAGAGACAGAACATAAGGAGCCTCATCATATCGTCGAGACTACCACAACGGTCAGGGAATTCTATGATGAGTCGTCACCAGCTGAAAGTTTAAAGGAAGAAGAACCTCTTCATTTAGTGGACACTCACACATCAACCAAGGAATACTATAAAGAGTTAGACGCCGGAGAGACTGGAGAACCACATAGAGTAGTGGAAACGACAACAGTCACTCGTGAAGAGTTTTACGACGAGGCATCTCCTGTCAATGAGAAGAGACCAACTCCTTATCCAGCTGGTGAGGTTGTTGAAACAGAAAGTGAGGATGAGTCGGCAAAGGACAAGATCCTTGGATTTGCAAAGAAGGCAGGAAAGGTCGCTGCTGGAATTGTCGCTGCACCAGTCGCACTGGCTGCCGTTGGAGCTGCTGCTGCTTATGACAAACTGAAGGGAGATGAGGAAGAGAGTCAAGTTCATGAGACGGCTCATTTAGAGAAAGAGAGTCCAGCGAAGGAACATGGAGTCTATGAGGACGAGGGGAAAGAGCAATATATGGTCGAGGAGACGGAAAGAGCAGTGGAGCAGAAATTAGAGCCTGAATCTCCATATGTTCGACCAGTCGACTTGGAAGTAACTCATGGGGCAGAAAGTTTCGATTCAATGATTGAAAAACACGATCTCGAGCCAGAATCACCATACAAACAGTTTGATGAAGAAAAACCTCGAGAGGAGCTGTCACCAATCAAGGAGAGTCCGATCCATGAAAAATCGTCTTATAAGAAATTCGATGAAGAGCAGCTCTATGAAGAGGAACATCCAACAAATCTGGAAAAGCATAAAGGTAGAGAAATCTACCAAGAGCAGTTGACAACTAATGAACCAACCATCCAGGAGGAAGAGGAAGAAGTACAACCACATCGCATTGTAGAAAAGACAACCGTGACCAAGGAAATCTTTAAAGATGCCCAGGAAGACGAAGACATTTTAGCGGATCTAGCAGAAAGCGAAGGACAACATCGAATTGTCGAAACGACAACCACCACACGAGAAACCTATTACAATGACCAAGAAGGCGGAGAAGAGAGTGCTGTACTTCGGGTTGTCCCAGAGGTAATCCATGCCGAGAAAAAAGAGTATTTGGAATCACCTGGAGAGGAGAAAGATGAATTGGAACCCAGTCATGTAATTGAGACGAAGACAATAGTTAAAGAGACATACTTCGAAGAACCAACAGAGCCGAGTTCAACTGGAGGAGAGACTCCGGAGACGCAGACAGTCTATGAGCCCCATAGGATTATTGAAACATCTACCAGCACGAAAAAATCGCCCGATGAGCATAGTGTCGAAACAACAACGATCACGGCGGAAAAAATATACGAAGATAATTCACCAGAGGACTTTGAACATCCGGTAGCAGTCGTGGAAACCACTACAGTCACCAAAGAGATTTACTTTGAACGGGAAGCAGAGACACTAGAGAAACCACAAAAGATTGTGGAGACGACAACAACCAT
Organism: Oscheius sp. DF5120; assembly: GCA_932521415.1. Taxonomy (NCBI): domain Eukaryota; kingdom Metazoa; phylum Nematoda; class Chromadorea; order Rhabditida; family Rhabditidae; genus Oscheius; species Oscheius sp. DF5120. The sequence continues at coordinate 6,241,069 of OW051464.1, forward strand.
CAAGGAAAGCTTCTTTGACGAACCGTCAAGTCAAAAAGGAAGTCAGCAGGATCTGGCTCAATTGGAGAAAGATATGATCAAGGAAGAATCATATGTAATCGAGTCAGACGACTATCAAACTGAAGCCCAGCACGAAGAGCCATCTTCTCCCAAAATTCGTCACTTCGAGGAGGCCGAAGACTATCAACCTGGAGTAGAAAGTGATGAAGAACCAGCCTCTCCTTCAAAGAAAGGACTTGGATCTAAGATATTCGGATTTGCAAAGAAAGCTGGAATGGTTGTTGCTGCTCCTGTCGCTTTGGCTGCTAAAGGAGCTTCGAATGCCTATGACGCAATAAAATCCAAAGATCACATGGATACTCAAGGGGTTGAAGTAATGCACGACAAAGAAGAAAGGGTCTACACGTTCCAAGGACAGGAGAGTTCAGAAGAGAGTCCAACTATGAGCCCAGAGACAACAAGGAAAGGGGAGGGATATGTTATCGAAAGTGGGGAGTATGAAGAAAGACAAGAAGGAGTCCCACATTTGGATCAGAAAGATCATCTAGTCAAGGAGCGAACAGTAGGAGAGGAAGAACATCCTTCTCCATCCAAACAAGACGAGCATCTTTCGTTAGAGCATCAAGTCAAAGCTCCATCCTTCGAAGAAGAAGAGATTCCTGAGCGACATGGCAAATTGACATCTCCACAAAGGAGTTTCGAAGAGGAGGAATACAACTATCCGCCAACTGAAGAACACAAATTTGAGGAAGAACACCTTGATGTTCATGCTGATGAAAGTACAGTGAAGGAAAGTATCGAATCTACGTTACATTACGAGTCAGAGCAAAAGGAAAGTTCAGCTCATGAACCTGCTGCTTACAATAATCAAGCTTTCTTGGAGAAGGAGAGTCCATTGAAGGAGTACGAACATTTTGAGCCAGAATCTCCTCACCAACAATATCATGAAGAGGAGAAACAACATCCCTTAAAAGATTCCCCATACAGTCAATCCTACGAGGAGCGTCTAGGAGAAATCTCTCTCGATGAACGAACCATCATTGAATCGACTACCTATGAAGATCTCTCTCAAACTCATGCCACCCCTATTAAGGTTGATACAGTTGCTGACGAAGAAGAAGAACAATCAGAAGAGGAGACCTATGTCATTAAGTCGTCAGACTATCATCCAAGTCACGTCGAGGAAGTGATCAGAATCGATTCCATTCCTGTAGATGAAGAACATATCATCGAGTCTACTCCATATGAGGAATACAGCCATGTTGAAGCTGTTCACGAACCGGAAGAAAGAAGATCGTCGATTGTGAAGAGAGAAATAGAGGATGAACATGAAGAGGAGAGACCAGCCACACCTGCTTCGAGTGACTCGAGGATTATTCATCATGTTGAAGAAGACCACTTCCTTCTAGAAGAAACTGTCAAAGAGACCCCGACAACAATTATTAGAACGACAACCACTTATGAAGACGAAACTCAGCCAGTCGTCTCCGGCTACACTGCGTCTGGAGAGCCGATCACTTCTGGATTAGTTATCAGTCCTGCTCCATCTCCAGCTAGATCACATGAGGAGCTCCGTTATCAACCGTACGAAGAGATTGGAAGTGAGGATGAGTCGGCAAAGGACAAGATCCTTGGATTTGCAAAGAAGGCAGGAAAGGTCGCTGCTGGAATTGTCGCTGCACCAGTCGCACTGGCTGCCGTTGGAGCTGCTGCTGCTTATGACAAACTGAAGGGAGATGAGGAAGAGAGTCAAGTTCATGAGACGGCTCATTTAGAGAAAGAGAGTCCAGCGAAGGAACATGGAGTCTATGAGGCTGAATCTCCTTATCAGCAACATCATGAAGAAGAATCTCATTTCGAATCAGAGTCTCCCTACACTCGTCAAGTCGATCTGGGAGCTACACATAAGACGGAGAGCTTTGAGTCAATGATTGAGAAACATGAGGAACATCCAACAAGTCCCAAATTAGAGCCAGAATCACCTTACAGTCAATTCTATGAAGAGCGGCTTCATGAGGAACATCAAGAAGTACATCACGAACAGCCATTAATACCGGAATCCACAATTCAACACGAAGAAAGACATCATGAAGAACTCAAGGAAGAGCATCATGAGCAACCTCTGGAACCAGAGTCTCCATACAGTCAATTCTATGAAGAGCGGCTTCATGAGGAGGAGCATCCTACAAGTCCCAAATTAGAGCCTGAGTCGCCGTACAGTCAATTCCATGAGGAACGACATCATAAGCACGAAGAACATCATGAGGTGCAGTCTTTGAACAATGATAGCCCTATACTAATGGAGGAACAACATCTTGAACCTTATCAACAGTATCACGAGCAAATCCAAGAAGAAGTTTTGGAAGAAGAACCACACGTTATTGAAAGCCGTGAGAGTCACTACGATGAACAACAGAAACTCCATTCTCCTGTGAGAAAACATTATGGTGAAGAGGAAACAGACTTCATTCCTGAAAAATCTCAAGAACCTTCTGAAACAGAATGTCATATCGTCGAGAACACTATTACTACAACGACCAAGGAATATTTCCCGAAAGATGATCAAATGGTGGAGACGACGACTGTGACTAAGCAGACGTTCTACAATGATGAAGATAGTCCGGAAGGAGAAGGACATGGTGTGATGACGACAACAACAGTACACAAGGAGTATGTTGATGAACAGAGGCTTCATGACGAGGAAGAGGATGATTTCTTGTTGGGAGATAGTCAAAAAAGAAGTCCAACAGAAATTGTTGACACGACCCTTGACATGAAAGAGACGACTAACGTTGAGAAACCAGCTGAAGATTTCTCGTCAGAGTTCCTCGATGAAGAGGACAACTTCCTCCTTGTATCACCTCGGCAGAAACACCAGGTCTTGGAGAAGACTATGGTGACCACGGAGAAAACATGGCATGATGAGGGAGAAGAAAAGAAGTTGGTCAGTGATCTGGATGAAAGAGGAGAAGCCCTCTTGGACTCCCATTCCATCCCTCATCTCGTCGAAAGAACAACCATTGTCACGGAGAGAAGTTATGTCGATGAGCCATATAAGGAACATCATCTAGGAGAAGAACAGGAACACGTAGAACATATGGCAGAAGCAACTGTGACAATTCACGACGAGAGGAAACCAATGGAGACGGACGAAGAACATAAACAGGTAGAAACAACGACAATAAAGAAAGAGTACTATGATGAATCATCCCATAATGAAGAGCCCGAAGAACCAGTTAAGTATGAGATTCATATGGAAGATGGACACATGGTTGAAACGACAACAATAACGAGAGAATATGACGAAGAGGAAAGAGAGGGAGAGAGGCATCATGTAGTCGAGACGATGACAGTTACCAAGCAGAGGGACTATGAAGAGGAAGAGCCCGAAAAAATGGAACATGATGAGATTTCTATTCCAGTCGCTTCATCAGTAGAATCAAAAGAAACAATCGAAGGACGAGAATCTGTCTCTCCTTCTCCTACTCCTTCGGCTGCAACAGTGATTGAACGAGAGCCAATTGGAAAACAAGAGTATTCCATTAAAGAAAGGAGAGAAGAAGAAGAAAGTGAGGATGAGTCGGCAAAGGACAAGATCCTTGGATTTGCAAAGAAGGCAGGAAAGGTCGCTGCTGGAATTGTCGCTGCACCAGTCGCACTGGCTGCCGTTGGAGCTGCTGCTGCTTATGACAAACTGAAGGGAGATGAGGAAGAGAGTCAAGTTGAGACGGCTCATTTAGAGAAAGAGAGTCCAGCGAAGGAACATGGAGTCTATGAGGCTGAATCTCCTTATCAGCAACACCATGAAGAGAAAGAAAGCGAACCAGAATCCTATCTTGATGAGGCTCACCTGGTGAAGATGAGAACAGTAGGAGAGGAAGAACATCCTTCTCCATCCAAACAAGACGAGCATCTTTCGTTAGAGCATCAAGTCAAAGCTCCATCCTTCGAAGAAGAAGAGATTCCTGAGCGACATGGCAAATTGACATCTCCACAAAGGAGTTTCGAAGAGGAGGAATACAACTATCCGCCAACTGAAGAACACAAATTTGAGGAACACGAGCTCCATCAACCAGAAAATGTTTCCAAGTCTATTGCTGCAAGAGAGACGTATATTATCGAAGAGCAAGAACCGATCTCACCAGTATCAAAAGAAGAGATCAAGTCTTATGTGATGGATGTCGTTGAGGAAGCCACCTCAGATGCTGTTATAGAAGCAACTGAAGAATTAACCCCACGATCACAAAAAGGATCCCTCCAAGAATTGCAAGAACTCGCGCTGGAAAATGTGACACGGATGAGATTCGAAGAAGAACCCGACCACCTTCAATCATCGGAAGAAAAGCAATCCGAAGAACCTTCATCTGATCAAGATGAGTCAAGATTGATTGCTGGTGATGATGAGTGGAAGGTTTATGATAGTCAGGGAAAGATTGTAGAGGAATTCAGCGCTCAGTTGACAGATACAGCCATCGAGGAGGCCGTCATGTCTCCCAGAAAACCATTGGTTACGCAAGAGAGTATGAATGAGGTGACCATGGAACATGAAGTCGATTACCAGAGTGATCTACAAGAGAAGTTAGACATCTTAGCCGATCAAAGGACAAGTCTCCTGCCTATGGTGAGAGAAGAAGAACTTGATGTAATCAGAGAATCCGAAGATGAGAGCGAAGTCCACGATCCGATAGAAGAAACGGCTTCGAAACTTGTTGATGAAGTCATGGAGACCGTTTTAGAAGAACAGGAAGGACCAAAAACAGGCACCTCATTCTACTCGGCCACAGAAAAATCGAAAGATGACAATTATGAGACCTGTGTAACCTCCCAGGAGGATACCTTTGAGTCAGCACAAGGATGGACATCACAAGAGTCGGAATATACCACAGCTACTAGCGAAGCTCCGAGCAGATTGAGTGAGATGGAGGAGGGAAGCACCACCCCTCATGCTGTGTTATCTCCTGTTGACTCAGATCGTCAATTTGTAGTTGATTTGGATGATGAAAGAAGGATGAAACCAATAAGGACCTTTACTCTGGACGATGAGACAGCTAGAAGTACTCCTGACGTCGCTCTTCAAATTACCATTGAAGAGGAGGATGAAGATGACGAGAAAATGCCCACTAGCCCGTCAGGGGTTTTGTTGGCTCCCAACATGGATCCAGGTAGACCAATTTCCCCAGTACCACCAAGAAAACAACAAACAGAAGATGACGAAGGAGCTTTCGTCTTCGTGGCAAAAGACTCAAGATCATTGGAGACGGATACCTCGATCGATATAGCTTACACGGATACGGAAGACTCTGCCAGATATACGAGACATTCGAGTGATGTATCTAGCGATGTTTCCCATGCAGATACGGTCATTCACAAGATCCAAGAAGAACTAACTGATGAACCGGTGACGCAGATCGGGTCGACAGATTCACTTGATCAAGCAAGTGTTAAGAGCACTGGTCGTCTATCTTCCGATGCTTCCAGCATCAAGCAGGAGAATCTAGCTGAACCAGTAGAGAAGGAGAGTCCAAAAAGTCAAGAATTATCCCCAGAACAACAACTTTCTCCCCAACGAGAGAGCCCACAAGATCAGGAAACTGAAGAAGGATTTGTTATCTATCAGATAGAAGGCGATGGGGGAGAATTAGAGACAGTAGAGGAAGAGCCAGAAGATGTAGAGTCACTGAATGGAGGAAGTGGCTCCTCATCAGCTGGAGCTTCTGCCAGTTTGGCAAAGTACAAACACGTATCAAGTGATAATGTCTCCTTGACAAGTCTACAGGAATTTGAGCGACTCGAAGCCCTTGTAGCTGCCAGAGGAGACAGCAGTCTGACAAACAGCGAGATAGAACTCTACACTGCTGGAAGACCACGATCCATGGAAGGTTCGATGAGTTCATTAGCAGAGTTTGAGAAACTCGAGCAAGAAGTCCAAAATCAATCTCCTCACGATGAAATGATGTTATCAGTAGTGAAGGAAGAATCGGAAGCGGAAGATATGTCCATAAGGGATGATGACGAGGAAGAAGTCTTTTCAGAGACAGAGTTAAGAACTCGACCAGTCAATGAGGAAGAAATTCGAGCCAGCACCCCTCAAGCTCTTTCTCCTTCTGACAGCCTCGAGAGAGAAATGATCAGCAATATTGCCATCCTTGAAACCAGTACCGACAGTCTGGAACCGTCCTATCAACCTAGACAAACTGACATCATGGTCGATAGCTTGACAGAGTATGAAATCGTTCCACGAATAGATAGTGCTCGCGACTCACTGGAAAATCTCCCACAGGATAAGGATTCCCTCCTGGAAGGAGCCAGTCAGGATCAAGCCAGCCAAGAGACTCATGGACTTCTCAGCGGTGATACAGTCGGAACATATCAAGAACACGATGATGATGACAAGGTTAGCGTGGAGAGGGCGAACAAAGACGTTCAGGATTCCCTGGGAGGAGAGATGGAATCCATGTTGAGAAGTTATCCAACAACACTGACGACATTTGAAACAACAATAGTGGCACCGGATGGATCGGTTCAGACGATATCGCGGAGAGTAGAGACACGAGTAAGTTAGGGGGAGATTATTTTGTTTTTTGACGTTTATTTTTTTTCACTACTAGTAAAAAGCAGACATTAAGAGATTCTGTTGAGGGAAACTAAAAAAATGCCAGTTCATTTTCATTTGTAGGTAACCGACCCGGTGATCAACCACGTAACCTTCACTGGAACCGAAAGTCAAGAACGTCTGAACCAGCTGCCATTAGAACAACCAATTGAAACTGTCGATGCTCAAGGGAACGTGACCCGTACATTATTCAAACGACAACCACCCCAATCCGAGTAAATATTGAGTGAGTTCATTTGTCCAACCTCTTAATCTATCCTTTTTAGTCTCATTTCCCCGGTTGCAGTCTTCGTAGCCGTCTAGTCTGCGTATAGCTAGTCAACATTTGTTGCTTTAATTTATATTTTTATATTTTATTTTATTTTTCATACGAGCTTCCTTTTCCCCGTCGAAGGGTATTATTCTTTTCTGATCGCTTGTGCGAGTATTCTTTCAATCATAGTATTCCCCCTATGAAAAGACCGGCTTACATATTGTAGTTTTATAAAAAGATGCGGGCATGTAGAAACATAAGCCTATTTATTTTGTCGTTGAGGGACTGAAGAATGAATCGGAAGAGAGCGCCGATAAGTTTGAAGGAACCGACACTGACATTTCTTGTTTCTTTCCAGTTGTTCTCAATTTTTCATAAATAAAGCTTATTGCATAAACAACCTCTCTCATTTATTGAACACTGGATAGTAGGAAATGAAATTGACAACGTTACGACAATTACTGATGACGCATTCATCTCTCTGATAACTATAATTTTTCGTTGTTTACCCGAAGCCTTTTAATACCCATTCCCCATGGATGTACAATACTTAATTCTTTTATTTCCCGATATTCATCAAATTGCAGTTCTACTTCAGATATGGACATTTAATCTCTGAATCCTTTTTTTTAATAAATTTGAGGAAAACTGCAACAAGCTTATGTAATCCTTTTATTTAATCCGATGTTTGCACAGGGACCTTATCTTTTTGAAGGCAGATTTATTTTGAGACTAGAGTAATAAATATCAAGAGGATATCCAAGGCTTTCTTGAAAGGGTATTTGTGCATTATTTTAATTTAACTATTTAACTATTCATAGATTAGTCAATATTTCTTATCTCATTTCTCCCGTCCTTCGAATAACAAAATGGCTTCTTTGCAGTCAACACAAAAGAGTTACCTTGGTAACCCAGCACTTAATTAACGGAATCAATCCTCTCTTCGTCTTCAGATTATCAGCTTTATAAAATGAATGTTTACCTCAATTCGGTAAATACTATTTCCCTTTCAATTATGATAAATCCTCCTCAGCTTCATGGTGTGAACCCTCTTACGAGGAAGAAGATCATCGACCGATTGTACCGGGCTGTCTCGGCGGAACGTGAAGCAAAGGTGCTCCATTCATATATCTATTCAACATTGTAGGAAAAGGATAAACCCATCCGTAAGCAGCTTGGTAATGTTCGGTCAACATCCTCTATAAAGTCCGAAAAAAAACCTGTAAAAATTCCCCATAAGGCTTCAAAGAACATTGAGAAGAAAGTCATGCAACTGTTGGAGAACGCAAAGAAAGTAGAAAAGATTCCACTTCTGACTGAGATCATAACCCGTCATACGGTGCCAAAATACTACAAGAAAAAGACGGTTATATCTAAGAAGACAATCTTCAAAAAGCATTGATATTTATCATTTTAGCTGTGGTACAGAATAAATTTTCTAAGAACAATGGAAGAAACTGATTGGTTCAGTTAGCTCAATTCACATGCTTCTTCGAATTGCATTGTTTATTGTGCCAACCTGATAAAACTAGTGCCTTCCTGATGCGACTACTTCTTCGGACAGCTTCCGCCAGACTTAATCGTATTCTCTTCTCTGTCCAAAGAAGGTCGTATCCTGTTCTCTTCGATGGACATCACTACTTCGTCCTCCTTATTCTTTCTCGTCAGCATCCTGCTCAACCTATCTTATGTAACAATCGTCTTTGCTCTAGATTGTTCGTTCCTTTTTTTTACTGTAATTCTTTGAGGTGACAAACTCACATCAGCGAGTACAACAAATGAAATAATATTCTGTACGCCAAGAAGCAATGTGCTAGGAAATAAAAAAAAATTTTCAAAATTAACATTATCAACAATAACGCAAGAACAACTTGACAAAATAATGAACAAAAGCAAGGAACTTAAGGGTAAACCAACCATCAGTGCATTAATTGAAATGATTGGAAATCCACATGTTACGGAACTTGACTTCAAGAATTTTGTAAATATTCAAGTACCCAGTAAGATCGATAACTTTCTCACTAATATTAATTTTCTATTATTAGATTCTAAAATGTTGTTGGACATCAGACATAATCGAAATTTGGCTAAAGTCAGAGCTGCTAACTTAACTATTAAACCTAATAAAGGGTACTACTTAAATGTCTTTGCCAACCCAAAGCTGGACGAAAATTCCATCAATATATTGAAGCATCTTTGTAGTGTTGAGGGTTGTTCTGAAAATATTCAAGAAATCGACGGTAATGCTTCTTCATTTTGAAAGTCTTTATCAGAATGTCGCTTTGAGGAACCAGTTCCTAGCTTGTCTGCCCTCATTGGCTGTAAGAGAATCAAAGGAGATCTCATCCTACGGCATCTCAAAGATGAATTGACAAATCCTTTGAACATCACCATCGACCCATTCGGCTGTCTAAGCATAGTTGGAACGAATATGTCAAACATTGAAATATATATACCCAGTACAGGAAATTTAACCATCAAACCATTGTGCAAAGATAAGACGGAAGTCACTTCAATTGCGTTGAATGATGGTGTCTGCAATAAGAAGCTCGAGAAAATTACCAAATTTATAGAAAATCCAAATGCAACTATTACAAATAATATTTGCGGTTAATTTGTTACCAAAATTTATCTGGTCTTTTTCAGACTGCAATCTTAATCAAATTAAAGACACACGTATTTTATGTTTAGAAATTATCGGAGATCTGATTCTGACGGGTTATATAGACAATTCCAGACTAAAGGAAATCTATGCAATTAGCGGCAATTTAAAAATTGAAAATGTTACGTCAGATACACTTCAATTCCCTAAGCTGACTAAAATAAAGAGAACTGGAACTATAGAAATTATAAACAATCCCAATCTGAAATATGTCCATCTCCCAAATTTTACATGGAGCCGCGTTAAGATGATAACAATTGAGAATAATCCGAAAATGGACAACTATCAGATGAGTCATAACTTGGAACATCTTTATACATTCAATAGACTTAAATTTGGTCAGTTTACCTTTCTTTTTTCATTGATATCTCTAGTGTGTACATTTAATCAACCTGTGGAATCCTTAGATAAACTTGGTCGCTGTACACATATTAAAGGAGAACTGATCCTTCAAGGAGACAAAAATGTAGATATAAAAAGAAAATATCCAATCGAATTCGAATGCGAAAAGTTGATAGTTAATAGTACAAAGTTAACGAATTTGAACTTTTTGAATATAATTGGATGCAGTGGAACTGTTATCTTGGAGAACAATAAGGAATTATGTACCGATATACCGAAGATGAATGGCCTGTGGAAGGAGCCAGTTATTGGCAACACGAACAAACCTCATGACCAATGCCGTTTGTTATCTGTTCTACTTCTATTCATCCTATTTAGCCTGCTTATTGCATGAAATGAATTCAAATCGAAAGTGTTATCAACTTCTATTACTCCCACAAGACGTGATTGACTGTGTATCGACGAATCTCACGAATATTGAGGAGATTGACGGTAATCTCGTCATTGATTGTCCTGACTACGATATTGCCCAAAATCTTCCTAAGCTGCAAAAAGTTACCACAAAATCTCTTGGACCTGCCATTACGTTTAAGCAGACCGTAACAAATGCAGCTCATCTGGCAAAAATTGATTTCGGTCATGAAATTCTCAAATTTGAACAAGATGTTAGTACTTCTCACCTTAACCATAATACTTTATTCAGATAAATCTCGATGATTATCTATTGCTCAGCTACAATTTAACCGTCGACAAAGTCCTCACAAAACATATACCAACAGCTTCAGCTGGCAAATGTTTTTCTCCGAAGACAATCAACTCTACCGATCTGGATGCCTTTAACAAGGCTGGCTGTAAAGAATTTATTGGCGACTTTATCGTAATGCCGAAATATTCAAATGGCAGTCATCCGACGAAAATCGAGAAGATAACTGGGTGTGTTGTGGTGAAAGGAGGAACGAATTTTGACTTTCTTCATGCATTGAAAAGTTCTCAAAACACATGTTTGTATGGGAAGACGAAAGTTAATCCGGAGACAAAAAGCGTTATCACAAGGGTCAAATGCCATTTTAAGGAGTATCTCAAGAAGATCTCTAAGGCCACTGGCATATCGGAGAAGGAATTGATCATCAAGAATGGTGGGCGATGTCGTGGGTCTTTTTTCTCTATCTCCACTAATCTTGTCTTTTTCAGCAGTCTATTGTAAAAAACCTCGAGAGTATTGTACGGTTCTCCAGGCTGATCTGACAATCCGGAATTCGATAGAAGCCAAAAGAGCTCAAGATATCGAAGAGATAGAAGGATGTCTCTGGATCATTGACTACCAGCAAACGTCGATTGATCTGCCAAATCTGCGACGAGTTGTTTGTCCTCCTTCTTCTACAATTCAGCATGCAAATCCCGTCTTCCGACACAAGCATGCCATCGCCATTCACAACACGCAGCTAGAGACGATCTCCATACCCCAGTTGGTGAGAATTGAAGGCGTCAGACGACTGGTTGAATTCATGGGAAATCCAAATCTAAAAAATGTCAATTTTCTGGCTGATACGAATGTCAAATGTAGTCGAGATCGTCGCGAGAAATGTTATTTTGATCCAAATATTGAATATGGCTGGGGTTAGTTTCTCTCTCTCTTCTTTTATCTTCTTCTTCCAGGCGGAGGAACTATCTTCGGAATCATTTTCTTCGTCGCATTTTTAGTTGTTGTGTTCGTTGTCGGCGGAACTATCAAAATAGGCGAATATTTCCAAAGAAGGGAGAAAATGCAAACAATGAAGAATGACGACGGAAAAGGAGATGAAGAAGAGTCAAGAGCAACAGAGTACAAAAAGTCTAACACGACATAAGAAAAGAAAATAAAATCTGGCTCGGTTTTTTAGCCTCTATTCCTCATTTCTTGTTTCATTCACTATAAGATTACATTCTTCATCGACCCTAGAGTAAAAAATGATGTCGATCTGTGAAATCATTCCAGTGGGTTAAAATTATCAGTTGTTTTGCTGAATATGCTACTTTATTTTATTCTACTACTTTACGCATACTGCATCGACACTGTGTCAGTATATCTGTCTACAGAAAATTTTTTGGTATATTGTCTTATGTCTGCACCTAGATTTACAATAATGGTTAATGTGGAAATAAAAATGTGGAAAAGTCTAGGTAATGGACGAAATTGTGAATTTTTATAAACAAATAAACATTTAGAAAGATAACGATATCATATAAAGAAGTTTCTTAATATCCATGATACTCAATAGCGAATTACTATATTTTTGAGTAACTGCATGATCGAACCAAGTATGGATTGTGCTTCTTTTGAATTCCTGAAAGAGAAATAAACAGAGGAGTATATTACCTCATTAAGCATACAATCTAAGTTATGATTCTTAGCAAAGATCCAATAAAACATATCTTGCACGCTTTGCTACAGCACAAATTACTTTGAATGAGAAGCGTCAAGTATTACTTGACAATATTAGAAAGATTGAAGCGATCTGCAACTGCTATTAATTTTGAAGCTTCAATCCCTAAAGAAAAATTAGTTAGATAGGTTTGACATGACAAACTTGAATTGAAAGTTTGCCAATTCTTCTGATCATGCTTAAATTTGTTTCGTATATTGCTACATTCACAATCAGCTAGATTAACCTGCTCTAATAAAAGATTTCTGTAGAAAATGACGCTGAAATCGCGTATATCTCCATTATACAGTATCTCCAAAAGTCGGCAAAAAGCATCAACCGGAATTTCTTTAATCTCAACACGTTCCTCTTTAGCCTGAATTATTGTCAACATAAATGAATCAAAAGGTTACTTCTTTGAAATTTTTATAAAACATTGTTTTGAAAACATCAGAACGAGAGGCAAGAGTCTGCAAGAAACAGTATAATAGTGAATTAATAGCTAACCATTTTGTGCACATGAAATTCTTGCTGATCAACCACAATAATAACATCGGAAAGTGTTTCATCACCAAATTTGATAGGCTCAGGACGAGATTCTTCCACTTCTACTTGTTCCTCCAATTGTTCCCTGAATGAGTCGTTTTCCCACATTAATCCTTAAAAAATTGTATACGTAAAAGATAGAACGAAGAGAAAAAAAAACAATTTCAAGCTGCAACATAAATAAGTAAAAAAAACTAAGTTCCATACTTTTACAGAGCATATTTTTGGCTAATCCCTGGAAGAACGGATTTTTGTATGAAAACGAAAACCTTGTATTATTATATTTTTTGGTTGGCATTCACTTAAAATTTAAGAAAATAAAGAAAAAAAACTAGGTTCAGTTTCTTCAATTCAAAGTCGCTTTTTATAAGCAATATCATTTGCTTTATTCATTTAGATGGAGCCAATGATTCGAATCAAGAAAAACCTCAGGTGTGGGAAAAAAACTCATGTCGATGTCTGGTATTAATATTTCCTTAAATTTCTCAAGTAAATTTTTTTTAACTTTTTGAAACTTTCTAAAGATATTTTATTAACACTAATAAATATGTGACGAATGAGAATTTGAAAAGTTAAAGGGACTACCTTTTTTTATCTCGTTCATTTAGATTTTAAAGATCGCCGAAAATAGTACTTTGTCCCTCTTCGTTCTCCGGCATTATGGATTATTTCTAATTAGGATTTTGCGACACAATCTTCCTGAAAACTTTATAGATGCCAATAAAGCATTCTAGTGGATTAGAATATATTTATATAATTATAATTTGATGCTGTAGTAAAGTTGAAAGTTAGGGTTAGCAAATTGTACAATAAATTGCAGCTAAAATATTAAATTATGATCGAACTGGAAAAGTAACACAAAGAATTTCTTTTTACCAGCAAGGCAGTTTATTGCACATGATAATGATTATTATTACAAATAAATGATATAATCTTTGAGCAAATTTGTTCATAAGTAGGAATGAGGAAGGAATAGATCCATGGCGTTTGTCACCATCATCGTACCCAACGGTAGCTCTTTTCCATAGCTGAAGATATCAAAGGATATCATTTGTTGGAAGAAGGAAGAGATAGCCTTGTAGGTGGTAAAGAAGCTCTGTTGAAGGATCTTAATTCCCACATTGGAGTGACAAGAGGTGAGTATTCCATTGACGAAAATATCTCCTGTAAAGGTCAACGGGGCGTAGATTCCCTTCTTTTCGACCAATTCAAGCTGTTTGATAACAGTTGCTTGAAGTCCTCCCCGTCCATCAGGGATACTGACACATGTTCCAACCGTCAGCTTATGGGCAGCTACAAGTTTCGGGACATCATTAATCAGGCACTGAGATGTGTAGATCAGATGCTGTGGAGTCAATTCCATTGTCTTGTTGTCAGCCTGAAAATAACATTAATAAAGGAAAACTTCGTCAACTCACAGTGGTGAATTTGATGAATTCAGCATCTTGATCCTCCAATCGATGGAGGAACATCACGACTGGGGAATAGGTGACGACATTTTCATCCATGCTCATTACCATATCTCCCACTTCAATATCCTTCATCTTCTTCATGCCAGTGAGAGTAAGAACCTGGGAATTGTTGGTTTTTATTTTAAATAAAATTTATTTTGATGGGTTTTCCCTGCTAAAAATATTTTTTTGTTTAGCACTATTTTGTTATTATAACATATCTTATGGTCTTCACTTTGCTTACCTCATCATCCTCACTGAAACATTGCATAGATCCAAACAATCCGTTGAGTCCTGATCCTGATGCACAACATGAAGGGCACGTTGTTCCACAGCTTCCCGAAGAATATGAGCTCTGATAGGAGGACGGAGCCTGGGCATAACTGCTTTGCTGATATCCTCCATGATAAACTTGTTGGATCGTTGGTTGAGCAGCTTGTACTAAAACCATTTTTCATCCTCATTCTATAACTTACCATACTGTCCGCCAGCTGCTGTTTGATCAGCTGTGATAACGGGCTGATGATTTATTTGAGGAATATCCGGAATTGGAGGAGTCATCGGTCCATAGCTGCCTCCAACAGGTGGTTGAGGAACTTGAGGAGGACCTTGTTGGTAACTCTGTTCCACGGGCTGTTGGGCCTGTTGTACTTGTTGAGGAGCAACGGGTCCGACTTGACTCTTCTGACTGTAGGAGTCTTGTTGTTCAGTAGGATAGCCTCGTTGGTTGGGTTGCTGGACGACAAGGACCATATCAGGGGAGGAAAGGGGGACTTGGATCACTTTGCTTGGCTAAAGGTGGAATTTGTTATGATTTGAGTAGGAAATTACTCCATAGGCATCTCCTTCAGCAATATCTTGTCCGTAGACTCGAGCTCCTCTGGATTGATAGGCAATAGGCCAGAGTACATTTCCTCCAGTTCGAAGACGGCCACGAACTCCCTGTCTGTGGGAAAATAGGAATATAAAAAGAGAGACTTACAACTCGAATTTCCTTCTTGGTTGATAATAGTAATCCTCCTCGTAATCATTGTAATAGTCGTCAACGTAGTTGCGTCGTCGGAATCCAAATGGACGGAACGGTGACCGGTATAAAGGTCGTCGACTAAAAGGACATGAATTAGCGAGATCCTTTATCTTTTTACCGAGAAGCTGGTTCACCGTGATAAGGTTTATATCCGGTTTGCTTTCTCGGCTCGTGATCATAGTCCGATTCTGAAAAATTCTTGATCGTCGACTAAGCGAAGAAAGAACTAACCGGCTGCTTCAACATCCAGTTGGCACGGCATCCTGACGACGGTCACATCATATTTCACACTAAAACGGATGCAGCTCATTTTGTGAACTTACATTCCCTGGTGGACACGTCTTTTAACCTCCTTGATGACATCGAAGCCGCCAACTCCTTCGCTTCTGATATATGCTCCTCCAGTGAATTCCTCATCCGGCTGTAGGACGACCTTCTTGACAGGCTTCGCTTGAAGAAGACCAGGATAACTACAGCATTTGGACTTGAAACTGAAATATCCAGAGTTTTAAAGTATTCTCTAAAGTCTTTCTCTATTTTTCTTTCTCGCGAATGACAAAAAACTAATGACATCGGACGAGAAAACTAGATGAACCATTATCTCTTTTACGCTACTAGATAGATAGAATGTAAAAAAGAAAGAGAGTGTAGTTACTTAACATTCTGAAGATCATACTGAGATGTGAGGCTTCATGAAAAAAACAAAATTTACTGTTATATTACTCAAACATAAGTGTTTCCTCGACATTCTCTAAAAATTACTCATCTCTCCATCTCCGCAGTTTTCCCTTTCATTAATCTTTCAAGGATTTAGAATCAAAAGTACAATACCCTAGATCCTTTCAGGTCTTTTCCATCAATTATTTCCAGATTTTTGATCAATTTATAAACCCCTAATTGTGCGGCTAATGGCGTACTAAGATTCAGTGGGCAGCTAGCCGATGGAATGTTGGCTGTGTTTCGGGAGTGATATATCAAGCTTTGAAATCTTGAGATGAAGCAGGAAAGGTACGGATGTTTGTTTCATTTCCAGCACAAAAAGAAAGAATAGATCCATTGTTTAAAAAAACTATCTATTTGCACAAATATGTATGAGTACTATTGACAAGCGATACAGAATTGTTCTGAGGGTTATTTTTAAGGCAAATTTTCTTTTAAAAAGCACTAGTATTGTCTGTAAACAAAACTGATACTTCTTCTTTTCTTCTCAAGTTCATTATCCTCTTTTCGACAATCCCCCGTTCTTTCCTAGCACACTTGTGAACCACTTCGTTCCAGTTCTCTCAATGACAAATAGTTTTTTGTTCGCAAACCATCATCGACTATATATGTCATCAATAGCAAGATAGAATCGCATAAAACTTGAACAGGACTTATTACGGCTTTCTCTTTCATCAACCCCTTGAGAAGGGAGTCGGGATCAGTCCAAAAACTTGATCCATGACCACCAGCCTTTTAGAGAAAGACTCACTTCGCATTAGAGCCGTTCTTTGCCTCCATAAAGCCGGCAGTCCACTGATCCTGTTCGAGACATTGTTCATCACGGTAACCGTTGCAACTCTGCAAATTATCTTGTCATCTGCTTGACTAGAATTAAGCAGAATTATGAGGGGGATGTTTGAGGAATAGTAATCTATAATCAATGAAAATGTGAGGAAATGCTCTTTGATGCCCTCTCTTCCTTATAAAAAAAAGTTAGATTGACAC
Organism: Oscheius sp. DF5120; assembly: GCA_932521415.1. NCBI lineage: Eukaryota > Metazoa > Nematoda > Chromadorea > Rhabditida > Rhabditidae > Oscheius > Oscheius sp. DF5120. The sequence goes on from OW051464.1 coordinate 6,258,072, forward strand.
AAAAACGACTCTTTTTAATTGGTTTTTCTCATGCCGTATCAAAAATACAAAATTGTATAATAAAAACCTCCGTTTTTTTGGATAAAGTACGTAAAAGTATTCAAAATTCATATAGTGACCAGCCTTGATTGCCTAACTTCTGCCGCTGTTTGGAATGCAAAATTTAGTAAATCTAAGCCTAAGAGATCCATTTATGTTTGTACTTTTGTTTAGTATTTTATTTTATTATAAGTTGAACTACTCACAACTCGATAGGCTCCATGCCTGATATGTCTTTCTCCATCCAGATAACTATCACCCAAACATGTAGGTGAGGCGCAGAAGATCTCTGAAAATATTAGAAGTAAAGATATGTGATAAAGTTTGCTAGTAAAGAGATGATCGAAACAGAAAAAGAATTCTACCCACCTGGCTTGCCGTGCTCGTTGACAGTTATTCTATATGGCACAGACTTCTCATCGCAACTGCCCAAAAACTGATACTCTTCGAGTGACTCGACAGCTCCTGCTGCGATGAGAATTAATAAACATAAATATCGGCTCATCCGTAAATCTCGCTGATGATGAAGAAGCACCAACTAGGGGGTAAGAACCTATCTCGAAAACCCGAATCCAGATAAGACCAACAGGTCGTTAGGGCAGTTCACGTTTAGGAAATGGGTGGAGAGAAGAAAGAACACAGCCGAGAGTGCTGGTCACCTCTTCTATATATATCTCCCCCGCATCTTTTTTTCCGGTGGCCGCTGGAGGAGGCGGGCTAAACAGTGACGTCGAGAGAGGAGAGAAACAGAACGTGAATAAAAGTCAAGGAATGCTGCAGTCGAAACTAGATGTATGGGAGAAGAAGACCACTTGTGGATTGCGGTTGCAATTTTTCATGAAACTGATGTTGCAAAAACAAGTGTCATTAATGATAGTCTCATAATTTGACTGAACAAAAATCTTCACTTCGCATCTTATATCAAAACTTTGAAAGTAATTTAATAATTAGTTTAGACCATCCACCTCCCGCTTAATAATCATCTACTAATTGTTTTTCTTTTTTCAGTAAACAATAGCGCTAGTAAAAAAAATCGGTCTTTGAAATGGTTAAAAAAGTGGGCTTGACATGGGTAAAAATTCACTTTTTTCCTTTCCTATATTTATTTCCCATCGGAATGTAGCTCACACATACATACTCTCTCTCTCCCTTTCTGTACAGCTTTCACGTACATAAGTAAACGTTTTCCTCCAAAAATGTTGAGATATTCATACTCTAAAAACTTATCTGTTAGTTTAATCCGTCCACATGTTCTTCAGTCCCCGTCGATCTTTGTTCAAGGATACCTGTCTTTTCTATCTGATTTTCATCTCCGGCACCTTTTTTCTTGTCAAAAGATATCCTGAGATTTGAGGAGATAAAATACGACAAACAATTTCCTTTAGTGTAAAATTGTTTTTTTCTAACGAGTATTTCTGGATTTTTGAACGGAACGACATCGAAAATACGATCTAGCCGAAATGTTATTAAGTTTCTTGGGGAGAGTACAAAACATAAAACAACTAGATGCAACGATGTTTATATCTTTTGTTTACGAAATAAAGAATAGGACATACAAGATATCGTCTCTTCAAACCTTCCATGACTTTCAACAACATTTGGCCAATTGAGTTTTCGCTGATCTTTGTTGCCATTGTCCTTGGCTGTCTCTCCTTCATCAATTTTTGGAGTCCCTAATTAGCAAAACATATTCATCTCTCTTCGCCGACTTTCTGAAAACTTTTTTACATCTGGTATGTTCTCAGTATTAAGTATCAAATCACTTCCAGTCATTCAGCCGAAAGACCGCCACAGAAAAAGAGATATTTTTAGTTTTCTATGTACCAAAAGTTTAAAAAAAAGATCTGCTATTTTTTTAATGTTTGCAACCAGTTGCAACTGTCTCTATTTTAAAATAATAAAAACAAAGAAGCAATTGAATATTTATTATTTTTTTGACGTGCGAAAATGGAACAGGGTCTTTGTTCTCCAGATATACCTGTTTTTTCCTTAATGGATATAGATATAGCTAGAATACGAATCTGACCGATTATACTCCGTACAAACGAGAGCTATCCAAATTGCTTCAGATAAACGGACACGATAGCGTTTGAAGAGTTAGAATTAAAAGAATTTTTTTATTTTTCTCATGTAAAATTCGCAAGCAGAGAGCAACAATAAACACCTTCTAAGGAATTAGATTCTTTAATATCTCATTGGAGCAACGGCTGTGTGCAACAATGTTTCTTCCTTGTATATATGTATTCCTTTTATTCAAAATTTATAAACAATCGCTAACGTTCCAATGATTTTCTGCTGTTGCAAACTCCGGCCTGACTGAATAACCGGTCTTTCATCGGATCTTGACCTGTTCCTGGAGACAATTAGATCCTTTCGCTGTATATATGTTACCTGTCGGGTCGATCAGGGAACAAAGATCATATTTGAGTTGATTTCAGTTGTAAAGGGAACAACCTTAGTCGGGAGACGTATTTATAACATAATACCTGATCACAATATCACTAAGGGTGGGGATTTCACAGGTCTTAATAATATTGTTTCATACGCCAATGGGAATTCTTCTCTACTGTATAAAATACCATAATCGACGAGATAGAAGGTACGAGAATCTCATTCGACGCGTCCATTAATAATGTTTCCCAGTTTTAATATCAATGAATGTAGCCGACTTCATATACTTGAAATCAATTAATTTATTGACGTAGCTACCTTCAGCTGTTGCTTTCTCTTTGAGTGTTATTTTGCGCTCGCATATAACAAATCTTATATTCGTTGACTAATCAGATAACCAGGTAACTTGCGTTCTCTGCTTAAGCTTTATCCTTCGCAATGGAGGACAATTTATATTTGGTATTTTTCCTATGTTTTGAGTCTAATATATAAAAATCTAGACTGCTCTACATAATTATGCTGTTGCCGCTCGAGTATCATCTACTTTAATGGCACTCATTGGAGTCGTAACCAATGGACTCGTAGTTTGTTTGTCGGAAAAGAAAAATGACAATATGAACTATGTGACGCTGATGAGGATCTATGCCTCTTTGAATGTTCTCAGGCTGCTGACAGGATGGGCTGTTTTGATGCGGTAGGTGTTTTTTATATCTAAGACAGCTATAAGAAATGCTTTTTCACAAGCGAACAATTTCAAGAAAAAAAAAACTACCAACAAACATTTTTGCTAGATTTGCTAGAAATTTTAGGGTACATGGAATGGATGGGTATACAGTTTTCTTCATCTATGGATGGGGATATCTCCTACCTAAGTTTGTCTGTTTCCTCATCGACACAACCTGCATCATTCTAATCGAAATGACTACCATTCTCGTCCCCGTCTGTATGCTCTTCCGATGTTTAATTCTATACGATATTCGACCGGCTTCCTATCACGTCTACCTATCTATCCTCATTGTATTTATTCTCAGTGTGCCACTTGGAGTAAGCTATGCGGTTTGAGCGAGAATAAGAGAAATTTGCGAGAAACCTGTCGGAATAGCCTCGTAAATGAATCCGCGATTCAAATCAAAGCAGCGGAGGGAATTAGCATTATTTAGTAGCGAGGCTGGAGTGACCTTGAGGCTTGTTTTGAAGGAACGAAGAGAGATTTAAGAAAAAGAAACAAGGGGATCTTCAGATTTCTACCTACGTGGGCTATATCGAAGACTTTCCATCCATTTATGAACTTAATAATTCTTCCTATTTTATCAAAGAAACCGCCGCTATTCCTTATTATGTGGTCGATACCTCATCTCCTTGGCAGGTATCCTTCTCTTCTTATTCTCATAACCCCTCTCAGCACTGGGTCACTTTTTTCAGTCTATCCATCAGCTATCCCGTTCTACCTGTCACCCTTGTCCTACGATTTATCATGTTGCGACATCTCAATAGGTATAAAAAGTCAATGTCTCCTTCTACTAAGGAGCTCCATCGAAATTTTATCAAGGTTCTAATGTTTTCGGGGGAATGAACTAGTTTTCAGCTTCTTACATTGGACAGCAGTATTCTTCTCATTGGAATCTTCATCTTTGCCATTCAACAAGCCATTACTCGAAAGATCTTCTCGGAGGCGACTCTCATCATCTTGACCCTCTATACTTTTTCTATCTTCGCCCTAATTCCCATCATTCAAGGCTGTGCAACTCTCTACTGGGTCAGCTATCTACGATTACGACTAAAAAGTTTCTTCCAAGAATCATGGAAACATTCTGATGATAATCATTCCGTCGCTAGTGTAGACAATAGATAATAAAAAGTTTTAAAGCTAGTTTCCGGATCATTAAACAGGTATCAGATTTTCGAGGCGCGATTAACCTAAAATGATCGGTTGGGTCGCCAAAATTTCTTTTTTCACATATGTTCCGTAAACCGATTAGATCCTTTCCATGTTGCTGAACTTGAGAAAGATGAAAGGGTATTTGTGCGTTTTCCTTCTTACACAGATGTAAAACAATGAGAATTGTTTCACTTTCTTAAGCAGACCAACCTCCATGATAGCGTGATCATCTTCGTTAATTTGTTCCATCTTCAATGAAATAAAAAACCTTTCGTTTTGTTATCTTCGACCTTGTGAAACGTTTTTTCGACGATATTCCATCTTTTCTGAACATTCTGAAGATAATCAAATTAACAAAGACAATTGAAACACAATTATACAATGTTTATTCCTTGTCGCAAAACAATCACAAACAGAAAACTTCAGTTCTCTTTCGAACAGATATGTTGTCAAATTGCTGATCATAATAATTAATTGCAAAAAAATGTAGTAAGCATTATTTTTTTATAAGTGATTAAAAAATTGCTCACAAAACGCTATTTTGCAGACTGAGGCCATGCGCATATACTGACGGAGAACTACGATCAAGAACTTTTACTGAAGAGGAACATTAAGATAACCGAAGCAATCGTCGACCATCCTTTGTACCTGTACTTCATCATCTCGACTCCTAAAAACCAAAAATAATCATAATACATCAAAAACTCACAGCAGGTTGACCGGCTCTTGGTATTCTTCCTTTTTATGCCTAGTTACATAATGGTTTCTGTACTTCTCTATATCCCAGAAACTCTTCCTACATACATCACATCCGAGAACTTTCATTTTTAAATGATGGAGAGCATGACGACGACGATGAACTTTGCTACGGATGACAAGTTCTTTGAGACAGACCTGGTAAAGGTAAAAAAAGGAAGAAGAGCCTACTCTGCATTGAGATCTTTGTACCTTTGATGAGGAAGAAGGATTTGTGGGAGGAATGTTAACACTTTGATTTGGAGCCCATGTGGAATCATTTTCATCGTCCGAAGATGCTACATCGTAGACTGGCTGAAAAGAAATTTTTAGAGTTGTAAAGATGATATGTAGTGTGAATGTGATAAACTTTGGTATAATCCGTTTCTAGAATTCCTAATAAATCTTATCTGCCGAAAAAAGCCTCAAAAAAAGCTCACCACGAAAGAGTCCATCTGATTGGGTAAGCTGGTTTGTGTTTCCTGTTTTATGGTATGTTCAAATATCTGAAACATTATCTACTATACTCCGATGAATTCATTGTACCGATGCTATTCGATTTTGTAATGCAGTTTCTTCTTCTCGTCCAGTTTGTTCTTTTACTTGTTGACTAGTCGACGGCAGATTCTCGTCCAGTTTTACAATATTCTCCTCATTCTTCTTCACCTCTATCTTCATGGTCGTCGATTGAATTGCTTTGCTTCGGAATTCATTCCACTGCATTTCACACGCCTTCCTTTCCAGTTCAATTTGACGAAGATTGTTTTTGTTTGTCAGTGTATTTTGTAGATCCTCGAAGTTCATGGCAATATTAGTGTAGAAAAGAATAAGACGGGAGAACTCCTCACGATAATTGATGCTCTTGATGCTCATGATGGCCATTTCACACTCCCAACGGAAATCAGCGCAGGTTTTCTGGAAGGTTTCAAACTTTTGAAATGGATCTTCCATCTGAAAAATAATGATAGAGATCTGTGGATAGTGTATGAAAAATAAGAGATTGAAATACGAAAATGCCAAAAAATTTATGAACTGTAATGTTTGACCTTTATATGAAGCATGTAAATCTTTGACTGAAGATGCGTCAATTATGGAAAAAAACGCTCACTCTAAAACTTTATAGAAACCAAAAGAGACATGATAATAATTTAAAAAAAGCAGGAACAAAAGTGCAAAAATAACAATGAAATATAATACTCATGCTAAAATGCCTTCCGCAAAACATATTCTTCCTCATCCAATATCTATAAAGCTGAAGGAAGTAAAATTACAGACATATTATGAAAAATCGATGGAACGCTATGGCTTAATCCTTGGAATACGTGTCAGGTGGTCCACACATATTGTCCGATCAAAATTAGACAAAATCCTTTGTAATAACCGTTATATAAATAGACAAGAAGTAGTGTTGAATGTTAACAATTAGAAAGATTTTTATGGGAGTAATAATAAACAGAACTAAATTATAGAAGCGAATTTCTAAATATGCCTATCTAGCTTAGTAGCGCACTATTTTTCGATACGTTCTATCGATAATAGGAGAAAGTTTTTATGTTACAAAGTATTATGAATTTTGGTAGTATACGCACACGTGCCTTAGTTCATTGGAGCGCGTTTTAGCATTGGAGCGCAAACTATGTCTTTTTGTGTTTTTCACCATTTTCTTTCATTGTTTACTATTTTTTTACACAACTGATCAACTTTTTTATTTTTTTAATAACTTTTATGATATATTGCGTTCTATACCCTGGGTATTAGCCTGGTTAGTAGGATTGACAAAGTTGATGGAATGGTTCACCGTGGCGTGGATATATCCAAGTCGATTGAGGCCGGAATATCCTTTCCACTCATCTGTATGCACCTTGGTGCCAGGTAGAACGTTTCCCAATAAATATATCATAAAAGTTATTAAAAAAATAAAAAAGTTGATCAGTTGTGTAAAAAAATAGTAAACAATGAAAGAAAATGGTGAAAAACACAAAAAGACATAGTTTGCGCTCCAATGCTAAAACGCGCTCCAATGAACTAAGGCACGTGTGCGTATACTACCTGAATTTTTTTGAATATTCCTTTAAAGGAACCGTCTCACGACTTTAAATACGCATACGCAACAGCAAAAATAAGATACTGTAACTATGTCGCGGATAGTTTTATTTATTTATGTTTTCTTTTTTTAAATCTTTTTGTAATAAAAGTAATTTATTTATCTCTGTGTAAAAAATTAGAACATTATACAACAAAAAAATATCAATAAAAAAAGTAGTATTTATTGACAAATATATTCTAGTAAGCGATTTTTAGAGGTACATTATAAATTCAGCAGAATTTATGGAAGAAGACATCTCTAGTGATCCAGAAAATAATTTTGATTGTCTAACCGACCAATATTTTAATATTGAAAATTCAATTACTAACTGCAGACCTCAAGGATGCTAATATTCGCTAGAATTGTTTTGCGCTATTATTCAATAAACTGAAAAAAAAACTAAAAGCACTAACCTGTTCAATTTTTCTCCTCGCTTCAGCCGGGACTTCATATTGTTCACCCGGACTTACAAGAACCAAAAAAATAAATAATAAAAATAAATATCAAAAGTGAAAGAAAACAGTAGAAAAAAGTCCGCTATATAAAAAGCTTATGTATACCCGCAGTCGAAAAGTTACTTTCAAATATTTTCTTCTTTTTCTTCCGGTTTCTTTGTTTCTCTCCTGAATATTTATTCAAAGTATTAATCCACTAGCTGAAGAAGTGACAGACCGGTTATCTTACAACTTTCACAACGTATTATTTTATTACAATGTTGAGTCGTATCTACTGAATTCTATACAATAATACAACTATACAACTTCTATTACAATAGATTTTGTTTTTGACAACCTTTTTTATGGCAACCGCAGCAGATTTATTGTTTTTCAAAAGGTTACTTCTATGTTTTTTTTCCAACCCAGTAAAAAAATATCAGAAGAAGACTGTGTTCCATTCCATCCACCCACAACTAAGATCTATAATCGATCTCTTTGGTTCAGTTGATACAATTGATAAATTTATTTGTGGATTGCATCAACTGAAATATCTTCATATTTTATTGAAACTTACTTCTGTGCTAAATTTCCTCTAATTTATTTTTAACTTCTATGATTGAGCTGTTCAAACTAAAAGTACTTTCTGATTATTCATTTCGTTTTTTAAGACTTTTGAAGCTTCAATATTTTCTGTGATTGTGCTGTTCATGACTGTCCAAACTCTCTAAAAGGAGTGTCAAAAATAGAACCAGGTAAACTGTAGCACCATTTAAATATCTCCCTTTACAGTCGTCTACGAATTGAGAAACATGGAGTCATCCATCGAAGTAGATGTCGGTGTACCGATCCCCCCTTTCCTTCCATTCCATTTTCTAGTTCCATTAATGATAGTAACATAAGTTATTTATATGACTGGGCTGTTTTCTTCGCAGTGATAGCCTTCCTTTTCCGTTTGTTATCCTACATTTTCTGATGATGTGTGGCACAAGAAGAGATTTCCACGAGATTTTTATGTACGAGCGACGTTGCGGGCCAATTTATTTGTAGCATAGTATATCATTTCTAGTCTGTGAAAAGGTTTTGTCAAAAAGGTTAAATAAACATTTAATCTTCATATCTTTTTATCCAAGTAAAGTTTGCATTTTGCAGCTCATTTCGATCGGATCAACCCTTTCTTTGCACAGCTTACTTCATGGTAGGCAACCATTTTTGTATTCTTGGTTTCAGACAAATATTTACCTTCGTCAACTACAAAGCAGAAAAATATGTATATGTATAAAGTTAAACAACGAAAGACAATATACAAAAAAAGAATAAAAAAGAATGTAACCGTCCGAGCAATGAAACAAAAGTTTTTAGGCTTTGGCCGTACAATTGACAACCATTCTGCATGATTTTTATATTTCCTTACTGAGATTTCAAAATATGAATACAAAGGATATCTAAGAAATACTGTGCTTTGCAGTAATTTAGTAGGAGTGTTTGGAAGGATATTTATTATTTTCTTATTACTTTCAGGAAAAAAAAGAATGTTTCAATTTCTATTAGGTTCTCTCTCTGCAAAATACGGTGATACTGGCTCCTAATCGCTTTTTCAGATATCTGAAAATATGTAAATATATATGGTTTCTAAGCTAGAAGAAAGAAAAGAAATTTCTAAATGTAACAAAAGAAAAGAAAAAACTGTTTTCGATTGCCACACACGTATTTATTTTTGAATATAGGAACAAATTCCAAAAATTGAAACAAATAAAAATTTCTACAGACCTTTTATATTTTTCTCTAAATTTTCCTCAAAATCGACTTTTTCTGGTTGATACAGGAATAATAATTATACGAACAAATTAAGAAAGGACAAGTTTATTTTAAAATATACGGACGAAATACATCTACCATTGCGGAAGTAAGAACCACGGAGGTATGAAGACGTCGTGGTTCTGGAACTGGAGTGAACGAGTATACGTCCTGTTTCAATCCTAATGATAAAGAGGGAAGTTTTATTTTTAACCTTATGTATGATATTAGACTTCGGTTGTGTTATTTTGCTACATTTTTGATTCCACACACATGTTTTCTGCACACAAAAAAATAGATCGTCCTTGAATTTTCAGATCACCCACTTTTGTTACTTTCCTGACTATCAATCTCTCGTTTGTTTACAGCGGGTATCAGTCTGACAGTCACGTTGATATGGCACGGTTACCTCTTCTGATAACTCTTTGGGCTTCCATTCATTCGAAGGTATGCTGAATGAAACGTGGATTTGTTCTAGGGACAGACGAAAGAAACTCCTCCAGTTGAAAAGAAGGTCTCGTTAGTCGAGCAGGTCAGTGCAGCAATGAGAAGAAGATTGACTACAGATAGTATGGAAGAGGGAGAGCAACCAGCGTAATCCTTTTGGTATTATTTGTATTCTTCCAAACTAATAAGTGTGAATAGTCTATGTAATATTAAAATGATTTTCTTTCTTTTCAAATCGGAAACAGTTTCTTCTCAAGAATTAAGAATATTTAGTCCAATTACATAAAAATAGTAAAAAAATAAAAAATAAAAATTTTTTTATTTTAACCTTCAGCCTTTTCATCCAAAAACAAAGCAATCAGATCATTCCAGCACGTGGTGTGATCTAAAACCATAACTGGAAAACGTTAATGAAAAGTTTCATTGATTTCGAATCGGGATTTTTTTGTTTCTTATGACGGAATTGTTGTATACTATTATGACTACAGGAAGTGGAACACATTGATCATGCTTTTAAATATGTAGTTGTTGTAACTTTGCAATCATTTCTTTTCCTTTCTTACTTTAAAACAAAAACGAATCAATTTCGGAAAAGATAAAGTTTTTTCGTTTCAATCATTCAAAATAAATTTTCGACAAGCCGACGTCAGAAATGAATTTATTATTTCCAGTCCAGGGTAATACCCCGATTTTTTCAGTTTTCCTTGCTCTTTATCTAAAATGTTCATTTAGAATTTATAGCAGAAAGGAAATAAGGAAGAAAAAGTCGTATTTTATGATAAATATATTAAAAACCATTAACCCCCACAAAATGTCCAGCGCCATATGGTGGCAGCGATAATGTTTTGTCATAGTTGATAAAACTGACATACAAATCAATAAACATTAAATCTTCAAGCAAGCGTACCTAAATGGGAAGTAGATTATCCGACAGAAGACGTAATTTAAAGAGTTAAGAATTAAGCTAGCCCATCTAAGAATAGTTAGAAAAAGGTTTTTTAATTGACAGGCATGCTTCGTTAAGATTTTGATAATTCTCTTAAATAGGTGGAAGACTATTACCAATATAAAGGCTAAATCAGAATCCTTTGAGAGCTTATTTATTTTAAGAAAAGAAATGGGCTACTCTGACTAAACTATCTCGAGAAGTAAGGAGAGAAATAATGACTAAAAGAAAGACATCATCTATAGATATAGTTATAGAGTATATCTGCTATCCTAAGTATCTCTTTATCTATTTAATTTTTACCCAAATCATCAAAATAATTTTTTTTAAATAATCTTTTTGTTGTACGATTGTTTGAACAAACTTCATTTGAATCAGGTAATTTTTTACAAGTTTTATATTTGATATATATAAAACATAGATGCGCAGGCCATTTGCCGAAAAGTGCTAGTTAAGAAGTTATATTTTTTTTCAACCCATGGGTTTCTTTTTGGTGTTTTACCGTTATAAACACCGTTACCAAGAGTTCCTATTCAAATATTTGCCAGTTGGTTACCAGCCATTTGTTTGACCGTTGTGACGTCATTCCGGTGCTGATCTTTCGGCTAATTCATAGAAGTTGTTGATGTTGAATCCGATTAATCAGAGTCGTGTCGCAGATGAACACTTTGTTTTCAGGGTATGAACATGGAAGAAAACAATCTAAAGCCAGCTTTCATAAACTAGAAGGGATATGATAAACTTATTGGAGGTATGAATTTCGAGTAATATTTTTCCGCAAATGTCAATGTCGTTCGCGAGTTTGTTTGTTCACTATTCGGGAAAGAAATTTTTTTGGTGCTTGGAAAAAAAATTCAGTCTGTGTTCTACTGTTTTGAAATAAATGCAGCGTATCAGCAAGCAATACATATTCAAAAATAGATTATCATCTATTCCCTGATGCATAACAATTTTGAATGAAATTAATTATTTGCTAAGAAAAGGTTGTACCACAATTGTCCTTCTGTTTTTCCAGCTGTATTTTGCTCGATTTCTAACTGCCATTCCAACCTTCTGTTTCATCTATTTTCGACACCCTTCCTATCTTATACTTCTTTCATACTGATGAAATCATTAAAATCACCCATCCTATTCAATTCTGGTGCTGATCTTTTGCCAATTTCCCCATCCATCTCTATTTTTCGCTTTTCCTCCCGCCTCCCCCCAAACATCAACACCACCTCGTTCAGCCGATATAAACAGCCCTCGCCCGTTACCCCTAGCAATGCCCGTCACTGCTGTCGAGGACCTGCCACTACCCCTTCTCTATGAGATTTTAAACTCAAAGAAGGGGAAGAAGTTTTTGAAGAAGGCGTTGAAGAAGTATGCAAAAAATGAGTCGTCGTCTTCCTCTAGCTCATCATCCGATTCCTCAGATTCGGAGGATGATGTAGAGGTACTAACTGAACAACTGGGAGAGCAGCTGCAATTGGAAAAAAAGAAGAAGAATGGAGAAAAGGTAGGATATCTCCTAAAAACTCTTAATGATTATAGGAAAATGAAATTTCTCAAGAGGAGGGCCGTTCGCGCCATCGTCATCGTCATGATCATTGTCCTCATCATCGTGGAGGACATCATCACTGGCCTCATCATAAAAAACATCACTGGCCTCATCATAAAGAGCATCACTGGCCTCATCACCATCATCGTCATCATTATCCTCCACATCACCACCACTGGCCTGGCCACCATCATCATAGACATCACTGGCCCTGCCAGGATGAACAGCGCAGCCGTAGCCACAGTCGTGGACCTCGTGATCGTTCCCACAGCCGTGTTCACATGAAACACATGCAAAAAACTCCTTTTTATCCATCTCATTATGACTCCTATGGACCATATGGATATGGATACTATGATTAGATTAAGAGATGAATTGAACAAAATTGTATATACCTTCTTGGTCTATAACCAGACTTTGTAATCTCTATTGTATATTTGTATTTATGATATCTGTCCATAAATAAATAGTGAGTAGACATCATTCAGTAGGTTTTGAATAGAGACTGTTATACTAAGAGAGTTATCAAAACAATAATGAGCAAATAAATAAATTACTGCTTTCTCCTGCTTCGTTTGTTGATCATTGACTCCTTTTAGAAATGCTATTTCTATTTTTAACTTTTTGACAGAATTGACATAATTTTTCAACAATTTATTGTTGAAATTGGATTCTCACGGGTGAGAATTCAATAAATTGTTGAAAATATATAAAAGCAGATAAAGAATAGCGTACGTCGATGAATACAGCAGTCCAATGGTTCCAGAAGGGAACCGAATAGCATATAATTTTCAACGTAGAATCTTGAATATTTTTTGTTAAGGAAGTAATTATTTGGAAACTCGGAGGGACGACTATACAGCTATCAATAAATTTACTCACATGTTCGTTTCCCTGATCGTCATATAAGAAAATAGGTGGTCACACATTGCAATATTTCGGCCTGGGATACATGCTTTGATGAGCTACTCTCCTCCAATAGTTTTATCCTCTAAGAGATTAATCAGCGCTCCTAATGACGCTGCTTTCTGCTCGTTTTTAATTTTCATTCGATTCTTGAATTCTTGATAAATTCTAAAAGAATATAAAACTACAAGTAGTCCATCCAGTCAAATGTCTTCTGATTTTATTAGACTTCTTGCTAGTAAGAAGAGATCCATCTTTGATAGTCTCTAACTAAATCATTTGTGTAATCTCAAATTTTATAAAATAATCTTAAGGTTCTTATGGGAGTCATGGGGTTGATACGGATAATTAGGTTACAAGAAAAATTGTATATATCTTCTTAGTGACTAGACTTTGTAATCTCTATTGTACAGGCTTTTGAAGGGACTTTTATACTGAGAGAGTAGGATATAAAGTACTTCTCGGGTAGTCCGCTCAATTTTTCTTACGTAACAACGAGGACTCTAAAAGATAATCAAATTTCTATTAAAATTCCTCATTATAATTTATTCGCATACCTCTATTACATCCCAAGTAAAAGTATCTACTCTCTATGCAATCTATTCCTCTAATATGATAAAATAAATGAAAGGCAAGCAGGCATCATCATGATAAAAAAAAGCTTAATGCGTCTCGGGGGTTGTAGTGGTCGTCGTATCGGTAACCGTCTTTTTCTTATAATACTTCGTAGTCACATGTCGGGAGATGACTCCAGGCTCCAGCGGAGTCTCCACAACTCTCTTTTCCTCTTCCTTCAATAGGCTAATATCCTTTCCTGGATCGGTGGTAGTTTGAAGATCACGCTTGTAGAAGACGTCATGGCCTTCCTGGTCGCGATAGCCTCCCTGTAATATTTTCTCATTATCAAGTGGTCTATTTACTTGAGTATTGCTGTGAGTATTAGCTACCGAACCCTTCGGCAATGTTTCATTCATCTCTATCTTTGAATAAGCTGTCTGATTCTGATTAGCAGCAGCCGAACTACTAGTCAAAGGTGCAATGGTCGGTGCAGGGACAGTACGAGTCTCAGTTCTCTCCTCTCTCTTCCTATTATAACTGCTTTGACTGTATTGAGATAGCTGAGAGACTGGACGACTCTCCTGCTCTTCCCTCTTGTACGAATGATGCGACTGGTAGCTGCTGCCGCCTCCACCAGTAGTCGGTGGGGCATATCCCAGAGGAATAGCCTGTCGTTGCGTCTCACTCGTAGTGGAACTCTGTTGAATTTGAGCGGGCTGTTGGGGATTGCTGTTGGACTGCTAAAAGAGGATATAGTTTCAGAAAAAAATATCTCACCGCAGAGTAAGAGTAGGAGGTTGACTTGGTAACGGGAGTGATAGTAGTCACCTGAGGGTTATACTGCTCTGGACCGTTAGTGTTAGTTGTCGTCTCCTGCTTGGAATAGTGAGAAGAATGGAAACTTTTGTAGGAACCGGGAGAATGAAGCATTTGATTTCCTTGAGTCTGGAGGAGACCGGTCTAAAAATAAAGTGTCAGTAGAAATGTATAATGTGCGGCTTCTAGGCTCGTATATTATACCTCATATCTCGGCGTCTGCTTGATCTCCTGTTGCTGATTAGACGAACTGCTCTTATGATAACTCTCCTGGAAGTTCGTCTGAATTGGCTGCACTGGAGCCGTAGTCGTCTCATGACTGCTCGTTTTGTTGTAATGGTATTGCTGTTGACTCTGGGCTGGCTGAACAGGAACGGTTCTTGTTTCTTGTGTAGAGTTAGAGCTCTTATGATAATTGCTCTCTTGATAGCCCGTTTGGACAGGGATCGATCTTTCTTCGCGTGTGGAACTGCTAGATTTATAGTGACTTCGATGTTCCTAAAAGAAAAAAAATCACTGAGATCAAAAAAACGTTGGCCAAAGATTTAGGACACACTGGCACACCTGATACTCTCCCTGATCTGTTCTTCCTTTCGCGAAACTCTCCTGCAACTTTTTTTCTATCTACAGGATATTTCAAACCTGATAGGAAGACTGAGAATGAGGAGAACCCAACGTTTTGATTTGATGTACCCGACCATCACTCTTGAGGCTTTCCTCCTTTCTAGGAGTTGAACCATCCACAGTGAAAGTGCCAGCCTATGGCTATCATTGAAGGGATTTTTAATAAGAGTTACTCTAATTCCAGGAGAGATTTGTTCAGTCGTTTCTTCCTTTCGATGACTGTATTTTGAGGAGGAATACTCCTATAATAAAGTGGAGATTACAACGACAAAGTCGATCTCACTAGTCTACTAATAAACATTAAATACTATTAAATTAGTCTATCGAGATTTAACAAAAAAAATGAAATTTAACGAAATGAAACATCGATTATCAATTTCACTAGTTATTCTCCGCACCTGATAACCCGTCTGTATTGGAACTGAGCTCTGTAAAGTCTTGGTCTCTTCCCTATGAAAATCTTGACGATTCTCTGTCGAAGGAACTGGAGATAATTTGATCTCATGAACCCTTTCTTGATTGCTACCCAGCTGTTCTTTTGATTCAACCTTACGCTAAAAAAGGTACAGTTGTAGCAACTGCTACCTCATCAAAGAATTTTGAACAAGGAATCATCGGTGATGGTTGTTGGATTGTTTCTTCAGAGCGGTGACTGTATTTCGAGGAAACGTAATCCTATAAAGCATTAAAGCTTATTTTGGAGATAGGCTAAATGTTTCTAGTTTTGAGAAAAAATAGTTAAGTATTAGTGGAATCTAGAGCTAATATTCACAAGCAAATATGAAGCTATCAATATAGAGAGATAGAAGAAATCTAACTAATATTGGTAAACTAAATACTACTTAAATTCGACTATGTAACTACCATTTAAAACAACTTAAATCAATAGACAGATTTCAAAGACAGCTGCCACTTTCTCGAACCGAAAAAAGCTCTACATCACAAGACACACAACAGAAACTCAATAACATATCTTTTATCAGAGTTTTACTCACCTGATTGTAGCCAGTTCCCCCGGGATAGACAGTAGTAGTCGTCGTCTAAAATATTCTTCATTTATCAATAAGGATCTCGAACTAACAGAATAGCTATTGTTCTGCTGACGAGGAGAATATTGTTGTCCAGCGGTGTAGTTATTCTGATGGGATGTAATGTAATCCAGCTGGTTCTGATTGAAACCAGAGTTAGCGATGTTCATAGCGTTGTTGGTAGTCGAGTAGGAGAAAGGTTGGGGGTTGGAGTAGGACTGAGAAGAGGTATGATGAGTCTAGAAAGGTAAGAATTTAAGGGAATCAAGATGAGCATGAGTTTTACGATTTCTATTTTCAGAAAATAACTTGCTGCATCACATTTTCAAATTCTACAATTAGTTTCTTCCTTGTTCCATTTTTTCCCACAAACTCCTTTTCATTTATCCATCTCCCATAACATGTTAGTAGAAGAAACAGAGGTCAGCATCTACCTGATAGCTCTGCTGCTGTTCTCTTCCTCCTTGCATAGAATCAGCGACGTTCTGCCAGACCTGATGCTTCTGTTGAGCTGTCTGTTGCCAAGCTGGCGGTGCTGCTGCTGGAACCTGAAAAGCGAGGGGAAGTGCGGGGGAACAGCTGGTTCAGAGGGCGGCATAAGTAACAGAAAAATGTCGAACACACATGCGAACCTTAGCAGATGCGGGCAGATTAATCCTAGCCTCTGTGTCGAACACCTTTCTCTCCCAGGCTCCTTTTCTTTGTTGCACAGTTTGAGACCAATTGGGCTCCGTTTGATAGATCTAAAAAGGGAGAATAAAACAGGGAAGGCAGACAGAAGAACAAAGGAAAAGCTAGAGGTTAGGGAGAAGGAAAACAGATCTCGCCTCGGCTCGATCGAGACGCGGATCCGACCGATTTCTCCAATTGGAATGTTTTCGAAGAGCACTGTGAGACCAGTAGGGAATCGTCGATCGCGGTTCACGTCTCTCTGTCGCCTCCCCGGACAGAAGACGTTCAACCGTCACCTCTCGATCTGTATCCGCTTGTCGTTGTCGCCAGACATTTGTCTGTTCTGTTGGTTGGCTGCTTTGATAGTTCTGGTAGTGATGATGTTGGCGAGGAAGACTGGCCGATCGGTTCCTTACTCGGCCGGCGAAATCCGTGGAGAAAATGACAGGTTCCTGTGGAGGAGGAGTCTTTCTCACAGTTATATGATCCCTTTTAAAACCACCCGGAGGGGCAAAGGTTGTTCCAAATTCCGATTGATCAATGTGACGGACTTCGTGACGAATCTTCTGATTCGACAGAGTATCTCCAACGAGAAGATTAGCATTAACATCGTCGACATTCGGAGCTACGTAGGAATTACAGGCATCGTGTGGATTGGCCGTATATTTTGGACGGAGACGAGGAGGATCAGGACCGTGGCCATGATAAGGACCAGGGGCAACGTAGCCCTGAAAGCAGGACAATAACGGATGGAGGAAAATTGTTTCTTCACCGTTATAAAATCTCGTAAATATTTTACTATTCATTGATAATAATTGACCCCCAATCTTCTTTTGTCTTCTGTCCATCCTATTTTTTCCTCACCAAAATTTTGTTTAGGTATATGTTAGTCAAAGTTAAGTATAAAATCAAATTTTTATGTAAATTATATTAATTCTTTCTTTTCCCAACTTTCCTTCCATACTTTTCACTCACCTTTCCAAAGTCCGTTCCTCCCATTTCATACCCCGGCGTGGCTCTCCATTCCTCCTTCCTCGACACATGTGTTTCGTATCCCCCAATGGGTGCCTTCTCGATTGGAAGACCTTTCGTGAAGTCCATTCCTCCACACTCGTAGCCTTTCTCCGGATATCTAAATCGTTTTTCTTCGTTAAATTTATGATTAAAAAAAACTTACGGTCCAGCACTATGAGGTCTTGATCGATGTCCTGGATACTGATATTGATAATAAGCCGGTCCTTGGTTAGGTGGATAAACGGCGTTTGTATATGTCTTCGTTTTCTCCGCATGTTCCCAAGGCATTTCATGATGACTACGATATTGTTGGCTGGGACTGCGAGAACCGTAGAATTCTCGTTGTGATGGATCGGCTGGAGTTCGAGAACGGGCACGTTCACTCTTCTCGCGGGCATAGCGAGCCCAAGTAGGTTCCTAGAACAAGAATAAAGAGGTTAGGAAAGAGCTACCTGCTGATAGGGAACATTAGGTGCCTCTGCCGCGGCGATCTTTTGATCAAAATTCGCACCAAAATTAGAATGATCCCCTTCTTTGATATATCTCAATGTGGCACTTTTATTGGGATCGAAATGTTTATCAGGAGCCGGGAGAGGAACTTGAGACGCCCCTCCGATCTGTTGTTGAAATTGTTCCTGGGCTGTCTCTCTGAAATATATCTCCTTTAACAGCAATAGACATGTTTATGACCCTATGGAAGAAGTTGCATGATTCGTAATAGGCACCACATGCGCGTTTCGCTGTAAAGTGAGGACTTGCTCATTTTGTTGATGTGGATCAATGGAGGCTGAAGAGAGAGAAAGAGAAGTGTTCAATTACCCGACTGTGACTAAAAACGAGGTGAGAAGGATGGAAATAGAAACAGAACAGATATATTCAAATTATAAATTGATGAAGTTCAGTAGTCAAAGATTTATAGAAAGTTTGAAGATAGTGACTCGTGTTAATAATTAATACAATGCCAAGTTACAGCAAAAATAGTTTTAATACACACTTCATAAAGCATTTGATAAACACTGCTAGACATGAGATTGTTTTGAGAATGAGGCTTTGACAGCAAAAGAAAGTTTTTTATCGGATGCTAACAAGTGTCGAACAATAGCAAAGAATACTAAAGTGATTCTAGAACTAGGAATTCTCTTCACGTCTACCGAAGGTCAATAAGAAATCATGAAGGCCACCGAGGGTTGGCAAGAAAAACTAAGTATACTTTCTCACTGAGTGTTACAAGCGTGCTCGACTTTCAAGCCTGATCATGAAAATTTGTAAAAATAGAAAAAAAACCTACGATTCCCTCGTCAATTGTTAATATAAATTTTCGATTTTAAAAATTTCTGTTTAAAAGTATCTTGTAGTTAAAATGCAACTTTTCAGGACCGACCGAAGCTTAAACTCACTGATTATATAGCCCCATGGGCGAATTATACTGTAGATGAACAGCTTGAGCAGACATTTCTGATGGAACGATGGGAAGGACCTGAGCTATTCAGTATAATGCTTTCCTCCACATTTACCTTTGGTACGTCTAGACGTTCGGGTAACTTCGGTCCACCTGGATTCGGATGGGAGTAGGAGAAGGGTCTTTCCTCTCTGAAAATTACTCAGAGGTAAAAAAGTGACGAGCGGGGGCGGCTACCTGAAGGGTGTGTTCTCCCGACTGCGAAAGGCGGCTGCCAAGGGGGCTGGCACCAAATTTCCCCCAACACAAATGCGCTCCATCGAGAAAAAGTTCGACAAGAAGAAAATTAATGAGGGAATCGAAAGTGTGATGGCTCGGATCACACGCTGACCAGTGGTCAAGCAATGATGAGGGATTTACTATGATTGTTTTGAGAGTATGACAAGAAATTGCTAATATTTAAAAAAAAACATTGGTTATTTTCAGTTGCAATAAAAAATTTTCTTTGTTGTCATAGATCAAAGCTGAACAGCCTGCCATTTTTCAAAATTCATGCTTCAAAAATCTCACGTCTCAGAGTGAGGAATCAACAACTATAGCTTTTCAATCATAGACGTCTGTTGCTCATAATTATCATCCAAACACGAATATTAAAAAATTTGATGTGAAAATGTATTACTTCAAATATATCATACAGGCAATAGTTGAAGTTTTAGCTCTTCTTTTATTTGGCATGTCAAAACAATTGCAATACAGTAATACAGTAAACCTGTCTAACACAAAAAAATAATCCCCAAACGCCAATACGAAAGTAATAAATTATCAATAAACAGGATATCAGCGCCTTATTATAAAATGTCTTGATAACAACTTTTATTCTAAAAAAAATTCATAACATCTTCTCGTTGTCCGGTAGCATATAGAACAGAACTACAAATAAATTTCGGGTTTTATACTGTTCAAACAGACTTCTGAAGTATTTTTCTTCTTCACGCGTCATTTGTTTTGATTGACCCCGCGTAGAGTCTCCTTTCCCTCGGTCATGTTCCCTCTGAGGTGCCATCGGCAGTCCGCCCGGCAGCTGGCAGTGTAATGATGAAAATACTCAGTCCCGACGCCCACCTGAGGCATCGATCTCGTGTCTCTCCTTTTCATACCTTTCTGGTTTTTTTCAGGTAAAAACCATGTCGCCGTTGAGTGCAGCCCGTTTTGCACGAGATGATGTCGACACAGAGACTAAATGGTGGCAAGAATATCCCAAAAAGTCAGTTTTCTCACTTTTTTTAAAACAGAAATATTTAGGAACTATGTGGAGCGTGCCAGAGCACAGAACATGTACGACAATTACATCTCTGGTGTGTGGAGCAAGCCTAAACAGTTGGCCAGGAGTGCATCCTACACTAATCTTACATATGTAAAGGTAAATTGAGCAATTCTGGAAAAAAGATCTAAATTGATCATTTTTACACATGGAAATTTTAAGGACGCAGTCCATGATTACCCACCCATTCGAAGATCTGACTCCGTCTCCTCCCTGGCTCCATCTCTAGCTCTTCCACAGTATTGTAGGTAGGTAATGATTATAACAACTTCTTCAAGAAAGGATAGCGCTACTGGGAATGTAACGCTTCTTTATAAGCACCAGAAAAAGATGTTTTGAGAGCTCCTAAAAACAATTTTTCTCCATTTTTGTTTACAATTCAGTTATAGTAAAGGCTCTTTTTCAGTTTTTATATTTCAATTGGTTCCTGTATTGCTCAGAAGCATTTTTTTGGAATGTGAGGCGAACAAGCGTGCTTAACTTCTCAAATTTCCACAGACAGCAAGGAATTCCCTGAAAATTTCAAATGTTATAAGAAACAAAAAAACTTTTACTGACCAATAATAACAAATATCCACAATCATTATCAGATTTTCATATTTTTTTATATTTATTATCTAATTTTAGAGAAGCCCAACGTATTGTCCATACTGTCCCCGTCTACAAGCCCCATGTCTCCGATTGGTACAATAAGAGCTATTCCGTCGCCAGATACAACGACACACATGACATCATCAACAAACCCTATAAACCGAATGTACACCACATTAGTGCTGCCTCGAGTCATGTTCCCTATTATACTTTCCAGACAAAAAGGATATTTTTCAATGAGGTGAGGGAATTAAAAAGTAGAAGAAAAGAATGGATTTTTAGAGAATGAACAGTCAAAAATCATACTTGAAGGAGTCACAGAAGTATCTGGATCGTTATGTTGGATCGAGATTGAAGGTGAGAGAGGGATTTTTTTTGAATTAGAAAAGAGAGGTTCACAGTATCGGGGACGATGAATAATAACATATCCGAAATTGTTTATATTCCTCGTTTCAGGCTGACGACTTTGCCAATCGTTTCGCTTACTCTGCTTATGAGTGGAGAAAGCCTCAAGATCACGCCTTCAATCGGCATTTTATGTACGATCAAGGGGTAAGTCTCTACCTCTTCCTTCTAAATAAATTTTTAGGTGCATGTCTCCGTCCCGGCCGGTAATCCCGTCTCTTTCTATGACAAACAAGCCCTTCGTCGAATGTATAAAATGACTGGTCGATTCTACTTTTGAAGTCCCTTCCATCTGCTCTTCTCTTTTCTCTTATAGCTGCTTTATATGTGTAAATCGGAATAAATGGGCTTCGCGGTGGGACCAGTACTGATAAGAAGGCGAGACGACAAGGCAATGGGGACGAAAGATAAAAGACTATTGCCCCAGGGAAAACTGATTCTTCAGTTGTTAATAATATTATTCACCTCATTTTATAGACATTCTGCTGTCTAGTCTTTCTTTTCTGATAAAAAAACGACGGTGAAATCCCGATTTTTAGACAATGCTTGGCCCCAAATGTACAGGATTCCTCCTCTTCATGTCAATTTGGGGAGCGATATTTTTGGTGAGTCGCATTGTGGAATACATTGTTCTGTTATCAAAGCATTTATTCAAGGTATTGAAAAACAGAATAAAGTTTAAAAAAAATTTTTTCTCATTTAAACTCACTTTTTAAAGCATCAGCTGGAGTGCAATTTTTTAATTTTTTAATTAATTGAGGAGAAATACAGAATTTTTTTGGGCTGTTGTTTATAGTGTTTGCTTTACGTTCACTTTTATACTCTAGAACAAAATATTTTCCTTCAAGCCATTGAAAATACCAATAGCTTTTTTCAGGCAATCCTCGGAGGTCTCTATTACAACAAATCCGTTGGGTTGTTAGATGACCTTCCAGATGAAAGTTCCGGAATGGAAATAAAACCATGGAACGAGAGAGTGAAGAATATCAACAAGTTAGTCTCCCCTAATCTTCTTTTCATTTTTTCAGTCTCTTCGAACAAAATGCATACAACTGTTGGGTAGCTGCTGGAATCTATGCTGGAATTGCTTTATTGACTTCCTTCCGTGCCTGCTGTCTTCTTAGACGGTGATATGTGACTACTAGAGAGATTTATTACTGTACAGGAAATTGACAGAGATGATTATTAAAAGATATTATTGACAATGGAAATAAAATGGTGAGAGAGCGAGAAGTTATCGACCACCACCCCAGGCTGAAAGCTTAAAATTATAAAACCAAATATCAGTAGACTTAACAATTTAAAGGTGAAATAATATTCAATCCCACCTGCATCACCAATAGGCGCGTAGGAGTCCGATCCAAATCCAACTCCGAGGGGATTATTGTAAATTCCACGATAGTAATTATAACTAAAATCACATTTTGGTAAGAATCCCTCCTTACTACTGTCCCAGACACACATTTACAACATACAGACATAAGAAAAGAAGATAGATCATTTTAGCCCTTAACTTTTCTTCCGTACCTTATAAATATGAAATTGTTGACAGTCAAGTAAAGGGCAGCAATATTAACTGGCTATAAATAAATACCATGACTTCACTGATTTTTGTTCATCTAGGGGACAGGTAGTAATTCAATTAAGATATTAGAGTATTTATAGTAACAAATATCAAAAGAATAAGGAAGACTTGGGAAGTGATATTATGACAGTCCGAAAAGTTTGGTATCTCATATCGTTCCGGAGCTTTTCCTTGGATTTTATTTTCTTGAACTTTATCCTTAAAGACTGCATGTCGCAAAGTTTGGTTTCAACAGAATACTCTCGACTTCTCCTGCTCCTAACAATCTTTTTTCAAACTATCCATTGAGGCTGCTATTTTGGTCTCCTACCAACAACATATACCGAATATGAAGTCATTCGCTATACCGTAAATGATCGTTCTAAATAACCAGAATATCTTTCAGTTTTTTTGATTTTTATATATGAAGTTTGATCATTGGTAATGATATAATAGAAGAGCCACTTCTTAAGAGAAATGTTTTCGAAACCTAATCCGTGTGGAAACTGCGTTCCATGACTCCAGAACTCCAGAATTTTATGCCATCGGGATTTGTTTCTCGTTGGTAAGAGTGTAGATTCTAATGATTCTTATTTTGATTAATATAGTTTACTCTGCGCTGAGATAAGCCTCTTTAAAGATACAGGTTACTATCCTGCATTAATTTCCTAACAACATAATACTAATTTATTTATATAATGAATTTACTACCCTAACATCATTTCATATCTTCCTAACATTCATATCATAAGATAATCTTCCTCCCATATCTGCTTGATTGAATAATATCAATTGAGTGAAGATCTGTTTCAATGGCTCTCCTGTTTCCTTCACATGTATTACAAGTTCCATTAGCCGTCGAAGGCGGAACAACTGCTGAGATCTGCTCAATTCTGGATAAGCATCTTCAATATAGTCTGCCAATTGTTTGATATACGCATCTTTAACGAAGGTGGCTTGTTTACTCCCTTCTTCTGTCATATTGAGTGCTGGAAAATGGTCTGATAGGTAATTAATTAGAACAAATAATTAAGGTATTTATGGGCTTCGAGTGAAGCTTTCTAGATCTGGATTGTTTTACATAGACTTACACCTGACGAATTTGGGTGCTGATTTCTAACACTTCGGTATTCCACCCAATCGTGAACTTTCAAAGCAAAAAAAAACGGAGGAATTGTAAAATGGACCAAAAGTGGATGAAACTTACGGGCGTTGAACATGGCAATTATCTTCACTGCATTTAACTCTATTTCATCGAATTGTATTTCAAGAAATAGAGGTTCGACGACTTCTTTCATTAGTCGGTTGAGGGAGATAGCGTAGCGTTGGAGACTGAAAAAAGGAGATGACTCCTAATCCTCATTTTACAGAAAGCTTTTTGTTCTCCTGCAGTTCATTATCCATACTTTTTTGAAATTAATGCGAGTACTGATAAAATTAAAGTCTCAAAATACTTTTATTCTAACTTTTCTGGTTTCAACTTACATCTCCTGTATCTCCTTCGAGACGCTGAATCTCCGACTAAAGGAAACCCAAGAAGCAGGAGAACTTTTTTGTTTCAATTTGATCTCACAGAGAGAAAAAAGTCGAAAGTCTGTAAAGTTGTACTGGGCTAGACGCTCCTGTAATTGAGTAAGTAATTGCTTTGTATAGCGTGAATTTGTTTAGAAGAGAAAAATATGATTCACTCTTTTTTAGGAAGGAATGTTACTCACTCTATTTTCGAGCGACATCCCCATAAAATGATGAGTTGATTGAAGAAAATCCACGAAGCTTACAGCCCATCGGCAGTATGTCCTCGGAAGACTGTATTGAACGTTCTTCTCTGATTGTGTTGTTCGCAGTTGATCGAAACAAGCCTGGAAAACTCTTCTATAATTATATTACCCTTACAGTATCTCTTGTTGTACACTTAACCGGATCCAGGATTAATTCAGACAACGGAAGGTCAATATTGACTGGATATTGACTGGGACTCGGTCCAGATACGTTCAAAGACATTCTGAAATCTTTTTTTGCGGAGGTAGGAGCCCTTACTTGTGGCACATTAGGATAGTCTCTAGTGATGCTGGTAGGATTACTGGATTCTTATTAAAGAGGACAGGATGGAGCATTTTCTGTAATCTAAAAAGAATAAGAGAATCTCCCTACCAAATAAAATTTGATGAAGTCAGGTTGGATGATAAAAACCTTCGTTGAGAATCTTTTATTCTGACCGACCTCTGAAAACCATGTTGAAGAGCGGAGAAACTCACTGGTGGCGTTAATTTTTAGTGAACATAGTTTCTTATATCGACAGGAAGCACAATTGTTTCGTTTTACTGAAAAGAAAAAGTTTAAAAAAAAAAGCGATCAGAACAAAATTTGTATTTGTAATATCTCTAATGAACTCGATACATACTCGTAGTCATTTTACAATTATCGTGATTGAGACATGGCTTCGGTTTGTTGCCAGTAACACAGCGGATGAAGAAGACACGGCAACTTCTGAAACCTGACGAATTGATGGAGAAATGAAAGAGAAACAAACCCGCATAGTCTGCTATTATAGTGAATTCGAGCTCCCGCAGTACCACAGATCTCACACAAATCGATAGGAATGTCCATCCGAAATGATAATGAACTGGAATGAAATGGATTATCAATTATGGAAATGAAGGAAGTTAAAGAGACGAATGAAGTGCAGAATAGAATAAAGAAACTGATCATCTGGAGGAACTTTTTTAAAGAGTGAATACGAGCTTGGAAATTAGCGCAGCTATGCTCGAAATCTATTACATGTCCAACCAGCAAGATGATTTGATATAAAAAGTGGCCTTTGAACTGGCAACCAAACCACACGATAATAATTATACACTATCCATCTTTTCAGTATATATCAATATTTTGTCTCGTACGTATCACTAATACCTGCCTATTCTAGAAAATATATGTGGGTTTTAGATATTCATGAGAGTGGGAAGAAGAGAATATCTCCGCATGTGAATATAAAGAGGCGAGACGGAGAACATGGATTAGCGAAGATATAGAGGTGATTAATAATATTTGTGATGAAAAGATATATTCTGTGAGAAATAGGAAGAGCTCAAACAGAGAAGATGTTTTATTGATAAATTTCATTCAAAGACTATGATAAAAAAAAGAACAATAAGATGTTAAATAAGAAACTAGTTTATGAACTTATGCATGTTTTCTTCATCTTTTATTCCTCGACGATTTGATCGATAGTTTCATCGTTGATATTTGTTTCGGAGGCCGTCATTTGTCTATTGTACCACACTTTGAATACTTTCATCACAAAGATGACAAGCCATCCGAAGGCAATTATACTACCGATGATGATCTCAATAAGCTTGAAACGATTGAAATTATTTTCTTTTGCCTTTATTTTCTTAGCATCCCAGTAGTTTTTCTTTTTGCTAATAATTTTCACCTTTTCACAACTTGGCTGCGTAATTGTTGTACTCGTTGTAACGGTAGTAGTCACACTATTTATGATGTTCGACATATTGCTGCTCATTGTAGTCATCGTTGAAGAATTCGTTGGAAAAGTTGAATTAGAGCTCTTCGTCTGTCTAATCGTCAACACTGAAGAGTCTAAACAATGTAAAAGACAAACTGATACATAAGAGGAATAGCTTCATTTTATGAAAGTATCGTAAACAACTATCTGGAAGTGATAGATAAGAAAATGAAGAGAACTGATGTTTAGTTTACTTTGTTAGAGTTTACAAGAATAAACAGGTTTAAGTGGTAACATATGAAGCATGATACTAGTCAGGAAGAACAGAAGAGGACACCGCCGTGACCGAGGAGAGTAGTCTTTATTATTTTCATTTCATGTCTCTATGTATTGTAAAAACGTCATGTTCCCAGCTTCTAGTCCCAAATTTATGCAATTCATTGAAATTCCGTAATTGCCAGGACGTCTGTCCTTCGTCATTTTTCACCCACATCCATTCGTTTTTAGACCTTTCCACCTCCTTCCTTCTCTTTTGACATTGCTATTGCATGGCACGTATCCATTTCTATCGGCTGTATCCCAATCGTTTATAATGAGAATCGGCCTGTATGAACAGCCGACTGCCATCGATCGTTTGAACCAATCGACAGGGGTATAAACGACGACGACGGCACCAGCGTGGAAGGAAGGAAGATGCTTCGACATTCGTCTTCCTCAACGGAGGAGTCTATTCTGGCAGAGCAGGTGGGGTTGAGGGCGTCAGCTTTCCATTTTGATGACCGGGAATGAAACATAAATATTGAAAGTGTTAACACTAATCGAAAGCTGAGTATCTCAACGATGTAAAGGGGATTAAAAGTATGTATTCTGGGCTTCTTTATATTCTTTGACACGAATATTTTTTTGATAAAATTATTTTTATAGGTAATTACTGACTGTTTGAACAATAAGTAATAGAATAGAATTTCCACCGCAATCATTTTTTATGATTTATTTGCCTAAAAAATGTCGTTATGAAACCGTAAGCGTACTACCCTGAAATCCGCAATCAGCTGTATAAATATAGAAGCGACATGCGTAGAACATTATGAGTAAACCTGCCAACAATTCAAGTGATACTTTTGTTTTTCGATTCTTATTCTCCTGACTGATAATCAGCCTTCAAAGAATTATCTTTTTTTTTGTGCTGTTCGTTTTATCTTCGTGAGAAAATCCCACGGCTGAAGAAGATGAGCTTGACTTTTTTATATTTTTAAGGATCGGTTCACAGTGATGCTTCTTTTGATCTATGCATTATAGTCTACGAAAATTTGCTTCTCTCAATTTAGTGTGTTTCGAGACGATCATTTATTATATCTGCCGCGTAGACGACAATATTGTCATGTCCCCGTTTCTTTCTTCAATTGTTTCTCTATTATGAAACAGTCCTTCTTTTATAGATTTTGCTTTATTTTGTCAAAAATAGTCTTCAGTATAGCTTACAATTTTGCTCTTTGCATTATGGTTCAAAAATATGACTTTAGGTTCGAAAGCTATTCAGCATCTGCGACGTGGAGAAGAAAGGATTCATTGGAAAGGTAAGTATTCTAAAGAAAAAAATCCATTCTAAAGAAAAGTTAGAATTCTTTTAAATACCGGTAGAAGTAGAAAAGCCCCTAGAAAAGTAGTTAGTCCTAACATTCTTATCATGTTTATTTCACCGTCTACCTCCTCTCATTGTTTGCCTCTAATTTTACCTTGAAATATGAGCGTAAAACTCGTTTCTTCATTTCCACTTTCTAGTAATTAATGATGTTTTGCAGAAGGAACTCGCCGGAATAGCTGATCTGATTCCGCGCAATCAAATGGCCACTCTGGAAGAGAGAATCGGTGAACGGCTCATCGACGAGAAGCAGTTTAATGAAATTATGCGTGAGTTATTCCTCCCATTATTTGTTTGAAATAGAAGGGGAAAAATGAAGCCTCTCACTATCTCTCTCTCTCTTTCTTCCACCCTTTGAAGATGTCATTTCGGACGGGAAACCCAACCCGTGGCAAACAATCGCGTCGCCTAATCGACTCTCTTCTCATGATTAAACCATAGACATTTTTTCAGAGTCTCTTGTAACGAATGGAAACTCACCGCAGGTTAGGAAATTCTGACGATAGAATACGATTTAGGGATTCGGGGAAGGAGTTAGCTTAGCCGCCGAATTAGAAGAGACCGCGAAACTTGAAGAAAGCCTAAACGATCCGTTGACTGAGATGATACGGTAGCTTCTTCTTCTTACTCCCTCTTATTATCTCTATTCAGTTCCCAATTGGAAGAACATAAGAACTATCCTTATGTGGTGACGAATTCATCAATGGCACGTGATCCAGTGCCTTTTACGCGAGAGATCCAGGAACCTGTCTTCATCAAAAAGGCACATTTTCGTCCAATTGAGCCCGATTTCAATTCTTACATTGTTGGAGCTCAGTCCCTTGCTGATGTAAGAAATGTGACAGACTAGTAATTTCTTAAGGAACTAGCCGAAGCTGAAATGGAAACATCTAGTCATTCTTCCCCGGATGTGGATCTTCGAACACCTGACAGAATATTCAAAGTCGTGTTCGTGGGCGACTCAGCAGTCGGAAAGACTTGTTTTCTTCATCGGTTTGACTTTCCTAGAAAGAGAACTTTTAGATTCTGTCATAATCGCTTCAAACCACTTTTCAACGCAACAATTGGAGTGGATTTTACTGTAAAAACTATACAACTAAAAGATCGTCTTGTCGCTCTTCAATTGTGGGACACCGCTGGTCAAGAAAGGTAAAGTTTTCCCCCAATTTCAGAGTCTTTTAGGTTTCGTGCCATCACAAAGCAATATTTCCGTAAAGCAGATGGAGTTATCCTAATGTTTGACGTTACTTCTGAACAATCCTTACTTAATGTGAGGAATTGGGTCGATTCTGTTCGAGCAGGCGTAGATGATTCAACCGTGCTCTGTCTGGTCGGCAATAAAGTCGATCTATTCGGTAGCGATTCAGCACGGAATTCAGTCTATAGGGCTGGTAAAAAACTAGCAGAGGTTAGAAGAACCCTTTCCTTTAATTTTGCAGGAATTTGGGATGGCATTCTTTGAGACCAGTGCATTTACGGGTTACGGCATCGAAACGTGTATGCGTTGCATAGCTGAACGTCTACAGCACAGAGAAGATAAACATTTAGAAGAAGCTCTGAAGCTAGAAATGATGGTTCAAGAAAAGAAAAGGAGTTGGTGCTGTGTTTAGACACGTATACAAAGAGTTAGAGATACATTAATAAATTAAAAAACTGAAATAACACTACATTGCAAATTGTTCCTGCCATATTCGCTCATATTCCCCTTTTTCTGCGTCAGTCATTTGACCAATAAGTTCTTCGTTACCGATTACCTCATTTAATGGCATCTAAAAAAAAGAAATATATTCGAATAAAAACAACGAATATACCTTTGTGCCTCCTACAAAAACAAAAGTATCTTCTTCTTCCTCTTCTTCATCCTCATTATCTTCTTCTTCATTATTTGTAACTTCCATTAATGTTGTTTGCACATCATCTTCAATTTTTACTCGCTTAGGTTCGGGCTCTTCTTCTTCTAATTCACGGAGCATTTCAAGTGTAACTGTAGAAGATCCAGCTTGTCCATCTTTACTGTCGATTATGTCGGAGACGGAAGCGACGGCTTGAGCACTTTCAATGCCAGCTATCGCATCATCTTGCAACCACAAAGGAATTTGCTTTGTTTCTTCTACTCGATGACTGAAAAAAAATATAATTGTCAGAAAAATCAACAAACTTGTTGGAATCGGCATTAAGATCGACAGTAATTTGATCAGCATAACGTAATGTTGGAGTATTTTTGTGTGCAGAGAAGGCTTTTCCACCCAAAGTAATCTTTTCCTCTCTATTGTGAAAATCTAGTGAATCCTTCATCTGTGCAATTGTACCTACATAAGAAAAATATAAACCGAAAGGAAGGTTAACGCACCTCCTGAAGAATCATTATCAAGATATCTAGAAACATCGGGATCTTTCAAAAGGAATGGAGCCAACTGAATACCCTTTAATTCTTGCGCAACATAAAAGAGTGGTTGCATTTGTTCGTTAAACTTTGCTAGAAGAGTCCTGAAATAACCACAAATAAAGACAGTTATTATACCTAGTTACTCGGCTAGGGCCTCCTGTTTCATCCGTAACAACTTCTGCATGGCATCTCCAACATTTTAGCGTTGCTGTTTTAGGATCTAATAAACGATCTACGTCTAAAGTCTAAAAAATAATAAGTAAAAATGAAACTAAAAATTACTTCATATTTAGCTGCACAATTCGTGCACTTGTACATAGCCTTTTGAGTATCTTCCTTTTCTTTGGCTTCAAGTTTTTGCCTAAAATGTTCAATTTACGTTTTGCAGAGCAAACCTCATATGATCTATTTTATACATAAGAACATTAATAATTGCTCTATAATTAATAAAGTAAAATATAACTGAGGTAGATCGACCATTTTCGTTCTTCTGCTGTTCTAAAATCTCTCTAACTAATTTTTCAGCTTTCAATGATGCCATTTTCTAAAGTTA
Source organism: Oscheius sp. DF5120 (assembly GCA_932521415.1). Taxonomy (NCBI): domain Eukaryota; kingdom Metazoa; phylum Nematoda; class Chromadorea; order Rhabditida; family Rhabditidae; genus Oscheius; species Oscheius sp. DF5120. The sequence continues at coordinate 6,289,308 of OW051464.1, forward strand.
TGCTTAAAGTTATAAACTAAAGGTACCTGTCGCAGTTCCTTTTGATCATATTGCAGTTTGTTTCTAAGATTTTCTTCCTTTATACACTTTGCCGACAAAATGTAGTAAACTATCAGGAAATGTTCCTGAAAAGCAAGAGAAAAATAAACAAATTATAATAACAAACCGGTGAGAAAAAATTTTTAACTATCAATAGAAGTGCCCTATTTAAACTTTCAGGAATATCTTGTACTATTGTGACACCTTTATCTCCTTGGCCATCGGGAGCATTTGTGGATGCCATTTTAAAGCTAGAAAAAAGTGAAATCACAATAATCCAATATTAAATATCGTATGGCTTTTATATACCAAAAAGTTAAAAAGTGGTAAGAAAAAAAAACAAAAATTTACTCATTATAAAAATGTGGCCAACAAAAACAATAGCCGAATAACAATCAAAAACTAACAAAGTAGCTACAATCCTAAACTATACCCGTCTGTTTTGGACCTCTTTTTTCTATTGCTCAATTCCTGTTTTCTTCAGATATAATTTCCGCAGGTGGGTCATAAAAATCGCAAATAGCGCCAACACTAGGATCACGACCCTGAAAAATTATTAAAATATATTAAATAATTAACCTGGAATCGTCGGTAAAGTTCCTTTGCAACATCTCCAGCACCTTTATACAATATTGTTGATTTCAAACGTTCTCCTGTTCGGCATTCATCATTTTCTCTATCAAATGTTTCGTGAATATCTAACGCTAACATCTTAAAATAACGAATAAAAGAATGAAAGAGCAAAGTACTTCAGTCCATAATTTACGATAATACATTCCCATATGTGGTTGTAAAGCAAAAATTGGAAAGAAAGAGCATGGATGGTAGTCGTTCTTGTTTCGTTGAAATGGGAAATAATCAGTATACATATCTTTATAAAGATCCAGCCAGAATTTGTCTCTAAAAAATGTTAAAAACAAATAAACAGGCTTACTTTCTTCTCGTCATTTCGAAAATTGAAAGATCAAAGTCCGACCAAAACAATGTTCGGTATGATTCCCATAGCGTTCCTCTCTGTAAAGCTGCCGCCATGTTATTAGCTTCTTCATCTGTCAGTTGCTTTCCAGAATTCAAATGGGGAGAACTAAGAGACTGTAAGAGGACTGGTTTATAGGCAAAGAATTGTAAGAAGGCAGGGAACATATCGGCAGCATCCCAATCACTAGCATAATAAGGTGCCCATGGAATAGTGATATCTCTATACGGTGATTGAGACATTAATAATTGAAGAGACCGGCCAAACTGAAAATATAAAATCGCACAGAAAAAAAGGCTTACATGGAAAAGTAATTGTTGAAGTTGAGCATAATGTAATAGAGAAGGTGAATTCTGAGTGGGTGAAATAACAGATCCAATTAGGTAAACAATCTTATCCAAATTACGAATTGAAGATTCATCTGCATATTAGATATATAACATAAGAAAAACTCTTACTTCTACCGAGCAGAGCATTCCATCCTCCTCTTTTATTCTCTCGATCAAATGGATCAAAATACAGTCGACCAAGATGTCTGCCAGAAGTTTTATCTACCACGCTGTATATTCGTGCATCAGGGTGAGCCTTTTCCAGTCCACTATCGCTAATATCCTTAAATTCCAAACCAAAAATATGTGAAATAATATTGATAAGATTATTAAATGTAGGCCAGAAAGGGAAATGGTTCATGGTATCCAAAGCGTCGAATCTAATGAGCAAAAATGTAAAAAATTAAAAAGGTTTACCCAAAGTGATGTTCAGCTTCTTTTCTTGAAATATAAAACAAATCATGAGGTTGAAGTTCACCAGAAATGAGTTCTTTTGCCATTGCAAATTCTCCCCAAGCGTCCATTCTATCCATTAACACTGGTCGTATTCTTTTCACAAGGGCATCAAGGAATGTTCTAACAGTATCAGGAGATGCAGCCATTTTATTAGCAAGACGATGCTCAGACACTGACTCGTAGCCAAGTGTTTTCGCTAAACCCTCGCTAAAGATATTAATTAAAACAAAATAGATAAAAAGGACATACTTATTGTGCCGTAACTCTTCTATATTGATGGAATTATTATAAAAATCATGATCAAAGGACGCTTTACTGATCCACTTTTCCCATGCTTCCGCTCTCAAATTACGATCACCGCAATATTGCATAAATGGGAAGATTGTATGCGGCGTCATTCGTCCGCGCCAAGGTCCACTTTCCCATTTATCCCTAAGAAAATAAAATTAGCCTAAAAAATTACGATTTCATGGCTAATTTTTGTAGAACATGAGGAGGCGCATCTTTCCAAACAGACTTTTCTTTAATTGTATAAGTATTTTGGTCATTCGTAGCCATTGCATTAGAACTGAAAACAAGAAGTACAAAATACAAATCGGCACTTACATATATTTGCTTCTATACTCATCAACAAATCTTCCCCATGAGCCTAAAAGTTTTCGTGATTTTTCGTCTTTTTTGTCTAGACCACTGGCTTTCACCTAAAGCAACATGGATAGTCACATAAAAGAATCCCAAACCTCTAATAAATACCACTCTAATAAACGGAGCTGCCACTCATCTAAATCGTCCTTTTTGGTGTAGAGATTCTACAGAAAATTGATTAAAAAAATTCAACACTTACGGCTACGGCATCTTGAAAATCGGCGTTCATTAATTTTTCCATATGATCACGAGCACTCATAATTTTAATCTAAATAATATTATAAAAAATTTAAATAATACAAACATGATGAAGATCAGCGTCAAAAAGTTTTCGACTACTATCAGGCCAGTCTGTGAGCATTTTTAGAAGAAGAGTTTGGAAAGCATAATCAACATCATATTCTTCTGTAAGTAAAGGACTGACAACTTTCTCAAATGTTCGTTCTTCAGCAGGAACTAAATTTTTACTTACAAACTAAATTGAAAACACTAACGTTTCGATAAATATTCCATATGATCCATACTCGTCGCACCATATTCCATCAACATTCTTACAGTTCCTTCATACATTTCTTTTGGCGTTGCTGTTGCTAATTTAGGCCAATCTTCTCCTTTGGAAATATTATATAAAAAGCTATTATTTTCTACTGTTTCATCAGGTATTACAGGAAACCTAAAGGAAATAAAAATTTGGCAATTACTTACACTACATAATAGCCAACAACTCTTGACGGTGTTTCATTACCCATTTTGAATAAAATACTGCGTTTCTGTTCTTTTACTGTTGAACATCCTGGTGTTAGTAAAGTTTGTTTCTAAAAAATGTTTCTAAAAACAAGAATAAACGCTTACTCTGCTCAATCGACGCGCATTTATCGGTTTTACTCCTAGCAATGCTCTCCGTAACATGGTAGAACTTTCAAGTCTGATTTTTTTTCTGTAAAATACTATGTAAATAAGCAAAATGGCATAAAGAATATAGCAGAAAAGAAAATTAACCCGAGATGAAAAAATTTGAGTGAAGGCACCAATCCCCGCGCGAAGTCATTAGACACGCCCCCCATTTCATGATGCACTTGCCATTACTTTTTTGTTGTTTTTCTTAGTTTTTAATAGTTCTTTGTCGATTTTTTAATGAAGATAGCTAGAAAGAGAAATCGCAAAATTAGAAAAGCATCACAAGTTATTTTTCTGTTCAGCATATTTTGGCGTATTATTTCTTGTCTTCAGCCAGATTCAACATTTTCACAAGACATCAATTCTTTTTAGATCTCAAAATGGATTCCAATGACGAAACGGAAGATGAGAATGAGGTTGTATACGATGTAACAAATATAGGTTAGTTCTTGGATACAAAACTCCAGCATCTTCAACCAGTTTAATAATCCTGTTGGTGGCTTATTGCATTTATTTTTTCGATCTAAGACATTCCGCCATTATTTCAGAAGAGCTTGACCACTTTGACATCGGAGAGGATGCTCCAGTATTAGAACTTCCTTCAGATCAAATTAATGTAATGGAGTTTATGGGGCCTACAGTAGTAAAAGGAAGGACACGGGAGCGAGGGAGGAACCGGAAGAACTCAAATCGGTGAGTAACTTCCTCATTCATTGACCCTTACAGAATTGTTCATTTAGCAAGTAATCGACATGATTTGAAAGAAGACAGTATTGAACCGACGGAAGGTTCCTCTCAATTTTTAAAAATCTATTCCTTTTTAGTAGTTATGGAGCCCGGCACATCAGCATCTCGTATCTTCGTTGTGGATAAGCACACTGGCGAGCATATGGGATTGTATCTGTATAGTAACAATGCAGAAAAGTATCCTACAGCTGCCCAAATAATTGTGACAATAGGAGATGGTGTATGTTACTGTATAGCTTCAACTAACTATTGGCTTTTAGCTTTCTCCCCATAAGATTTGCCATTCTGTTCCTCAAGAATTCACAGCTACGGGGACTTTTGTAGTGGAAATGTCTGGACTAACTAATAGGTTGGATATAGTATTGGATGGTTTGGGTCCATGGGGGAACTCACAGGGATCCTCGAGGTAGGAATTGGCTCTTTTCCAAAGATCATTCCTTAGGTTTTATAAATTACGTGAAGACAATCAGCTGGCTCCTGGAAACCCACAGGACTATACATGGAAGATACTTTGCAATCGATATACCCATCCAGGGACGGAGCCAAGAGGGATGTTTTACAAAAAAATCTTCACAGGTTAGTCAACTTTTTTGATTAGGTAGGACTTCATTAGGAGTTCATAGCAACGGAACGCCTTCCATATTAGCTGTAATAGTGTATGAATGGACAGGAGAACCACATGCCATCTCATTGGATCCATCAACTATTCCACACACTGGAGTTTTGAAAGAGAAAGCATTCGGTTCACGCAGTTGGGAGGTAAACTTTCTCCTTTTTAATAGAATGGATAGCAAGTAATCTACCGATTGAACCTTTTCGATTATCATCAAATGTGTCAATCTTCGATCTTTTTACTGCGCTCCGTCACATTCAACTATCGCTTGTTTTTCGTGTAAAGACCACCCACTTACAGGGGCCGTTGACTGATATTTTTCGAGATGAGTGCTTATCCTACAGAGAGCTGCCTGTTTTCAGTAGGATAGCAGTGGATTTCGGGACAGCATGTCGGATTCTTTTTGCGCATGCTGATCTACAAGATGAAAGGTAGGCTTAAACTTATTTTTGATGTCGTCCATGTCGACATGTGTGTACTTGGTTGTGGATGATTCATTTCACAGGTCATGTGATCTATGAGCGACTATTATATTGGGGTCTCTCCTCCCATCAGTCGCGTCACTTTCAAGGTTTTTAGCTATTGATTTTCCGTCTTTTACCTTAATAAAAAAAACATAATCCCTTAACATTCTTAAGGAGTATACACAACACCATAACTAATGACTTTCTCTTTGATCGCTTTTATCAATATTTGATCATTTATCTTATCCTACTGAAAATTATCTGATCACTTCCATTTTTTATGACAAGTTGCGTAAAAAGCTTGTTGGCTAAGGGCCGGTCCGCAGCAGGCGCTCGGTCCGCACGGCCAATCGATTGGCCGGGCTGAAGAGGGAGAAACTTCTCCAGTTATTCTTCACATTGCCCGCCCTTTGAGTTTCACATAATCTTTTGTCGACTTATTGCCCTTCGCACACAGAGAACGAGAAAACTATCGTTCCCTTTTTGATCTCGTTACTATTTTTAGACTGTTTTTTTTATAAACGTATATAAATTTCATAATTTTTACATCTTATCAGAAGACCAGACACATTTTCTCACTCAATCGAGCCTTTTTTCAGAATATGCAGCCAGGTCCCTCGGGAGTTCCGAGAGTGTGGCACCTTCGTTCTAGACATAGCCCGCTGCGGAGGAGAAAGGGTTCTCATTCGAGATGGACGCGAATGGAACAAGCCATCAGGAAGTAGCAGGTGTTTACACATACATTAACTAATCATCATCTTCAGATTTTTTCGAACTGATGAGCAGGGAAATTCGATTCGAGCAGATTTGAACAATTCTCATCCAGGAGATCATTATGACGTACAGGTAAACGGATATCAATTTGCACTGCCATTCGACTGATTTCCGGGGGTCTTATATTGACATACGTTTCTTCTCTGAAAAACGAACAAGTTTTTCAGAAACCTTTCCCTGCTCATAGCCATGTTGACACAGCTTTTTGCATTTCCAATAGGGGATTGGGTGGCCTTCGAACGAAGGCAGTTATAATCAGTGCGGAAAGTTCTTTGAATGAGGAACTTTTCTTTTCTAAGATGTTCTCGAATAATTTCACTCTCCAGTTGGAGTATATTTACATATATATGAGTCTTACCAGCCTCCAAAAATAGCCTTTCATACATTTAAAATAGCGTTTCTACGGTGAGAGCTATTTTTACCTCTTCTCTCGACATCTTCTCAAACTTTCGAAAGACAAACAACGCGTTTCCCGGGAGATTAATATCATAAGATTTTTCCCCCTTTTCTGTCCTTTTTGTTGTTCCAATTTTGTTCGGAAGGAGGAGGACAAATTATTCAATTATGTAAGGACAAAATTGAATTCCCAGTATTTTCATGGTTGAATTAAATTTATGGAAGCCAAATGATACTGGCTGAAAGTTTTTGACACGAATTGTTCCATTTGTTTGTCTTCGATGCTTTGTGTCGGTGCACGTGTACTTTCTCTCACACTACCACTAGTCGATAAATGTAGTCAGCTGATGTAAGAAATCTTTCTGAGAGATCTTTTAGCTTGATTGTTACCCCCATTAACAGCTGGATGTTTACTACAAAAAAAACGGGAAGAAGATCTCAGTAGACCTTGTACGAGGCTGTTTTCTATTTTCCGCGAGATCACGTGTTTTTCAAAAGGCGTTCATTTCGGCGCGTCTGATATTCTAATAATTAGTCTTCCTCTTTTATATTTTTATAAACTTATTGCGTCAATGATCTGTGTTGCAGGTGACAGATTTAGTAATGCATGCTTTTTAGGTGATGTTGAAACGTTACGAGACGCTGAATCCTGTTGGGCTCATCAGGAAAGTATACGTCGCAAAGGATAAAGCCAAGCGATTAATCTCCCCCATTGCCGTAATTACATATATGTATCGAGCACCAGGAGTTATGAAGGTAAGAAATCTGTTTTTGATTTCCTCGTGATGTTTTCTATGTCAGAGAAAACGGATTTTGAACTTGGGAACCCAAGCTATTTTGCCAGCTCAGTTAATTTCTTTCTTTCCATTCAAGGACTATAATTCCTTGATATTTTTTTCTACGTCTATTTCACCACCTTCTTTTCAGACGACCATCTGTCGGCCAGTTGCACCTGTCACTAAAAAACGTCCCTATTCAGCCGAGTCAAATCATCATCAGGCGGTAGAGATTAATGAGGAAGGTTGGTTATTTAAAAAAAGTAGCTTGACGTCAATTCGTACAGATGAGATGTATGAGCTGCGAAGGAAGACGCTCGAAATTCAAGCGGATAATCAGAGTCGCTTCAGTGAACTTCTTGACCGAGCTGAAAGTTTTTTGGATCGATTTGAACAGGTAGGCCAGTTTAAATTGAATTACTTTCTTTGAACTATTTCACAATATTTTATAACGTTAGCCATATATTTCCTGCGGCGAAGCAATATTAGTTTGCCATCAGACTCCAACCAAGTTGTTTCAGTCCGGCAGTCAAATACTCGTTCCTCTTACACGACAATTGGTTCAAGTTTGGAAAGGTCATGACTCAAGGAGACCCCGACCAGCGGAGACAACAGAAAGAAATCAAAGTCCTCCATTTTTAGAACCTCTTGAATGACTTCCTTTTCTTTTAAACAAAACATTGGCAAAGGGGAAAGAAAAGAATAGATATGGGTGGATGATTAGGCCACGCCCCATCGAAAATGCGTGCGCTCTCAATTTTGAACACAATTTTGTTGTTTTATTATTTTTACGGGTTTATTATATAAAAAATTTATTTTTGTGTATCGTGCTTTCATATTATGCCGTATATTCGGTTTTTTTACTTTTATTATGTAACTTTAATGTTATCATTATACTCTGTTTTTAGAAAAGTACTTTCAACTGTAGGAGATGACTACCCCAAGCCGAAGACGCCTCATGCGAGATTTCAAAAAACTTCAGGTATTTTATCTTTTGTTTTTGAGTATAATGGGATTTAGGAGGACCCTCCTGCTGGTGTTTCTGGAGCCCCAACGGAAGATAATATTTTGGCTTGGGAAGCTATTATTTTTGGACCTCAAGATACTCCATTTGAAGATGGAACATTCAAGGTTTGTTGCCTATAATAGTTTATTGAACGTTTTTTTTGCAGTTATCACTAGAATTTACTGAAGAATATCCGAATAAGCCGCCGACGGTGAAATTTATTTCAAAAATGTTTCACCCTAATGTTTATGCCGATGGCTCAATTTGTCTTGACATTTTGCAGGTACTTTTTATACATTTATTTTTATATCCACTTGCGTTTATATTATCATAAATTGATTTATTCAGAATCGATGGTCACCTACGTATGATGTGGCAGCTATTTTGACGTCAATTCAGTCACTGCTGGATGAGCCGAATCCCAATTCACCAGCTAATTCGCATGCTGCTCAACTATACCAGGAAAATCGACGGGAATACGAAAAGCGGGTACAACAAATTGTAGAGCAGGTGTGTTTTTTAAACTTGATAAATGTTTCGGAGCGACGACAAAAGTTCCGTTATAACAGCTGTTTGGTCATAAGCTATCCGTTTGCCCAAACGAAAAAGAATGTAATGGGGGGGGGGGGGAACGTTTTTTCAATCTTTCTAAATTTTTTGTTTTTAGTCTTGGCTGAATTTCGGCGAAAACGAAGGTGAAGTTGAGCCGAAGGATCAGCAGGATGATACTCAGCAGAACGAAGAAATGATGCCATCTGCCAGCGGTAGCAGTTAAATCACTTCGTATTATTTGTAAATTTTCCCGGTGCACTGGGCATTGTGTACACTACTACTAATACTTCAGAAAAAAAGCCGCATTTTGCTATGTAGAAAAAAATACTGTTTTTGACTGTCACTATCTCGCTGTAAATATTTGCCAGTTAGGCAGTGCCCGTCAGCGCACTTACTAATTTTTTGTTTATTTCATCAGTGATTGGCTATTTCGTGTTGCTGAGATTAATGAATAGTTTTTTCAAACGTTGCTTGCTCAATGTAGTGTATGGTTTCAGTATAATATTTTATGTTGTTAGAAACCAAAAACAAATAGAATTAGATGGTAAATTTCCGAAAAAGTTTCATAACCAAGTGTCTGCCAACAGATGGCACCGCCGAGGATAAAGACAGCCTTGCTGAGGTAATTTTGAACTTGAACCTTCTTTTTTTTTCTTTGACGTCAATGCCGACTGGTAAATGAAAAGATTTGGTTACAGGTGCTTCGAAACAGCGCTGAAGCAGACAACTCAAAGCTGGTAGCCTACGCATGGCAGCATGTGATCCCCGCCGCCGAGAGACTTACTGTCTACAAACAGTTGCTCGGGATAGCTGGAGCTTATCCAGAGACGAAAGAAATTATTGCGAAACATCGCGAAGATGAGGCTAGGGTTCTGCTAGATGGTCTTCGTGGTCTTCGTCGTTTTGAAGGAACAGTTTCTGAAGATGGAGTAGCAAATCCTACTCCTGGCGACATTGTCAAGGTATTTCTGTAGTGTCAAGCAGAATAGATTCTAGATGGTTCTTATTTCCTTGGATTTGTTCTCAAAGAATGTAATCGATCAACCACCGTATTTGAGAAAACTCAAAGAAACTGCAACTTACAATGATGTGGTAGAGAGGCAGAAAGTTTTAGCCATTATTGCTGTAAGTAGCTAGTAAAGAAATGAAGGGTTTTTAGATTGTAAATCAGGTAAAACACTTGAGTTCCGCTACTTACATAGATATTTTTCACATTTCTCAAAGGATTTTCAAAGTTATTGATGAAGCATTCTCAAGAGAAGGAATAGTTGAACAGTATGTCAATGAGGTAAGTTCATTTTTTTCATTTTCAGAAGTTTTAGATTCGTTTCACTGTTATTAATAATCATAATCTTACAAATACAAGAGCTCATTCGTCTGAAATGGCAATATCTTTACGCTGTTGCTTGGCAGATATTGTTACTAGTCCGAGGACAATGTTTCTGTAAGTTCCCTGGTTCAGAAATGGATAGATTTTAGCCAAAAAAAAAAAGTTTTCAACAACAATGTTTCAGAATTTTTGATAAAATCGTCACTGGTCAGTCTGTGACAACTTTGATTCGTTCCTTCGCCATTGCTTTTATTGTGACCTTAGCGCAGGGTGAAATGGTGACTTTTCGCTTTCTATTTTTTTATTTATAGGAAGAAGCAGTACAGCATAAATGTGCCACGCAGGCTATTGACGATACTTGGAAAGCCATGAGGACAAATCGTCTCTCTCTACCGAGAGATTTACCACGGCCAGTACTCGGCAGGCATTCATACTCTATTGGCGAGAATAGATAATCAACGGGATAGTAGAAACGAGTAATGTTACGGTTCATATATTTTAATCAATATACCTCTCCCTACACGTCTTGTTCAGCATATTCACCATGTACAATCTGAAGTTTCTTTATTTTTTATTAAGTTCCCCCTACCGAATATGTCCCAACATTGTAGCTGCTCTCAGAGGAACAAATTCCCCTTCTACCAGTAACTGATTTAGGAATTTGGTAAATTCATTCCGGCGGCTACGAGGACCCATATGAATTTCGATGTTTATCTCAAATTTTTGTTTTTCTTTACTCTCCTAGAAAAACCTGACAAAATGCCATGTCTCCAGGTCTATTAGCCAGTAGCAAATAAGGGAAAAGATCATATTCAGCATATTCTATATCGATCATAATTTGATCGATTAACTGCAAGACGTTTGTAAAGCTAGCAATTACTCACTGTATGCTTCACATCATACTGTAGGAAAGAATAGAGATTCCGATAGTTCACTGTCTTGTTCTTGTAATCCCAAGCTGGAAAACCCGTTTTCCATCTAACAAGATCAAAGCTTACATTTAGTATCAAGCAACGCAGCATTGAAAGTTCCATTCTTTGCTCCAACAGCAGTATGGTAAAACGTTCCGAATTTTCCATAGATGCGTTTGTTCGTCTCTTCAACGGGATCTGCTCCAAAAAATTTGCAACCAGGCTCGTCTTTCTTTAACTGCATCTCCACTCCGACATCTCTACCAATTCCTAAAGAGACTATATGGCATTCAGTTTTCTGAAAACCAATATTGTGAAGAAAAGTAAAAAAATTAACTTTATCCTTCCTTTTCACGTGATATTTTATCTCATCTAAATTTGAATAGCCTTTCAGATCGAGAAGATGCAATTTCGAACAACTGTTAACCACTCCAGGGAATTTTAACCATAATTCATCAGCTTCCATATCAATAACACTATCCATGACGCAGTCATGACTTGCGTGTAAAGCTGATAAACTCTAAACTTCGATGTAACAATCATATTCTTTACTCTGAATAAAAAGGAAAGAAACTGACTTTGCCATCTGATATCAATGAGTCGGAATAGAATAAATAGATGAAATAAATAATATAAAGAACAATAAGATTTACAAGACTGTAATGTGCAATAATTCGAAAATAATCTTTTGTTGCCATTATGGGGGAAAGCTAGCGCGGATCCAAGGCTACCTATCTCATTCTAGAATCTCCTATCCGCCGCCGAATCGACTGAACTGTGTCAGAAGCGGAACACATAGGTATACGGCAAGCGTTAGCCATCTATTTGGCGGATAAAAATCTTCTGTCTCTGACTGAAATCGATACTCTATGAAAAACCTTAACTTTCTTATACAGCTAATTGATCTTATAATTGAATATCTGAAAGGATATTTACTTAAAAAGTTTAACAAAGTATAACAATTTTTAGCGGCGAAGAGATCTCGCAAGTTACGAAAGTGGAACCGTTAAAAATACAATAGAAAAATTAAAATATTTTACGCATCACCGATTTATCCGCGGTACGGTCCGCCAGGGCGTGTCATACCACGCGGTCCTCCACGAGGAGCAGAAGGTCCTCTATAATAAAAAGTAATATCGTCTAGGAGCAAGCACTTACCTCTTGAATGCTGTTCCACGACCACGCCCGCGATTGTCTCCGAGTCCCATACCAATGGCTCCTTTTTGAGCTCGACCAATGTTTTTGAACATAGGAGCATTTTTTAACATGTCGGGTAAAATCATAAACCTGATCTAAAAAGTAGAGACAATATGGCAATGACAAGTGCAATACTAACCTTATTTCCTCGAATAAAAACATTGTCAAGTTGATGTGTTCTTCCGTCTCTGAAGGTTACAACAACTTCAGCCATTTGAGTATTCATGTTATCCTCAGCTTCTACTAATTTTCCACGATAAACTTCACCTGAAAACTCATTTTCATAAAAGAATAGTTAAAGAAATAAAGTAGTACGACTCAAGAGAGCTAACCTGTAATAGTTTCTAATGTAACAATATGCCCCTCGGCTTCGTGAAGGATTTTGATAGGGACTCCGACAGAGGTCATCTGAAATACAAACTTATATAGGTTCTGGAATAGGGAAAAAGAGATAAAGGTAGTGTAGACATTTATAAGTCTTGAGAAATTCAAAAATAATTAATGATTCAAAAATACAAGTGAAAAAATTATACATCGGAACGTTCAACTTTAGATTTCAATTATTGGTTTTTCACATATAGCTTATAAATCTTGGTAAGAATTTTTAATTTTTTCATACTTACTTTGAATGTCAAAAGCAAAAATAAAACAACAAAAATAAAAAGACAGAATTTCGAATAGGAAAATCTGACGCTTGCGATTGGTCCACGCGCTGCGTTTTTCGCAATGGGGCATATTGGTCTTCCCTTTCCTTTTTGACGATTGACGTCATTCAGGCCCTCCTTCTCTCAGCTGACTGTTGACATTTGTCGTCTTAGTGACTAACATGCGGTCAATATTGATACTGACCCAATCTGCCATTAAATTCTTTATGGTCTCAGTCTCTAAAAGAGGAAATGGTCATAATTTGAATTGTTTTCCATTTTCATATTTTTCAATATCTTTTTTCTCTATCTTGTAGAAAAAGTAACTTTAGAATGCTTTTATGATAGCTCAATGGAATACGGGACGAATACAAAGTTGTATTCGTTTTTGGGGGCCACGCTCTTTATCGCCACCTTTGGATTCAGCGGTCTTTTTGTTATTGTCTTCTCTCTTCTAGCCATAATCGCTGGGTAAGGTTACAGCAACTTTGATTTATGATTAACAATTAGGTTCCTCTATATTCTATATAAAAATGGTCGAGAAAGGGCAAAAGATCTCAGTTCTGACTTTCAAAGTCTTGGAAACCGTGAGTTATTTATTCTAAAGAAAGTGAACTCTGCAGATCATCCTCTTCGTTCTGGAATTACATTTCTCTTAGCGAATCGCGAACGCTTGACTGGGAAATCAAATTATGAGCAGATTCACTCGATGACCGGCTCCGTAGCCATAGATGCTGAGCTAGAACAGGTACTTTCCATCTTTTTATTTTTCTATTGATTACTTAAGATTTTGAGCTACATGCTTCGAGATTATGTTGATTCCTGGTACAAGAACCTCACAACGGATGAATTATTCCCGGAAAGCTTGAAAAGAACTGCAAGACGATCAGTGTCCGCTTTGTCCCAAAGGTAGAAAACTGATTTATTTAGGATTCAATGATTTTTCAGCATGAAACAAGTCGATTGGCTGCCATTTATCACTCGCCACGTGGTTGATGACTTCGCTTCTCATCTACGGCTTTATCGAATGGCCACAGAGAAGGCGGAACGGGTAAAACTCGGTAGCAAAAATGTTCATCGATGATCATTTCATTTTTTTCAGAGGGAAAAGAAGTTCGTCCAGATGACATGTTAACCTTCTTCTTCGACTTTGAGTTAGAAATGGAAAAAAATCTCTGCAGAGATCTCCTATCAACGACTCCTCATTATGAAAATGGTAAGTTCCCTCTGTCCTTCTATCTATCGTTAGCATATCTCCACGATCTCATGGATATTATTCTCTACCTCATTATGCCACCAGAGGATTTTCGATGTCGGCCTTTGAGATTCCTACTCAGAGAAGTCATAGGTGAGATGGTTGATGGTTGTAGGAATATGAGGTTTTCAGTGAAACGACTAATTGTTCCATTGTTAGATTATTACTCGGATCCACATGAAATGAACCAATTGGTAGTGTGGTTGGTAAGTAATATGGCACTATTTTGTAATAATTGTCGAAGAACTACACTATAGAACTCCCATAATTTTATGAGTACTCCATGAAAATTTTTTGCTCATCTCAATGTATTTGAAAATCTTGCTGCATAGAGTATTGATAGATCTATCTTATCAAGCATCTTTAATTATATCTCCGTTTTACAGCTCAGCGAAGTTCATCCACGACCTGAGGACTTCATTCAATGTATGGAAAATAGCAAGAGCATTGCAGAGTTGGAAGCTATTTTCAAGTCCCTCCTCGATGAGAAGATGATCCTTCGAGGGAAGGATTCTGGTGGAGAACAAGGAGTCTTCGTCAAACAACAACTCGGAAGTCTTGATTTCCTTGAAGGAATCATTAAGAGAAAGATGGCCCATATTGCCAACGCCTCTCCTGATTCAGAAATCGGATCGGTAAATATCTTCCTTTATTTTTCACTATTTTCAGATATATCGACACGATTCGGCGGAAGAGAACCTCGTTCAGTTGCCTATCCATGTCGTTTTGACGAATGGTACTGCACTTTCATACTTCACGAATTTCCTTCAATCAGTCGGAGGACAGAATTATATAGACTGCTTCTTAGCCATTGAAGGATTTAAAGTTTCTGTGGAACATCAATTGAGAAGTCTGGCGGCGGGGGAGATAAGTGAAGAAGAGGTGTATGAGACAATCAAAGAAGCAGCAGAGTTTATGTATCTTCAGTATTTATCACAGGAGGTGAGTCATCAACAATTCTTGTAGAAATAAGGAGAAAATTTTTATTAAAAAAATATAGCATGCATATACAGAAATTATGACTTTTCATATATGAACATCGAAGATTGAGAAAAAAACAATTTAAAAAATTGGAAGAGCTTGGTGCGTATATTTAGATGTTTGACAGGTGACTTACAACAAAAAGAAATTGATTAAGCCTAATCTATTTCTCAATTTGATGGAATTTTATTCAGGCCATCACCCGTGTCCCTCTTGAAGAATCTGTCGTCAATCGCTTCGTCGCACGAATTCGCAATGATGAGCCGTCTGATCTTTGGTTCGAAGACATTCAGGAAAAGATAGTCGATGTTCTGCGTAGTGATAATCACTTTTATCCGTCCTTCAAAAAGTCTCCTACTTACCTCAAAATGCTCGAGGTACTAGGAATTATCGGTAAAAATCTATCTTATTGTTTTACTGTTTTTCAGGTGGAGAAGAGGAGCGATCAGAGACACCAAATTCGGATTCTTCCAGCTTTTCCGCTCTTTCAGAAAGTGCGAAAATGGATATTCCGAAAGAAGATCCGCCTGTTGGAGAGCCTGTGCTATCAGCCGTGGTGGAAACTCTCGGTCTTGGTTGTCAGGGAAAGCAATCCTTCGCTCTGTACAATGTTCGAGTCAGTCGATCAATCAATGGTCAAAAAGTGAGCAACTGGAATGTTTTGCGGCGATACAGTGACTTTCACACCCTCCATGAACTTATAATAACCAAATATTCAACCCTTGCTAAATTATCCTTCCCTGGAAAGAAGACTTTCAACAATCTGGACCAACATTTCTTGGAAAAAAGAACAAAGGCCCTTAATCAGTTCATGGAAGCCATTCTCCAGCCGTCTATGACGAAGAATCATCCCGAGCTTGAAAGAATTCTTTTCGATTTTCTCAGCCAGAAAGAATATAGTGGAACTCGTGAGCCGATCGGAAAGAAGATGATCTCCGCGATGTTCGACCCAATCAAATTGGGAGTCAAAGCCGTCGGAAATACGGTGATGGCTGTTCCGGATCAGATGATTGGAGGAGTTGTGAAGATTGGAGCCGCCACCCAGAAGATCATTATGCCATTGAATACTGTTCCACGTCAGCCGATAATTGAAACAGATAGAGTGGCAGCGAGTATTACAGAAGAGGTAGAGACCATTGATCCTATTAAGCTATTCTCCTAGGACGCGACGAGTGAGAGTATTCCTCTTCGTGTAATGGTTCTTTTGGTGGATGAGGTCTTCGGAGTTCGAGCGAGGAACGTTTGGTTCAGAAGACAACTAGTACGCACTTCTCATCTCTTAATTGAGTTCTTTAGATGACAATTCTCCGTCAGCTGATTACTCCCCTCGGTTCAACTTTGAACAAAAGAATAGTAGACATGGTCAACTGGCTAACGAGTGAACAACAAGTAGCCATGTACCTCGGTGCAATGAGGGAATCTCTTTGGCCAGAGGGTCAGCTAGCCGGTGTAGCTTCAACTCGATCTTCCGATTTCCGTCATAGAACTCAAATTTTAGCTAAAGTCCTCATGCTCAATATTCTGCCTGATCAGTTGAGATTGGTCCTAGGAGCGGATACAACCTATCAAGTGGGAATTCTTCACATTGTACATTGTTGATTTTTAGGGAATCAACACAATTTCATCAGCCTTGGAGAATCCACAGCTAAACAGGAGATTGCTTTATGTGTTATTGGAAAGAGTTCTGGTGACAGTATTTCCAGAGAATCGCTTTGAGAAGATTTTTGCTCAATTGCATTCTAAGAGTCCGCGGTCGAGAAGACCGTAGTTATTTCCAGATAGTTAAAAAAGCCGACTAGAGTATCAAAGTATATTCCTTTTTCTTCAACAATGATCAAAAAATTATTTTGGGCTAATTTCACTAGAAACCTTGTTTAATTCAAAGACTTCCTTTCTGATGATCCTTTACTTCTATACTTACTTACTACTCGGTTTCTCGTGCTTCACTTTATATACGCTGTATCTGTATATACGGTTATTCTTACAATTTATTGATTCTAGTCTTACGGTGCTTCACTCCATTCCGTTGTATAATAAAGACTTCTATTCACGATATATTTATTCGAATGAAATTGCTCTCTTCATCAAACGTATCTTTATTAACCTCTTCATCAAAGAATAGTATAGAATGCCAAAACTTGAACAAGCTATTCGAAAAAATTTAAATCTAAGCACAGTCAAAGCCATTGGAGGGGTTGATCGTGGTTGTATCAGTGCTGGACGACATTTTGAGACGGAAATTGGTCCAATTTTTGTCAAGACGAATGAGAAACATGGGGTTAGTTGACTATTTTACAGCAAATTAAAAGAAACATAGGCAGAAACAATGTTCCTTGGAGAACAGGCATCTCTCAATGCAATTCTGGCAACTGGTGCTATTCATTGTCCTAAGCCTCTTGGAGCCTTTTCAGTAGACGATTCCTGGGCATTGGCGATGACGTATATTGAAATGGGATTCGGGTTCGATGAAAAGGAGCTTGCCAGGAGATTGGCACAGTAAGTTCTATTAATATTTTACTTCCTACTTCCTTGTGACTCTAAAAATATATTTTAGTATGCACCTCTCCAACGCCCAACGTCTTGCAGTCGAAGGACGAGGAAGTACTTTTCTTGGAGGAGATGATGAAGTGCTTGAAGAATGTCTTCCAACCAACTGTTTCGGCTTCCCTATCACAACTTGCTGTGGCTTCATCTCTCAACCAAATAACTGGACAGCTCACTGGGATGTAAGTATCCTTTGTTTTTAGTATTTCACAATACTTTCAGGAATTCTTCATCCGCAACCGACTTCAATACCAAATAGATCTTCTTATTGAAAAAGGCGATCGCGATATCAACGAACTATGGCCACAGCTGCAGATCACAGCAGCTGAACTACTCCGCGACGCATCGGCTCAAGTTCCCTCGTTGATACATGGTGATTTGTGGTCCGGGAACTGGGGATTTTCTGCAGAAGGACCGGGTATGTCTAATCTTTTCTGCGAAGAAACACCTTCCGTGAGGAAATTCGCATTAACTTGTGTTTATTTCCTTGGAAGAAATGCTTTGATGTTTGAAAGGTATACGGTAGATTTAGAAAGACGTTTTTTAATAATTTTTTGATAACATAACCATCGTAATCCTTCCAGTAATGTTTGACCCTGCCTCTTTCTACGGCGACGCTGAATACGAACAAGGTATAATGAACATGTTCGGCGGTCTCTCGCCTGCTTTCTGGACAGAATATCACAAAATTGTCCCAGTTCGACCAGGAAGAGAGAATCGAGTCCTCCTTTACGAGCTGTTTCATCATTTAAATCACTGGTATTTTCAGATTCCAGAAAGAATAACACCCTTTTTTAGGAATCACTTTGGCAGCAGCTATAAAGGATCCAGCATTAATTTGATCCGAAAGATTTTATCATTGTAAATATCTTGTAAAATGAAAAAATGTAGATGTTTGTACAAAGAATGAAGATTTTTTTGTATACGGTAGAAAAGAAAAGTCGCAAGGTCTCCTGCCAAGAATTACGTATAAGCAAAGAAAAAGCTATTTATTATGTTCTTTGCTTTAAAATGTTTTATACATTCGTTTCCATAGTTTTTCGTTGATTGAACTCTGATCATTGTTCAAACATTTTTTGCTTATATAATGCAGCAAGCCTACTTGTGCCCTACTTTTATAACCTTGGTTAGCGATACTTGACCTGGATTTTTAATGAAACGCCTCTGTGGAATGAACTACTCCGTTCTCTTGCTATACATAATTGCAGTGATACTCAAAGAATTACAGCCGATGTTATGCAGGTAAATATCCTTGCCTGGTTGGCATGTCTTGGAGGAGCTTTGGTAGCCTTTCTTGCTATATTCTCTCGCAAAAGTGATTTTCGTCGTGATCCAGCTCAACAAAATGCCCAGTTTCGAAGTCTCCAAAGGCAATTTCTCTTTCCCTATTTGGCTGTACTGTTCGCGGAAAGTTTCCAGGTAGGTACATGTATTGTTAATAAAAAAGATCAATATCCTAAAAATGATTTATTCTTCACCCTTGGTTTATAGGTGAGAATCGTTAGTAGAATATCTATGGCATGATTAAGATCATCTAAACATTTTAATAAAATCCTTTTATGTCTTAGCTTTACCACAAGACGCAATAGATAGATAGAAACATTGTAATCCACAAATCCGCTCCCTTAGATATTCAAGGATCACTCTCCAATAGTTTGTATTAGATGAAATTACGTCTATAACTTGTTGTCTCCGTTGCCATCTAATAGAAAATATGTGACTGATGGTAGAAGTGCAACTACGGTAACGCAATTGGAAAACGAGAGAAGTTGGAGTGAAAAAACAAGGTTTTTTTTAAAGATAAAATGTAGTTGAGTGATGTTGGTAGAGGTGATAGGGGCTGGATTTTACAATATTATTTGAACAGTCATAGCATTTGTGGGCTTCATAGAGGCTCTTAATTTTTTCTTTAAAAAGGAAATTTCTTTGTTATTATCTAATTCTTTAATAACTTGACTTTCAGGCTCCTTACCTCTATGCATTGTTCCACAGTTACCACTATGACGCCTCTCAAATCGCCGTCCTTTACATCATCGGCTTGGTAGCTAGTGTCATTTTTAGCTTTTACTGCGTCCATCTCTCTGCTCGATATGGTTATTCCTCTATTCACCCTTTCATATATTTAGGTAGACGAGCCCTATGTCTGCTGTCTCTCTTCATCGGTTCAGCTGCCTGTGTTCTTAAATTTTTCCCATCCTATCCTCTTCTCTCCATTGGTCGTCTAGGTGATGGTCTCTTCGCTGCCTTGATCAATGCTCCTTTTCAACAATGGTATAATCATGAGCACTTGATCACCTTCGACTTCCCTACCGAATGGATTGCATCTACCTTTGCTATTGTTAGTCTCGGAGCTGGATTCCTCGCAGTCATCGCTGGTCTCGTCTCCCAGCTCGTGGTCGTAATAACTCATCACGTCGTCATTCCATATTCTCTTTCAATTGTCGGAATGGTTGTGGGTGGATTCTTCATCGGGAGCCAATGGCAAGAGAATAAGCCAGTGGATTCTGCTCTTCCTATGTCTACTTTGATAGGGAAGGCATTTCAGGTAAAGTATTATAGTAAGAAAAAGCCATTTTAGATTCTGAAGAGCTCTCCATTGTCTTTGGTTCTCTGTCTAGTCGCCGTTTGTGTAGAGGCGACAGTTCAGATCTTTATTTTTGTTTGGGCTCCGGTCTTCATTAGATCCAATGCGATAGAGCATCATGAACTGAGGTTAGAAGGATTTTATTTCCAGGAAAAATAGTGTCACCCGTTTCCCTTCTCTTAAATTCTCCTTACAATCATTACTTTTCAGTCTCGGTGTCATCTATGGAGCCCTCGTCTGCTCCTATCTTCTCGGTGTTGTTTTCTTCTCTAGTTCCTTTGCTCGACTTGTCTCCAATTCTCGTCTTCTTCTCTTTTCTGTCATCTTAGCTCTTGGGTCTTTGGCTCTCGTCTTCAACTACTTCCCTCATTTGAGCTCCGGCTGGCCTACATCACGCTTTGACCGAATCTTTCTTGGATTTCTGGGTTTTGATTTTGCTATAGGAGTCTACAATGCAAGTATGGATGCATTACAGGTAAGCAAGAAGGAGTAATAATGACCAAAATGATTCAGGCTGCAGTGCTTCCCGTATTACAGCGGCAGATATTGTTGGCTGTCACGAGGATTCCGATGATTTCCCTCGCGGTTTTTGGAATTTTCTGTTTCTCGGGTCAGGAACATCGACTTCTTCTGTTGTCAATTAGGTATATTTTATCATTTCAAAAGATCTATCTTCAGTCTACTCGCTATTGGGTGTACCCTCTCTCTCGTTCTGGATATTGCTCTTACCCAGCGACATAAGAGAACAGAGCTAGCGAGGGATTTGGTCGTTTTGGCTCCAGCTGCTCCAGCCTCTGTCTAACTTATTTTTGCAATGCGCCTTATTTTCTTATCGGGTCCTTCATATGTGTCGAATAAATTATACGAATTTCCGTACAAACGATACTGCCATTTATTATCAAGGCAGACGGGAGATGTGAATCTCAGATAAAAACAAAGCCGTCTACTTGCGACCGAAGCGTATGTACTGACTCTTCCTTTTGTCAGCTTCACCAATACTGCGACCGAAGCGGACGAAGGCCGACTTACGCTTCTCCATGTTATTCTGAAGTAGAGTTATTTTGAGGTTGAAAACATTGGAAAGGAGCAAATAACAGGCTATTTAGATGATTATGATGTAGTTAGTGTTAGAAAAGAGTAAAATTAGCAAGGCAAGATAAGTTTGGTTTCTCACCGTTTCGCTATTATCTCCAACTGCTGAGGCAGCTTCTTCTGCATCTGCGGCTCTTTTCCCGAAACGAACAAAGGCTGATTTCCTTTTTTGTATTAGACCAGAGGCGGCTCCTGAAAGTACTAATTCTTCGCGTCCTCTACTTATCCTTACCAGACATCCCTTCAGTATCCTGAAGAAGATACTGTAGCTCTACAAGACTGCCTTGAAGTGTGTCATGTAGGCGACAGAGATGAAGAGAAGGAAATTGTCGACAAAACTCCTCACTCAAGACATCTTCACCCGCAGCCAGACCAATGGCAAAGAGACCAAGAAAAAAGAGTGTGGAGCTGGACAGCATAGTGGAATGAATGTATGTGTGTACCTGAAGATGGGGAGGAGCATCAACCACGCCTATTAGTTAGAGAAAGAGGAGAGAGGATACTGTAATGAGAGATATCCGGGGAGGGTTAATCGAGATAGGAAATGACGGGAGAAAGCGACAGGATGCGGGAAAAGCTGAGAGAAACTTTTAACGACGAAAACAATTGGAAAATTAACCGAAGAGAAATGTGATTTTGACGTAGTCACCTTCTAGTAACAAAAAGAATGTCAAAATATGAAGAAATAAAATACAATAAGTACGCAAGAAGAAAATGAGATTTCTAGATAAAATTCAATTTAGATCAAGTAAAAAATTGCTCGATAAACGAAAGATCAAAGTCGATCGTTAGAAAGGAGTATCAGTGAAACATGATCACGCTATGAGCCATAGACACTTAGAAGGTAAGTGAGAAAGAGAGTTCATTAACGGCTTGATAGAAAGACCATATAGAATTATATTGCAACATGCTATTTTCGTCAAAAATGGAGTATAATGAAGTGTAATGAAAACGAAGAGAAAAAAAATTAAGGTTTACCAGACTATAAAGAAAGATTTCCTAATACTTTTTGCAAAGCCGAGAAGTTTTTTTAATGCTTTGTATTTTTTTGGACAGAGTACGTTCACTTAGCCTCTCGTGTCAATCTTTTTTTGTTTGGACTATACATAGAGTACAATAGCGAAGGGTTAAACAAAAGATCGGCCTTTTTGTGTAGGAAAAAGGACTTCTTGAAAAAATAGCTTTAGTAATCATTTAGCTTTTATATAGCTATCTGTGAGTCAGCACATAAATGACGAAATGAAATAATTAGTTGATCTATAGGCATTCAGTACACTTTCATGCTCAATTTTATCAAATGAAACATATTGTATGGAAGCAATGAGGGAGTTTAGTTTAAAAAATAGAAGCCGCTTTTTGTTGACAGCTTGGAAATCTGGGTATCAAAGAGAAAACCGTATGCTATTCAAATGAAAGGAGAAATGACCACAGTAGGCGTGGTTGATACGAGGGTCTATCAACTTCGTCATAGTCTGTCATCGAAGCATATTTACCCCCAGTAGGCCGTAAAAGAATTGGAGCAAACGCCTGACAACGTAATGCTATAAATTTCGACAACTTTCGAAGTCATAAAAGCTAAGTATTTTAAGAGGTTTGGAAAGCATAACAGGAAAATATTAAGGAAGTTATTGAGATGGCAACAAGAGGATAGAAGAAAGATGGAGAGCAGGAGCAGTCAGGCGAATAGATGACGTTGAAGGACAAAAGACCATCAGATGAATCGTAGACTGATTATATTCTTATATATTTTTTATGGCTTCAAATCCAAGAAAAGGCTTTCATTCTAAGATAAAAACACGATCAATTAACACATTTACTCAGTAATCAGTAAGTTCACTAGGTAGAACAATAGTACTGATTAATCTACTGAGAGGATAAATTCAGTCAGCTCATTAAAAAATTTTTGACAATTGCTATTGTGATTGCACTATTTGGTTTTGAAGATTCATGCTATCATAACTTTCTCCAAAATTGAATCGTCTGATGGACTTCTCATCTCTGTGATTACTTCCGTCATTCTGAAGCCTTTGGAAGTCAATAACCCTGTTATTTTTAAATACAACGTAGCAATTTGTCTAGGCCAATGTAGATAGGTATCTGGGGCCTATAATAAACATACATACATGAGATGCATATACCGTAGGTTATGGATGAAGGCAGATAGAATAATTGGAGGGAGAGAAGGAAAATAGAAAAAATGGATAAGCAAAATGGAGGACGAAGAAAAAGAAAGGAAAAGGACATTAGCTTTTTGTGGGTGAAATAATACTTCTCTTTTTTCCTTATCCAGTGACTTTTACTCTTTCAAAATTCACTGAAAACATTCTCTCCCGTGATAAATGTCCTCTAATTACTCTATTTCGTCATTGACTATCAGTATTTTTCATCCTACACTTCATAAATCAAAGGAAGTACCCTGCGATGAATGAGCTTTTGATTGAACAATTTTTTCGACTATGATTTCTAAGTTTTCTTATCTGAGTCAACCCACAAAAAAGTGAGTTGAGGTGATACGTTGCAAACTGAAAATATAAATCTCTTCCACAATGTTTTCCTCTTTTCTCGATGATGTAAAAGAAGCCACGCTTATAGCACCGATCGTTGAATTAATCATCTTCTGCAACACACGCGCATCTCTCCCATACTGATAAATGTGTGATCGAATCGGAAATTCTTCAGCTGGCAGATCTTTGCTGGGGAAATGGTGATGCAGTTATTTTTACGACTTGATGTAAGAAGAGGGGGTGGGAACAAACGTCTAGAAGCAATTACAGAATTCAAAATTTCTAATCAAAGAACGGATAACTGGGTTAGGCGGTACGATAATTGATAAAGTAGTTGTTTGGTGGACAAGAGGGAAAAGTTAATCAGATGATTAAGAAGCAAGAGATGAAAAAATAGTCAATGACTTGCTGTGAAAAAGTCAAGAAAATGACAATTTTAAGGAGAAAAAGCAGACCTTTCGGACAAATAAAATGCCAAGAAAAAATAACAAGTTGCCATGTACCTTTGAAAAGATCCCGCTTGTCCTAAATTTCCTGTTTGACATAATGTTTTGCTTTCATCTTTTCTGAATACAATTCTCCTAGTATGTGTGGATTGAATAAATAATTCATTTTTGAAAAGATTACATAACAGATGAGAAAAAAGAAATGACACCCTCATCTGGATTATCACGTGACAAAAGATGTCTGTTAAGAAGTACTTCGGATAAGGAGAATTTTTGTTGTGAGTCACAAGATATATTTCTCCAATTTTCTGAGATCCTTCGTTCTATTTAACCTGTTCTGGAGAGACTTAAACATTGTACTGATCTGGGACAAAAATCCCTGTTGAGAATATTTAATTGGTCGTACTTCAATTTTGCAAGATTTCCATTCACAAATACGTTTTGGACAATTTTTTTCAATATAGGTTATCAACAGAAAAATTGACACCTGAAATCAACCTAATTATTCAGCTTGAACATTGTAAATATATTGAAGATGTAGGAAGGTGAACAGGGAAGATTCCTAAAATTCTATAATGTAGATATGCTACAGTTAGGCTAACTCTGACCTGGTATTTGTTCATTTGCTGTTCAATTGTTTTATGGTTTGCTCATGTCATGAGCCAAAAATCTAATTTTGTAAAGATAGTCCTACCCACAATCCCGATCATAAACCCCATCACCCAAAATATCCTCTAAAAGACCCCCGGCACAATAGAAACTATTTCTTGTGTGCTTAGCTGAAATTCGGAAAAAGATCTCGGTTTATTCGTACTGACCATCCGAACTAATTCCAACTATAAAATTCATGTCGTGGAGTAACCGAGGTAAACCACAATCCACGAAAGAATGTTCTTTAGAAATCCACAGAAGTATCAAGTTGATTCTCGTCATATTCTCCACATTAATTATTACCTATATTTTATGCATTTCAACATTCAAAGTTTTCAATAGCTGTTTTACAAAATCGTATGTTCGACCGAGTGATCGACTTATAGCCATTTATCAAAAACAGGTTAGTCTCTCTGCTTTTGAAGATCTTTCAGGCTGCAAGTAGACGACATTATTTATCCATGGTCCGACCAAATATCACTGATTCTCCTCAAATTGCAACAATCTGGGCTTGGGGGTTTTTATATAATAATCTAGCGCCTGAGGCATTCTGTGCAGAGAAAGTAAAAGTTGGTAAAACTGATGATGGTGGGAAGTGGATGTGCTCGCCGATGAAGTAGGTCTATATCTATAAATGAATGATCTTTTAGTCTTCCTCCCAACTGTACAATTCTCTCACTAGGGATTAATGAGGAGATAAGTTTCGAAAAAGATCTCCATCAGTTGTCTGGAGGGATCTGTCGAACTATTTCTATCGATTACAATGGGCAATCAAACGAAACCAAAGATATCTTGAGGTCAATGAATGGAGAGGTGATCAAAGCAATGATAGAAACTACCGAGACACCCATAGCAATCTCATTGGAAACTATTTTGAAGAAAAGTGGAGTGGAGAAAGTAGAAATCTTGAAAATGGATATTGAGAAGACAGAACTAAGAGTTTTGGAGCCTTTCTTAAATAAATACCAAGTCTCCCAGGTAATAAACGATCTATAAGTGATAAATGATTCAGATAATAGTGGAAGTCCATGCAGATCCTTACAAAACAGTGAATCTTTTAAAATCGATAGCGTCAAGAGGTTACTTACTTCATAATTATGAAATCAACGGACGAACTCATACACTTTGTGAATATTCATTTATCCATTTCTCTGTATTGGAGAGATATGAGGCAACGTATTTGGCTAGATATCTGTAAACATCTTTTGTTCTGATAATAGAAAGTTTGGTTCAATAATCTATTAAAAAAATCATCACCATTCAAAGGACTGTAAAGAACTGTTTGAGCAGCTGTAGGGAAGCTTTTTGAAAACATAACGAATATCCATGACTCGAAAAAAAAAAACTTCATTCAAACTATGACTTGCAGCTCTCTCTAATACACATGGCTCCTCTCTTCTCATTTCTCTTCTTGTACTCTTCGTGACGCGAGATGATACGATGAACAATATCCGTCGTAGAGATAAATGGTGTCCTCTTCGTCTCCAAGAATCTATCGGCTTCTTTGAATGGAGTGAATATATCTCCTACGATTTCTCCATTTTCGTCTCTCCTTTCGTATGGATCAGCGTCATGAGCAACAAGATCGCACTGAAAATGTTTTGAGTATATAATTATATACCTGTATCGAATTAACAAATTCGACAGTGAAATTTAATGGAGGATGGGTGACTATTTCATCGACATATGGACAGAGGGAGACGGTTTTGATCCGTTCCTCATGAGTCATCACAGTCAGTCCTCCTTTGTACTTGATACACTCCTCGTCTGTGATTACTGTAAAGGTGATTAAATAGCTCTAAATAATGTTCCTACCTCCCACGACGAGATAAGAATTTGTAAAAGTCTCCTTCGCTTGTCTTAACTGCTCAACATGACCATAATGGAAGAGATCGTAGACTCCGCTGGAGTAGATGCGAACTCTTCGATGATCTATCTTCTAGCTGTAATGATGGAAAATTCACCTACCTGTATCCTTTTTAATTTCCCGAACTGTCAGTGGTATGAATTCATTGGCTGTGGAAGTATTCATTTAAAAATAATAAGAGAATGGTGTGATGATCCTTTGTAGCATTTTTCATAGCTTTAGCCATCTGTTTGATCAGCAGCTATTCAACTTTACGTGGTCATCCGACATCGATATGTACTTATTGATTCAGCCACAGAGACTACGTTGAAAACAATAGTGTTAATCTATACAATCATGTCCTGTTGAACTTGTCTAAAAAAATGCGATCTTCTACCCTCTTTCCCCTCTTTATTGGAACTGTTTTTGTTTTTATCCTCTTGGTACATCAAAGCTCCTGGAAACTTCATATAAATTCGTCAACTGTTGGACGTTATAGAAAAATTAAAAAAAATTATGATTGGCCGCCTGGAATACAAGAATTTGGAGAAGTAGGTGGTTTTATAAAAAAAAGAAGAACTTGTTCAGGGACCATGTATAAAACTTCTGGACCTGTTAACAGATAAAACATATATATCCTTGATACTCGATGTAGAGTTTGCAGAGAA
Source organism: Oscheius sp. DF5120 (assembly GCA_932521415.1). Taxonomy (NCBI): domain Eukaryota; kingdom Metazoa; phylum Nematoda; class Chromadorea; order Rhabditida; family Rhabditidae; genus Oscheius; species Oscheius sp. DF5120. Next base: position 6,316,631 of record OW051464.1, read on the forward strand.
AGTTTTGAAAAAAGATAATTGTACAGGGAATGGTAGGCTTTAAAGAGAATGAAACGAAGTCTTTAGACTTCCCTTCCCTTATCGCCCTTCCATCATTTGCCAACTTTTCTGGTTCACAAAACTATATGATGTATGACGATAATAAAAATAAAGACTACTATGTGATCTACGATAAGGAATTCAACCGAGCGTTGTTCAAGTAAAACTTATTGAAAAAGAACAAATTCTTTAGATATGACAGTACGACTGGCTCCATCTGGCGTGAGTACCGAAATTCTCTCTTTCCATCGAATGTCACTAAGTTCAAGGAGGTCTGGAAAAGATCGAGGTTATTGGATTGTTTGAATTTGAGGATCAAAACTAATCAGTCCCGCCACGAATGGAATGAAACCAAGGCTATAAGGAATATGAAGAAACTAGTTGCTCATTTTATGGCTTACGATATGTATATCTTCATCTCCTCCGGAACACTTTTGGGTCCGATTTAAGTAAAAAATTAGAATGAAATTCCAGGATGGTATAGAGAATGTGGATTCATTTCGTTTACTGGAGACATTGACTTTGGCTATAGAGAAGAAGAATGGAATCCAGAACCATTTGGTTCGATGGTGGAGCGATATGATCCGTTTCCAGTCAAATTTGAGTGGGGGAAAGTAATTTTATATTTTTCTATCGATGAGAATATTAGGCAGGAGAAAATAAAGAATTCACCTTGCGAACAACACCTCAAATAGATCTCTTTGAGGTGTACACTCGAAATGGCTCCTCCTACATGTCCGGCTTCGATGGCACTACAGTTCTCCGATATGTTTTTCCTTTTGTGTAAGTTATCGATCAATCATTGACCATTCACTGTCAGATTCGATGCTTTTTGTTCTGCCGACCTTCATGGAGCCCTTTTCTGGGTCACATGTGAGCCAGAGAAGGTTCTATTAACTCATTATGGAAAAAATTATACAAATCCTGACCCTGAAGCATACTACAGAAAAAATAATATTATGGTGCAATACAAGCAATTCACGTTTGAGGAGGCTCCCTACTTTATTATGAAATATCATGAGCGATTGTTGGTGGAGGAGGAACAGGCAGCTAACAAGACAACATCGTAATTGAATGCAGGGTGAATTTTTAATTCTGGACCTCCTGCCTGATTTTGAAAAAAACTGTTGCAGCTATTTTTGGAGATATTTTTTTCCATACTTTTTTCATTTTATAATTTTGTAGAATAAACTCGCAAGTATCTAATAAATGTAAAATGAAACGCTGAAATTATTTTTCTATTACATTGAAACTCCAATTTTCTAGAGTACACTTTCTATTATATTGTAGTGTATTATTTTTATTGTTCACTTATTCCCTTGACTTGTCTCTTTTTGTGCTTTGCATAGATCAAAAGTCTGTTGCTTAATATAAATATTTATAACTTCCTCAAGACAAAAGTCTCTTGAGTCGGTACAACACCAGTAACGTTAGCGAAGTCCTTGACCTCCAAAATCTGTGGAATAGGATTGGTATCGCGAAAGACGTGAAGCAGTTCGAATCCTATACTTCTGATATGAACAATTTGCCAAGCAACTCACCATTAAACATCATAGCTAATCTTATTCTCCCATACACCCTATGAGCATTGTAAACTAGTTCATCTTGCCCTCGAGGAAGGCCGAGGAAAAATATTCCTCCCTGCTTCAGCATGCATAGTACTTTCTGGGCTTCTCGAATGTCTCCAATGGGATCCTGCGGATCGCCATATCGTTGGAGACCGCTGTGTTCGATAGAAGAGAAGGAGACGACAAAATCAAATTTTCTCTGGCTGAAGAAGAAAGGATAAAAGCCTGAAGAGATAACCTACACCTTCCATGTCTTTGCATAGTCATAAGCATGAATAAACTTGACCTTATCTGTTCCATTAATAGTAATTTTTTGATAATCCACTGTAAGAAGTGAGGCAGCACCATTTTGAAGGGCTATCACTTCAACCCATGGTTTTTGAGAGCCAATAACACAGCCATGAAGACCTGTGACGTTCATATATTGCATTGAATGCATCACGGACACTGATAGAATGAATGAAATGAAATTGTACTGACTTCCAGGTAATCCATAATGTGAAAATATCCTAGGATCTGCATTCATCCATCCAACAATCTGATTCCAAACTTGCGGAGCAGGTGGCGCGAAACTGTTGTAATACCTCTAAAAGTAAAGGGTAAAATTAGATAATTCTTTTGGGCCTACCATTGTGAGAACTACATGCCCATTGAGAGTAAACTCTGATGTCAAGTTGGATGGAAATTGACTAGGTGGAGCTGGAGGTAGAACATAAGATAGTCCTATATCCAACCAGTCTGAGAAAATCTAAAGAGTATTTTAAGATAAATAAAAGTGAAGTTCACTTGATCACAAGTCTGTTGCTTGTTATTCTTTAATATCGGGATAGGAATTGTTGCCTTTTCGATCTCAAACCCATTTGGTTTGAATACTTCTTCATTGATCTGCTGATAACTGACATTTCCTTTGGCTGTTATCAAAATTCTATGTTCATATAAATAAATCGACTAATAATACTTACGTCTTAGATAGGTAATCTTTGAACGGCCCATTTGAATCGTCATCCTCTTTTTCGCCTCCCCAAGAGAATTTTAGCTGGGGAATGAAATTCTTTGGCAAGAGACTCTCTTGTCTTTCTGTTGTAATTGCATTGCTCGTTATACTATTCTCTCTCGGAGGTTTTTCATAGTTGAGGTATAAAATGAGACTGAAAAGAAAGAAAACAGTGATAAGAAAGATCCGTTCTTTTCGTAGGAAGTGGGAGCCAACGGTGACAAAAAGAGATCTAAAGGGTTTTAATTTTTCAATAATATTTTTTCAATACCTGTGCGAATTAGAATGAAAAGAAGGTAGAAGGTGAGTGGATTCCATTCAATACTTTTGTCAGCGAAAATACTTGTTTATCTGAGAACATTTTTTTTTGTTGTGATTAATGAGTTATAAAAAATGATGGCTCAATCTGTGACGAAAAATGTCTTTTCTACAAATGAATTGGAAACAATAGCTATGGTTTGGATGTGTATTTAGTTGTTGATCATCAGGAACTTACGATATATAAACTAAAAAATCTCTTGCCTTAATAGCTAAAGATTGCAATAATAGTGAAGTTCTTTGAACAATGAAAGATCACTGATTGTTTTCGTAGTAATGTTGAGAAGTAGTTTCAAAAAGTTTGAACAGCCAAGCAGGAGAACACCATATTTACACAGATTGTTTGATAAAAAATTTTGTCGTGCTAATATCGGAAACGTACAGTATGATACATTTTTCGAAGCCTAGTGGTCTTTTAATTAGGATGACAATCAAAAAGAATATACAAACGAATAGGCTTTTCATTTTTCTACAAGAGCTGCTATGATTCCAACCATGATTGAACGGAATGCCATTCCAAACCCTTAGCGAAAAATTTTGAAGAATCAATTCCGATTCTGTATCTACTAAAATATGTCCATCTCTCTTTCTTCCATATCTGTTATACTGAAAGTAATTGTAATTTCTGTTTTCAAGTTCTTCGGCAAGTTTATAACTTCTTCATCACTTTACGTGTCATACATTCAAAAATGAAACTGCCAACTTGAATAAATAACGGAAGCTAACAAGCCTGTTCAAACGAAGGGACATAAAACGTTCCATACCCATAGAGAACTTTTCCTTTGTTTTTCGTGTATTAACAAGTTATAAATCCAAGTCAAGCTCTTAATGCAATCTCTAAAATTCAACTTTTGAATCCAGCTGCCAGTTGTTTAGAGACCATTCATTTTTCATATAAAGTGGAAGATTTTTTCAACTGTCTAAAGTTACTCAAGAAACTGAAAAAAAAATTTAAAAACAAAAAAGTTTTTTTTAACTTCCCTATACATTTTTTCCGCCTAAAAAAAGTGGGAGGTGTTCATTATCTTTTGTATACATAGGTGTATTTATTTTGCGTGAAGAGTCATTCAAAAACCGACTGTACTTTTACTTTGATCCTACTGTATCTCCTAAAGTATGCCAGTTCCATTTAAGTATCTTTTCATTGTAAATTATTATAAATATGTTTTTACTTTCTTCTACTAGTCGTTAAGTTTTCAGTTTGCATACATCAAGCTCATGGACTTTGAATAAACGATTAGATAATAAATAGTATCAAAGAATATGAGAGTATAGAAGAGGAAGAAAAATATTAAACAGGTAAAAATGATAAATCTTCAAATTCTCAGTTTTATATATCAGATGCCGATGTCTGCAATAATGTGAACTGCTAACTCAAAAGTTACAACCCAATAAAATACCAAATGACAAGGGCTATCTGCTCCAAGACATGAAGATACAAAGGAAGATCTGTGTAGAAAAGCTACATGCCCAAAAACATATGGGTACGATTTGATTATAAGTAAACTTTCATTGCGTCGGTGTTATTCTTTTTCGTTTAAGGGGCAACAGTACAGGCTTGAATACTGGCAACATGGCTACAAAAATGCGCTCAAGCTGCTTCGCTAAGCTTATTTTTTAAGAGATTTTACCTTCCTTATTTTAGTAAACCCAATTTGACATGAAAAATAGTTTATATGGAGATAACTAGAAAGTTAACAATTCACCCCGAATTTTTATTTTTTTGGCTGGTCAGGCCAAAGACTCGTCATGTTTCAAATAACTAATCTATAGGGTTTATATTAGGTTGACATGGTCGCCTTGATTCTTCTAACAGAGTCCACAGCTACGGCCGCAGTATGAGGCTTTCTGGGCAGTCGTGTAGAACGTACTAGCGCAAAATTGGTTTTTCACCCAGTTGGCGCAGTTGGCGTTTGTGTCACCACAAGTGGCAGATGAGGCGGCACGAGTCGTGGCAACGACAGAGGCAGCAGTGGTGACGGTGTTGCACATTCCACAGGTTCTCTTGCAGTTTGTCGCAACGAAATCTTCCAGGCCCCTAGTAATGCAGACACTTCCTTGATTGAGACCACAATTAGGGGCAACGTCGATGCATCCTCCCATGAGACAGAATCCGCAGGCGGATGGACAATCCTCGGAAATGACTTGTCTCCAGGCTGTCGAGTCACACATTTCTTGAGTGATAGTGTTACAGGGGATTCTTGGTCCTAGAAAATAAAAGAGTCGCGATATAAAACTAACTAGCGACATTATCACATTTGTACTCAGGTGTCAAACAGCAATATCCGCAAAGTTTGGCACATGAAGCAACGGCAACATTTTGAAGGGTGTCTGGTGGTCCAGTGACGTCTGCAGCGGAGTTCTAGGAGGCTGATTCAGAAGCTAAAATATTCCTTACGATACACTTTGGTGGTCTGTCGACGTTTTGTCCCGGAGCGACAGCAGCTGGAGGAGCAAGAGTTCCGAAGAGAGTTGAACAGGCTATGTCGTCTTGCTTATTATTACATGAGGTGGCTGTGCGGATGTACTGAAGCTATATACCTCGATTATCTTGAACTTACCGTGCTGGTGGCACCGGTCTGAGTAGTGCAGTTCAGATCGATTTGGGTCATTCCAGCGAATGCCGTTGGCACGAGAAGAAGGAGAATGACGGAAAAGGCGACCATGTTATGACGAGTGATAATAGCTACCGACCTTGTTCTTTTATAGGTAGAATATTTTTGTCAATTACCAGCTATTCATACAACGCCAAAGATCATTCTATTGTGAGGAATATATCTGCATCAAAGCATACGTGTTTCCTGTCCTCGCATTTTTTTCAGAACATGGAGTACCCCCCCCCCCCCCCCCCCGCCCTTTCACCGATTGCGCGGACGCGTCATTTTTTTTTTTGAAACGGGACTGTCACCATTGAATTCAGGAGGGTTGAAAACCCCCAGACAGGTGTTGGTCAACTGATTCATATCGAATATCGGAGTTGTCGGAAAAAAATTCTGGAAAACTCGAAGCTCGACCGTTTCATTCTTACCCTAATTTCCGTTGTTTAAGCACGGTTCGTGTATAAGAACGGTATAGCCCCCAGCTAAAATATTTTTTTAGTTTTTTACTGTTTATTGCGAATTAGTTGCTCTTGTTTTAAGTTTTTTAACAATTGGTAGAGTTGGTATTGTTTAAATAAAGTTGAAGTTAAAATATTCAATAGGGCACTTGTCACAAGTCAACAAACTTTATCTACAAAAGAGAATAGAAGTGGTTGTTAATGTTTTTAATACCTAGTTAGTCCCCCGCGAATAAATGCGACCTCAGAAAGACGATTAGCCATGCTATTTACCAAATTCTGAAGAAGTTATGGCTCCAATTCGTTCGATGCATCCAGCACAGCTACGAAATTGCTTGCCGTTCGCATAATTTTGCTGACAATAATCTCCCAAATATTTTTGATAAAATTCAGGTCCAGACTGTAAGCTCTAGAACGTCAATGTTGCTGGCTTGAAGCCAGTTCTTAGTGGATCTGCTGGCATGAGTAGCCACATTTTGTCAATCAGATTGACGGATAAGCCAAGCTGTTGAGCAATGAATTTGCGTGACATCCCACGCGCGAGAAGAACATCAATTTGGCATTATGAAACGCACTTTAGGCATTGCTAAATTTCTAAACTTTTCGTCATCCAGATATAAAAAGTTTAATCCCACATATTTATTTGCATTTTAACTGGTCAGGTCAAATGACTTATGATAGTTTCAAATACAGCTTAAATACTACTCTACAGTGACTTTTAAAACATTTGTACATGATCGCTTGTGAAATTTGTTGTTGGCTTAGCAAAGTCCACAGCTACGGCCACAGAATTGACGTTTCTGGGCCTGGTTGTAGAACGTGCTGTTGCAGAAGCCGTTGCGAACCCAGTTGGCGCAATTGGTGCCAGAATCAGCGCATATTCCTGTTCCAGCAGTAGTTACAGATCCAGAGGTAGCAGTAGTTACTACAGAACCAGCGGTTGTTGTGGAAGTGCAGAGGCCACAGGTTCTTCTACAATTTGTCTGGACAAAAGATTCCAGTCCAATCGTCACGCAGACACTTCCTCCATTGAGAGCACAGTTAGGGGCGACATCGATGCATCCTCCCTCTAAACAGAATCCACAGGCGGAGGGACAATCCTCGGCAATGATTTGTCTCCAGGCTGTCGAGTCACACATTTCTTGAGTGATAGTGTTACAGGGGATTCTTGGTCCTAGAAAGAAGGTATGATGAGTATACTCGACTTACTAGCGACATTGTCACAATTGTACTCAGGTGTCAAACAGCAATATCCGCAATGTTTGGCACATGAAGCGATAGCAACTGTTTGAAGGGTGTCTGGTGGTCCAGTGACGTCTGCAGCGGAGTTCTAGGAGGCTGATTCAGAAGCTAAAATATTCCTTACGATACACTTTGGTGGTCTGTCGACGTTTTGTCCCGGAGCGACAGCAGCTGGAGGAGCAAGAGTTCCAAAGAGAGTCGAACAGGCTACATCGTCTTGCTTATTACTACAAGAGGTAGCTATGCGGATGTACTGAAATTCATTTTCTCGATGTTCACGAAGTCTTACCGTGCTGGTAGCACCAGTCTCAGTAGTGCAGTTCAGATCGATTTGGGTCATTCCAGCGAATGCCGTTGGCACGAGAAGAAGGAGAATGGCAGAAAAGGCGAACATGTTGTGACAAGTGACGAACATTATCAGATGTGTTCTTTTATAGTATGAAATTTTTTCTGTGTTTCTCAGCTAATTCAACATTATGACAATTACGCTTTTTGTGGCGGGCCTAATCCCTACGGCGGTCATTGTGAACATGTGTTTTTGGCTAATAGTACAATAAATCTAGACAGATATTTGTGAACATTTAATCGAAGGTTGGCAAAGTTTATGCATTAGTGCCTTTAATGTCAGACTATATTTTTGCATTTTTCATTAATTATATGGTTTTGATGAAAACGTAACTATGTAATCGACTTTAATTACATAATATATTGAATGAGTCAATAAATGTAATCCTACGTTGTCATCAATGCGTTAAAGGAACAGTGCCACAACTTTGTACTGCTCGTCTGCGTATCACTTTTAGGGTACTGTAATTATCACAAGAAGTCATTAATTAAGTCGGTTACTCGCGATATTTGTTGTTCTCTTTTCCTTTTTTTGCCGGAAATAGATTCTACGCACAAAATTATATATACTAAATTACATAAATTTTTATATCATGCCTACTGGGAGTAGGAAATGAAGAAAGAGAGTCGTGCATTAGCTAGACCGATAGGAATTTAATTCACAAAGATAATGGTTTTTTATGTTTATTTATTACTTCATGTTTACTAGGCCACAAAAAAAATTCCATAAAAAATCCCAAAAATTCAGTATAAAAAAGAAAACTTCGAGTAAACCGGATAAGTAAACCTCAATTTTTAAATTGCGCGCGCAAGGGGAAATTGGAGACAAGAAGTAGGTTGTGTGGCACTGTTCCTTTAAGCTATTTAAACTTTGATTTTTTGCTATACTTGTTATGTTCATCCCTATTAGACTATAACTACTATTTCTGGAAACTAACAAAATTGCAAATGTTAAACTAAGGTATTATCTAGCTATAGAAAACCATATCATCAGAATAGATTATTGTTTTTTTTTAAAGTAACGCCAGGTCGACATCGATAGCCTCCAAAGAACTCTAGCAAGCATACCAATTTAAAATAGGATTCACTTCGACAGTTTCCAGCGAAACTATGTCATATGCCTGAAAGTGACTCTAAGGATTATATTTATTCCTTTGACAGATTCTAAATACGTTTGGTCTTTGACCTGCTTCAGCACATGGAACACGTATCTCTTCGAACGGCAATGGGTTGCACAATAGGCGGAATTGTTCTTTGTTGAATTAGCTGAAACTCGGGGGAAGACATCTGAGTATAAAAGAACAAGGTCGGTAGCTATTATCACTCGTCATAACATGGTCGCCTTCTCCGCCATCCTCCTTCTTCTCGTGCCAACGGCATTCGCTGGAATGACCCAAATCGATCTGAACTGCACTACTCAGACCGGTGCCACCAGCACGGTAAGTTCAAGATAATCGAGGTATATAGCTTCAGTACATCCGCACAGCCACCTCATGTAATAATAAGCAAGACGACATAGCCTGTTCAACTCTCTTCGGAACTCTTGCTCCTCCAGCTGCTGTCGCTCCGGGACAAAACGTCGACAGACCACCAAAGTGTATCGTAAGGAATATTTTAGCTTCTGAATCAGCCTCCTAGAACTCCGCTGCAGACGTCACTGGACCACCAGACACCCTTCAAAATGTTGCCGTTGCTTCATGTGCCAAACTTTGCGGATATTGCTGTTTGACACCTGAGTACAAATGTGATAATGTCGCTAGTTAGTTTTATATCGCGACTCTTTTATTTTCTAGGACCAAGAATCCCCTGTAACACTATCACTCAAGAAATGTGTGACTCGACAGCCTGGAGACAAGTCATTTCCGAGGATTGTCCATCCGCCTGCGGATTCTGTCTCATGGGAGGATGCATCGACGTTGCCCCTAATTGTGGTCTCAATCAAGGAAGTGTCTGCATTACTAGGGGCCTGGAAGATTTCGTTGCGACAAACTGCAAGAGAACCTGTGGAATGTGCAACACCGTCACCACTGCTGCCTCTGTCGTTGCCACGACTCGTGCCGCCTCATCTGCCACTTGTGGTGACACAAACGCCAACTGCGCCAACTGGGTGAAAAACCAATTTTGCGCTAGTACGTTCTACACGACTGCCCAGAAAGCCTCATACTGCGGCCGTAGCTGTGGACTCTGTTAGAAGAATCAAGGCGACCATGTCAACCTAATATAAACCCCTCTATAGATTAGTTATTTGAAACATGACGAGTCTTTGGCTTGACCAGCCAAAAAATAAAAATACGGGGTGAATTTTGTTGTAATTGTGGAGCTGTTTTTCATCCTACTGTACCTTCGACTCTTCGACATCTTGAATTTGTTGACTAGATAGGGATAAGTCTCTATTCCGTAAAGTTTCTGGATCTGTCTATTTTCTCCAGAGGTGTCTTCCATCTTTCTGAAAAAGTACCTCTCTCCAACATAATACTTTTTTTAAAACAATTATATGTGTATAACTTCTGGATCCGCTCCGTATTTTTTATTTGCACTCTAACTAACGATTGAGCACACAATCTGTCTCTCTCTATTCGACTATATTTTTCCAGTTGTAACGTTTAGCAAATGATTTTTTGTGGTACTATAATTGCCACTAAGAAATCCATGTTACTTGTATTATGTTTTTCAGGTGAGCTTTTTACATTTTTTACAACAAGTTGTTTTAATTTTTATGGTTTTTATGCAAAAATGTTTAGTTGTTTCTTAAAGGAATATTGTATATTTCAGTGACTTCAATACTGTTCATATTTATGTTGAATGAACATACTCTAATGGGAAATTATGCAATGGTGAAGCATTCACCAAAGAACTATTCAATGTCAGCCATACAATGCAAGTCAGTTAACCCTACTAGCCTCAGTTTGTTAGACCAGTTCCATCTAAGCTACCTCGACGAAGAAAAAGATATCTATCATCCACATTCAATTCAGGAATAAGAGGCGGATTGGGTAAGACTGTCTTTGGATGAGAAGATGATTTCAGGAAACAATCTTTTCGAACTGTTGGCTATTATTGGAGTGGCTGACACCCTCAATCGCATTCCTTATATTCAAAGTAATAACATCAATGTTTTGTCTGTACTTGATAGCCGTATTCGGCCGTTCTTTCCGCTATTAGAGGAACAGTTCAAACTCGTCTATTGGAATGTATTGCATTGTGTTGCTCTTAGTATATTTTATTAGATAACAACCCAGCAAGTGTGGTTCAACGAGGGTCGGTGCTGTATTTTTGACAATCCAGAAAGATTGAGGAATAAAACAGACGAGTATTTGTTATTGCAAGGAGCGTATTTTCAGGTATAGATGGAAACAATGATTTCTCGAACCTAGTCTTATATAGAGCTATAAATATTTTGACCATATGAGAGCAGAAGTGAGAGACTGGTTGACTCCTAATAGAACGATACTCCGACAAGCTGAAGCTCATTTTCCATTGGATTATAGAAACCGCTTTCTGTAAGTTAAAACTAGCTATAAGACTATTTTCAGACTTTGTATTCATGTTCGCCGAGGTGATTTTACTAATGACACAATGCATGAGGGAACAGAAAGAAACTTTACGGTACACGCTATGTCCTATATCTTGAAAAAATGTAAGCCAAGTTCTCTAAACGATACTGTTTCGTAATGCAAATTTTTTTCAATGATTTAATTTTCTATGAAATATAAAAAAACCCTTCAACACAAAATCTACAAAATTTATCAGTTAGCTATATAACCAGAAATAATACTTTCTTTAGCGGTTTCCTTAATTCTTTCTATTTCTAAGTCGAAATTTTCACAATTCGGGAATGAATTACAGAAAAAAGAGCTATATCCTGTAACCATTGCAGATTATCAACCAGGAATACGTCAAGGCGTCGTCATCCTGGGTAATGATCCCCAATGGATGAGGAACACTTTTGGAAGTGAGTCACATAAATTTGACATATAATTCAGTATATACTGACGTATTTATCAGTCAGAATACAAAAGAACAAGACATGGCCTTCAGTCGAAAATACTGTGACGTCTTTCTCATTACCGCTCCATCTTCTACATTTGGATTCTTTCTTGGGTACTTATCAAAAAACTTCAATGTTTATTATCGAGATATATACACAACAAAAGATAGGGTAATTTTTAACAAGAGAAGAAATATTTTTAGGTACAAGGACAAATGATACAAGCTGATTTCTATCCGTCAAATTGGACAAAAATGCTAGAAATGAATGGGAAGTTTTTTGAAATGTCCAATTGGCCATGAATAAAAATGTTCTCAAGCAATAGTCTCCAAGTATTTCGCCAGAAACAAAATACGGGATGTATTATTTATCCATATTTGGAGTTTAAAACTAAACTTCTACATATAGCAATGTATTTGGTAATACCTAATGAAAGATTTATAATTCAAATGTAGTTTTAATATAACTTCTACCAACTTAAATATCACTTTTACCACTTCCTCTAATCTCTAGTTCTATCGAAATGCATATCTTATTTCTCGTTTTAACCAACATCTTGTCGGGTTTTCTTTCATATAATTTATTCAAATTAAAATTTAGGTTAATGATCACAGTTATAGTCTCAGCTGTGATGGTTGATAAGCGGCCTTATTAACTTCTGAATCAGTCAAAAAAAAAAATAAACATTTTTTGGAAAATTAATCTGAGCACAAAAATTATAAATAGAGATGTAAAGAGCACAAAAATAAGGCAGAGAGAAATGCTGATGAAAAAATGGAGAAAAGAAATAGAAGAATGAATGAGAATAAAATGTTGGGGACAGATGATAAATATAAAATCCTAACCCAACCTGCTAGCTAGATAAATAAATTATAAATAGAAAAGTTGTCCGGGCATATATAAGAATAGACCCCCCCCCCCCCTTTCATTAAGAATCGTCCCCCAAATATTGGGTATACAATCGCCCTCCACCATGGTGGGGGGGGGGGGGTAAAATATTATAGCTATTTAATTAAATCCCCTCCCCCTCCCCCACCTGGTTGAATATCAAATGGGTCAAAGTATTTTCAAAAAAAATTATTTTGGCCTAAACTGTCATTTACCTATTCGCGGTTCAGTCGTGCGGTGCTTTTTTTTTCTTTGTAATTACAAATTTATACGTTTTTCTTGGATACCGATTGTTTAAATTAGACTTATTCGCTAGTTTTATCAAAATGAGGTTGAATGAAATTCGTAGCCTTTCTGATTTTAACCAGAATTTTCCAGATGAACGTTCTACTGTAGATGCCCTTATGGAGTGCGAAATCATTCATAAAAAGGCAATATGTAACAAGTGTGGAAACGAAATGAAACTTCGCATTGCTTCACACAAAAGTGTTAAGCATAGTTCACATTTTGTGAGGTTAGTTTCTTTCTTGATGTTATTATTGTTTAAGGGTTGCTAGCTGTGGTACTATTGTTTGTACCAACAGTATAGAGAGTTTCCGTTTTGGTGATAAACACTCCACGTCATATGTTCCGAAGGACATTTTGTTTAAGTGGGGTGATCCTATACCCAAACATCTCGTGGGGGGGGGGGGGGGCAATTCTTTAAAATTCCCAGTTGTCCTTCGGAACATATGACGTGGAGTGTTTATCAATCCTTTTGAGTTTGTCCAGCTATGTTGATTAGCGCCTAGCAGATGATTTTTGCATTCCGTATAGTAGCTACTCATAATTTTATCCCTCTTTTATTATGTTTCTCAGGTAAGTTACGGTTTGTTTCTTGTGTAACAGTTATAGTATATTCAATATTATTTGCTATGGTGAATCAAAACAAGCTGAAGAGAAGCTATTCGATGGGAAATTATACCATAAAAAGAACATGCGAGTGGGCTCTTAATTTTCGACAATGGTTTTTAGAATTGTCTCTGTGGCTCCTTCTCGACAGAGAAAAGGATTTTTATCCTCTACTTTCAGTTCAGGAATGATGGGTGGTCTGGGTAAGCTTTCACTCAACCTTCAGACTAATTTAGGAAATAACTTATTTGAATTATTGGCAGTCATTGGCATTGCTGACACCCTCAATCGCTTTCCCTATATTCGAAGTGACGATTATGATACATTAAACAAAATTAACTTAATTCGCCAGTTATTTCCTCTTCTGGAAAAACAGTTCAAACTCGTTTATTGGAATGTATGTCTATATTATAGACTTTTAATTAAAATTCAGATAACACCAGAAGTAGTATTCTTTCAATTTAACAGTTGTTGTGCGTTTGATAATCCAGACAGGTTGAGAAATATGACAGAAGATTATTTGCTGTTACGAGGGTCGTACTTCCAGGTATGGTTAATTTTCTAGATATACTTGAGTAAATATAGAGTTTTAAATACTTTAACCATTTGAGATCAAAGGTGAAAGAATGGTTGACGCCAAATAGTACGGTACTTCGAGGTGCAGAAGCACAATTACCCAGCGATTACAATGATCAATTTTTGTGAGTAGTTTAGAGAAGCAATCAGTCCTTTCAGACTTTGTGTTCATGTTCGCCGAGGTGATTTTACTAATGACACAATGCATGAGGGAACAGAAAGAAACTTTACGGTACACGCTATGTCCTATATCTTGAAAAAATGTAAGCCTTTTTATTTTATCATTTTTTAGATTTCCAATTAGGAAAGAGACAGGGAGTCGTTGTCATGGGCAATGATCCTCAGTGGGCGAAAGATACATTTGGAAGTCAGTAATTATGAGAAGAAACATATATTTTAGCCTACACTGATGTATTTATCAGTCAGAATACAAAAGAACAAGACATAGCCTTCAGTCAAAAATACTGTGACGTCTTTCTCATTACCGCTCCATCTTCTACATTTGGATTCTTTCTTGGGTACTTATCAAAAAACTTCAATGTTTATTATCGAGATATATACACGACAAAAGATAAAGTATGGATACATGGAAAAACTACTTTTTTAGGTACAAAATGAAATAGTTCTCAACGATTATTACCCGCCCAGCTGGAGAAAAATACTTGAAATAAACGGAAAATTTTATGAAATGCCTGACAAGCTGTAAATTAATCATATTTAACTACTCACAGAAAAAGTTAATAGTTAACAGCCCACATGATATTGAGCCAATAAGAGAGAGCAAACATACAATAAATAATTACCGAAAGAATGGAGCTATCAAAACTATTTAGTTTCAGAAATTTGCAAGCCTTAATGTGATTATGGTATAGTACTATGTAAGATCCCGATCCGATATATTGTAATTCTACCTTTTGTTCATCCCAAAGTCAGTCAATTTGGTGCACGGTCGTGTCCCCTCTCTATCCCTATCTCTCTCTAACATAAAAGCCTATGTACTAAGGAGAACTAAATTTTGGCATCAATATCGATGGAAACGTAAACCGCATGCCTTTTGCTTTTTTTCTCTTTCTAGATTCAATAGAAAATATCCAGCGCGTCAATCCTCGGAAAGTTGTCGAGAGCTATCTTGAAACTAGGCACAGTACCATAAGTAAAAAAAATAGAAAAAACAGAAAACAAATCGTTTGAATAATTGAATAATAGCAAAAGCTATTCGGACCGAAGTCTTGTGGTAGATCGTTCAACCTCTCTCGAGGTAGTTCCATTCTGCTTGCGTCCGCCTCTAGGGTCATGGCCCCTTTTCCTGACAGTCAGAAAAGCTGAGAAAAATTAGTAACAAACAGCGTACACTGAATTTTTTATTTTGGCTGGTCAGACCAAAAAAATAGTCGTGTTCGGAAAATAAATACAGTTATACTAATCTAAGAGAAGAATAAATACAAAGGTATGAACTAAGCATGTTCGCCATAATTCTTCAAATATTCAGCACAATCCACAGCTTCGACCGCAGAGTTGTTGTCTTTGACTGATCTGGTAGAAGTTGTTGGTGCAGAACCCATTTTTGATCCATTGGGCACAATTGATATTCGTGTCGGTACATCCACCAATACGGGTAGTGAGTCCGGGTCGAATCGTCGTGGCACCAGATCCAGTGCAAAGACCGCAGGTTCTCTTGCAGTTCATCGCAACAAATTGCTCCATTCCGATGGTCACGCAGACACTTCCTCCATTGAGAGCACAGTTAGGGGCGACATCGATGCATCCTCCCTCTAGACAGAATCCACAGGCGGATGGACAATCTTCAGCGATCGTTTGTCTCCAGGTTGTCGAGTCACACATTTCTTGAGTGATAGAGCTACAGGGAATTCGTGGTCCTGTAAATGCATTAAAATATTGGAATAGCAAAAACTAACTAGGAACATTGTCACACTTGTATTGGGGCGTCAAACAACAATATCCACAGTGTTTAGCACATGAAGAGATGGCGACAGTTTGGAGACTATCCGCGGGTTTTTTAACGTCTGCCACGGCGTTCTAAACGTCTAATTCAGGAGCTAAAATATTCCTTACACTACACTTTGGTGGTCTGTCGACGTTTTGTCCCGGAGCTACAGCAGCTGGAGGAGCAAGAGTTCCGAAGAGAGTCGAGCAGGCTACATCGTCATTATTATTACACGAGGTGGCTGTGCGGATGTACTGAAGTTTAAATGCCTTGATTATCTTGAACTTACCACGCTGTTAGCGCCGGTTTCGGTAGTGCAGTTCAGATCGACTTGGGTCATTGCAGCGAATGCCGTTGGCACGAGAAGAAGGAGGATGACGGAAAAGGCGACCATGCTGATGAGTGAGGGAACACTAATTTTGTGGCTCTTTATATTACTCTATTTTTTTCAACTTCAGCTATTCACACAGAAAAAATTCAATCTATTGTTTACGTGCACCTTTTGTCTAGCTGCGAGACTTTACACCTTTTTTGCCGTTCGGATGACTTACAATACGTATATCATAATTGAATATGACGACATATAACACATATACATATCACACATAAATTATAATTACTTACATAGTAATACAACATGCGGAGAACGTAGATCTATTTTTACCGAATAAAGTAAAGTTAAAAATCTTAGTATTATTTAAAATATGATGAAGAGACTATAATTACTTGGATATCTAACTTTATTTTTACCGAATTTAACAGATCGATCTGTTAAAATGCTCTTGTATTTTTTAATTATGTGTTATATGTCGTCATATTCAATTATGATATACGTATTGTAAGTCATCCGAACGGCAAAAAAGGTGTAAAGTCTCGCAGCTAGACAAAAGGTGCACGTAAACAATAGATTGAATTTTTTCTGTGTGAATAGCTGAAGTTGAAAAAAATAGAGTAATATAAAGAGCCACAAAATTAGTGTTCCCTCACTCATCAGCATGGTAGCCTTTTCCGTCATCCTCCTTCTTCTCGTGCCAACGGCATTCGCTGCAATGACCCAAGTCGATCTGAACTGCACTACCGAAACCGGCGCTAACAGCGTGGTAAGTTCAAGATAATCAAGGCATTTAAACTTCAGTACATCCGCACAGCCACCTCGTGTAATAATAATGACGATGTAGCCTGCTCGACTCTCTTCGGAACTCTTGCTCCTCCAGCTGCTGTAGCTCCGGGACAAAACGTCGACAGACCACCAAAGTGTAGTGTAAGGAATATTTTAGCTCCTGAATTAGACGTTTAGAACGCCGTGGCAGACGTTAAAAAACCCGCGGATAGTCTCCAAACTGTCGCCATCTCTTCATGTGCTAAACACTGTGGATATTGTTGTTTGACGCCCCAATCCCGTTGATGCTTTACGTTGTACTCTAATCGATCCAAACCAAGGTGGACGATGGGTCAGTGCTAACTGCAGTCAAAGCAATGACTTCGTCTGTGGCTTTCCACAACGGACAACGGATATGTGTCTCTCAGGATGGACACTGAATTTGGATAATAATTTCTGCTACAGAGTCAGTAAAATATCAAATAGTGATGTTTAAATTTTCTAGAAATTCAACGACTTTCCTCGTCTCAATTTCGACCAAGCACAAGCCCGCTGTCGGCAGTTTGGGGCTAATTTGGCTTCAATTGCAGATCAAAGCGAAAATCATTTCGTAGCTGGTAAATTATTCATCTAAATATATCAATATCTGGTTATAGTCTTGGCATCCAGTAGTTTGAGTCGTAGTGCAATTCAAGACAATACATGGATCGGATTAAGAAAAGTAAATCAGAGTGTGAATGCCAATCCTGCCTTCTTCCGATGGGTCGATGGGACAAGAGTACAGTATGTGAACTTTGGAGCGGGAGAACCGAACGGAGCCACAGAAGAGTGTATCGTTGTAAGAAAAACAACTTAATGAAGTACATTGATTTAGATGATCTCTAGTTGGAACTACTTCCGACTGACAGATTTTTCCAGATGGTACGACCAGAACTGCAATCTGCCACACGATAATTTCATTTGTAAAATGGCAGCTACTTAGCTTATCATAATAATAATAACCGTTAAAAAAAATGAAAAGTATATTTTTTATATCGATAAGCTTAAGCCAAATAAAGGATGTGCATGTAGTTTTATCGCTTCTTTTTATCTGGAATCGCGGAACTTGTCGCACAATTGTGATAATGTTAAGTTAAGAATTAACGAGACAGAAGTCAAACAAAGATTCTTAGTAATATATATATTGGCTGAATAACCATAAGTGTGGAATTAGAAATCAATATATCAATCAGCAGACTAATGCCGCCTGGGTTACTGGGTTAACCTGATCGCTTATTCAGGTAAACATAAAATAACACTAGAAACATTTTTGATCGTGTTTGTATTGTGTGGAGATCTATTGAACACTTTTGAACACAAGACGTCATCTACTTTTTCCATTGGTAGTCCCATTTGATAAAACAATGATCTCATGTTTCTTCCTTTGCTGAAACTAAAAGATCTTTTGTAGTACCAGACAATTTTTTGTAAGCTATTTAAAGAATTAAAGTCTGACGTTCTCCTGCAACATAGTTCAACCTGTAATCCGCTGGGCAAAGATAAAAAAAACATCGACAACGAACAGATTATGAAGATTTCGGGAAAGAGATCGAAGTTCATTTTGAAGAAAAGACTAAAGGACATAAAAAAATAAAAGTTGAAAGTGAAAAGTAAAATGAAAAATATTTTTCATCTGTTCATTCAAAATTTAAAAAAAAACATTAAGGTAACCTACATTAATGTTTGAGACGGCCACTAAATAGAGAAATCCGAAATGGACACGGCAAAAAAAAAAAATGATTCCAAAAAGAAATCAGCAATTTTGGAATTGGTTTTGGAAAATTCCAAAATGGAAACGACCCATTTCGGTTGAATTTGTACGTAATACATATTATTCTTTGAAACACGGCCCGTAATGACAAATATTCTTTTTCAAAACGGCCAATATCTTTTTGGATCGTTTCCCCAGTCGTGTTTGGCCGTATTTGCCCGTTTCCATTATTTCCCTTAGCCATTTAGTGGCCATCCCTAATATTTTTTACATTCAAATTTGCACTTTCGATAACCCATGACAACTTGCCATACTCATCTTACATTGACTGTTTATAAACGTTCAAATAATTGTTCCAGATTTCATGAACAATTCTAAACCTCTTTTTACAAAAAATTGGATAACTTACTTATTAGCTACTTGACATGAAATTATTGTACAAAATGGATTATTGCATTCCGCCATGTGTTGAAACGTCGACGACATTTCCCGACAACCAGGACGAGGACATTGTTTTCCTCCAGCGCAGAGCTTCGCATGGTTATAGATGTCAATCAGGTTATCCATGCTTGTTGGATTTTGGATTGTTGGATTGAATGAATTCATCTGAAAGTTAGTAAATATACAGCTATGCAGTAGAAAAGTAGAAAATAGTAGGAATATGTACAATTAGCCTCATTTAGCGCCGATGTATTTTATAAATAACTATCATGTGATAGACTTATATAGCCGACAAATTGAATAGTTAAAAAGTGAGTGAAGGAATGCTTGTTACTGTTCGCTTGTGGCAAACTGCTCTTTACCTAGCATAGGTAAACAATAATGGAGACTTGCAGACTTGGGAAGAGCAGAGTTTGTAAATAAGTGTGCGCAGATGAGTGAAAAAGTATCTTTTTGAACTCTTAAGACTTAATCATTCATACTCTATCATCAAAAATAAGAATTTAAAGATAATTTTTTTAGTCGATTATTAATTTGCTGAGCTGAAGGCATCTTTTTTTGAGGATTAAAAAACGAAGGAGCAAACATATAATATTAACCATTGAAATGATCAAAGGATATCAACGGAAATATGTTGTGAGAAATTTTTTAAAACATCTGTAGAATAGTGTTCTGCTATAAAGAAAACAAATTTATTGAACAAATGATAAATCCTTAATTTATGCTTTAATGTGTAGCTTACTTTTTTTATATTGAGACGATGTCATGGCTAGTTGATATATTAGAGAACTTAGAACTGCTACCCTAATTTATAGAAACCAAAAAATAGGCCAAAGCCTTACACAGGTAAAGTAATCTTCACATTTTTGTCTATTATCCAGCAAATCAGTATGAAGATTGGATGCTATTCTGTTAATCAGCCGTTTTAGTTGGAAAACTCGTTATTTGAGAATAATATCTACCCAATTGTTCTGACAAGTAGGAACTCCGCCTCCCTTTTTAAAGCAAATAATAGGAAGGCCGAACACCAATATTGTATTAACCTTTAGATAAGTTTCTACATCAGCATCAAGTGCATTCACACAATTTTATTATTTATCTAGTACTCCGTGTACCGAGCGCGAACAAGTATGTAGTTTTGTCCGCATCTTTCCTTTGCTATTCCACTATACATGTCTGCCAATAGTGAGACGTGTCAAATCTGTAGGATGTACACATTCAGTTATAATTTTCCTTATTTGTAAACACACATAAAAATTTTTTTTTGGTGTATAGTATGATAAATTCAATTAGAATGGGTATTAAAAAGTCATACTGAAGATGTCTTACAGTTCTGTTCTTTTTTCAATTCAATATACTTGTTTAGATGTGCTCCTGTAATACTTCAGTATGGACGAATAATTTACTCGATGTTTATCATCAGTCGAAGCCCTGTGTTGGAGGGAAACATTGTCCCTGTCCTGGATGTCGAGAAATGTCGTCTACCTTTCCACAAAAAAAAAGATCGAAACTGTCAGATAATTTCCTGTCGAACGACTAATAGGTAAGTAAATACATAATTAGTTTTTTCTTCAGCATTGTTAATCATTTTTGGAGTAATTTTTTGAAAGCTCATGACTATGGATTTAACTGTCAAACTTCGTTACTTTCATCTAAGAAAACAACTGCTGAGCAGAAGGTTCATTCCTACTTTGACTAATATTTTTTTCAGATGAAAACTTCTACTTCTTTCCATACTCTTCCACAAATGGACAAACAAATGTGTCCTCGACAAACTGCTCTTTACCTAGCATAGTTTTAAAAATTTCTCACAGCTGTATCCTTGATCGGATCTATCATTATTATTATATAGTGCTCCCGATTCGATATATTGTAATGGGACCTGGCGAACGGTTGTATCCCCTCTCTCTCTAACATAAAAGCCTATGCACTATAAGCCTAGATAGAATCTATCATTATTATTGTATAGAATTCAGCAAATCTGGGATAAAATATCCGAAACAGTGGAAATGATAGATACATAGAGGATACTGTATGTCAATAATAGATGCAACGAGTTGTATTGTGCGTTAAATGATTGAGTGATTTAATTTTTTTGATAACATTTTCTCGTACTTGATGATTGAGACAATAACAAAAAAATAAAACAGATTGATCACTTCATTATTTTTATTTTTGGCTGGTCAAACCAAGAGAATCGTCGTGTTTGAAAACTAACAACTACTGAATGTTTTTGAAAAAAGATTGAATATGACGTTTTGCTGCTCTTTTTTAACAGAATCCACAGCTTTGGCCGCAGAATTGTCTTCGTTGGAGCAGAGTGTAGAAGCTATTGGAACAAAATCCATTTCTAACCCATTGAGCACAATTAGTATTCGTATCTCCACATGGACTTGGTGGTTGAGTAGTTGCTACTCTAGGAGCAACAGTAGTAGCTCCAGAAGGTGGACAGAGACCACATGTCCTCTTACAGTTTTCTTGGACAAACTGCTCCAATCCGATGGTCACACAGACACTTCCTCCATTGAGACCACAATTTGGAGCAACATCAATACATCCTCCATCAAGACAGAAGCCACATGTATTTGGACAATCCTCGGCAATGATTTGTCTCCAGGTTGTCGAGTCGCACATTTCATTTGTCACAGTATTACATGGAATTCTAGGTCCTTAAAAATGTAATTGAACAAATTGGAACAAAAAACAAACGTGGCTTATTGTCACATTTAAATTCCGGAGTAAGGCAGCAATAGCCACAAGTTTTGGCACAAGTAGAAATAGCAAAGGGTTGATTGGCATCTGGAGGATTAGTATCGGTGCCAGCTCCATTCTAAAAATCCATACAACATTTCACAGCATACTCACAATGCATTTTTTTGGTCGTTGTCCTTTTCCTCCGGCAGCAATAGGAGGAGACATCGTAGGTCCGAAAATTGTTTCGCAAGCAGCAGTATCTTGCTTATTGTTGCAACGAGCAGCATTGAACAGCCACTGATATTATTAAAACTATTTCTTTTGATGTCTTACTGTGCTTGTAGCTCCCGTATTGGTGGTGCAGTTAAGATCTCCAGTCTGTGCTCCAACATCTCCAGCGTAAACTGAATACAGATGAGCGAAGAGGAAAAAGATGATCATGTTGACGAGTGGAGAACTGTAATTTATTAGCTCTTTTATAGTCACCGATCACCCACCAACTTCAGCTAAGTAAACATTTCTACTTATTGTTTCCACATTTTTCTCAAATAAAACGTTAAACGATGACACATTGATGGTACATGTGGAGAACTGTAATTTGTTTGTTTTTTAAAATTTAAAACAAAATAAATAAATAGTAGTTATTATCTCATACTGCGAAATGGTGAATATTTTTTTCAACAATATTACTGTATTGCTGACCTCATTTATAAAAATAGACTTTTTAGTGTTGCGCGTATGATTCTTTCTGACTATTGACAGAGTATGAATCTAGAAAATCTTGAACAACAGCTTTTTCTCAAAATTAATTCCGAGTTCAACAAAATTTTTTCTCACCAAGAAGGCAAAAAATAAAATTGCTGTTTGTCATGTTGATACAAACCCCTTTTTTTAAATAAAAATATTTTTTACTTTTTCTGTAAAAATCACTTCCCATGATGGGACCGCGATCAGGTGTAATTCCGATCCCGTCCCGGTGAAAACATTGGCTCACTTTTTAATTTTTTTATTTATTCTTGGTGATATTTAACAATTACCACCCCCTTGACTTAACCACAACAGATTCTAAACAATTCAAAGTAACTGTTTCTTCACTATTAACTAATGGAACTAATACAGTTTTACGTTTTTAAATTTTGGAAAAAAATCGGCTTTCATACACTTTTGTCCTTATGATACTAAATTTCTATTAATAATTTTGTGCGATAATGTTTTGTTCATAAATTATTTTCTTTTTCTATTAGCAATCTTATTTTCAGTTGTTGTCTTCAGAACTATATTACTTAGATCTTTTATTTGTATTAAAAAATAAAACACAAAGTAAAGACAATAAATATAGTCTAGTTCCAACGAAAAAAATCGGCCCATTGCGCATCCTTTTTTATCAGCATAATGTCATTTATCACAATCCTTCAGAGTTCGCACTGAAACTCATCAGGAACACGAATGATCTATCGGATACTGTAGAAATCTTGATGCAATTCAACATGCATCAAAAAAATAAAACAATTAGATTATTTTCTCTTATTCTTATGTATAGACTATTATTTATCTATAGAAATACTGCTTAATTCCTAATTTTTAACAAGCATATGTACTTATTCTTATAATTTATTTATACATAACAAGTATCTGCAATGTTTAGCATATGGAGTTTCAATATAATCACTTTTAGTAACCATATGTCTTGGAGCAGTTAGGAGCTATCATAGCAACGCTTTTTCCACATCTATTCAGCTTACAAGAAATAGCATATACGGACAGTTGTCTTTTAGTAAGATTAATTAGTTATCATTACTAAGACTAAAAAGAAAATATTATCACTTAAAAAAAATTTACTTTACTTGTTCAGCATACTATTGTCTGAGGTTCCGTTTTTTCTTATTCATTTTCCTGTTCGCTCAACTAGGTTCATGAGCTTGATATAGGCAAGCTGGAAAAAGTAGATAGCGTTTTGGAAAGAAAAGAAAAACAAACTAATATTCTAAAATATAAAACATAAAAGATTGAATCAAATTCCGGTTTATATAAGAAACGATGCGATTACGGTAAATCAAAGTAGAGCCGGAAAAGTGTTCAATAGATTTCCGCTCAATACAAACACGACTATGTATACAGTGCGACACAAAAATATAGATACCCCTCTTTTTTGGCAGTTCTCGTATTCCATGAGATTCAGTCGCCGAGTAGTCTGCACCAATATATTTAGCACCCTCGAAAACCCCCTTTTGGGATATGATTTGATCATTTGGAGATCCCACCGTCACTTGGAGCCATTTCAGGGTGACACGAAAATATAGATACCTCACAGAAAGAAAAAACAAAAAACTTTATGAAACTAAAGGAAATTCAATATCTAATAACCACTGGGGCCTCCATTAGCCTGAAGAACATTACAAATACGATTTGGGATAGAATTATAAAGGGTTGTAAGGTAGGCAGTATCGAGGAAGTCCCAAGCTTGCTTGATTGCAGACTTGAGCTCATTCACCGTCGAAAACTGCCTTCCATTAGCATATACAACACGTACTAAGTGTCCCCAAACGTTTTCAATAATATTTAAATCAGGAGAACGGGCAGGCCAGGATGGGATTGTTTGGTTTGACAAGTATGACATAGTAGCTCGGAAATTTTACTTTTCGTTTATTTTTACTGCAGTCCTGTATAGTACGACTAAGACTAACAAATAGGAACTTTTGTTAAAACTTGTCTTATTTTAGACTGAGATTGATCATTAGAAAAATGGCAAGACGAAGGAATAGTACAACAACTGGGTCCCTAGTCAGCTTCCAAAGGATAAAAATTTGTTTTTAGAACAATCACTGGCTTCTTCTCCGTTTCCTTAGACGCAGCCACAAATGATTAATGATACGATGGTAATTAATAAGAAACTGAAGAAAACAAATTCATCTTAAGAATTCTTGAACGCGGTAAGTAAATCATCAAACTCCATATTATCAGCAGTTTTGCAAGATTGCGTAGTTCGTGGGAACAACCCCCCATATAGATTTATAAAATTTGATCAGCTGACTACGAAGAAGCCCACCAGCTATCTGCACCGAATGTTCGAGATCGTTTAAACGGATGATAAATGTAAAAATGCAAGAATTAGAAAATGCTTAAAAAAATCTTCAAAATTGGCACTCTATTAAGTAAGTATTTAAACTGTTAGTTCAATTTTTTATGGGAGAGCGGGTTCTCCAAAAAGTTTCTCTATACTTGCCTAAAATCAAGCCGGTCGTCTTGACAATTTTACTTTATGTTCTGACTGGAGCCTACTCTCTCTTAACCAACAAATTCATTTTTAGGGAAAATATTTTCCTTCCTTGTTACTTCCTTCCACATTCATCATCCAACCCGTATTTTCATTATATCCGCCAAGCAAAACGATGTGATCTACAATTATAAACAAGTTCATTCTCAGTTGAAGATCAATCCATACTTCGAAGAATACACTTCCGCAAAATCCAAATCATTTCTATTTTCAAATGCTCCATAGATGCAGCAGTAGCAGAATACCCTCGCGATTTTTTTATAGCTCCAAAAAAGTTACTTCCAGTTTATTTCTTTCTGTTTAATATCCTATTTATTTGTTAACAGATCATATTTTTATATTGTATTCAAATACATACTAGAGATCCCTCCAATGACCCAAATGCATCCGTTGCGCGAAAAAGTACCATAAGTAAAAAACGATTAGACGATTATTACCCGCCCAGCTGGAGAAAAATACTTGAAATAAACGGAAAATTTTATGAAATGCCTGACAAGCTGTAAATTAATCATATTTAACTACTCACAGAAAAAGTTAATAGTTAACAGCCCACATGATATTGAGCCAATAAGAGAGAGCAAACATACAATAAATAATTACCGAAAGAATGGAGCTATCAAAACTATTTAGTTTCAGAAATTTGCAAGCCTTAATGTGATTATGGTATAGTACTATGTAAGATCCCGATCCGATATATTGTAATTCTACCTTTTGTTCATCCCAAAGTCAGTCAATTTGGTGCACGGTCGTGTCCCCTCTCTATCCCTATCTCTCTCTAACATAAAAGCCTATGTACTAAGGAGAACTAAATTTTGGCATCAATATCGATGGAAACGTAAACCGCATGCCTTTTGCTTTTTTTCTCTTTCTAGATTCAATAGAAAATATCCAGCGCGTCAATCCTCGGAAAGTTGTCGAGAGCTATCTTGAAACTAGGCACAGTACCATAAGTAAAAAAAATAGAAAAAACAGAAAACAAATCGTTTGAATAATTGAATAATAGCAAAAGCTATTCGGACCGAAGTCTTGTGGTAGATCGTTCAACCTCTCTCGAGGTAGTTCCATTCTGCTTGCGTCCGCCTCTAGGGTCATGGCCCCTTTTCCTGACAGTCAGAAAAGCTGAGAAAAATTAGTAACAAACAGCGTACACTGAATTTTTTATTTTGGCTGGTCAGACCAAAAAAATAGTCGTGTTCGGAAAATAAATACAGTTATACTAATCTAAGAGAAGAATAAATACAAAGGTATGAACTAAGCATGTTCGCCATAATTCTTCAAATATTCAGCACAATCCACAGCTTCGACCGCAGAGTTGTTGTCTTTGACTGATCTGGTAGAAGTTGTTGGTGCAGAACCCATTTTTGATCCATTGGGCACAATTGATATTCGTGTCGGTACATCCACCAATACGGGTAGTGAGTCCGGGTCGAATCGTCGTGGCACCAGATCCAGTGCAAAGACCGCAGGTTCTCTTGCAGTTCATCGCAACAAATTGCTCCATTCCGATGGTCACGCAGACACTTCCTCCATTGAGAGCACAGTTAGGGGCGACATCGATGCATCCTCCCTCTAGACAGAATCCACAGGCGGATGGACAATCTTCAGCGATCGTTTGTCTCCAGGTTGTCGAGTCACACATTTCTTGAGTGATAGAGCTACAGGGAATTCGTGGTCCTGTAAATGCATTAAAATATTGGAATAGCAAAAACTAACTAGGAACATTGTCACACTTGTATTGGGGCGTCAAACAACAATATCCACAGTGTTTAGCACATGAAGAGATGGCGACAGTTTGGAGACTATCCGCGGGTTTTTTAACGTCTGCCACGGCGTTCTAAACGTCTAATTCAGGAGCTAAAATATTCCTTACACTACACTTTGGTGGTCTGTCGACGTTTTGTCCCGGAGCTACAGCAGCTGGAGGAGCAAGAGTTCCGAAGAGAGTCGAGCAGGCTACATCGTCATTATTATTACACGAGGTGGCTGTGCGGATGTACTGAAGTTTAAATGCCTTGATTATCTTGAACTTACCACGCTGTTAGCGCCGGTTTCGGTAGTGCAGTTCAGATCGACTTGGGTCATTGCAGCGAATGCCGTTGGCACGAGAAGAAGGAGGATGACGGAAAAGGCTACCATGCTGATGAGTGAGGGAACACTAATTTTGTGGCTCTTTATATTACTCTATTTTTTTCAACTTCAGCTATTCACACAGAAAAAATTCAATCTATTGTTTACGTGCACCTTTTGTCTAGCTGCGAGACTTTACACCTTTTTTGCCGTTCGGATGACTTACAATACGTATATCATAATTGAATATGACGACATATAACACATAATTAAAAAATACAAGAGCATTTTAACAGATCGATCTGTTAAATTCGGTAAAAATAAAGTTAGATATCCAAGTAATTATAGTCTCTTCATCATATTTTAAATAATACTAAGATTTTTAACTTTACTTTATTCGGTAAAAATAGATCTACGTTCTCCGCATGTTGTATTACTATGTAAGTAATTATAATTTATGTGTGATATGTATATGTGTTATATGTCGTCATATTCAATTATGATATACGTATTGTAAGTCATCCGAACGGCAAAAAAGGTGTAAAGTCTCGCAGCTAGACAAAAGGTGCACGTAAACAATAGATTGAATTTTTTCTGTGTGAATAGCTGAAGTTGAAAAAAATAGAGTAATATAAAGAGCCACAAAATTAGTGTTCCCTCACTCATCAGCATGGTCGCCTTTTCCGTCATCCTCCTTCTTCTCGTGCCAACGGCATTCGCTGCAATGACCCAAGTCGATCTGAACTGCACTACCGAAACCGGCGCTAACAGCGTGGTAAGTTCAAGATAATCAAGGCATTTAAACTTCAGTACATCCGCACAGCCACCTCGTGTAATAATAATGACGATGTAGCCTGCTCGACTCTCTTCGGAACTCTTGCTCCTCCAGCTGCTGTAGCTCCGGGACAAAACGTCGACAGACCACCAAAGTGTAGTGTAAGGAATATTTTAGCTCCTGAATTAGACGTTTAGAACGCCGTGGCAGACGTTAAAAAACCCGCGGATAGTCTCCAAACTGTCGCCATCTCTTCATGTGCTAAACACTGTGGATATTGTTGTTTGACGCCCCAATACAAGTGTGACAATGTTCCTAGTTAGTTTTTGCTATTCCAATATTTTAATGCATTTACAGGACCACGAATTCCCTGTAGCTCTATCACTCAAGAAATGTGTGACTCGACAACCTGGAGACAAACGATCGCTGAAGATTGTCCATCCGCCTGTGGATTCTGTCTAGAGGGAGGATGCATCGATGTCGCCCCTAACTGTGCTCTCAATGGAGGAAGTGTCTGCGTGACCATCGGAATGGAGCAATTTGTTGCGATGAACTGCAAGAGAACCTGCGGTCTTTGCACTGGATCTGGTGCCACGACGATTCGACCCGGACTCACTACCCGTATTGGTGGATGTACCGACACGAATATCAATTGTGCCCAATGGATCAAAAATGGGTTCTGCACCAACAACTTCTACCAGATCAGTCAAAGACAACAACTCTGCGGTCGAAGCTGTGGATTGTGCTGAATATTTGAAGAATTATGGCGAACATGCTTAGTTCATACCTTTGTATTTATTCTTCTCTTAGATTAGTATAACTGTATTTATTTTCCGAACACGACTATTTTTTTGGTCTGACCAGCCAAAATAAAAAATTCAGTGTACGCTGTTTGTTACTAATTTTTCTCAGCTTTTCTGACTGTCAGGAAAAGGGGCCATGACCCTAGAGGCGGACGCAAGCAGAATGGAACTACCTCGAGAGAGGTTGAACGATCTACCACAAGACTTCGGTCCGAATAGCTTTTGCTATTATTCAATTATTCAAACGATTTGTTTTCTGTTTTTTCTATTTTTTTTACTTATGGTACTGTGCCTAGTTTCAAGATAGCTCTCGACAACTTTCCGAGGATTGACGCGCTGGATATTTTCTATTGAATCTAGAAAGAGAAAAAAAGCAAAAGGCATGCGGTTTACGTTTCCATCGATATTGATGCCAAAATTTAGTTCTCCTTAGTACATAGGCTTTTATGTTAGAGAGAGATAGGGATAGAGAGGGGACACGACCGTGCACCAAATTGACTGACTTTGGGATGAACAAAAGGTAGAATTACAATATATCGGATCGGGATCTTACATAGTACTATACCATAATCACATTAAGGCTTGCAAATTTCTGAAACTAAATAGTTTTGATAGCTCCATTCTTTCGGTAATTATTTATTGTATGTTTGCTCTCTCTTATTGGCTCAATATCATGTGGGCTGTTAACTATTAACTTTTTCTGTGAGTAGTTAAATATGATTAATTTACAGCTTGT
Source organism: Oscheius sp. DF5120 (assembly GCA_932521415.1). Taxonomy (NCBI): domain Eukaryota; kingdom Metazoa; phylum Nematoda; class Chromadorea; order Rhabditida; family Rhabditidae; genus Oscheius; species Oscheius sp. DF5120. Next base: position 6,346,122 of record OW051464.1, read on the forward strand.
CAGGCATTTCATAAAATTTTCCGTTTATTTCAAGTATTTTTCTCCAGCTGGGCGGGTAATAATCGTCTAATCGTTTTTTACTTATGGTACTTTTTCGCGCAACGGATGCATTTGGGTCATTGGAGGGATCTCTAGTATGTATTTGAATACAATATAAAAATATGATCTGTTAACAAATAAATAGGATATTAAACAGAAAGAAATAAACTGGAAGTAACTTTTTTGGAGCTATAAAAAAATCGCGAGGGTATTCTGCTACTGCTGCATCTATGGAGCATTTGAAAATAGAAATGATTTGGATTTTGCGGAAGTGTATTCTTCGAAGTATGGATTGATCTTCAACTGAGAATGAACTTGTTTATAATTGTAGATCACATCGTTTTGCTTGGCGGATATAATGAAAATACGGGTTGGATGATGAATGTGGAAGGAAGTAACAAGGAAGGAAAATATTTTCCCTAAAAATGAATTTGTTGGTTAAGAGAGAGTAGGCTCCAGTCAGAACATAAAGTAAAATTGTCAAGACGACCGGCTTGATTTTAGGCAAGTATAGAGAAACTTTTTGGAGAACCCGCTCTCCCATAAAAAATTGAACTAACAGTTTAAATACTTACTTAATAGAGTGCCAATTTTGAAGATTTTTTTAAGCATTTTCTAATTCTTGCATTTTTACATTTATCATCCGTTTAAACGATCTCGAACATTCGGTGCAGATAGCTGGTGGGCTTCTTCGTAGTCAGCTGATCAAATTTTATAAATCTATATGGGGGGTTGTTCCCACGAACTACGCAATCTTGCAAAACTGCTGATAATATGGAGTTTGATGATTTACTTACCGCGTTCAAGAATTCTTAAGATGAATTTGTTTTCTTCAGTTTCTTATTAATTACCATCGTATCATTAATCATTTGTGGCTGCGTCTAAGGAAACGGAGAAGAAGCCAGTGATTGTTCTAAAAACAAATTTTTATCCTTTGGAAGCTGACTAGGGACCCAGTTGTTGTACTATTCCTTCGTCTTGCCATTTTTCTAATGATCAATCTCAGTCTAAAATAAGACAAGTTTTAACAAAAGTTCCTATTTGTTAGTCTTAGTCGTACTATACAGGACTGCAGTAAAAATAAACGAAAAGTAAAATTTCCGAGCTACTATGTCATACTTGTCAAACCAAACAATCCCATCCTGGCCTGCCCGTTCTCCTGATTTAAATATTATTGAAAACGTTTGGGGACACTTAGTACGTGTTGTATATGCTAATGGAAGGCAGTTTTCGACGGTGAATGAGCTCAAGTCTGCAATCAAGCAAGCTTGGGACTTCCTCGATACTGCCTACCTTACAACCCTTTATAATTCTATCCCAAATCGTATTTGTAATGTTCTTCAGGCTAATGGAGGCCCCAGTGGTTATTAGATATTGAATTTCCTTTAGTTTCATAAAGTTTTTTGTTTTTTCTTTCTGTGAGGTATCTATATTTTCGTGTCACCCTGAAATGGCTCCAAGTGACGGTGGGATCTCCAAATGATCAAATCATATCCCAAAAGGGGGTTTTCGAGGGTGCTAAATATATTGGTGCAGACTACTCGGCGACTGAATCTCATGGAATACGAGAACTGCCAAAAAAGAGGGGTATCTATATTTTTGTGTCGCACTGTATACATAGTCGTGTTTGTATTGAGCGGAAATCTATTGAACACTTTTCCGGCTCTACTTTGATTTACCGTAATCGCATCGTTTCTTATATAAACCGGAATTTGATTCAATCTTTTATGTTTTATATTTTAGAATATTAGTTTGTTTTTCTTTTCTTTCCAAAACGCTATCTACTTTTTCCAGCTTGCCTATATCAAGCTCATGAACCTAGTTGAGCGAACAGGAAAATGAATAAGAAAAAACGGAACCTCAGACAATAGTATGCTGAACAAGTAAAGTAAATTTTTTTTAAGTGATAATATTTTCTTTTTAGTCTTAGTAATGATAACTAATTAATCTTACTAAAAGACAACTGTCCGTATATGCTATTTCTTGTAAGCTGAATAGATGTGGAAAAAGCGTTGCTATGATAGCTCCTAACTGCTCCAAGACATATGGTTACTAAAAGTGATTATATTGAAACTCCATATGCTAAACATTGCAGATACTTGTTATGTATAAATAAATTATAAGAATAAGTACATATGCTTGTTAAAAATTAGGAATTAAGCAGTATTTCTATAGATAAATAATAGTCTATACATAAGAATAAGAGAAAATAATCTAATTGTTTTATTTTTTTGATGCATGTTGAATTGCATCAAGATTTCTACAGTATCCGATAGATCATTCGTGTTCCTGATGAGTTTCAGTGCGAACTCTGAAGGATTGTGATAAATGACATTATGCTGATAAAAAAGGATGCGCAATGGGCCGATTTTTTTCGTTGGAACTAGACTATATTTATTGTCTTTACTTTGTGTTTTATTTTTTAATACAAATAAAAGATCTAAGTAATATAGTTCTGAAGACAACAACTGAAAATAAGATTGCTAATAGAAAAAGAAAATAATTTATGAACAAAACATTATCGCACAAAATTATTAATAGAAATTTAGTATCATAAGGACAAAAGTGTATGAAAGCCGATTTTTTTCCAAAATTTAAAAACGTAAAACTGTATTAGTTCCATTAGTTAATAGTGAAGAAACAGTTACTTTGAATTGTTTAGAATCTGTTGTGGTTAAGTCAAGGGGGTGGTAATTGTTAAATATCACCAAGAATAAATAAAAAAATTAAAAAGTGAGCCAATGTTTTCACCGGGACGGGATCGGAATTACACCTGATCGCGGTCCCATCATGGGAAGTGATTTTTACAGAAAAAGTAAAAAATATTTTTATTTAAAAAAAGGGGTTTGTATCAACATGACAAACAGCAATTTTATTTTTTGCCTTCTTGGTGAGAAAAAATTTTGTTGAACTCGGAATTAATTTTGAGAAAAAGCTGTTGTTCAAGATTTTCTAGATTCATACTCTGTCAATAGTCAGAAAGAATCATACGCGCAACACTAAAAAGTCTATTTTTATAAATGAGGTCAGCAATACAGTAATATTGTTGAAAAAAATATTCACCATTTCGCAGTATGAGATAATAACTACTATTTATTTATTTTGTTTTAAATTTTAAAAAACAAACAAATTACAGTTCTCCACATGTACCATCAATGTGTCATCGTTTAACGTTTTATTTGAGAAAAATGTGGAAACAATAAGTAGAAATGTTTACTTAGCTGAAGTTGGTGGGTGATCGGTGACTATAAAAGAGCTAATAAATTACAGTTCTCCACTCGTCAACATGATCATCTTTTTCCTCTTCGCTCATCTGTATTCAGTTTACGCTGGAGATGTTGGAGCACAGACTGGAGATCTTAACTGCACCACCAATACGGGAGCTACAAGCACAGTAAGACATCAAAAGAAATAGTTTTAATAATATCAGTGGCTGTTCAATGCTGCTCGTTGCAACAATAAGCAAGATACTGCTGCTTGCGAAACAATTTTCGGACCTACGATGTCTCCTCCTATTGCTGCCGGAGGAAAAGGACAACGACCAAAAAAATGCATTGTGAGTATGCTGTGAAATGTTGTATGGATTTTTAGAATGGAGCTGGCACCGATACTAATCCTCCAGATGCCAATCAACCCTTTGCTATTTCTACTTGTGCCAAAACTTGTGGCTATTGCTGCCTTACTCCGGAATTTAAATGTGACAATAAGCCACGTTTGTTTTTTGTTCCAATTTGTTCAATTACATTTTTAAGGACCTAGAATTCCATGTAATACTGTGACAAATGAAATGTGCGACTCGACAACCTGGAGACAAATCATTGCCGAGGATTGTCCAAATACATGTGGCTTCTGTCTTGATGGAGGATGTATTGATGTTGCTCCAAATTGTGGTCTCAATGGAGGAAGTGTCTGTGTGACCATCGGATTGGAGCAGTTTGTCCAAGAAAACTGTAAGAGGACATGTGGTCTCTGTCCACCTTCTGGAGCTACTACTGTTGCTCCTAGAGTAGCAACTACTCAACCACCAAGTCCATGTGGAGATACGAATACTAATTGTGCTCAATGGGTTAGAAATGGATTTTGTTCCAATAGCTTCTACACTCTGCTCCAACGAAGACAATTCTGCGGCCAAAGCTGTGGATTCTGTTAAAAAAGAGCAGCAAAACGTCATATTCAATCTTTTTTCAAAAACATTCAGTAGTTGTTAGTTTTCAAACACGACGATTCTCTTGGTTTGACCAGCCAAAAATAAAAATAATGAAGTGATCAATCTGTTTTATTTTTTTGTTATTGTCTCAATCATCAAGTACGAGAAAATGTTATCAAAAAAATTAAATCACTCAATCATTTAACGCACAATACAACTCGTTGCATCTATTATTGACATACAGTATCCTCTATGTATCTATCATTTCCACTGTTTCGGATATTTTATCCCAGATTTGCTGAATTCTATACAATAATAATGATAGATTCTATCTAGGCTTATAGTGCATAGGCTTTTATGTTAGAGAGAGAGGGGATACAACCGTTCGCCAGGTCCCATTACAATATATCGAATCGGGAGCACTATATAATAATAATGATAGATCCGATCAAGGATACAGCTGTGAGAAATTTTTAAAACTATGCTAGGTAAAGAGCAGTTTGTCGAGGACACATTTGTTTGTCCATTTGTGGAAGAGTATGGAAAGAAGTAGAAGTTTTCATCTGAAAAAAATATTAGTCAAAGTAGGAATGAACCTTCTGCTCAGCAGTTGTTTTCTTAGATGAAAGTAACGAAGTTTGACAGTTAAATCCATAGTCATGAGCTTTCAAAAAATTACTCCAAAAATGATTAACAATGCTGAAGAAAAAACTAATTATGTATTTACTTACCTATTAGTCGTTCGACAGGAAATTATCTGACAGTTTCGATCTTTTTTTTTGTGGAAAGGTAGACGACATTTCTCGACATCCAGGACAGGGACAATGTTTCCCTCCAACACAGGGCTTCGACTGATGATAAACATCGAGTAAATTATTCGTCCATACTGAAGTATT